>JAAONU010000019.1:21225629-22425629 GCA_012932295.1 Cyclina sinensis
AGATACAATAACTACCATCACCATTACATTAAGACTATACTAAGATACACAAATTTTTAACAAAACAACAAACAGAATTTTGCAAATAAATGCTTTTTATAAAAGATTCAAATCATAAGCATCACATGCTTAATTTGTCAATAAATGTTAAATTATATTGTATTACAAAACTGGAAACTGAATATTACTACAAGTCAGAGGCTCAACATTACATACAGACTAACTTTCTTGAACTAAAAATGTATAATACATCATACCATAATAATTATTGAGAATATCTGACTTTTAAATCTGAAGACATTTTTGTCCTTTATAGATTCTTTCCCTGATAGCTCCAACTAATTTCTAAACTCATCAAATTCAAATGATGAAACTTTTGTCTCCAATCACATAAGCACACACATATCTTATTTCAGTAGGTAAATAGTAACTTGCTGTCAAGCAAAAAGGCAAAAGAAACAATAACTGTCACTGGAAGATGAAAAAGCCCCTCAAGTTATGATTTGACCTTTGACCTTGTCCAAAGCAGTGTTGTGTTCAAGCATAAACTAAATCCATTTACTAATAAGGAATTTATCTGCGATTTTAAAGTTTTTTGACTGCTGGAACATTCAGGTCAAGGTCATTCTGGGGTCAAGGTCAAACAAGTACATGTCTTTAGAAAGGTCTTGTCCAAAGGGGTGTTGTGTTCAAGGGTGAAGCAAATCCATTCCCTAATAAGAAAGTTATGGGCAATGTTAAAGTTTTTAGACTGACCGGTCAAAAACTATATGCCCTCCTTCATATATATGAAACAGTTCCTAAACTGCATACTGATCGATAAAGGTGAAATATTATAACAAAAAATTGTAAACAGAACATTTCTGTGTATTTAAATTTCAGAGAACAAAAAACCCTTGCCTTAAGTATAAGATACCGCTGAAACAGTTTTCCTAAATGATACTTAATCATAATACTGACAAATAACATATACCATAATTAAGCTATATACATGGAACTAGGCCAGTAATGAAAATAAACATTAGTTATTCTAACACAGAAAAAATTAGTTTTGTAAATGTTTTCCTTTTTAAGCTTTGAGTTTTACCTGAAGATTTAGCTTAAGCACTATGGTAACTCAGCTGGACTAGTCTGACCATTCACCTTCAAGAAACCACTTGAACTGAAGAGTTAATATTGTCATCATCATAAATTTTGAATATCACAATATTGTAATGACCACTAACTAACTGTATAACTACACTCAAAGTTTTCAATTATATGTGAAAAATACATGTAAAGTACCAACACTAGACTCTATCTAATGACAGATATTTTCTCATTTAAACAGTTCATTTATTGATGTGCACTGAGACCCAAGACAGTAAAGAAACAAGCTCTCAAAAAGTGGAAACCTGACTGACAAGGCTTAACTATGTTACCCAATAACCAAACAGGACTTAAATTCTCATAAACAGGCAAGGGTTCTACAAGTCATGTTCATATAAATTCTATTGCACTCTATTCTATAGGTCCTGAAAGTAAAGGAAGAAGTCTTAAAAATCTACAAGTATCTGTTGTCAATCCACAGTACTCCTTGTACCTACAGATCTAAGAACTGTAATATCGCAAAGAATAACAAACAACTGTAAATACAATAAAAGAACAACTAAAAATAAAACAAAAGAAAACAAGAAATGTCACTATAAGATGACAATGCCCCCGAACGTGGTGCTTTGACCTTTGAACTGAGAACCAGTCATTCAGTGGTCAAGGTCAAATAAATATAGGTCAGTGGGAAAGTCTTATCCAAAGGGAGTTGTGTCCAAGTATGAAGTAATTCCATTTACTTATAAGGAAGATATGGGCAATGTTAAAGTTTTTGAACAATTGGATCTTCAAGGGGAAGGTCATTCAGGGGTCAAGGTCAAACAAATATAGGTCAGTGGGAAGGCCTTGTCCAATCCAAAGGGGTGTTGTGTTTAAGTATGAAGTGTATCCACTTACCAATTTGGAAGTTATGGCCAAATATTAGTTTTTTGACAATTGGATATTCAGGGGTCAAGGTCAATAATTAAAGGTCAGTGGAAAGTTCTTGTCCAAAGGGGTGTTGTGTCCAAGTATGAAGTAAATCCACTTACTAATAAGGAAGTTATGGGCAATGTTGAAGTTTTTGGACAATTGGATATTCAAGGTAAAGGTCATTCAGGGGTCAAGGTCAAACAAATAAAGGTCAGTGGAAAGGCCTTGTCCAAAGGGGTGTTGTGTCCAAGTATGAAGTAAATCCAATTACTAATAAGAAAGTTATTGCCAATGTTAAAGTTTTCGGACGGACTGACGGACGGACAGTTCAAAAACTATATGCCTCCCTTCGGGGGCATAAAAATGAAGTACACATGAAAAAACAAGGTAAAAAAGTAAATAACTGTGTTTTCAGGAATATATAAATGCAGTTCAGTAAGGGAGAAACAGACAAGATGACATTTAAATACACGCAAAAAATCTATATACTTCCAATAAATTTTACAAGAAAGATACAAAAATCAATACCTTATTTGCCAATATTATGCAAATATGCTGTTGGATATATATGTATATTATTTATGCATCATTGCACTTATTTCAACCCATTCAGTCAAATTATGAAAAATGTAGAAATGTAAACCAGAAAAATAACTTTTTAAGTGAATCTGTACATGTAAGTCACCGATAAAATTTACACATTTGGCACCTTTTTATACAACTAGCAAAAGCTAAGAAAGAAAAACATTATGAGAAGTACAGTGGCCATGATAAATTACAAAGAATCAAAAAGTACCATACAACACATCCAGTCATCTTCACAGAATGTAAACCTTTGCTTTAACATCTGTGGCAGGGCTTATTAATACAAGACCTTTTGTAAACTGCAATGTCAAGATACCGAAAAAAAATTACATACCTTAAAAAACACACCTGTATAATCTTCGATTTTCAAAGCACAAACAGGTAACAAATGAATACAAACACAGTAAACTGTGATGTTAGAGATTAAAGTTACTTTTTGTTAAACAGATCTGACCAACAGATAATACTGAAACTCAGATCACAACTCAGTGACAAATCTGATTTGTACAACTGCTTTTAAAACATGGAGCCTAGTCAACCTCTTCAGATACATCCTAACATCCAATTTTCCTACGTCTTCTTTTTGATACTGCTCGATAAGCAAATAATGACACTGTGAAACATTTCATCTGTGTATTATCTGTACAAGCTGGTATTTTGTGTTTTGATTTTTTTTCAACCACTGTTGACTTATCATTCAAAGTCATTCTTATATATGACTGAGCATGCTTTATCAATAGACCACACCTATCTGTAGCACTGGGCATTCCTTGTATCAGTAAATAACCATGTTAACAACATGTTAAACTGCTGAATTTGTATGTTTCCCTACGTCTCCTTCACTTGTAGGACTGTTTAACTAGATGTGAGAAGTAGCTGCCCTCTTGTTTCATGAGTGTGTTTGGAGAATCAAATTCCAGCATTTTTCCTTTAGCCATGGTCATTACTCTATCGTACTTCATGATGGTTGATATTCTATGCTGTAATATTAAGTTTGTGTTTATTAAGATTCTTTCAGATAGGAGCGGATCTGGTTCAGTAGTAACACGGTGTACTGGTATTAAACTAGGGATCCTGAGTTTGATCCCCCGCTCCTCCACTAACATTACTAATAGTCTTTCAGATGAGATGTTAAACCGAGGTCCCATGTATCAGTGCTATACACTGAGCATGCAAAAGTACCAGGGGTGTCTCTGGACTGGAATGCACTCTTGCACTATCCCCACAACATAAAATAACTAATCTCTTCAAGGGGCGTCGGTCATATGGCTATGGGAAACCGGTACCGAAGATAAGTAAGCTCAATTAGATAGATAGATTCTTTCAGAGACGATGAGACTGGTAAAAAACTTCAAGCCAACATATAAGTTTTAATGTTAAATCAATCTCTATTCTAGGAGTGCTTTTGAAAGCAAGTTTGTGTTAGCAGTGTTATTTAGACTTGAGTTTGTGTATTACTCCTTTGAGTTAACTTTCAACAGCCTTTAGGAATCTGTACCTGTGATCTTAATTTAGACTGCTTGCATGAATATCCCCAGAAAGAAAGCTGTACTGTGTATGCATTTATGAAAATAACAATGTTGTTTTCATTTTATCATATCAAAAACACTTACAGCAATTGTAATAACTGTTTTATCCTTGAAAACAGTTGCAATAACCTTCTGCAATTTGTTGTCAGTTTCAAGGTCAATGCTGGCTGTCGCCTCATCCAGCACAAGAATCTTGTTCTCTCGTAGAAATGCACGTGCCAGGCAGAACAACTGTTTCTGCCCAATACTGAAGTTTTCCCCACCTTCTGATACACTTGCATCTGAAAGAAAAAGAAAATTTTAAGAGCTTAAACCCAACTTAACTAACAGTAACAGCAGAAAGAAAATGCAGCTTGGAACCAGATCAACTGACTAATTGTAAGGGCAATTCCAGTAATTTGTGTACAGTGGAGGGGATGGCACCCAAAATTTTAAATTGGTGGGTTATGGGGTGAACTGGAAATTAAAAATTATGCATGGTGGGGGTCCTTAAAAAATCTTAGGGGTCATGGGTCTTTGTCAAATACAAAATTTTTGGGATGCGGTGGGGTCCATAGACCCATATTAATTTAATATTTAAATTAATAAAAAACAAAAAAACAAAAAAAGTACTGCATTAGTTTTACCCGCTGGGTGTTAAAGACTCATGCAGAGATTAGTCATTACCAACATTAGTTGTCTCCCTTGTGTTCGCAACCACCATGGCGGACGGTTGATAGACGACATTGTGAAATGGCTACATGCCATTAGCAAAATTTAGAGGTAATACATTTTTCCTATCGATATAAATCAGTCAAAAATAATCAAGCTATATGTGGTACTATGGAAGTCCTTGGTCTTCATAACTTCACTTGTGTTTGGACCTGTCCAGTTTTCAGGCATAAACTCAGCATCCAAAAACCACAATAATTTAAAGCAGCTTTCCTTAATACGCCCAGTGGGGTTTTTACAAAACAAGAGGGCCATGATGGCCCTGTATCACTCACCTGAGTATGACTGCTTTTAACAAAGTTGCTATGGACCTGGTTAATTGACCCCAGATGACCATATTCGAACTTGACCTAGAAATTATCGAAACAACCTCTCTGACAAAAGACCAGGTTATTGGACTGAAAAAGCAGCCTCTAGAGTGTTACAAGGTTTTTCGATATTTGTTTTCTGTGACCTAGTTTTTTGACCCCAGATGACCCAAAATCAAACTTGAGCTACAAATCATCAAAACAACCTTTCTGACAAATTTCAAGGATATTTGGGACTGAAAATGTAACCTCTAGAGTGTTAGCAAGGTTTTTCTATTTTTGGGCTCTGTGACCTAGTTTTTGAACCCAGATGACTGTGCTAGAAATCACAGAAGCAACCTTCTGACAAATTTCTAGATAATTTGGACTGAAAAAGTAGCCTCTGGAGTGTTAACAAGGTTTTCTATATTTGGGCTCTGTGACCTAGTTTTTCAACCCAGATAACCCATGTTCGAATTGTCTGAGAAATTAATGAGACAAACATCCTGACCAAGTTTCATGACAATTAAGGGCAAAAATGTGACCACTATAGTGTTAACAAATTAATTGTGGACGGACGCAGACAAAAGGTGATCACAAAAGCTTACTCTAATCACTACGTGACAGGTAAGCTAAAAATAAATGGTATGTGGATATATTGTAAAAATCCTAATTGTGGTAAAGGGGTTTCAAGAAAATGAATAAAGCTGGGTGGTGGGTCGATAATTTATTTATATTTATGGGTGGGTTGGGGTCTTCAAAAAAAGTGCCGTCCCCTGCCCCATACACTTATTACTGGAACTGCCCTAAAACAATATAACACACATATATATCTATTTAGTTTAGTTTCACAGTTTACATAAAATAATTACTGGTAAGTTTTTAACACACATTCAACAGGTATTCTATAAACTTACACATTCAAATATTTCTCATTCATTACTGACAAACACAGCTTCCAACACACAAAGTTTCATCATCTTCTAAATCATTTCAATGACATATCTATCTGATTAAATGCATCAAGATGCATAATAATTTTCTGTGTATTGTATTTTGTACAGAGACTACCAATTACATGTACCTTTTAAGGAGATTACCTAGGATAGAAGATATTTTCTAATAAAAGCACTTAATGTTTATAGAACCAACCTAGTTTATTCGGCAATGCTTCTATAGTGTCTTTCAGCTGTACAGACTCTAATGCATTCCATAACTTGTTGTCATCCATTTCACCAGCTGGGTCTAAATTATACCTGAACACAAACAAATAACATATGAGGATTATACACAATTCAAGACAGCGGTGCAAAGAACAGAAAAAGAAACAGTTTTATATAATACATGTATAAGATATGCACATGTAGCACTCAATAAGTGTCAGAAAAACATGGAATTAAAGTCTGCCTAGTTTAAAAAAAAATTTAAAAAAAAATACTGCAATGAATGACAGAAACTTTTAAAGTGTTTGAATTTAAAAAAAAAGAGAAGATTTGAACCAAATCTGAAAGTTAAAATTCTACTGTGTACTATTCTAGGCACTGTTACTTTCTCTAAAACTTGAATAAACTGGTACAGTTTATTCTTTTGTACATATTGTTTCAGCAGCTACAATGTACTTTGGAACAAACAGTGACTTGGTGGAGCTGATCTAAGAAGTTTTTAAGGTTCAACAGTAATAATGTTACCTGATAGTACCAGTAAACATGGTAGGATCCTGCGGTATAATAGCAAGTTTAGATCGCAATGTTGGAAGCGCTATACGAGAAATGTCCTTTCCATCAATGATGAATCTCCCCTTCCACTATCTCTATCATACGGAATAAACTTAGTGTAAGTGAGGACTTTCCACTCCCTGTACGGCCACATATACCGATCTGTTAAATACAAATACAAGTATTCAAAAATCTCGCTGTTCATAAAAATTCTTAGATGATTTAAATTTCAAAGTCTCGTTATGATTTAAGCATTTATAACAGCACTGCTTTCTCCCTTTAAAATATGTTGATATAAACTAGCTTTTATGAACAAGTTGCTTTTCATTAACTGCAGCTTGAACTATTGCAAATATATACATTTACAATATATTTTCATTGAAAAACCCTTTGAAGAAATAAGTTTGAGAAATGTGACAGTATTGGTTTGTCTGCTGCCAAGCAAAAAAGGAAGTTGCTTAGATGGACTGGTATTTATTTCATCAGATTAGAAAAAATGCTTAAACCAGTCCAGATTCGGACAGCCATCAAGTGATAAACCCAGTAGTAATAAAAGATAGTTGGATTATGGGTCAAGATCACAGCCAATAATTCTCTAAAAAATTTTGTTGATATGCTTAAAATCATCATAAGGATATTAGTACATTCAAGAATTGAAGACTGATATTAATAGAATTCCCCCAACCTAATCATTGCAACATGTGTAAGAAAACGAATGGAACAGTCTAGGTTCACTGAAGGACCAGTCCATTTAGTCTCAGCAAATCAATTAACCTTTTCCCCAGGATTCACTGTGAAGCTGATGTCATTTACAAACAGGGTCTAGGTTGACATCATAACTCAGACTGACATGACAAAATTCTATCTTGCCTATTGTTGGCCAACGTGCCTCTGTGATTGCTTCTTCTGTAATCAATTGTACCATACAATTATTTCATATATTTGTTTAGGCAAAAGTATCTATGATGTATTATGTATTTACAAGCAAAATTTTCAGCAGAATTGTTCCTTAGTCTGCCAAAAGTTCAGATTTAACTGTGGAGGAAGTTACAAAGAAAATCAAGACATTTTTTGACTGACAGTTGATTTTGCCAGACTTTAAAAATCTTTTACTTAGGGAATAAATATATGACTTTAACCTGTAAATTTCAATTTGCAGCATTTAACTAAGTTGCAAAATCAGTTTTCAGTCTGACAAACTATTTAAATGTAGAAGTTGTAATTTTGAGATGGACATGTGTATTTTTAGTAATCTGATGTTTTTGTGCCAGGTGAAACTGTGTTCTATTCTTCCCTTAAATTTTGAGTCTTGAACCTAAAAGTTTGTACAAATTTATTTGTTAGCATGTAAATTACCATTCTGTGTAGTTTCTATTTTGAGCTTAGTATATTCATCGACACGTTCTGTTGCATTCATCATCAGTTCCAGCTCAGTAGAATTTCTTACAATCCAGTTCATGTAATTTGACACCTGCAAATAACAATACATGTTTTCATTTCAAGATTTCACACAACCATGACCATTCCATGATCTCCAAACCTGTAGAATAATAATGTCCTCTGGTTAAATAAGACAAATCTACTGAACTTGGACAATATGGTGGTTGCCTGTCTTGATAAATAATTGAAATAATTTTCAGAATTAAAATAATATTTTGAGGTTTAATTTTATTAAAACTGTTGTCTGTTTGTAGGTATCTGTTGAACTAATTTTGCAGTATGTTAATGTACCACCTGGTTGACCATTATTCCCACATTCCACTGCCCTGTTTCCTAGTCATACTGTTTAAAGGCTATACAAATCCTAAAAAACTTGTGCACCTGTATCACGTGATTATTAGCAAATACAATTAGTTATGGTCATAAATGGGCAATAAGATTTAAAGTATGACACATTTAATGGTTCTAATATATAAATATTTATATTATATATTAAAGCTTCTAATATGTGCTGTGAACATTCTATAAATGAGGATCTTATAATCTAATGTTACTGCATACAACAACTGTTTGAAATTCACACAAATACATACCACCATATGCTTTCCATCACATCTTTCCACTATATCATTTTAGTACAATTTAATAAAGACTCACCATCAAAGCATAGGCTATACACAGACCAATGAAGGCTGGATCTGTATTTCCAGCAAGGCCTGCTGACAGACTGGCCACTGCTGACACAAAAACCAATATAGTACCCATATAATCCTGAAATAAATTAACACAAGATTATATTAGTTTAAATATATTAAACAAAATAGTCTGTACCTAATGAACACCCGACACCTGTATTTTTTTATGTAAAAGGACAGATAGCTAACCCTCATTTTCTGTTAAGTACCAGTACTATATTCCTGTTTCCTGTAAGAATCTAACAAACACAGGGAATCCGTTCAACAAAGGTGACTAAACTATGGTCCTCAACAAATAAGAAATTAAAACAGAACACAGCAACCTAATCTGAACTTTAGAGACAGAGGTTACATATTTATAGCTGAAATGTATAGTAAGGTGATAATTTTTAACATATACTGTACATGTATTGTTTAAAAACAATTGCAACCCATACCAATCTTATGCCGAGCCATCTGTTCGCAGTCTGGTTAAAAAGAAATGGCAGAACATTATTGTCTATTGCACTGAGAGCTATCTGCCTAAACCGGGTCTGTACTCTGGAACAGAGAAGAAATAATTCTAAATAAACAATTCGAATGCTGTTTGCATATCTATTACCATTTTTAGAGACTGTTTGGGCAACTATCATAAATTTTGATTTTCCACATATTGCATTTGAGTTTAAGCACAGTAACTGATATGCCTTCCAAAGCAAGTTTAGAATTAGGAATATAAGCTAGACATGTTTATAACATCTGATGACAAAATCAAGAAGGTAAAACATTCTCTGTAAATCACCTCACAACAAGCAAAAGTTGAAACTTCTATGAACTTGAAAAAAATATAATTAAAACAAGAACACTTAGTAATGCAATGTCCAGAACTAAGTAACACAATGTCCAGAACTAAGTAATGCAGTGTCCAAACTAATTAACTTTGGGTATAAGAACATATAAATGATTCTAGCAACTGTTTTAATGTGAGTTCTTATTGCTAATACTGAGTTTGTATTTAACAAGAAATGTTTGTAAAACATAAATGCCCCCCGGCGGCACCTAATTGCTTGTGGTTGGGCCAAAGCGTTCTCTAGTTATTGTTCAGAAACCATTTTTAGGATCAAGGTCCCTGTGGCCTTGACCTTTGACCTAATGACCTCAAAATCAATAAGGGTCATTTACTGGTCATGACCAACCAGCATACCAAGTTTGGTGAACTAGGTCAAAGCATTCTCTAGTTATTGATCGGAAACCGTTTTTTAGAGTCAAAGTCTCTGTGAGCTTGACCTTTGACTGATGACCTAAAAATCAATAGGGGGTCATCTACTGGTGATGACCAACCAGCATACCAAGTTTGGTGAACCTAGGTCAAAGCGTTCTCTAGTTATTGATTGGAAACCGTTTTTAAGATGAAAGTCTCTGTGATCTTGACCTTTGACCTAATGACCTCAAAGTCAATAGGGGTCATCTACTGGTGATGACCAACCAGTATACCAAGTTTGGTGAACCTAGGTCAAAGCGTTCTCTAGTTATTGATCGGATTCCGTTTTTAGAATGAAGGTCCCTGTGAGCTTGACCTTTGACCTAATGACCTCAAAATCAATAGGGGATCATCTACTGGTGATGACCAACCAGCATACCAAGTTTGGTGAACCTAGGTTAAAGCGTTCTCTAGTTATTGATCGGAAACCGTTTTTAAGATGAAAGTCTCTGTGATCTTGACCTTTGACCTAATGACCTCAAAATCAATAGGGCACATCTACTGGTGAAGACCAACCAGCATACCAAGTTTGGTGAACCTAGGTCAAAGCGTTCTCTAGTTATTGATCGGAAACCATTTTTAGGATGAAGATCCCTGTGATCTTGACCTTTGACCTAATGACCTCAAAATCAATAGGGGTCATCTACTGGTGATGACCAACCAGCACACCAAGTTTGGTGAACCTAGGTCAAAGCGTTCTCTAGTTATTGATCGGAAACCGTTTTTAGAATGAAGGTCCCTGTGAGCTTGACCTTTGACCTAATGACCTCAAAATCAATAGGGGATCATCTACTGGTGATGACCAACCAGCATACCAAGTTTGGTGAACCTAGGTTAAAGCGTTCTCTAGTTATTGATCGGAAACCGTTTTTAAGATGAAAGTCTCTGTGATCTTGACCTTTGACCTAATGACCTCAAAATCAATAGGGCACATCTACTGGTGAAGACCAACCAGCATACCAAGTTTGGTGAACCTAGGTCAAAGCGTTCTCTAGTTATTGATCGGAAACCGTTTTTAGGATGAAGATCCCTGTGATCTTGACCTTTGACCTAATGACCTCAAAATCAATAGGGGTCATCTACTGGTGATGACCAACCAGCACACCAAGTTTGGTGAACCTAGGTCAAAGCATTCTCTAGTTATTGGTCGGAAACCTATTTCTACCTTCAAAGAAGTGGGGGGCATAAAAATTGAGTATACTTATATTAAAAAAGAAATGATACATGAAATTTTGACTGATTCTTCTTATGTGCACTATGTTTGTTAAAAGCTTAGCGTGTAACTGGACTTTATAAACCACCAGATGGTGCTAGGGCAGGTTTTTCAAATTTTTTAAACACATTGGAGATCTGGGACCATTTTTCTGATATTATGTTGAACAAGATATGTTTGTAAAACATGTATGCCCCCTATCGGCAGCCAATTAGTCATGTGGCCAGATTATTGTGACTGACTTTTGACCAAGTGACCAAATATACATGTTATCTAAAATGTAAGTCTCACAGTCCACAAAACCCGATGCCATTTGGTGGCCAAGTTATTGGTCTGAATTGTTTTGACATACATGTGACCTTGACCTTTGACCCAAAAATCAATAGGGGTCATCTACTGGCCAAGACAAATGCAGATATGAAGTTTGAGGGTCAACGGCGCATGGGTTGTCAAGTTATTGATTGGAAACCGTTTTTTACCTACAAGGTCAATGTGACCTTGACCTTTGACCCCTTGACCCCAAAATCAATACGGGTCATCTGCTGGTGATGGACAATCATCCTACAAAGTTTGAAGTTTCAAGGCCTAAGCGTTCTCTAGTTATTGATCGGAAACCGTTTTTAAGATGAAAGTCTCTGTGATCTAGACCTTTGACCTAATGACCTCAAAGTCAATAGGGGTCATCTACTGGTGATGACCAACTAGTATACCAAGTTTGGTGAACCTAGGTCAAAGTGTTCTCTAGTTATTGATCGGAAACCGTTTTTAGGATGGAAGTCCCTGTGAGCTTGACCTTTGACCTAATGACCTCAAAATCAATAGGGGTCATCTACTGGTGATGATCAACCAGCATACCAAGTTTGGTGAACCTAGGCCAAAGCCTTCTCTAGTAATTGATCGGAAACCGTTTTAAGGATGAAAGTCTCTGTGATCTTGACCTTTGACCTAATGACCTCAAAGTCAATAGGGATCATCTACTGGTGATGACCAACCAGCATACCAAGTTTGGTGAACCTAGGTCAAAGCGTTCTCTAGTTATTGATCGGAAACCGTTTTTAGGATGAAGGTCCCTGTGAGCTTGACCTTTGACCCCTTGACCCCAAAATCAATAGGGGTCATCTACTAGTGATGGACAATCATCCTACCAAGTTTGAAGTTTCTAGGCCTAAGCGTTCTTTAGTTATTGGTCGGAAACGGTTTCTACCTACAAGGTCAATGTGACCTTGACCTTTGACCCCTTGACCCAAAAATCAATAGGGGTCATCTACTGGTGATGGACAATCATCCTACCAAGTTTGAAGTTCCTAGGCCTAAGCATTCTTTAGTTATTGGTCGGAAACCATTTGGTCTACGGACCGACGGACCGACCGACAGACAGACAATTGCAAAGCAATAAACCCCCTCTTCTTTGAAGTGGGGGCATAATTAAAAGCATAGTTTCATAAGAAAACGTACACTGTTGTGTATTATACAATTTCTGATCAATCACTTATAAAAAAATATATATATATTATATACCTTTTAAAAAGTGCATTTCTAGAAAGAAAAAAAACCTGTTAAGCAGACGATCTGAATTCAAATAAACCCAGGAGGAGTGGCTATCACTGATTAGCATTCTGTTTGTAAACAAAACCACGTGGCATTGTTTTTATCAATTTGCTGGTAACAAGAGCAGAGTGAAAAAAATGATTTTACCTTGATAAAAGTTTTATTCCAAATACATGTATGAAGATTAATCAGAATGTTTAAATACAGACTATACAACTAGATGTTTTTTGTAAAAAACGCATGTCTCCCCCCTGCACCCGATTGAAGGAAGGCCAAGGAAAAAATATTACCTTTCTGAAACAGATGCCTCTGTCATTTATTATGGTATAAGTAAGAACATTATATATATACATATAATTATATCATTATATATACACTATGAAGTTTGAAGGCTCTGGGTGAAATAGAACTCCAGTTATAGAGCGGAAATGGTTTACACTCTTCGGGCCTCTGTGACCTTGACCTTTGACTTAATGACCCTAAAATCATAAGGGTTCTTGTACTCAGTAAGGGCAATCATTGTTTGAAGTTCGAAGGCTCTGGGTGCAATAGAACTACAGTAATTGAGCGGAAACGGTTTTCACTCTTCAGGCACCTGTGACCTTGAGCGTTGATGTACTGACCCCAAAATTAATAGGGTTCCTTCACTCAATAAGGGCAACCATCCTATGAAATTTGAAGGCTCTGGGTGAAAAAGAACTCAAGGAATTGAGCGGAAATGATTTTCACTCATCCAGCCCCTGTGACCTTGACCTACTGACCCCAAAATCAATAGGATTCTTCTACTCAATAAGGGCAACCATCCTATGAAGTTTGAAGACACTGAGTGGAATAGAACTCAAGTTATGGTGCGAAAACGGTTTTCACTCTTCAGGCCCCTGTGACCTTGCCCATACATGTGAACTCTCCCGATTCTGGTGGTAGACTACCGATTTTGGGCAATCAAAATCCCCCTCCCGCTCGGGGCTTACATTCTACCGACTTTTTCATAACATTCCCCCAAAAAAATTAAATTACAAACACCTGAGTGATGTTGATGAATGTAAACAATATTTTGACTGATTTACCAATAACGCTACGTGTACTACGCTGCTCTATATTGGAAAATGAGACCCAGTCTAATTACACCTTGACCTTAGTATTGGAAAGTTTTATTGTTTGTATATTGTCAGTTTGACACTTTAAGCACTTGCAATTAAGAAGTTGTTAATTGCCAGGCAGATAAGGCACACATCAAAGACACAAGGGAGACTAGAAACTGGTAATTACTGTACTTCTACTGCCACAAAGCAATACAGACGTGAACTGTTATATCAAAACTGTCAAAAGTCAAACAAACTATAGCCTGTCGAATAGGACTCCGAATGTATTGTTGTGCATGAAATTCTGTTGCCAACTGTTATGATTTCCATGTGACCAAGGGAATGTGTGGTGTAGTGGAAAAGGCATGTGTCAAAAGGGAGAGTGAGAAGAGTAAAGAGAAAAGGTACCAATGTTCAACTTGAGTGTAAATAAGACAAATTTGACTGTTAACTGATAAAGGTAGAGTGACTATTCAGTGGAAATAATGAATGTTTACTGTTTATTTTTGATACATATTAAACCGATAACAGTTTTTTTCTGTTATCAATACAATTTTTAGCATCTGTACTTGGACCATGCCTAAAATAATGTTGTGTCGGTAAATCTCCCACTTGACAGACCCAATCTCCCTACTTTCTGAGCCAGATCTCCCTACTTGGCACCACGAAAAGTTCACATGTATGACCTTGCCCTTTGACCTACTGACCCCCAAAATCAATAGGATTCTTCTACTCAATAAACGCAATCATACTATAAAATTTGAAGGCTCTGGGTGAAATAGAACTCCAGTTATTTAGCAGAAACGGTTTACACTCTTCGGGCCCCTGTGACCTTGTCCTTTGATCTACTGACCCCAAAATCAATAGGATTCTTCTACTCAATAAATGCAATCATACTATAAAATTTGAAGGCTCTGGGTGAAATAGAACTCCAGTTATTTAGCAGAAACGGTTTACACTCTTCGGGCCCCTGTGACCTTGACCTTTGACCTACTGATCCCAAAATCAATAGGATTTTTTTACTCTATTAGGGCAAAAAAAATCTTATGAAGATTGAAGGCTCTAGGTGAAATAGAACTCCAGTTATTGAGTGGAAATGGTTTTCACTCTTCGGGCCCCTGTGACCTTGACCTTTGACCTACTGACCCCAAAATCAAGAGGGTTCTTCTACTCAATAAGGGCAATCACCATATGAAGTTTAAAGGTTCTGGGTCAAACGGTACTCCAGTTATCGATCAGAAACGAAGTGTGACAGACGGACAGAAGGACAGATGGTCAGACGAACAAGGCAAAAACAATATGTCTCCCCCAAGGGGGGGGGGGGGGGGGGGGGAGAGACATAATTATGTCTTTCACTCTGAAAAGTTATTTTGTCAGTGCACATTTTAAGGGTATATACCACTGCAGTTAATTAGCCATTATGTTACAAGAATTCTTGATAACAGTTTTTGACTGGGATACTACAGTCAGGGGTGTAACTTGAATCAGTTACATTTTTTATAACTCATACAAGTTAAAAATTAATCGAATTTGCGTTCAATATTTTGACACATATTTTGCGGTTAAACGATGTCTTATGCAACATTTTTTTGAAAAGAAGAGCTTTATAATTTTTCTATGATCGTTGTTAGCTGAAAATCATCATTTATGTGTATACATTATTCTTGAAACCTTCTAAAAGCACGTTTTTCGATGAAAAATGAAGTAGATTTTTTGTAAATTGCATGTTTTTAAACGCTTCTAAAACATGCTCAGAATTTTTACCAGCGATGCCATAATTTTTTCCAAGATAATTGATGTGTATTGCGTCAAGTAAAATCGTAATTTTCGATACGCATTACCTGTAAATCTTTACGCAAGCCGTTTGAAAAGTGGCATGACATTTCTTAAAATAACTCCATTGCGTTATTTATCAGTTTCATGGAGTAAATTGTATTCTAAGAAAGACAACTCGTAAACGATTAAACGAGATAAATCGCATGTTGTCTACCCTATGCCTTCACGCGAAAATGTCAAGAACATTAACTAACCATTATCTGAAGGAATTCGTATCAAATGATTGAGAGTGTTAAGTTTTTCATAAGATAAAGGTTTGTTCAATAAAAAAATATTTCAGTTTAATTACTTTTTGATTTCTATGTTCATATGATTGATTCGACTGAATCCACACGAGTTATATCTGGAGCATCCACTGAACAATGATAGAACGACAACCTGTGTATTCTTTACACATATTTTTAGCACAAGCTTCGTTAAATTGTTAAAAATCAAGCTCGCTCTCTCATCGATTGTTTGGCAAATTATTTTCGTAAGAACACCTAAATAAGTTATTGGCCACAAAACAGTTTAACATTAGCTTATACAAAGTTAAGACAATAAATATATCTATTGCAAATATATTACATTTTATTTCAAGTTAACACGCTTTAGTCATGTTTGTCAGAATAGGATAGCAGTCTATCATCTAAAATTATGGCATCAGTAAATGACCTCATGGATAATACAATTCATTTGGTGTTGATAATACAATTCATTTGGTGTTGATCTATGATCCCTAGATAAGCACTTAATGCATGCAATAATGACAGTTACTTCCTACTTGCACATTTTCGACGCATAACCTGATAGCATATTTTTCTTAATAGCCGGCTTACTGCAGCTATGCTACATACATCATATCATTCTGGAAATTATCAATCTGCACATTTGTTTTCTTGATGAGAAATATCTATAATGTTTGTCAAATATATAATTTAGATAATTTTTTTCGGATACTTAATATGGAGATAATAAACTTCATCCATACGGTCTATAACAAATCATAATAAAAGTAAGGAAATTATATGACAGCATCCATTTATTTCTTGTTCCAAACAAAACAGTTAGTATGTACTATACATATAACAAATGTGCGTGTGTGCGTTCGTACGTGCGTACATGTGTCAGAGAGTAAATATAAATATAACAAATAACTGAATCAGGTTATTTTATTTGTAAATTGTTTATTAAACTTTATTCAATATCGTTACATTTTGTGCCAACTATTAACGGAAACAGGTTATTTTTGTCTGCGTACTCAACTGATAGGGATAGTCAAAATAAATACTACAAATATCTGAACCAGGTTACTTATTTGGTAAATGGTTAATAAAACTTTACTAAATATCAAGTAATCCGTACAAGTTACTTCTTTGGCCAAAAAATGACAATAACAGATTATTTTTGTCTGAGTACGCGACTGAATGGGAGCTAGTGTCAATAAAAATACTAAAAATAACTGAACAAGGTTACTTTATATGTATATGGTTTATTGAACTTGATTCAATATCAAGTAACCCGTACACGTTACTTTCGGGGCAACAAATAACTATAACAGGTAATGTTTGTCTGCGTACACAACTGAGAGGGAGAGTCAACATAAATATTACAAATAACTGAATCAGGTTACTTTATTTATAAATAGTTTATTAAACTTTATTCAATATCAAGTAACATATATACGTCATTTCTTGGGTCAACAAATTATTATAACAGGCTATTTTTTATCTGAGTACACAAATGAGAGGGACAGTCAACATAAAAAATAAAAATAACTAAACCAAGTAACTTATTTGGTAAATGATTTAATGACTTTATTAAATATCAAGTAACCAATGCACATTACTTTTGGGGCCAACAAATAACTATAACAGATATTTTTTGTATGTGTACACAAATAGGAGGGAGAGTCAAAATAAATACTTAAATAACTGAACCAGGTTACTTTCTTGTTTATAGTTTATTAAACTATATTCAATATCAAGTAAGCTGTACACATTACGTTTTGGGCCAACAAATATGTTTGACATGAAATTTTGTTTTAGTACAAAACTGAGAGGGGGAGTCGACAAAAATACTTAAAATAACTGAACCAGGTTACTTTATATGTATATGGTTTATTGAACTTGATTCAATATCAAGTAACCCGTACACGTTACTTTCGGGGCAACAAATAACTATAACAGGTTATGTTTGTCTGCGTACACAACTGAGAGGGAGAGTCAACATAAATATTACAAATAACTGAATCAGGTTACTTTATTTATAAATAAGTTACTAAACTTTATTCAATATCAAGTAACATGTATACGTCATTTCTTGGGTCAACAAATTACTATAACAGGCTATTTTTTTATATGAGTACACAAATGAGAGGGAGAGTCACTATAAATACTACAAACAAATGAACCAGGTTACTTTCTTTGTAAATGGTTTATTTAACTGTATTCAATATGAAGTAATCCGTACACGTTACTTTTTGGGTAAAAAAAAACTCTAACAGGTTATTTTTGTCTGAGTTCACAACTGAGGGGGAGAGTTAGCAAAAAATCTACAAATAGCAGAAACAGGTTACTTTATTTGTAAATGGTTTATTGAACCTGATTTTATATCAAGTAACACGTAAACGTTTTTTGGGTAAAAAAAACTATAACAGGTTATTGTTATCTGTGTACACAACTAAGAGGGAGAGTCAATATAAATAACTACAAATCAGTGAACCGGGTTACATATTTGTGAATGTTTTTTTTTTAACTTTACTCAATATCAAGTAACCCGTACGCGTTACATTTCGGGCCTACAAATAACTATAACATGCTGTGTTTTTTTGGTCTGAGTACACAACTGAGAAGCCTAGTCAAAATAAATACTGCAAATAACCATGATTACTGAACCAGATTACTTTATCTGTAAATAATTTTTTAAACTGGATTCAATATATAGTAACCTATGAACATTACTTTTTTGTGCCAACAAATAATTATAACAGGTTATTTTTTTTTAGTACACAATTCAGAGGGAATATCAACATAAATACTACAAGTAACTAAGCCAGGTTATTTTACTTGTAAGTATTTTATTTAACATGTTTAACTTTATTCAATATCAAATAACGCGTACACGTTACCTTTTTGGCCCACAAAAAACTATAACAGGTTATACATACTCGTATTTGTCTGAGTACACAACTGAGAGGGAGAGTGAAATAAATACAACAAATAACTGAACCAGGTTACTTTAATCATAAATGTTTTTTTAATTAAACTTTATTAAATATCAAGTAACCCATACACGTTACTTTCTGGGCCAACAAATACCTATAACAGGCTATTTTTGCCTGAGTACACAACTGTTGCCATTGCATAACCTGACATCATTTGTGAACCATTCAACGTACATACCAACTTCAGTAACTGCTACCTGTTACATTAAATGTCCTAAAACTTAATTTTCTTAAACGCCTTTAATGATTCAATTTTTATTTAAAATAAAACAAATTATACCCAACAAACAGTTCTTGCAGCATTAAATGCTGTGCATGCTTTAAGTATGTTTAAACAATAAAACATTAATTTTCAGTTATGACACGATAAGTTTATTGCAAAGAGAAACATTATACAATTTCAAAAGCATATACTCATACAGTGTTATAAGATATATCTTTTAAGGCAAATTTCTTCCAAATCATGTTAATGGCTAAGGATCGTGTCCGACTACAAGTAACTGTAACCAGGTAACTGAACTGATTACTTCTTCCTGGCACCGCTAGATGATTAATAAAAACACAGAAATACTTATATGTATTGTTTTTATTTCATTTCATTTTCTTTTTTGTGTGATATGGTGAACATTCTAACCTGGTGGCAGTTGGCATGAGAGGTTCCGATGTTTTCAATCCACCTATTAAATGTTAACAGATACTTGGTCAGCCGATCAGCATGTGTTAAGCAATAAATCTTTCCTAATACTTTCATTTGAATACATTAGATAAGGGCCAAATAGAGATGGTTCAAGAACAATACTCGAGAAATTCCTTTATAACTTTTTTCTTGATTCGGTCTAATTTTTTCATACCCTGAAATTCCAAGCCATATTTAATAGCATCGTTTATGTTTTTATTTGTTTATATATCAGATACAAGTATCTTGATGATTAAGACTGATTAACACTTAACTGTACATGTGAGATACTGATCGGTGCAATGTTTGGATATTACTGTAAGTATGGTGTTTGGCCATAAAAATGTATGTTTTGTACACATAGGAATGGCACATATAATCTTTGTATTCTATGCTTTTTATTTAAGAAGTTATCATTTTTATATTTTTAGAAAACTTTTTTCTTTGCTGTAAATTATTGTAATTGTCAGAAATGTCAACTATTGCTATTGTTGTGCTGTGGTTTGTGTTTAGATAGCACAGGCTACATAAACTCAGAATCAGGCCAGACTATCATGTTTTCATGAAAAGAGGTGAAAATAACAATGGCAAATTTGCTCTGCATGTTGAAAGTATGCATCATTGTGAAGCGATATGCGCAATTCCTTTGGCAGAACTAGATAGAGCAAAAGAATACTCGCTACTTCTTGCAGCTGATATAAATGTAAAGTTTCAAGAACCAAAGGAAAGCTGCTGCTTTCAAGAATGTTGGGAATGGACAGCTGCTACTGTCACTGATTCTGACACTGACACTTTTTTGTTTTATTCAGTTCACCTCTGTATAGCACATGCTAATTTAAAGTGACACACAGATTATTTAAAGATGCATAAAAAGGAAAATGTTTACCGACATTAAAGCAGTTATTGTGAAAGCACATGAAAACCAAGCCATTGACTTTTTGAAACAAATCAGAATTTCATACTTTATTGATATTTTGTTTTACTCTGGTAGTCACAGAGGAGAAACTGTCTTCATATTTCATGCACAGAATTCAAAAATCGCAGCTCTGTTGTATTTTATGGTAAACGACAGTTTCAATGACTAGAATTGCATGGATTGAGTCTTCCTAGGGACAATTATTTATCTTGCTTTTTTAAGGTCAATAAAAGGGTGGAATTACACTGTTTATTTACTTTCCTCCAGTTTTAAAGAAATCAGTTTGAAGCAAAAATATTAGTTGCTTAAATTGTTAAGGTTTTTTTTCATCTTATTTGTTTTTTTTCCTAAAGCTGCCAGACTTACTCTAAAACTGTCAAATATAGAATGGTTATGTTAAAAAATGCAGTTAATATATAATATATTTATATTAAATATATCATTCACCATACATCCATCATCTTTTGTGGTTTTTGTTAGATATTACTTATTAAGTGGGTACTGTCACACACAAAAAAAAGAAGTACTATAGCACTATTTTTCCGGCAACAATGTCAACATTCCATTTTATACAAAGCTTACGGTCAAATATTGTTTTGAAAGTTTATATCGGATATCCACCTTCTTTTACCTTTTTAAAAAATGAAGCAATATCCCCCCTTTCGAACAAATTTAGTCCTAGTTCAATTGACAGGTGTTTCATATTTCAGCTTTTAATTTTATTCTGTTATTGTTTCTACATATTTGATAAATACCAGAGGTTTATAAAGATATTCTATGTTCTTATAAACTATTGGCTTGAAAGCTAAATTCCGATTTGATGTGTAGAGATAGTTTTTATTATTTCGAAGTTTTAAGCAGTACTTGCACAATGTTTACTGATAACATTCATCTGGGTAAAATTAACTGCAGCCAGACTCCAGTAATCATCTTTTACTGAGATGTTAAGAGAGATAAACTGTTTGTTTATTGTCCTGTGATTTAATACGGGCAATTTTAACTGTCGATACTGGAAGGTCAAAATTCACTGAAATCTCCCGGTTTTCGTAGGACTGGCAATGAACTTTGTATGACCGCAGTGTTGTATTCATGGTACACTCAATTCAACTGCCACCAGTCCCTATGTTCTGAGAGGCAAGTATTTCAATAAAGTACATGTAAAGTAACATTTCTTGTAGGTATTGTTGGTTATTGTAAAAGTGACACCAGAATATACAACAGAACATAAGGACATGTATTATTCTTTTAGTCGTTTTTTGCAAAAGCAATTGCGGATATCGCTTCAAAATGACGCATACTTTTAACATGCAGAGCAAATGTAATTGTCAGCTATTTTCATGAAATCATAATAGTCTGATCTGATATTTCAGAAATCTACATTAAAATAATAGATTTGATATCTTGTTCTGCTAAGGTGCGACTTTGAAGGAATTTGCAAATAAATGCAAGTTGAAAACGTACATTTAGACACCTGATGTACTTTGTCTAGATGTCAATGTGTTCTACTGACAACAGCTTTTTTCCATTCTGAAGAGTTATTGCCTCTATGTGAAGTAGTTCAGCATCTTTATGTGCAATTATAAGAATTGTAATCTTTGAATTTAATGGTACTTCTCTCTCTTTTCCTGGTTTGAATGAATTTGCTCCAATTTTGTTGTCAGATGGAAATGATATTTTCATACTGCTTTTTTCCGACCTTCAAGATCTGTATTGATGAGAATATCATCTAAATCCTCTTGCAGCTTTGATATATCATCATCTCGTCCAGACCATTTGAATTTGTTTACGGCTGCAGGGTGGCTGAGTGATGAAACACGGTCAGCACATATAATAACTTAAGTCATATTTAATGAAATGTCCTGGTATAACAGTTCAACATAAACTAGACTTTTTTGATAAACTTATCTTACCTATCCTTAATTATGGTTCCGAAGTCTGGGGTTTAAATGATTGTTAGAGATTAGAAGGAATACATGTACACTTTTGCAAAACTGTGTTGGGGTGAGAGGTCAAACACAAAACAATTTTATTTATGGTGAGTTAGGTAGAACTAGCCTAAAATCAAAAAGAGCAATAAATGTTATTAGATATTGGTTAAAAATTATACAGTTAGATGATACTAAGTATGTAAAGAAATTGTATTCTTTAATGTATCGAAATGTAGATAATTCGTGGGCAATGAATGTTAAAAATTTACTACAGTCTCTAGGTTTATATGAAGCCTGATTAAACCAAAGTGTTGGAAATGTAAATGCTTTTATCAACCTGGTCAAACAAAGAACTACTGATATTTTTTATACAGAATTGGAATGCTGAGATAAATAAGGTTCGTATGGAAAGGGGTCAGACCCTACTATTTGCAATCATAATTGCATAAAGTGACTGGGACAAAAATGTTTTTTAGGGAGTTTAGAAGCAATTGATACGTCTGACATTCCAACAATATGTTTTAGTTATCAGTATTTTGTTTAAAAGTCATCAGTCACCAGTCACCCTTCTTATAGATCTGGATATTGTTCAATCACCCTAAGGATTTACTTCCTCTTGTTAATTCTTGCTTTTGGCGTTCTCTGTGATATGCAGGATTTGTATTATCAGATCCGCTGTCAAAATTATATTCTGTTAGTTCCGCCCATAGTTTTCTCGTTTAGGGCAAACCCATTCTTTTATGTATTCTATTGCACTGAAACTGAAACTAGAAATGAAAAAAGACTTTTTTATCCGGGGACCATACGCCGCTGATCATGGAATAGCATTAATCTGAAAATACCGCATTGAAGGTTTCATGTTCACCACCATATGCACACCATCGTTTTGGGATGGGTTTGCTGGTGTAAATATTGAGTTACGTTCAACCCAAGGCTAGGCGGCTTGGGCATTCCCATTACTGCCCATGCACAGGCTCAATCAAACCGAGCCTGCAATATTTCAATATTTGTCGTGTTCGGTGGCTATAAAGGTTCCCCTTTCATCTATTTAAAATGGACAAAAACAAGTTCTGTTTTACCTAGCGTACATTAAAATGTGCATCAGAACACTGGAATTACTGTATGAAATGTCTCAAAAACGATACTGATATTGTATAAACAATTATCTACAATATTGTTTGTCATCTATCAAAATTATTTCATGTTTTTATATAACACAACAGAAGGTTTTAATGTTGAAACCGGAATAAGAAATGAAAATTGGCTTATTTACGTTTGTTAAAATCTACAAACCACCGTAACGTATTGTAGACTATTGTTAAGTGTTAGTGATGCAAACGGTATTCCTTTTTGTTTTAGTGTGTGCTTGGTAATCAGAGCGTTCCGCGTATAAATGTAAAATGTAAATGTAATGATAAATACATTTTTCACTAAAGTTTGCCTTTCATAACAATCAGTAGTGAAAAGGTTGTTTAATTTTGCCTTTTGCAAAGTTTTCATCCTATTTATTAGACGTTTTGTTTTTATTTTCTGTCAATAACTATAAAACCAGCTTTACAAAAAGATCTAAAAATAAGCACATATAAAATGTCTTTAATCATAATGCAATACTTGTCTTTTTTATTTGTGTAGCCGTATACGGAAATGCGTCACTTTTTAAAATCTTATCAAATCTCGACTGTGTGTTGCGTTGCATGAGAAGGTACATGCACTTTGTCGTTCATACTGTAGTGCATCTTATATAATCGTTCGGAGAGAGGGATTTTAAGAGAAATAAAAAAAGAGAAAAAAAACGTCTAATTAATTGTTTGCAAATTTTCAAAACTCATTTTCTTATCAGTTTTGTTCTTAAGCAAAAAACGTGCACAGGTTTAAGATTTGATATAGTGACTTTCTTTATATGCAATTTTATTGTGCCAGCATATCCAAAACTAACTTTAATAGCGTTACTTTGGTGGATATTAACAGGTACATATTTTAAAAAAAACACTAACGGCAAACAACTCTAAAAAAACAATGACAAAATTAGATAAAATTGAATGAAAAGTTACGATGCTGAAACAAAGCGTGGAACTGTCATTGTATCTTAATTAGTTAAATAAAATCATAATGCGTTTACTTGTTCAAACAAAAAATAATTTGAAAACTTCAGCTTCGAGAATTTAATGGTTCAATTGATGAACAATATTGATGAAAAATACAACAGAAATTGTAAAATTTCAGTGAGGAGAAAATGAGTCACTCAATAAAACGTTCGAAGAAATTATTATATTATTAAGAAGTAACATGAGAAAAAAGATTCCTGCTATCGTGCATGTAAATAAATAGCATAATCTATCCAAATATTATTGAAATAAATACAAACAAATTAACTAAATGAAACAGACAACTTAGTTATTGATATTGAAATCCTTAAGTAAAGTAAACACTCATAAAATTACGCCACGTTACCTTCCTCAGGTCTGAGGGATGTTATCTCGAGTAGCAGTTATCTCTGGGTGAGATGTTATTTTAACTCCACTGACCAGATCTTATCAGGAATTTATGGTGTTTCAGTGTCATGTTTATCATGATTTGTGTTGCTCTGTTACTTGGTGTATATGAACCGCAGTTCTTGAATTTATAAAATTTACATATGATCCAAGCGCGGGCATGATATTTTAACAAATTCAAAGTACACTTAAACCTTCTTGAATCTGTATAATAATTGAGAGATAATAATTGGTTCATGTACAATTAATGTCTAGGTACTTCTTCTCTTGTATGTTGATTAAATTGCCAAATAATTTATTTTTTGCCTATCTTAAATTACCCGTAAAACTTTTAATTTTTAATGTTATTTACATCAAAACATTCTAAGCTCTTGCTTATTTATCTCCATAAAATAACAAGTTCTAATAAACAAGAAGAAATTTATATACCATGTTTATTATCTTATCCATAAAAATGATCTAATTAAATATTGAAAAAAAACAAACATATTATCTATAACCCGAATTAGCATTTTGATGTTGATATCCCATTTGCACCTGGGTAGTCAGATCAGTACAGGGACTTAAGACCATCCCTATATTACGCAATAAATTAATAAACTCTTCAGTGTGTTAGTGCTTCAATAACAACAATTAGCATTAAAAAAAACAAAAAAAACAACATGCTGAATGCTAATCATTACACAAACCTAGCATAAAAACTGGCTAAGAAATAAATACTACATGTGTACCATCTTTAAAAAGATGAAACTAATTTATTATCTATCCGCACACTACAAGGATAAAGGCTGAGTAATATTCTACAAATTAACGTGGTTATGGGCTTATCAGTAAACATTATCCTAAACACTGGTCAAGAGCAATTCTTCAGACAGAGATTTATTAGCCCTCTAATTGGTATCCCGCTGATAGGAAAAAGAAGTCGGAATTTCTGTAAAGGGAGCGTAAAATTGTTTTCTTCTTCGATTAACTACAAAAGTCAAAGTATTCCTGAAGCAATTTAAATGAAATCAGTTGACGAATGTAAAATGATTTTTTTCATTTATTTTTATCAATTATGTGACCTGAAAAACAACTTGTTTGGAAGACCACTTGTTTTAATACCTATTTGTGACTAGTTCTTGACTAATAAATGTCAAAAGGATTGTGTCATAACAAAAAACTGTTCTTTCATATAATATAACTATATTTTTACCTTTTGTGCTTGCATGCTTGTTTCCAAATATGTTTTTGACACTGAACGGTACAAGGCGATAATCCCACAGGTTCTCATTTTCGTTACTTGTTTTTTATACTGCGTGTCAAAAATTCGAATTATTACGTATCAATTGTGTGAAGTTGTAGAGCTCGAATATGCTGGTTTCATGCCCAAGGAGAATACAGTTTGACTGCTTGGTGGTTGGTATCAATTCTACATTTAACTCTTTATAGTCTAGATTCTTTATAATTTTTGTTTCTTAAAATACACAATTATAATGACCATGATAAAAGTAAAATAATATTAAAACTATTCTATTAACATTTCATAGTATTTCAATTTTGACAAATGTATCTATTATCTTGCAAACACTGACACGCGTATATGACAACATTAATGTAACCTTTGATTAGTCTGAATTTCAAAAAAAAAAAATACCAAAAGGAACTAAGGTACATATGAAATGTAAAATTCAGTTGTTAGTTCAATACTATAATGCGCCTCACCGGAGTCGCGGCTATACAGTCCTACGAAATACCGGAGATTTCAGTGAATTTTGGCCTTTCAGCATGGACAGTTATAATAGCCCGTATCAAATCACAGGGCAATAAACAAACAATTTATCTCTCTTAACATCTCAGTAGAAGATGGTTACTGGAGTCTGGCTGTAGTTAATTACAAGCAGCTGATTTTTATCACTTAACATTATGCAAATACTGCTTAAAACTTAGAAATAGTAAATTCTATCTCTACACATCAAATAGGATTTTTACCTTCAAGTCAATAACTTATAAGAACATAGAATGTCTTTACAAACCTCTGGTAATTATTTAATGTGTAGAAACAATAACACAATAAAAATAAAAGCTGAAATTTGAAACACCTGTCAATTTATCTAGGACTAAATTTAATATGTTCAAAAGGGGGATATTGCTTCATTAAAAAAGTGGAAGTTGGTATAGATAAAACCTTCCAAAACAATATTTCATAATAAGCTTTGTATAAAATGGAAAATGGAAAAGCTATGGCATGTTGATATCGTGCCAGTAAAATAATACTATAAAACCTTTCTTTGGTGCGACAGTACTTACTTTATAAGTAATATCTAACAAAACCCCAAAAGATGATGGATGCGTTGGGGATGTCATATTAAATATAAATACATTATATATATTAACTTCCTGTTTTTTTAACATAACTGTTCTATATTTATCAGTTTTAAGCTTAGTAAGCCAGTTGTTTTAAATGAAGTAAATAAGATAAAAATAACAATGTAATTTAAGCTACTAATATATTTGCTCAAAAATAATTTCTTTAAAATTGAAAATGGGTAAATATACAATGTAATTGCATCCATCTATTCACCTAAAAAAATGCAAGATAAATGCATTGTCCCCTGAGGAGGACTCAAATCAATGCAATTCTAGTCATTGAAAGTGTGGTTTACCATAAAAACAACAGCAACTTTTGAATTTGGTGCATAAAATATAAAGACAGTCTATCTCCTCTGTGACTACCAGGGTAAACAATATCAATAAAAGTATGAATAGGTTTAAATTCTTATGTGTTTCAACAAGCCAACATTTGCTTTTCACAATAACAACATAAATGTCTGTAAACATTTTTCTTTTAATGCACCTTTAAATGATCTGGGTGTTAGTCACTGTAAATTTACATGTGCTACAAAGAGGTGAACTAAATAGAAACGTTTTACTGGTGTCAGTGTCAGAATCAGTGAAAGTAGCAGCTTTCCATTCTTAGCATTCTTGAAAGCAGCAGCTTTCCTTTGGTTCTTGAAACTTTAAATCTATATCAGCTGCAAGAGGTAGCAAGTACTCTTCTGCTCCTTCTAGTCATTCTGCAAAATCAGTTGCAAATCTCACTGCACAATGACGCATACTTTCACAATGAAGATCAAATCTGCCATTGTTATTTTCAACTCTTTCCATAAAATTATGATAGTCTGGCCTGATTCTTCAGAAATCTGCGTTGAAATAATTTATTTGATATCTTGTTCTGCTGAGGTGCGACTCTGAAGGAATTTGTGAATAAATGCAAATTGAAAACCTACAGTTACACACCTGATGTATTTAGCCGCAATGTCAATGTGTTCTATTGACAGCAGCTTTTTCCATTCTGAAAATTCATCGCCTTTCATGTATTTGGAAATGTGAAGTAGGCCAACATCTATGTATGCACTTATGAGAATTGTAATATTTGATTTTCTCAGATGCAAGACAGGAAATTCTGCAAGAAATTGATGGTTCTTCTTTCTCTTTTCCTGCTTTGAATGAATTTGCTCCAGTTTTGTTGTCGGGTGCAAATGATATTTCATACTGCTTTTCCGTTCTTCAAGACCTGTCTTGATGAGAAATTATCATCTAAAACCTCTTGCAGCTTTGATATGTCATCATCTCTTCCAGTCACTGGTGGAGGGTGCAAAGTTATCATTTAAGGTGCTCTATGTGACTCAAAACAAAGAGTGTGTACAAAATTGTTGATTTTATTTTCTCTTGTAGAGCTTCAAATAATCTGCCATCAGTATCTTTTACACTTTCAGGCACTAATGAATCTAATACTGAATTCTGTATTGAACTTGACTTATTCATAAAGATGTTTTTTAACTGCAGATATATCTTCAATATCTAAGTGTGTTATTCAGATCTTCTGTGTCATATGTTCCATTTGCATTCTGAGCAACCGCAATGCACAAAGTTTTGCAATATTAATGTTTCCTTCCAGATCATTTGAATTTGTTTCTATATAAACATTTATGGCTGCAGGGTGGTGGGATGACAGCACATATAATTCTTGAGGACTGTACAGTTTCTGGAATGTTTTTTTATTTAAACAAAAAAAAAAAAAAAAAATCATCTAAGATTTGAGGTATATTCAAGGTATCTTGGTTTCAGTTTATTCCATCCCTCTCTTCTCCAGCTAATTTTCTATCAGTTCTGGTTTAAGCCTTTTGTTTTGATATTTTCTTAATGGGTTCGGTGAAATTCTTCATTCTTCTTTCGTATAGTGAAATGTCCTAAAGATCTTCATCCCAAACAAAGATTTCTATAATACTAGATTCAATTAATGTGTCATATAAAACCTTAATACTTTAATCTGTTGTCTTCTTGTTGATAACTATGTTCTACAGTTTTAATGCAAGTCATGTAAGTCATTATTATTTATAAATGAATATATATAGGAGTAGCACTTGAACACAAATAACTTCCTGCTCATTTATGATTTTTATTTAGACCTTTAGCCCTTGTGAAATTGGAATATTCTACAAGCGTGTTGGTTGTCTTAAAGTTATTAAAAAAAAGAGAAAAAAATACCCCCCACACACTGGCTATACCATATTGTCATTATTCTCAAGAACATGTGGTTCAGAAAGGGGCTGAAAACAAACACCATAAAATCTCTTATTTTATGAACAGAAATAAAGTACTTCTTTAAATCAGGTATGATAAAAATCAAAACAAAATAAAATCTCAAAAACACTTTGAAATCCTATATGTATACAAATAAAAAGGCTTCATTTTAAATTTAATGATCTCAAGCTGTTTGTAACAAAAATAATACAACAAAATCAATTATTAAAATTGATTTTGTTGTATTAAAGAAGTCATTATTACTCAAAAATGAATAATATGCTAACAATCACTAGATCTACTTATAATTTTATTTTCTAATTTTCTACATGATTTGGTTAAACACAGATAATGAAGGCGTTGCTGCAGTAAAATCTTAGGAATAACATTAATAGATTACTGGAGTGGTCAGCAGACTATAAACAAACACAAGCTGGTGCTAATTGATTTATAACTGTTAGGGGCAATTTTCACTGATGTGCTTACTGATAAGACTCGGCTCAGATTGAGCCGATTTTCCCCGGTATTTCGTGTATACAGGAAACACGCAATATCTAATTTATTGGAAGGGAGCTAACGCCAACAGATTCAGACTGTGATATCATATTTGAAACTAGTTATCCTTCTTTCTACAGATTTCTTTCTGAGTGCAATGTATATTAGTTTCTTAGTGCAAGGGAGAAAACTCAATTATTGAACAATTTTAACTCAAACTAGTTATAAAAAATGTAACGTGTACAGGTTACACCCCTGACTGTACTAGTTCCACAATACAAAAAGTTTCAAAATCAAATTCTTTCTTAGAAAACAATTCACCATCTTCATTAACAACTTCAATCATTTTTACAAATAATCTGTTAATCCCATCTATGAAAATGAAAACCTGCATTTTTTTCTCCAGTTGTTTTATAATTAAAATGTTTTCTTCAACAATTCCAGACATCCAAACATTTAGATTGAATACTGAATAAGTTCACTTAAAGTAAAAATTGTTCCTAATTTTATTGTTTTTACTTCATTTTTGACCCACAGATCTTTGACCTATACATCAGATCTGCCAGACATCAGTCATATGCTATTCAATATCAAATTAATTTGGTGACCTTATCTTTATAACCTGTTGACAAATTATCAAACTTGCAGAACAAGTATCAGAAATAAGTCTTCTACTAAAAACAGTGTTTGAGCCAGAAAGTGAGTAAATAAGCATTATCAGAACAGATAAGTATTTGATTTAAACTCGCCTTTAAATGAAAAACAAAACATTATCCTAAAAAGGGTATTCATATCATTATACAATGTCAATGAATCTATTTATATATTTAAATTAGTGTTGTGTAAAAAAAAAAATTACCAAATAATAGGATTATACATTCAATCACTTGTATATTTTTACTGTCTGCTACTGGAATTTTATCATCTGCTACAACTGACTCACTTCATCTATAATTAACCCATGCATTTAACTGACAGCTTTGATTTCTGACAGACCACAACTCTATAAATCCTCACTGGTATACCAGTTAGAATAGTGCCTTTAAAAAAAAAATAGACCTATCACTAAAGTTGATTAATACCCACACATGGGTGGTTGATACTGAAACTAGGAAGCTTAGAATCAATGGCATAAAGTGACATAAGAAACATGGAAACATGTATATATTTTATATTTAATAATATTGTATATAGAGAAAACAATTACCGGTAGACCATTGAACTGTATATTTTCTCGTAGAACTAGCTTAAGTTTAAGCAAACAGTGACCTTGACCCAACTGGCAAAATTTTCAATCCCAAGCATCACCTTCATAAAAGCTACCTTTACAGCAAATTTCATCAAAATATCTCATTCCTAACTCAAGTTACTGAGCAGAAACCATTTATTTTTTATTTTTAGTAACAGTGACTTTGACTTTGGCCCCACCAGCCCCAATATCAAACCTGACCTGTATCCTGTGATGTTACACCTATGTACCGAAAATTGTTTAAATCTGTCAAGATTTCTTGAGTTATCATCTAGAAACCATTTTTCAACTATTTTATTATTTTTAGTAACAGTGACCTTGACCCCACCAGCCCCAATATCGAAGTTGACCTGTATGTCATGATGTTACACCTGTGTACCAAAAATTGTTTAAATCTGTCAAGCCATTCATGAGTTATTGTCCAGAAACCGTTTTTCTTTATTTAGTTACAGTGACCTTGACCTTGGCCCCACCAGCCCCAATATCGAACTTGACCTGTATCTTATGATGTTACACCTGTGTACAAAAATTCTTTTAAATCTGTCAAGCCTTTCATGAGTTATCATCCTGAAACCGTTTTTCTTTTTTTAGTTACAGTGACCTTGACCTTGGCCCCACCAGCCCAAATATTGAACTTGACCTGTATCTTATGATGTTACACCTGTGTACCAAGAATTGTTTAAATCTGTCAAGCCTTTCATGAGTTATCGTCCGGAAACCGTTTTTCTATTTTAAGTGACCTTGACCTTGGCCCCACCAGCCCCCGTATCGAACTTGACCTGTATCTTATGATGTTACAGCTGTGTACCAAGAATTGTTTAAATCTGTCAAGCCTTTCATGAGTTATCGTCCAGAAACCATGACAGACCAACCAACAAGCTCATTCCTATATACCCCCTCAAACTTTGTTTTTGGGGGTATAAAAAAGAATATGCTGTACGTGCTTTGTTTCCTCTTGGAGCTTCAGTTAAAATTTGAATTCAAGACTCCTGGTTCCTGAGAAATACCCGGAAACAAACTGTGATGGATTGAAGGAACAGTCTGACCTACAGAACGGTGACTACAGTGTATACGCACAGCACTTCAGGGTGCATAATAAACATTTATGTCATACTTACTTGTAAGCCCTTATTGTCTGTAGGCCAGTCAAAGTTTCCGATAGGTGAGAAAATATTGGAGATTTTGTAACACTGTCAAGACGCTGTAATTCTCTGTAATGATAAACAAGATTACAAATTATTCTACAATTATATCTAATAAATTGCCAGGAAGAATCCAACTAGGTAATGGTCTTCCCCATAAATATATATTCTGATTAGAGAACACATTTTAATCAAATATTATTGACTAATGAACAACACTTTAGTATAATTTCTGGTCTTCAAAGGTAAAGATTGCATAACAAAAATGAGAAAAAAATCAGGACTTTGAATATCGTGAACATTCTTTAAATGATTAAATATCCAGGAGGACTTGTATTCAGAGGTTTCACTAAAAAAGTTAATGTTTCTTTTCCTGCATAGAAAACTACCAAATTAGTCACATATAATCAAATTTAGTGTCAGGGGACCAACTAAGCTTGAGTGCCTATCTCTTCAGTGAATGGATGACTGATAACTAGGGATGGGAACAAATACTAATATCAATATTCGAATATTCGCTTTTCCATATTCGAATATATTCGAACATTCGTTCCCACCCCTACTGATAACACATCAACAAAATTTCTCAGAATTTGGCCACTAAATTGCTTCTTCTGTTAGAACAAAGGAAAATGAAAATGGAAAAAAGCTGACTATTTAACACTATAGTGAAAGGTATGAATGTGCCCAGTGATTAAAATAAAGAAGAACAGGAGCTGATCAGTGGTTAAGTGGTAACATGTACAACTGGTATTCAAGGGGTTGCAAGTTCAGTTCCCTACTCCAGCAATAGCATTTGACACAAATCATCTGCAGTGATGAACAGAAAAAAGACAACTTCTTCCTCACCTGGCTGTGGTAGTGTAGAACTTTTGCATCAAGCAGTATAGGACACAGACAGGTACGGCTGCTAACAGAAAGTAAGGTGCTCCGATACAGTTGACAACAATGGCAGCAATTGTTGCAAAGGCACAACGTAAAAATGACTCATAGGTTGCTGGAATTTTCTAAAAAATGAAAAAATATAACTGTTAAGCTGCATCTGAAATGTTCATTGTTACTGCACCAGTATAAATTGACTCATGATCTAAGAAAACACTGTGATACCATGGTGATAACTTGTACACAAATTATTCAAAAAGAATGTTCAAATATGAGAAAAACAAGTTTAAACAATGGTAACCTTTTTGTTAAACATATAACCTTTTTAGTTTTAACATGAAGTATTTATGTCAGTTCCTCATTTTTCTTGGGAAAAAATGGACATTCAAGAAAATTTATAATGGTTACCACATGTACATGTATCAAAGTAGACCAAGACTCACAGTTCTTCCAATTTACATGTAAGTTGCAACAGAAGCATACAGAAACAGATTAATACACAGTTTTTCACAAAGAAAGTAAATAACACTTCAAATACACAGTTCATGACAGTTTAAACTTGATTCTTCAAGATAAGATTTACACGTGCAGAATTTTGTCCTGCAATGATTAGTCTATAGGACTTATTAATGGAACATAAGTCTTATAAAATGCTAAGGAGTAAGTATTTACCTGATCTATTTGTGCAATATCTGAAGAAAATCTGTTTAAAATTCTTCCACTTGGGTTGGTGTCAAAAAATCTAAAAAGAAAAACATGCATAGATAAAATGACTGTTTAGAAAAAGGAAACTTCTTTAGCCATGTGAAAAATGGGGCAAAAAAACAACACTGTTGTTACAAGTTCGCTTACAACTTAATGCCATTAATGAAATTTCTTGTTCGGTAGTTAATTTTTCACCTATATGATGCTTCAAGCCTTAATAAACTAAAACTGCAACAGTCCTGGTGCCAATATCCCCAGATGCCACTTTGTCAGTAGGGTATTGATACATGGGAACATGTTACTTTATGCACCAGTCTAAAATAAAGTACAAAAAATTACAAAGGGCAATAACCCCAAAATTGAGCAAAAAAGTTATGGTTCTTGGGCACTGCACTTCTCTTCAATCAGATCTATCCAACTATGAAGTTTCAAGTTGATATCTTCAAAACTTTTTGATTTATGCCCAGACAAAAATTAAGTATGAAAGATTTTGAAGGGCAATAACTCCAAAATTATGCAAAAGAAAGTTATGGTTTTTGGGCACTGCATTTTTCCTCAATGAGATCTATTTATCTATGAAGTTTCAAGCTGATATCTCTAATGCTTTTTGAGTTATGCCCAAGACAAAAATTAAGTATGAAAATTTTCAAAGGGCAATAATTCCAAAGTTATGGAACTTGGGCATTGCACTTCTCATGAATGAGATCTATTTATCTTTATCTATGAAGTTTCAAGTTAATACATCCAACAGTTTTTGAGTTATGCTCTGGACAAACAAAACCCAACGGCCAGATGGAAAAGCTGATTCCAGTATACCCTCACCCCCCCTTACAACTTTGTTGTGCAGGGTGGTATAAAAATGGCAGTATTCAATTTATGCATCAGCTTAGAAATTCTTAATGGGACACTGATAAGTAAAAGCCAAAGCTCAAACTGTACAAAGTTTTGAACACTACAATCCAATGTTTTAAGTAGTATCTGGACCAATACATACCTCATAGGAACCTTCATGATAGTGTTAAGAAGACCGTTGTGAAGATTCTTGGCCCCTATGAGCCCTGTCAGCTGAAAGGCGAAACCTGTTAAGAGTGTTGCTGCCACAGCACAAAGTGATAATGTGATGTATGTAGGAATAAATTCCCAGTTGTCAAACTCCTGCAAGAAATACAAAACAGTTACATTCCCAGAAATACAACAATAAGCCTATAACATATATTTTTTGCTTATATATTTTGAACTGTCACAGTAAACTAAAAAATTACGTTCTGCAAGCATTATCTACATAATATCTACCAACTCAGTTTCTAACACAAGGGATTACAGATGCAAAATTCTGTCTTTTTACTATACTGATTTCAAAACAAAATTTCGTCTTACATTTACATTACATTTGAGCCACATAGTTCTAATTCTCATGTACATGTATAAAGCCACAAGGATTAAAACAAGAATTTATATAACATAAACATCGGCCTACCTCTGTCGAGTTCTCTGACTTTGTTTTCACAAATAATGTAGATTTACTGGCCCAAACTGATATCCAAATGTTTGTACTGACTAGAAGTGTTTGGTTTATCACAAGAAGGAGTACGGACATTATCCCGAAGTGTATCCCACATGCCCGTAAATGACTCAAGTACACCCGTATATTGACCGATCCGACTTCTCGATGTTCCTTTTTAATGAGCTTTCCTACAGCTGATTTATCCTCTGGGGAATCCTCTGTAAATAACGGCAATGTAAACCTATCCATCAGACTTAGTTTAGAAAGATAAATAGCAAGTGGGTTATAAATGTTATGCAGACCTTTGAAAGTTTGAGCATACATAACATTAGAACTTATTTTTCACACTGTCCTAAAAGTATTCTAGAGAAAACTGCTGTACATATTTTTAAGACTTATTTTGTTCATTTACTACATCACAATGAAATTGCAACAGACAGCAATGTAAAGAGATGAAAGTCTACAGGTCAATTCCAGGCAGAAGAACAGGCGATCATAACTCAGTCAAGCACAAAAATTTACAAGTATTTTATATACATATCTCAAAATCAGGATCTTGACATGCCAGTAAATACATGAAGGAATGATGCAATGTAAAAGACTACCTTTTTCTTCTTCATCTTCTTTTATATCACTGTTTTCCTCTACTTTGTGTGATTCAAAGGAACCATGAGCACTCACACTTGTCAACTACATGTATAACAAACACAAAATATAGGTATGTACAACTTTCATCATGTAATAGCAATACTAACACAGTTTGCACTATCTGTCCACACACTGCTTTAAAATGTGAAAGAAGCCCACGGTGGCCCTCAGCTGCTCACCTAGGTACCACTGCTCTAAACAGCAAGGCAAATGAAAGACATTCAACTGAAGTACAGCACACTCATTCATCCTAAATTATGTTCAATTAGTAGCAAGTTTCTTCCCTGGACCCTGATTTCTATCACCTGACAAGATTTTTAATCCAGTTTACATTTTCTTTTCTCTACTTTCAACAAGAAGGTTAGTCTGAAAGTCAAGGTCATCCAAAGTCAAAGTTGACAATTGCAAAATTATATACATGGTCAAAATTCATGGATGTAGTGATAAAAACTGAAAGTAGGTCAAGGTCATAACAGCCAAAAGAGGAAGTTGTAAAAAGCAAGCAAAATTATACATGGAGCTTAAATTTCAGTGCTGCAGCTTAGAAAACAAGGAAGTAGTTTAAGACCCTGTGCTTAAGTTGAAATCTACATGCAAAATTATATATATATATATATATATATATATATATATATATATATATATATATATATATATATATAGCTCAAATTTCAATGCTGTAGCTGCAAAAACAAGAAAGTAGGTCAGTAGGTGAAGGTAAAAGTTTCATGAAGATTGAGAACAAAGTTAAATATATGAACATAAAGATCCCTGTCAAAACTAGTGGTTTTTCAGTTTTTCAATACAAGTCTATATCACACTAGTAGCCCCATGGGCTGTGTCACTTTTAACCCCAAAGTCATAATTTGAACAACTCCTGTTTAAGTTGTTCAGAACCAATGGATTATGCTACACAACAAATACCTAAGCTGTGGGCCTTACTGTTTTAGAGAGTACTTTTATATTAAGTTAAATGGTAACCTGCAAGAAGAGGCCATTTCTGATCTTTGGGCTACAATTTGAACAACTTTTGTGGAGGCCAGCAGTACAATGCCACAAACTATATAAGTAAGCCTTCTGGGTTCTGACAGGATTTTTTTCAATCTTGGTAGAAGTCCACTACACAATGCTACAAACCAAATGTAAAAGCTCTAGAGTATACAGTTAGACAAGATTTTCAAAGATTTAATATTTTACACAAACAGAATCCCTGGAGCAGAGCAAATTTGACACAAAAGGCATATTCTGAACAGTCTTTATGGAAGCCATCAGATGATGCTATATTAAAATATCTAGGCTCTAAACCTTTGGGGTTTTGATAAGAAATTTTTCCTTTTAATTGCCAGGACAACCAGAGTTTTTCACAGACCTGAATTCTTTTAATCCTTTGACAGAGGAACAGCCAAGAAATGCTCCTGTGATGTTTTGTGAAATAACAAATGGAAAATGGAGACCCACTTTCCACAATAGCTCATTCTTGAGCATTATGTGCTCAGCTGAGCTAACAATGGACAGCAGTGACAAAGTACGAACTAGCTTTATGAAGAATGAAGACACCATTTTTAATCTTAGTTAATACAATGATAGCAGATTATAACTGACATTACTGAGTTCCACGAGTCCATGCCTAAAGAGCAATTGTTAACCAAGGGCCACAACCCTTTCCTTATAAGATGTACCTAGACTGAAATACTCAAGGTGCAAAACTTCACATATTGTTCAGCATTTATGTCACATTGCATTAACATGAGACAAAAGATCTTGTAACAGACATAAAGGGGCAAACCTATATCCCTCAAATTGTAAGTGCAAGCATAAAAACAGTCTTTATCTAGTTCAACATGCATTGTGGTCTTAAGTATATACCTTTCCATTAGTTTCTCTTGTTGGGACTTCCTCTATAGATGACTGACTAGCTTGACTTGTATCACTGAACTGTCTCACAGGTAGATGGTCTATCGTTCCATCCATTGTTTTATCAGAATCTTTACGACTGATAAACATAAAATAACATACTAAGTATCAACATAATAACACAGAACATTAATAATTCTATTTAGACAGTGCCAAGCAGAACTTTAATAAATGTTCATGTACTGAAAAAATATTTTTCAGGATCTTATAATGGAGAACTGTACAATACTTATCAAGTAACTAGCATTATGTATCCATATAACTTATTCTAACTGTAAATATAACTATACTGTAAGAAGCTAACAAAAGCTAACAAAAGGTCTAAAATATCCCCACTCTTTAGTAACACCATGCACTACTAGTAATTAATTCTCTTAACAGAAATAAAACTTGTTGTTAAAACCCTTAGCCTGCTAAATTTCTAAAATGGACTTGTCCATCTTTGAATTTGGGTAGTACCATTTACCATTTATAGGGGTAACGGTTGTAAAAATACTGACAGATAGTGAACAGTGCAGACCATGATCAGACTGCACAGTCGTGCATGCTGATCATGGTCTGCACTGATAACAAACAAATTAACTGCCAGCAGGATACAGGTTAATCTTCACCTAGGCCCAGAAGCAAATGCACTGAAGTATTTTATGTCCACATGACTACCTGGATTCCGCAGTCTTGGCTTCTTTGAGAGCTTTCCTCCACGATTCATACAATTCTGGATGTGTCTTCTTTACCTCAGTCAGTTTACCCTGACATTCAATCTCTCCATCTTTCATAACTAACACCTGGTAAAAAAACATCAGGAAGTCTTTCATGTATCATTCAAATAAGTCTCATTCTATAGTCATTTACATGTGAAGAAAATGCATGACAACTTTGCAGACTTCAAGTAAAGCCTCAGAAGATAACATGCATTTCTTCTGAATTTAAATATTAGACAATTTTATCTAGCCTTGATAACCTGTACCTACCTTGGAAAGCTTTTTGTACAGGAAACTTTCTGTACCTACTTTGGGAAGCTTTCTGTATCTACTTTGGGAAGCTTTCTGTACCTACTTTGGGAAGCTTTCTGTACCTACTTTGGGAAGCTTGCTGTACCTACTTTGGGAAGCTTGCTGTACCTACTTTGGGAAGCTTTCTGTACCTACTTTGGGAAACTTTCTGTACCTACTTTGGGAAGCTTTCTGTACCTACTTTGGGAAGCTTTCTGTACCTACTTTGGGAAGCATGCTGTACCTACATTGGGAAACTTTCTGTACAGGAAACTTTCTGTACCTAATTTGGAAAGTTTTCTGTATCTACTTTGGGAAGCTTTCTGTACCTACTTAGGAAAGCTTTCTGTACCTACTTTGGAAAGCTTTCTGTATCTTCTTTAGAAAGCTTTCTGTACCTACCTTGAAAAGCTTTCAGTACAGGAAACTTTCTGTACCTAATTTTGAAAGCTTTCTGTATCTACTTTGGAAAGCTTTCTGTACCTACTTTGGAAAGCTTTCTGTACCTACTTTAGGAAGCTTTCTGTACCTACTTTGGGAAATTTTTTGTACCTACTTAGGAAAGCTTTCTGTACCTACTTTGGGAAGCTTTCTGTTTCTACTTTGGAAAGCTTTCTGTACCTACTTAGGTCAGCTTTCTGTACCTACTTGAAGAAGCTTTCTGTACCTACTTTGGGAAGCTTTCTGTTTCTACTTTGGAAAGCTTTCTGTACCTACTTAGGTAAGCTTTCTGTAGCTTCTTTGGGAAGCTTTCTGTACCTACTTTGGGAAGTTTTTTGTACCTAATTAGGAAGGCTTTCTGTACCTAATTTGGGAAGCTTTCTGTACATACTTTGTAAAGCTTTCTGTACCAACTTAGGAAGCTTTCTGTACCTACTTTGGGAAGTGTTCTGTACCTCTTTAGGAAAGCTTTCTGTACCTACTTAGGAAAGCTTTCTGTACCTACTTAGGAAACTTGGTAAGCTTTCTGTACTTAATCTGGGAAGCTTTCTGTACCTTACTTGAAAATTTTTCTGCATCTGTATGTTTACATACTGTGATACTACTGGAAAAATATTTTCAGTGTTTTTTCTCTAAAAAGCATCTTCAAGAGGATCCATGGATCTGATTCATAGATCTCCAAGTGCTAGTGATTAATCAACACTGTGATTACTTTGTAGTTAGGACTTAATATCAATGTTCATCCATCTTACAATGAAATTGATATCTAGCAGATATCAATCTTTTTTTTTTTTCAGTAAGTACAAAAATCTATGTGTTCATTATGCGCTTCAGTTCAGGTATCGGTCTAAACTGTGCATTAGTTATTCTCATGTTTTTCTTGAATCCATCATCCCAAATAAAACAAAAGTAAGTAATGAATGTAACCCTACATACACTGTGTGCATAGTTGAGATACTGTAGCTGGTGGGTGACCAGAATGACCGTCTTCTTCCTTCTCATCATTTTCTTCATGATAACATCCTCAAATACGTGTCTGCCCACATGGGCATCTAACGCAGACAATGGGTCATCCTGCAAATTATGGAGAAATAAACTGAGTTTACAAACAAACAATTCATTTAATGATTGGTTCTCAAATGGTTATTCAACAAAGGTATCTTAGTACTGAACAGGTGATCACTGTACATATTATTATATTCAAAATGAGTTGTATTCTCTCCTTTTTTTGTTAGAGCAACACCACATAAGAATTTACCTTCAATAACAAGTTGCTAGAAACAGTATATACAGTTTCTGAATAATCTTCTATCTAAAAAGGAAGAGTACAAATCATTTTGTTCACTCTAAGTTTAGAACTTGCTTCTTCAAAAGAAAAACCCTACCGTGGCAGGTCAGTTAAGGATTCCCGATACGTACCATAATAATAACATCAGCAGTAGAATACAATGCTCGAGCTATACTGATTCGCTGTTTCTGACCACCACTTAAATTCACACCCTGCAAAAAGATACTGTTAACTTTGCTACATGTATCACATTGCTTACTGCAGAACACCACTTTATGATGCCCTAGTTTAAAAAGAAAACTGAGCCTTTTCGTCATCGCTCTACATGACCTAAAGCTCGAGACAATTCTAAAGCTCAAAACAACTAGTGTGAAGTTTAAAAACAGTTAGTTCTGCTCATATCTGATGTTATATCCACAACTACAGTAAAACATCATTGTTCTTTAGGGTGCAAGTGCAACACTTGTGTTAAAGAATCTGTCTGCAACAAGGTTTTTGAACAACTTTAAGAAAACTTTCTGAATATAGAACATTGACTTTCAACTTTAACATGATTTCAAGAAATAAGTAACAGAAAGAGAAACAATTTTCTGCTATTTATATTCTTTATGTATAAGATAACTTTCACTGTTGGGAGTATCAAAGCATATTTTACCTTTTCGCCGATTTCAGTGGCATCTCCTGCAGGCAGACTATCTATATCTGGCTGTAATGCACATGCTTCTATCACTTTCTGATACCTATAATGGTACAATATCTCACTGCTTTAGTCTATTGTGCTTTATGGGTATTTTCTTAATGTAATTTTTTCAAAATATTTTACACATTTTTTAAAGCTTCTCTTTTCTTCTTCCATTCTTTTTATTTCTTCAATTATGTCTTTAACAACCCTATAAAGAATGAAATGTTTTGTCCAAACTGCAGTATGGGCAAGTCTATTTCAGAAGTTCAGGGTAAGGGTTAAACTAAAGGAATGTGTTATAATTTTGTTTCAGCCGAAAACAAGAAAGTACAGTAATCATACCTTTTCCATGAGTATGTATTTCCAAACAGTATATTTTCTCTCATTGTTTTATTCAGGATCCATGGTTTCTGAGATACATAGGCTACACTTGCATTTCTACAAAATAAAAAGAATATTAGTCTTTGTATTTTAATTTTACTATTTTTACATAAAAATCAGGATTCTGATATTAATATCTTTTATTTCTGTTAATGAATGACTCATCAGAAAAACCAACACATACTAGTTTTTATTATTTTATTGTTTTGTGTCACTGTTTTTAGCAATAAATAACCACAATCAGATTGTGTCAAAAAGGAATTCATTAATATGCTACCCAAGCATTATTTATCAATCATGTATCCCCTCGGCCATGGATTCACATCACCTTAGCTAGAATGAACCGTAAGAAATATATTGAAAACATTAGAAAAGACATCATCAAGACAGTAAATAATGGCACCATAAGTCTCACCTGCACCAGTGAATTTTTCCAGATACTGTCAACATTTCACCAAGCAAAGCTGACAGGAGTGAGGATTTACCACTGCCTACTGGCCCTACAACCATAGTGAGCCTTGCTGCAAATGTACAATGCCTAATTTACAACAAATTTTGAAACAATTCTCTCACATTTTCAACTGGAGTTCTTATCTACTTTTATATAACTGACATTTTTACAATTTCAAGGGCTGTAACTTTGATGATACTTGGACAAGCTGCGAACAAAACCAACAGTGTTTAACAACTCATCATGGCTTACATTCATGGAAGGTTCATAGACTTAAAAAGCTACCATGACAGAAACTTTAAAATGCCCATTTTCACTATTTTAATGGCTGTAACTGTTGGCATACTGGGACAAGCTGCAAACAAAACCCAAGGTTCAAAACGACTCATCATGGCTTACATTTATGGAAGGTCTATGACTTCATTTCTATTACATTAGGAGCTAAGTGTGACAAAAGACTTTAAAATGCCAATTTTTACTATTTCAAGGGCTGTAACTGTAGTCATACTGGGACAAGCTGCAAACAAGACAGGTGCAAAATAAGTCATAATGGCAAACACTGGCAAACATTCAACAATCATAAAAGGTGTTGCGATTCCATATATTTGAATACTTTAAGAGATTTGTGCGACACAAACTTTTTGAACAGGCACATCTCAGTGCCCCACCCCGCCCCAGGTGGTGGGGGTACAAAAACTGCAACTACAGTTCCAATCCTTCTTTCATCATCAGTTATGTGAATCTTCTTACAGAAAAAATGATTACAAAGCAAACTTATTCAAAATAAGGCTATGGAGAATAATGATCATTTCCCTTACATGAGGGTATCTGAATGTCTATCTTTCTCAGCGTTAGTTCTCTGGTATCGAGGTCCCAGGAGAAACTCCCACCCATCACTTCCACTGCAAACTGAGGTTCACACTCATGAAGCTCTTCTATTGACACTCCACTTGGATGTCGCCGCCGGTAATGATGATTGTGATGATGCTGTTCGCCAAGTGTAGACAGAGTGACCGCTACAAGACAAAGTCACAAAATTGAACATAAACCAGAATGAACTATTACTTATTTAATTCAAAGTATTTACTTGCCCCTCTCAAATTTTGACAGCATGTCAATCACAGAGTGTGAATGTGTTATAAATGTCATAAGTAGTGTTACAGTCTATGGACAAAAAATTGCCAGAAAGAGTAACACACAGATAAGGGCAGATCAAGTGAATATACATTTAGACAGTTCTATGTGGAAACGTTACAACTGCTATAAAATACACAATCAGACAGCCCTTTTTTGCATTCACTTTTTTGTTTGTTACATAGTAATAGAAATAGACACTAACGTTCAAACAAGCTATTTCTTAAGAACTCACAAAAAGATGACTGTTTTGTGCCTCCCACGTCTACAATGTGTATGAGTACAAACCCTGGAATGGCACTCAACGTCATATAAAGAGATTGAGTGAAGAAGAAATAAGAACCATAGTCACATTCTTCTTATTAGTTATGCTAATCTGGAAAAGTAGTCTTGGTATATTATGACGAGTTGCATCTAAATTCTTATTACCAGATAAATCTGATTTGAAAACTATCTAGTGTTTGTCCTCCTTAGTTTAAACTTGTTCCTTTTTCATTTTTACCCGTTTAGACAGTTTTATTCAAATATGATGTCACAAATGACAAGTCTTGGCAAAGAAGCAGGTTTCAATAAGTTGATACTAATAATAAAGATGGAATAAAAAGTTAAATAGAAAATTTTAAACAATACTACATTGCTAGCTAGCCTTTCCATCCTTTCGGTCCTCTATATTAATCAAAATGTTTCTATGTACCTGATACTGACATTTACCTTTTCAGTTTAGCTATGTAGCTTATACTGTTATCTTTCCCTTTTCAGTTTAGCTACAGAGCTTATACTTATCTATCTCTTTTCAGTTTAGCTATGTAGCTTATATTGATCTTTACCTTTTCAGTTTAGCTATGTAGCTTCTTCTTGTCTTTCCCTTTTTAGTTTAGCTATGTAGCTTATACTAATCTTTCCCTTTTCAGTTTAGCTATGTAGCTTATACTTATCTTTACCTTTTCAGTTTAGCACTCACTAGCTCTGATTATAATCATCAGAATAATAAGAAGTAAAAAGAAGAGTGAAGGAAAGTTTTTGGCTTATCTAAGTATAAACCACACCATCATCAACTCCTCTGTTTGTGAGTGGTAAGCAATCCTAGTCTGACTATGGTTTTTGCAAGCAGAGTGAAAAGCATAGTCGTATATTACATTTGGTAAGATTAAGATTTTAAAAATATCTCCAGCTCATCTTGTTACTCTTTGCACAGTATTTGACATCGCATGTTTCTGTTTAGAATTATGTATATATATTTATATCATACATGCATGAGGATTCGTCTTACCTCACTGTTGGAAACTGGTCATGAGTTTGTCTCCTGCTGACATTGATTACAATTGGATTAATGATTTTCTGTACATCAATGTCAGGCATTTCGAATTAATACATCACAATTTAGCAATGTACATATCCTGAATCTGACTATTGTAACTTGTTCATTATAACTCAGGGCATGTTCAGAATAAAACATGTAATACAGCTAAAACACACTAAACATTAAACATATCTAGAATATGTATACATATATAGACAAAAAATAAATAAAAATGTTCATCAGGTCTCATAACTTAACAGTCATACATATTTGCTGTTTAAAACTTAAAGTTGTAATCTGAAAATACATGGGAAAATTGGTTACGATAAAAAGTAACAGTGACAAGCATTCCTTAAAGTAAATTCATACAAACTTTTGATATAAACACAAAAATAATAAACATGTATATATACATTTTCTTAAACTTGAAGGCAAAAAAAACCCCCAAAAAACCAACAACTTATTTCTATATTTTATGCTGGTAAAGTTAAATGTTAAGTTTGTTATAGTTTCATTTAATCTACAAAAAGTCTTACTGGCAAAGCATTCCCACAAACAAAAGGTTTATTTTTAGACTTATTTTCTATATCTAAGTCATTCCTGACCTCATCTAGGTATAACAACTCTGAATACATAACAGTCATTCTCTGAAAAAATAATATGAGAGAAACACAGCAAGATATAATGAAAATAGACTCATTAGAAGAAAAGATTAGGTCTGTCAGAGTTGTCTTTAACTGTCATAAAAAACTGAGCATACTTCAGTATGTTATTTTCAATTTCTCTGTAGTGGTAGGTAAGTTTACATACAGCACACTCAAAGGAAGAACAAGAACTGTCATTGTAAGATGACAATGCCCCCAAAGTGGTGCTTTGACCTTTGAGCTGATAACCAGTCATTCAGGGGTCCAGGTCAAATAAATATAGGTCAATGGGAAGGTCTTGTCCAAAAGGGTTTGGTGCCAAGTATGAAGTATATCCACTTACTAATAAGGAAGTTATGGCCAATGTTAACGTTCTTGGACAATTGGATCTTCAAGATGAAGGTCATTAAGAGGTCAAGGTCAAATAAAAATAGGTCAGTGGGAAGGTCTTGTCCAAAGGGATGTTGTGTCCAAGTATGAAGTAAATCCGCTTACTAATAAGTCATGGCCAATGTTAAAGTTTTCGGATGGACTGACAGACGGACAATTTAAAAACTATGTGCCACCTTTCGGGGGCAAATCAAGCCCCGCCTTCTGTGGGCTAAGTTTTTTAAGGAAATTTGATAAGGGCCATCTAAGCATCATTTCTGTGAAATTATTTTGAAATCAAGCAGGGGAAAGATTTTTGAAGTTTTTTTTTATGGTTGCCATGGCACCATTTATAAAAGGAACAACTGGGGAATATTCCTGCGAAGGTTGTTTAAAATGAGCCTCGTTTTTTAGGAGGAGATGTCGTCTGAAGGAAAATACTCATGTACAACGGACAGTCACCCATCCCAACAGCTCACTCTTAGCACCTTGTGCTTAGGTGAGCTTAAAAAAATACATTCTCAAAATAGTAATTATTTTTTTATTGCAGATTTATCCATCCCAACTGTACTTTGCTTACTGAATAAAGTGTACGTTTATTGAGATCAGGGATTTGTGGTACTTTCTTCTACTGTTCATTTTTTTGTTTTGCCTCATATGTAGTTATATCAATTTTAACATGATATTGCGGCAAATGTTAAATATACCTTAACCTGTTTCTAAACGAAAACAGTGCTCTGCCATTTTTAAATGAAAAAGAATTTAAATCCATAAGGTATATATTGCTTGAGCTATGCAATAAGCTTAGCAAATGATTAAGTCCCTTTACTCCTTGGATTAGCACAGTAATACTGAATATAACATTTCTGATCATCAATTACTCTATCATTCATTCAACTACAAGAGTGACATGATTCTGTTAACTGTTAACAGTTTATCTATCAGGCCGTGATTATAATTCATCCTCTACCTACCTGAGTTTAAACAATAAACCATCTAATCCTTTGTGTTAATTCACTAACTCCTGTGGTAACTACCACTATTTTGGAATGGATATATTTAATTTGTTAATACAAATAAATGTTAGCTTCATTCCTCCTGATTTTTGGAATTGTCAACGAAAAACAAAGAAACAAAATCAAACCAAGTGATCGTTATTTCAAACACAAGAAGAGATTCTTCCCTAAAAGCAGTAAAACAGTCACACAAGAAATTGTTAACTGACATGCTACAAGAAGCCACAGAGACAGTTCAGAACACAGACAGACTTAGAAAAAGTGACTACCACTTACCAGAATGACGTCTCGGAAATCCTAGAAGTTGACACATACAATAATATATACACAGACATACATATACACATGTAAGACTACCTACATTAAAAGACAAACATGAATAGGTCACAAAGACGTCTTTATTCAGAGGAAAATGATATATTTCAAATGGAAGTAATATATTTAGATGTAAGAATCAGACCTGACCTATTCCTCAATGATGATGTTAATTATCATAAAACTGTATACAGAAGTTTCACTCATTATCCTATCTTTACCTCTAATTAAACCTTTTAATTAAAGAACTTTTTGTTTGATTCAGACTTAATATAAAGAATCTACTTATACATCTCAAAAACTCTTTCTTAACCTTCATTATTGAGTGGTACTGTTTTCGTTTGATCTAATCTGCTGTCCTTGACCATAAACCTACTACCCGTAAAACCTGTCCTAACCCTTGTCTTTATACTATATATATATAAGTTAAATCTTCAAGTTATTAAACAGCAACTATTTTCCTTTTATCTAAGCTGGTGACCCCGGCATTGAAACTTCATAGCCCATAAGCAATCACAACCTGTGTCTTTACACAAACTCCCTTTAAACCATACATGTATTTCATCTCAAAATCTTTTTCCTTACTAAAGTTATAGAGCATAAAAAGCTTTCCTTTAAACTCAGTCACTGACCTTGACCTTGAAACCAATCCAACATCCATCTGTATACCAGGTACCCATCTATATACCAAGTTTCATTTCAATATCTCTTACTTAAAGTAAACCCATTTCCATTTATATAAGCTATATAAGTGACATCGACCTTGACCCTTCTGACCTAATCTGTGTCCTCATACCAGTTATAGAGTTCTCAAGCAGAAACTATTTCATTAAGGTCCATTGGCAGCATAAACAACATACATAAGACCTGGCTTAAATATGTCATACATCAACAAAAATTACTTTTAAACCAAGAACATATTTTGACAACCAAAATTCATAGTCTTGTAAAAATTAAACAAATTAGAAAAATAAAATTTCTTGAAAAAAAAAGACAGAATGATATGAAAAATGGTTCACCATCACTGTACTTAATTGCTTTCATGAGCTTTAAAATTTGACATTGATGTGACCTTACAGAACACAAGAGTGTAAAGACAACCTCCGAGTGACATAAAACTTAGAGAACATTCACCAGGGAACAGCTTTCTTTAAAGGCACATAAACCATAAAACAACCGAAGAAGTAAAATGTGCAGCCATGTAATTCAAATAAAAAACTTTGTGCTGGTGTAAAGCTTAAAAATAAAGACAAACTCTCCTAACTTAAAAATGTAAGCAAAGCTGACTTTCAAGACATTCAGAGTTACCTTGGTTGACTAGATGCTCTGAATTATACTCCAACAGTGAAGAGCTACTGTTTTGCCTTGAGTGGCGGGCAGACAGGGTTCCTAGGGCATGAGAGTGGTGACTGGCCAGACTACACATACTGGTACTAAGGCCATCATGTTTGTCCTCTGCTGACAGCATATGTAACTGAATATGCTGAAAGAATTCAAACAAATGGTCATTATTGTAGTTAAACATTGTATCACACTGTAATGTTGTAGAGAGACATTAGTAAAGGACAGTCCAGTGTTAATAACATCGGATGCACAGCAGGCTTGGAGCTGATTACAGGTGACACAATAGATCATTGATCCTTATAAAGAGCACACAAAGGAGACAATTAACATTGTGATCAATATATGTTGTAAAAGAATATTTTCCTTAAGGAGATGAGGTTGAAAATATAATTAGCATATTACTTATTTCTAGCAAAAGCAGCATATATTTTTATCTTTTGCCCCAGCAGCTAAAATGCAATAAATAGATTTATCATCTATCTAATGTCCATGTGCAATCAGAAAGTAATCAAAAGTATTCATGATGAAATACAAAATTTTGTCTATGTAATCGATTGAATTACATTACATTACATGTAATCAGATGTATGACAGTAATCAAATACATTTGAATACTTGCACTTGAGTAATCAATTACAGGTGATTACAATAACTGTATTCGATTACCCCAAGCCTGGTGCACAGACACTGTTGGGCTTTCTGACAAGATACAAAAACATGAACATATACAATGAACTAGAGAAGTATGTCATCTGGAGCAACACAGCCGAGCCCTTAATTTGAGTTGTTTTTTTGTTTTTTAAGTGTGAACTCTAATCATGACTTATATGTATATTTGTTACAAGTTGTTTAAGAATTTTTTCAGACAAGTATTGGTTATTGCCCATATTTCAATTTTAAACAGTGAACTTGACCTTTGACCTAGGAACAATACATAGGAAAAGGTGGTTGAAAAGTAATAAATGGGTTTCTTTTTGGTCTTATTGTGTTAGTGTAAAAAGGAGAAAAAGAAATACAGTTGGTGAATTGTAACAAAACTTCGCTGATATAGGAGTATAGCTTGCAGTGGGAAACAGTCCATAACATTACCATTTCTGCCAAGTTATAGAAAAGCTCCTTTTAGGTCTGAAAAAATAATATTGTTTCCAAATGCATTTTAATGTGACTATGAACTTCACCCTGTCACAAGTTTGTGCCAAGTTGTATTAAAATCCCTTTGTGCATCACAAAGTTACAGTCTGTACAAGCAGATTATTACTTCCAATGACCTTTTAACCTTCAACTTGACCTGGCTCTTAAAACCGGACACTCTGTATCATATAAGGTTTAAGTCATTTCAACACTTATACAGACCAGAGTCTTATTCACACAACTGACTTGCCAAGGTAAATGCTTGTCAAAAGTAATAGCTACAGTCTTGACAAGCTAAACTGCACAGATTTTTCACCTTTGCCATCTTAGTGTGACCTTGTACTTTAAGCAATCCATCTTAGCATGACAAAGCTATGATACAGACATGACCAAAGGATGTACACACACATGCAATGACAGATCCACTTAAGCAAACTTGACAGAAAACTATTCTGGTGAGCTATAACATTAATGTCTAACCTGAAACTTTAATGTACCTGGTTCCTAATGAAAATAAATAAAGTTGGAATGTAAACTTTCTAGTTTTAAATTAAGGTTATGATCTTTAAATAAATATCAAAGAACTTTATTTATCTTCATACAAACCTCTTGGTCTGTGGCCAAATCCTCAGCCAAACTTTCTGTGTCCATCCCAGTCCTTACTGTATCACTGAACCCCTGTAACCCCTCTACTTCTGGGGACAGGAAGTAAGGAATAAGCCTCTTGGCACTCACGTTTGCCATGACAAGAGTAGATGTCATCAGTGAGAACAGGACAAGTGGAACATTGAGAATATTAAACAGGGCAAGAGTTGACAATGCCTTCCCAGCTGTCATTGGCTCTTCCTCGATGTAAGGGTATAAGACAAATGTCTGGAAAAAATCAGTTCAAAGATATCTATTGTTTGGAGTACCAATAAATGTCATAAAAAAGCTTTAGATACAAAAATTATTTAACAAAGAAAAGTCTGGATACAGTATGGTAAGTCACACATTTAATAACGGGAACAAAATGTATAGTGTATGGTAAATGACACATTTAACAAAGGGACACAAAACATCTAAAAAAAAGTACAGAAATAGAAGAACAACCATTTAATGCTTCTTCCTCTAAAATGTCACAGTTGCTACAGTAAGGTGACATGACTTTTCTATATCTCTTGTCTGATGCAATACATGTATTTCAATAAAAGAAACATACCAACAAAGTTCCTAAAGCTGGGACAGCTGATCCAATAAAAGCTGAAATAAAATAAACGAAGAAATTTTATCTCTAACCAATGTAACATTTATGAGTTCTTGTAAATTATGATATGCTATTGCCTTCACTTAAATCACACAGTGACTTCTTCCTTTATCATCTATTGTCAAGACCATATTTGTTAAAGACTTTACCAGGCTCAGCCCCACAAACAACATGCCAATTACAACAAGTTTTTGACCTCTTTAGTAATAAGAATGACAAACAAGAGCCACCGCAAGTGGGGGCCACGCTCAACTTTTTTCTATTTCCAAAGGCAAACACATCAGAGGAAGCACAATGTGGTGAAGGGATTTCAAATGAAACATCATTTGAAAATATAATTATACATAACAAAGTTATGGCCAATTTTAGCAACATTCAGAAATTTGACCTTGAAGGTCAAGGTCAAGTTCAGTTTAACCTTCTTTGGAGGTACAGTCTAAAAGGTAGTTATGTCCAAGCACGAAGACACTACATCCATTAACCCTTTACTCCATAGATACGTGTTTTAACGCATATGCGACCAGTGCAGATCCAGATCAGCCTGCACATCCGTGCAAAATGCAATAATTCAAACTTGACTGTAAAGGTCATTTAAAGGTTAAGGTCATACTTGAATAATTTAACAGGTAGGTTTTGTCATGAGCGTTGTTTTGTCCAAGTACTTAAAAAAAGAACTAAAAAGGACGTTATGGCCAATATTAGCTAAATTCAATAATTTGACCTTGATGGTTAGGGTCACTTGAAGGTCAAGGTCAAAGTTGAATGATTCAATGTATCAGTTTTCTCAAAAGTGTTGTTTTGTCCCAGTATAAATCAAATCAAACCATAAATAACAAAAATTTGGCTATTTAAAGCAAAATTCAATAACTTGACCTTAAATGTCAAGGTCATCTAAACGTCAAGGTCATACTTATAATAAGTTAAAATGTCGGTTTTGTTGTTTTATCAAATTATACATCAAATCCATAAATAAACAACAGTTAGGACAATTTAAGTAAAATACAATAATGGGACAATGACTGTCAAGGTCATTTTAGGATAAAGGTCATACCTGAATTATTCAACATGTAAGTTTTGTCAGAAGTATTGTTTTGTCCAAGGATGAATCAAGTCTAACCATAAATTACAGTTATGACGAATCTAAGCAAAATTCAATAATTTGGTCTTGCTAGTCAAGGTCATTTTTTAAGTCAAGGTCAAACTTGAATCAAAATGTCGGATTTGTCAAAAGTATTGTTTTGTCCAAGTATAAATCAAATCCATCAATAAATGACAAAGTTAAGCAAAATTCAAAAATCTGACCTTGACCGTCAAGGTCATTTTTAGGTCATGGTCACACATGAGTAATTCAACATATTGGTTTTGTCACAAGTGTTGTTTTGTCGAAGTGTGAATCAATTCCAACAATAAATGACAAAGTAATGGCAAATTGTAGCAGAATTCAATAATTGGACCTTGACTGTCAAGGTCATTTAAAGGTCAAGGTCAAACTTGAAAGAATGATAATGTCGGATTGGTCATAAGTGTTGTTTAGTCCAATTATGAATCAAATCTATAAATAAATGAAAAAGTTATGACAATTTAATCAAAATGCAATCATCTGACCTTGATGGTCAAGGTCATTTTAAGGTCATGGTCACATCTGAATTATTCAATATGTTGGTTTTGTCATAAGTGTTGTTTTGTCCAAGTAAAAATCAAATCCAACTATAAATTCTAAAGTTATGGACAATTTTAGCAAAATTTAAAAATTTGACCTTGAAGGTGAAGGTCATTTATGAGTCAAGGTCACATCTGAAAGAATCAAAATGTTGGATTAGTATTAAGTGTTTTTGTTTTATCGAAGTGTGAATCAATTCCAAAAATAAATGACAAAGTTATGGCAAATTGTAGCAGAATTCAATAATTAGACCTTGACTGTCAAGGTCATTTAAAGGTCAAGGTCAAACTTGAAAGAATGATAATGTCGGATTTGTCATAAGTGTTGTTTTGTCCAAGTATGAATCAAATCCATAAATAAATGAAAAAGGTATGACTATTTAAGCAAAATTCAATCATCTGACCTTGACGGTCAAGGTCATTTTAAGGTTATGGTCATACCCGAGTTATTCAATATGTCGGTTTTGTCATAATTGTTGTTTTCTCCAAGTATGAATCAAAACCAACCATAAACAACAAAGTTATGACAATTTAAGCAAAATTTAATTATTTGACCTTGACAGTCATGGTAATTTTAAGGTTAAGGTCAAAATTGAATAATGATCTAGTCGGCTTTGTCATAAGTGTTGTTTTGTCAAAGTCTGATTCAAATCCAACCATAAATAACAAAATTATGGCCAGTTTTAACAAAAATCAATGATTTGACCTTAACTGTCAAGGTCATTTAAAGGTCAAGGTCAAACTTGAAATAATCATGTCAGATTTGTCATAAGTGTTGTTTAGTCCAAATATGAATCAAATCTATAGATAAATGAGAAAGTTATGACAATTTAATCAAAATTCAATCATCTGACCTTGACGGTCAAGGTCATTTTAAGGTCATGCTCACATCTGAATTATTCAATATGTCGGTTTTGTCATAAGTGTTGTTTTGTCCAAGTATAAATAAAATCCAACAATAAATACTAAAGTTATTGACAATTTTAGCAAAAATTAATAATTTCACCTTGAAGGTGAAGGTCAATAATGAGTCCAGGTCAAGTTGAGTCTGGTACTCTTGAAGATCTTATCCAAAGGGTTGTTGTGTCCAAGTATGAAGACAATCCACCTATTAATAATTAAGTTATGGCCAATTTTAGCAAAATTCAATATTTTGACCTTGAAGGTGAAGGTCATTTTAGAGTCAAGGTCAGGTATAGTCTGGTCATCTTGAAGGTCTTGTCCAAAGGGTTGTTGTGTCCAAGTATGAAGAGAATCCACCTACTAATAATAAAGTTATGGCCAATTTTACTAAAATTTAATATTTTGACCTTGAATTTGAAGGTCATTTGAGAGTCAAGGTCAAGTTTGGTCTAGTCATCTTGAAGGTCTTGTCCAAAGGGTTGTTGTGTCCAAGTATGAAGAGAATCCATCAAGGAATAAAAAAATTATGATCAATGTTAAAGTTTTCGGACGGGAACGGCAACAGCAACGGCAACGACACCATGACTATGACAATAACTCATATTTTTTTTTTAAAAAGTCGAGCTAATAAACTGAAAGAAATTAATATGAAATCTTCAGTCAAGAGAACAAAGAAATTAAAAAGAAATCTACAATCAAGAGAACAAAGAAATTAACATGAAATCTTCAGTCAAGAGAACAAAGAAATTTACATGAAACCTTCAGTCAAAAACAAAGAAATTTACATGAAACCTTCAGTCATGAGAACAACTTTAAAATGAAATCTTCACTCAAGAGAACAAAGAAATTCAGATGAAATCTTCAGTCAAGAGAACAAAGAAATTAACATGAAATCTTCAGTCAAGAGAACAAAGTAATTAAAATGAAATCTACATTCAAGAGAACAAAGAAATTATTATGAAATCTTCAGACAAAAGAACAAAGAAGTGAACAGTCTTACTGAAGCAGGCTCTAAAGATGGCATTTTTGAGGAGAAATTTCAGCTCTTGTTTCCTTGTTTCACTGATGCCCTTGGCAATGTAGATTTCCCATGCCAGTAACTTAATAACTTTCATACCCTGTATCATTTCATTGCAGTGTTTCACTCGAACATCAGCTTGTTGCTGAAATATATCACACCTCAATGATAAATTAGCAACTGCCTTTGAATACAGTATAATTTCTGGGCAATGACATTTCAAAATGAACAAAAGTCATACAATATATCTACTTTGCATTATAATTTTAATTCAACAAAACTGTCGAATCCCCATGTGGGTGAATCATCTTAATCATATTCAGCTGAAGAGAAATATGTATGTACTTGCGTTTCTCACATCGATGTTGAGGGATGACATTACTGTACTGGTAAACAGAAAAAGATGACAACAAAATATTTCACAGGTAAACTATAAGTATTCAAGAGCAAATAAAGTTGAAGACATTTCTTTAAATTGTTGAATAGCAGAAAAAGTACAATGCACATTTTTTTCAACTGTAATAAAAGTAGATAGTTTAAATCCAGTAAAAAATCAAATGACAGATTACCATGACTTTTTTCTGCATTCTGGACATCCCCCTACCAACATACACCTGTGCTGGGGCAGAAAGCACTATAAGGAGCCCTCCTAGAAGAGCACTAATACCCAACTTGAAATACATAAGGGTCATTGCTATAGCAACCTGAAAAGATTTAGAGTACATAGTGGTTATCAACACAGCAATATGGTGACAGATTCATTAACATTGTATAAGGTTGATTGTTATCACATTTCCAGTGGAATTTTAATGCATGGCTAGAACATTTTCTCTTTATAATACAGAACTTCTAAGTTAGGATGAAATCTACTATTTAGCAAAAGTCAACTACAACTGGTTATTCAACTTCCCAATTTTACAGTCACTTCCACTCTGTGACAGTGTGATCCACAGAATGAAGTTCACATAAGTTTATGAAGTATTTTCATAATAAAAAAATAATAAATTACCTGTACTGGTGTGGCCCAGGTGTAATGTATAAAGAAGAACAACATCATAAGAAATGTAGAATCCATGGACATATGGTTCACTATCTGACCCACTGTTGTTTTCCCATTCGTAATATTCAGGCTTGACAACCTCAAGGCTTTGTTGTAAACCATCGTCTGAAAGTAAATAAATTCATGTCTAAATTATAAGACAGACAAGTTTCCACTATATGAAGCTGTTATAAGGAGGCTGTAAATTCTGTATAAGCCTGTGAGTAAATGGCTGGTATTTCAATTACAGTATACATTGTATATATGTATAATTATGCCTGCTTGTTAAGTCATAACTAAATTTAAACTTTGTGCCCTTAGCAAATCACGGTAATGACTTAATGAAGAGTATCTTACAGGCACATTAAGAATCAGGATATCAGCTATATTTTCTTTCAATGAATAATTTTGTTGAAGTCAACACAGGCAAATTACATTAGAATACCTTGTACAACATGCACCGAAATTCAATTTACTTAAGAAAAAAGCAAATGCATACACATCTAGACTTTTAAACAAGATCACCTTATTTGTCATTTTGCCAAATACATGTACATTTCTTTTTCTATCACACCACCAAACTTGAGTGTTACATCATTTCTATGCATTTTTGTCAAATCTTTAGTCACTTAAAAAAGTATCTTTAACTTTAGGAGAGTACTTCCTGAATTTTCTCTTCAGTATTATTTTTACAGTGATGGGTACCAGCCTATAATATACCTGTATAGCAGATCTCAGCCTGATGCCCTGTCTGATGACAATATAATGATGGTTCTGTAATAATGTATGCTGAAGCACCATTGCTAGAAACAACAGAACAGAGATACCATACCCATTCCTGGTAAATGTACCAACTGTCACATAATACTCCACTGGCTGAAACACAACATGAAAATATCAAGGCTATATATGAATTATATACATGAATGAACCATGCTAGCAACATCCTCTAAACAATTAAAGAATATATTTAATTCAATTAGCAATCTTAATGTTTAAACTGAAAATACCAAATAAATAAAAACAGCTTGCAAATTTCCATTTTGCTGCAGTTCTTGCAATTTGATATTTCTTCTAATCACTAGCGATGCATTATCTTGATAAATTGAAGCAAGGGTTACATGTGTACATTTAAAAACAGTTTACTGATAATATGGTCTGACAAAACTTATCATAGATGAAGATGTACAAAGCTGTAAGCACTTTCTTACCCGACCAGTTTCCAATTCTGATGATAGATTTACAGTCAAATTACTACTTGGTACAGGTGTGTAATTTAATGGTGTTGCACTGGTAGAAGTGTTTTGATTGGTTGCCTCGATCTGAGCATATGCATAATCCACTATGCTCTCTATACACCAGGGTCCAACAAATGCAAGCAAGTCACCGGACAGTCTAAAAACAGCTGCCAGCAATAGTAATGGCCAGAATGCTCTAAGGTAGATCTTGTGTAACGAAGGCTGCTGATCCTTTCTTGCTGCTTTTGCCTGAAAGAATAAAACTCATGTAAACAAACTTCTTTTAACATTCATGTAAAAACAGGTATGTCCATATGCGTATATGCATTTGGAATTTACCAAATGTTGTTGGCATGAACGGGCTAAATTTTACCTGTTCTAAATGTATGATAAAAGAAAGTGCTCACAAATTATCATCAAGCTGATACTTGTAACTTTTCTCGTGTAACCACAGAAACTCAAACAGAAATTATTTCTTTTGTTCTGCACATCCATAATTATCTTTCACTTACACAGACACTGAAAGAACCTGAAGTTTAGACAGACCAACAATAAAACATTTCTTCTCCTTTTTTCAGAGAAGCCTGAATTTTTTTCAAACAATGGAAAGTGGTTATTCTATTTGTGGCTTCAATCAAGTCTTGGTGTTACTGTGAGAAATGAATGACTATTTATAATGACTTCCATTACAGACTTAACAAATGCTAAGTAAAATTCTATTCATCATGATATTCACATGGAAAGTAGTCGGTACTGGTACTCTTAATAGTACATGGTTAAGTACCGGTACAATTGTTTTATACATAATATTTCCAAACTTACAGCAACACTATTTGTTACAAGTAGAATTGTCATCAACTTACTTTGTTTAGTATAAATGATGTAAAATAACAGTAAATTTCTAATTCAATTTAAATACAATTTCAACAGTTTGTGAGAAGTTGTCCCATTTTGCTTAATAAACCCTGTTTATTATAACTGAATAGAATATATGGGCTGTGTTAAGAGATTATCAACAATGTGGTCAAATTTTATATTTTCAGTCAGGTTTTTTTCACTTTCAGATAATAGACTATTTTGAAATTACTTCTGTATAATTTTAATCATGCTCTGACTGCAAAAAGGTACACTAAAAGTGTATATTACTGCAACACAGGGCAAAACAAAAAATATGTTAGCATGCATAAATATAGTGTTTTTTAAGTCCATTTTGTTCCAAAACAAGCTACACTTAGTGTACTTGTTCTCAATTTGTATTACCCAAAAGGTCATTGCAAGTACACAATCTGTATTACCTATGTACTTTAATCTCACTTTAGATTAGCAGTAAGAACTAAGAAGACAAACTTTCCTTATTCTAATGTACAAGTACAAATGTATGTGTAGGGTGACATTGTTGTACTGACATATGGAACTGTCAATTAACGTTTCAATACTAATATGAAAAGGATCATTATACTATGCAAAGAATTTTCTTCTTACACATTTTTAAGAAAATGTAATGATAGTAACACTATGTATCTAACCAAATAAGAACATCACAATACTAACAATATGAAATACATAACATGTATTCAATCTTCTACTGTGGGGTACCGGTACTCACAACAGGATGGCTTTCAATCTTCTATTATTTGTCTGAAGTTCTGCTCTCGATACATAGTACATTTAAAGTCACATCTTTGGATAAATTACTATAACAATATGCCAACAATAAATGTTAAGGTACCTACCCTTTCTACTTCAAAAGCCTGCATCAGGCACCTGTAGTTTGTCAATGCCCTTTCACTCTGAAGAGACAAAACAAAACATCATATAAAACTGAAGCTATAATGAATACATTAAGATTAATGCTCCTACCAATGTTAATTTCACACATATACACTGTAATTTATTATAATCACAGGCATTCTAGAAAAAGTAGTGACTTCTGACCTTGACATTAATGGTAAGTGCAAATGAAGAAAACTAAAACTGCTAACAGTCAGTGAGTCAAGGTCAAAGTGAACAGCAAAAGTTGTTCCTTACAATTACACTAACTACATGAGTAAAGGTAAGTACTGTGCCCAGAAATCACAAACTTACAGGTAGCCATGAAGTTTTGAGGAGATGTGTCACAGTGGGCAGAATTCTCCTCAAGTTTTATTAAAAATAATAAATAAATAAAAATAGTAAATATATATATATATATATATATATATATATATATATATATATATATATATATATATATATATATATATATATATATATACATAGAAAAATAAGATAAGTTTAAAAACTAAATTGTTAACTTATGTATTTAGGTTTTTTGTGTGCTTATGACTTTGTATAAATGTTTTTTTCATCATGCATTAACAATATTTTGTATGTTTTCTCAACTTTTTTTTATCAGATAACAGTCTTGTTGTTATTTATTTTTATGGAAATCAGTAAGATAATAGTTGATAATTTTTCTTAAAGTTGACAGGAAATATAATTTGCCCTTAAGTTCTTTCTAACAAAAGACATCCTTTTGTTAAGATACTTTTGACAACTTTATATCTCTGTAAGTTTCTTTGAACAATTATCAAAAAAGATTATCTTTAATGAATATGTTTATCTTTTCCTGCCTGTCACTTTCACTGTAATTAAATTTATCAGCTTATTTTCATTGGTCAGTATCAATAATTGTTTTGTTCAATAGACCTATAAAACTTAGTTCATTCAGAATTAAAGACAGAAAATTAAAGTAGAGAAAGTAAAGGGAAGAGAAATTAAAAAGAAGGAAATTATGGGAAACTAAGAGTTACAATAAGGGATGAAATTTAGGAGTAATTAGAACTTAAAGTTAGGAATTAAAGTGTTGGTTAAGTTGTCAGTAAGATAGACTGCTAGAGGATTATACATGTATACTTAGGAATAAGAAAAGAAACTTTGTGAAGCATATTTTTTTTTTATCTTGGAACATTTCATTAAACAGATATTGGACCCCGTGACTGGGTCTTGTTCGCGGGTTCATCAGGGACTCAGTGCCAATTCCCCGGGCCCATTTGTGTTGAGTTTTCATACCTCTCACTCTACCATTGAGTCCTTACCTATGTTGGGTTACAATAATTTAAACCCGTGTACACTCCTGGACCCTGAAGGGATCCTGGTTGCAGATGGGACCAAGCGTTCTAAAGTTATTGATCGGAAACCATTTTGCTATTCAAGGACATTGTGAGCATGGCCTTTGACATGGTGACCTGAAAAACTAAAGGTCTCATCTACAAGTCATGAGCAACTTATATACAAAGTTTGAGGAACATCGGCCTAAGCGTTCTACACTTATTCATCGGAAACCAGTTTGCTTTTCAAGGTCATTGTGACTCTGACCTTTGACCCAAATGACCTGAAAAATGATAGTTGTCATCTACTGATCCAGACAAACCTACATGTACACACTCAGTTTGACGAACCTCGACCCAAGGATTCCTAGATATTCAGCAAAAACTGTTTTACTTTTCAAGGTTACTGTGACCTTGACCTTTGACCTAATAACCCTAAAAACTACAGGGGCCATCTAATTTTCAAGACCAACCTACCTATGAAGTTTTGAGGAGCTTGGCCTAAGCATTCTATAGAAATTGATCGGACACTTTTTTGCTATTCAAGGTCACTTTAACCTTGACCTTTGACTTGAAAAGCTATAGGGGTCATCTACTGGTCCTGGCCAACCTATATACCAAGTTTGAGGAACCTGGGCCCAAGCATTCTGTAGTTATTTATTGGAAATGATTTTGCTTTTCAAGGTCACTGTGACCTTGGCTTTTGAGTTGGTGACCTGATAAAAATATATAACAGTCTTCTACTAGTCATGATCAACCTACAAACTAAGTTTGAACAACCTTGAACCAAGGGTTCTATAGTTATTGTTTGGAAATTGTTTTGCTCTTCAAAGTCACTGTGACCTTTGCCTTAGACCAGATGATCTAAAAAACTTAACTGGGTCGTCTCCTGGTCATGACCAACCTACACAGTAAATTTACACAACCTGAGACCAAGTGTTCTGTAGTTATTGATCGGAAACCATTTTGCTATTCAAGGTCACTGTGAGCTTGACCTTTGACCTGGTGACATGAAAAACTATAGGGGTCACCTACTAGTCATGACCAACCTACATACCATGTCTGAGGAAGGTGGGTCCAAGGGTTCTCTAGATATTGATTGGAAATCAAAGTGTCTACCGACCAAACAACATTTGCAAAACTATATGCCCCTCATCTTCAATAGGAGGGCATACATGTAAAAACTATACAATATGTTTAGCTCGAAGAAATTAAGCAGTGTCTTCAGGACTATGATATACCTTGTGACTATTTCACACCAAATAAACAATGTACTCAAAGAATTAAGTCAAGGTGCATTCCATATTCAAATGAAATGCATTGTAGTACACTGATGGATCCCTGACCCCTCACATTTGCATGAATTAACAAAGAAGTACTGTTAAATTATCACCACAAACAAGTATATAACAAAAGAGCACATGGCTATTGTTATAAGATTAAAGAGTCATGCTGTTTGGATTAGTCACCATACAGACGACAATTTACAGATACTCTACAACAACTTGACTAGTTATCATCAAACCAATTATTGCTTTGACCTAGGGTTGAAAAAGTTTAATTCCTTATAAGCAAATGATAAAAGATGTCTCAGTGTTACATGCACAAATGTTTCACTTTTCTTCCCAAGAACCACTGCAGATGAGTCATGAATATGGCATATGACTAAAACATTTTTGTAGATTTTCTGCGCAGATACATATATCTAAGACTAAAATGTTTATGTAGATTTTCTGCCCTGATATTTATGACTTAAGCATTTATGAAAATCTTTTTGCTCTGATACTTATGGCCAAAATATAAACCTGCAAAATACTTCTTAAGGCTTATAACTCATACATGTAATAAACAACAATCAAAGCGCTGAAAGACTGTCAGTTGGATAGAAGACGAAGGTTCATCCCAAAGGCACACATTTTGCTTTCATAGTCACCCCTCAAAATGTTAATTTTTGATGTATGTGTTAGCATTAATAATCAGAAACTCATTCAATCATTTATTTATTTCTTTTTCTGCTTGCTCATTTGTATATTTATACATTATTATTATCATAAGGATAAATTACTGAAGACTTTAAGACAGAAAACCAGCAGGAAAGAAACAAGAGGGCCAAGATGGCCTTATATTGCTCACCTGAGAATCATTGCACAGAAACATCAAAAATCAGGATGTAAGTAAATAGGTCAAGGCCAAGATCATCCACGGTCAAAGATTTAATCTGCATGCAAAATTATTTAATGTTTCACTGTTGTAGCTGAACAGATGGTCTTCTAAGAATAGGCCCTGTGACCTATTTTTTGACCGTGGATCTACCACATACAATCCTAGATTTTATCAAGACAAACATTCTGACCAAATATTAGGAAAATCGGAAGAAAAATACAGCCTCTATCGCATACACAAGCTTTTTCTAAGATTTGAGCCTGTGACCTAGTTTTTGACCCCAGATGACCCATATTCAATCCCAACCTAGATCTCATCAAGACAAACATTCTGACAAAATATTAGGAAAATCCAATGGAAAATACAGCTTCTATTGCATACATGTACACAAGGTTTTTCTGAGATTTAACCCCATGACCTAGTTTTTAAACCCCAGATGACTCATATACAATCCCAACCTAGATACCATAGAGACAAACATTCTGACTAAATATTAGGAAAATCGGAAGAAAAATACAGCCTCTATCGCATACACAAGGTTTTTCTAAGATTGGACCCCATGACCTAGTTTTTGACCCCAGATGACCCATATACAGGTGAGCTAAAAAGTAGCAAACAAACAAGTTAAAACTTTTGTTTGTTGCTTTCTATCTTTTACTTCATAGCTGCTTAAGAAATATACACTGAGAGTTTAAGACTGCAGTGACCTTCCTTAATTGCCTATTGCCTTAAGAAGTACATGTATATTATAGAATGTTTTCATGGCTGCACACAACACAGTGCATCCTTGTTACAATTTATCGTAAACTCACTGGCATAGAAAAAGGAGGTGCACTTATATTATTATTCCTAAACAAAGTTTAGGTTGCTCTGCTCAGTATCTAAGAATCTAAACATATTTTTCCACATTTATAGTATACACCTAACAAAAGGAAGTGATCATGAGAAGCGAAAAAATACTGTGATATAATATATCTACTTTCAGATAGCATTACAAAATCATTTTTGTATATCATCTGAATATGTGGATACCCCAGCATGGGCACATTTATATATCAAGGTTAATGTGGATGTGTCCCTCAATGCCTGATTTTGATTTGCGGGTCTAAAGACTGTTGGAGTCTAGCAAAAGTAATGAGCACATACCCTAGGAAGTCGCCCCAACTGTTCTGCTGTTATAGTTGATTTGTAGCCTTCTACTAATATATCATTGACCCACCAGAAAGTTGCCCTAGAGAGGAAGTTGGCAAAATTTGCATAGTACCGAGTCCTCACTAGTTCTGCTGGAGCATGTATTTTTTTGGGCTTCTTCGAAAATGCATACCTCTGAAATAAATATATAAAACATTTGAATGCAGAAACAACAGGAGTACTAAAACATTCTAATGTTATCACATTTCTACTAGGAGTTTTTGTTCTGGCAATTCCAGCTGCAAATAGCTATAAAGACAACAGTGTTACAAATTGTTAAAAGGATACCCAAATGAATGCCCAAAAAATTAAAACTGATATTATTTGCTCAAATCATGTTCAATATGAAGAACTTTATATTCCCATTATATATATATTATATTGCTTATAAGGAAAGTGAAATGCGGGCCTGAACATAAATATTTGAACATTCTTTAACAGAAAGTAAAATGTGAATGGAATCACGTAGTTATTTTTTAATAGAACACGTGACAAAAACAACCAAATGTCATTTCTCTTCAATCGCTCTTGGCTATAGATCACATGACAGGTACTTCAACCATCCAATCATTCACTGCGAAATTTAGCACAAAATGTAAATTTTCTATCTAGACCCACATGGGTCAAGTTAGGAAACCACTCGCTTTTTCATTAAAAAAAAGAGGAAATCTTTGTTACTGGGACTGATCATTGTATTTATTTCAATCATATTTATAGTATATTGATTGAAGAAATGAGAAAGAAAGCATAAAACTTTTGCCTGAATATCCCTTTAAAGGCATAAGATCAATTTTAAACTTTAAATTCTTTTAAAAAGACAAGGTGTAAACTTTAACTTTTCCAACATGACAAGGTTGAAATATATGACAACTCTTTATTCCAATGCTTCTTCAACTGCTTGATGTAAATGCTGGTACAGAAAGCTGCAAATTTAAATGCGAGTTGAGTGCAGCATCAGCCTTTGAAAAGAAAGTTTATGAAAAATGCATGTTTATTTTTAAGGACACTACATGTAAAATGCACTGTGAGTTTTTAATGAGATTTTAATATTGTTAGATTATTTTGTTATTTATTCAAATAACAACCCAAAAACTAGCAGTATATTTGTCATAATTAAAAATAACACAAAATTGTTCATAGAAAGTCAGTTCAATAAAGGGGTATAAAAGGAATCTTCCTTTACATGTACATGTAAAAAGAAGTCATCTTAACTTCATTAGAGATCTGCAATTTTGATTGTGCTGAAGCTAGTACATGTAGTATCTTTTCTGAAATACTAATACTTAAATTATTTACATGCTCCATTAACATCCATGTTAATATTTTTCATACTGGTCATTGTATGTATGAACACTGTTCAAAAGAAAAGACAATCTATTGAAAGTTCAGTTAATTTCAATGTCATAAAAAAAGCCTCAATAAAGTATTCTAAAGGGGCACAACTCTGTGTCCTTTATTAATACATGTATGACAAATGAGCTTCACTGTGGCATTAAGCTAATAAACACTGTCACCAAGTTTATGATGATAATGACATGATCATAACCTTTTTCAGTTGTCTGGACACACAAAACAAAAAGGGACATAACTTATGTTATAAAGGGGTGGTGAAACTGACAAGAGATTATGCCTATCAAAATGGTCAGTAAGTTTCATTACAATCAGATGAAAACTTTTAGTTATTCTCTACATAAGCAATAAACCACCTGTTTCTTCAGTAAAAAGGGTATAACTCTGGTATTATGACTTGCATAATTTACATACATTTCTGAATACATTCTCCAACATCAAGGCAAGACCACATGATGCTTTTCACAGCTCTACCTGTCAGCCTGTGGGGAACAAGGTCAGCAGATGCATGATATTTGTGATTTCAGCAAAACAGTGGCTGCATAAAGCATACATTGCATGTGAGCAGCATCGAGGTGAAATCATACAAGTTTTACTTATTACTACATCCAACTAAACTAGCTGATTTCGTAACTGTTTGATAGGTAATTGTTGATGGTAACTGACAAAAGAACTGCCAGAAAAAAGTGTTGAGCAACTGGTTGGTAAGAGTGCTGACCAGTTTATCAGCTTTTTTGTTTGATGCATTTTAGACTCACACTGATTTAAAAGAGGCTGCAGTGCTTTAAATTTGTAAGGCATAATGTTGCTTTTCAGGTTACACATGAAGGATGATTCATTCTCACAATTCACAAAATGCATACATCACCATTATTTTGCTCTCTTTTTAAAAAGGTGCAGCTTCATATGTGCTGAATTAGGATTTAAAATATCTAAGCGAAACAAGTCAAAGAAAAACATTACCTGTTTGATGAGAACAACAAACTCAACTGTAATCAAAGCACCATAAACTGTCACCACAGCCCATGTTATCCACAAACGGAGATGCACTGTTTCTATTCCAGTCACGTATAATGAAAATGCTTTCAACAGTTTCAAACCACATGCGCTAAGCCAATATGGTAAGAGAATCATTAAGAATCTTGGAGAATTCCACATTTCTATATTGTGGTACAGAATTATTGTCAAAACTGTACTAATCAAAGATAAACAGGGAGGTATAATCACATGAAAATTTGTACTATCAGGGTCAATATAATCAGAGACAAATCCCTCAGCTAGTTCTAATCCACTGATTAATATCAATATAAGAGTCAAAATCCACCGTATTGAATGACATTTGAAATGCACCCATGTCTTCGTCTTCAGCCTGCCCATGATGGACTCCCTCCATGCTACCAATATAAGAATACTTGTAATTATAAAAAGGCCATGTGGTATAATGTTCATGACATCCACAAAGCATTTGTTTCTAAGAACACCTCCTTTCACACTAAGTGAACCTTCTCTAGATCCACAGAAACTCATCTTGTCAACTTATCTTTTCCTGCCAATCTAAAACAGAAGTAATTATCTCTGAAGCTTTCAGTGGAAGTCCAGTTTCATGATTTTTTTCACCAAATCATGTCTCTCACCAAGTCATGTCTGGTCAATGAAAACACGAATTTATATGCACAGTGGGTTTTACATAAGCAATTCATTTTTTTGTTGAAATGGACCCTGACTTTGTACACGCACACAGAAAACTACATAAAGATAACACACACAAAAATAATTTGTGTCTACTGTTGCCTTACAACATACTATACTATCAAGGAAGTAAAATCGCCAAGAAAGTAGATCGAAACTTTTGAACGATTCTTTTCTTATTAAAACGTTCAGACAAGTATTAGTTCAGAAAAAATTATTACTGCATATAAGATTTAAAAATTTATATAAAAACATTTTCCTACAAATTCTATCGTTTTATTTTACTCAATATCGAACTACTTCCGTCGTGTTTATTCGCAGGCAGTGTCTGACCTTGAACTCAGCAATATGTCATTTTTAAACACAGTTTACAACAGAGTTTTCCGTAGTTCTGCGACATTTGCCGCGGCAACTATAGCATGTGCATTTTTCTTTGAAAGGGCACTTGATAAAACAACAAATCTTATCTTCAACAGAATAAACAAAGGGGTAAGTCAAAAGAAAACAGTCAACACCTACTCCTGTCACATATTTTCGCGATAGACAATTTTGTGTAAGAATGTATTTCTCATCCAAAGGTTGTCGAGATGAAACTGAAATAAAAAGTAATTATCAAAACTACACAGCTCCTTCAGTTTAATTAGCTTATGGTAATGATCTGTGTATCATTTCCCTTGTGTATCAAAAGTTATAATACGGATAGTTGCCAAGTCTTTTAGTTTAACAAATGAAACATTCAAGTCCAACTTATTACTGTATTGCCAACAATCATTTCTGACTATACTAGGCAGGCAAGTTCTTGCAACTTAAATGATGACTTATTCCTGTTTCATACCTGTACTCGTGCCGAAATTGAGGACTGTGGAATGTCAATGGAGACTCTCACCTCTGGGATTCGAACCAGCAACCTCCAGATCTGGAGTTCAGCACTCTAACCCCTTGACCACCACTCCTTAAATTGTCTTAAGTTGGTAACCGGAGGTTTTGTTAAATGATAAGTTTGGTAAATTGATTTTATATAGCAAATTACCTGGAGGTTTTGGTAAAAAGGATATTACATGTTTTTTCACACATTATCTGCAGTTACCAGGTTTTATAAAGGGCAAGTAAAAAAATCATTGATCACATTGAGTATTTCTAGATAATAACCATATTTTTTCTCTCTTCTTTTCATTTAAATCTTACTACTTTGATCACCAGCACTGCCAGCAATACTAATTTGCATTATCACTACATGAAGTAACATCCAAACTGAAATTTTGTTTGTAAATAACTGCATTACTGATATAACTTATATCTTCTAAAAATCTTAAAACCTTTTTTAAAGTAGCCTTGTAGAATTCAGCTTGAGATATAATTCAAACGAGTAAACTTGTTCCAGAAATTAGATGTCAATTTTTATATTTAATATATTTTTTCACAAATAAGTGCTGGATTTTCAACATTGATATTTAAAACATTTTTTAAATAAGTTGATAAGGATATAATAGACTTACATTATATATTAAATCACAATAATCATCCAGTTATCACTTACATGTATCTCAACAAAAATCCTTTTCACCGAAACCTCAAAGCCATTTGCTTTATAACATTAATTTACTGAACTTGTAAATTTCTGAACTTAACAGCACCCCATACATGTAAGTAAAATAAAGTAGTCTATCCATTTTTCTCTCAAAATATAAGGATGTTGAATTAACCATGTCTGGGCAATAACTTCTCAATTCATGAAAGAATTTTTGAATACCTTGGTATCATTGTTCACCATGATGAGTCAGCATTTCACTGCAAGACAACCCAAATTTCTAGCTCAAAGGTCAAGGTCACATTGACAGCTGAAAGGTTCAAAATGTGGACTGATTTGCTTGTATGGGCCATAACTTCACCATACATGGAAGAATTTTTAAATTTCTTGGTGGTTTTGTTCACCATGATAAGACAGTGTGTTGTGTGCAAGACCTGCTTTCTTACGTGACTTGAAGGTCAAGGTCATGGTGGCATGTTTATATATAATTTTTGTCTGGATATTTACTCTCGAAGTATTAAAACTACAGACTAGAAACATTGTCATTATCTAGATCTTGATGAGATGGAGTGCACTGTGCAAGAACCATACATGTAACTCTGCCTTATTTATTTTTATAATTATTTCCCTTTATTGATTTTTTTTGTCCAGAACAAAACTCAGTAACTTTAAGAGGGACTTTGTTGAAACTCCCCACAGAGAAAGAGGACAATTAGAGGAAGTGCGGAGTAAAAGACTCATAACTGCCTGGCTGATATTTTGAATTATTTCCTCTGATTTTTTTTTTCTCATTTCCTACCCCATTTCTCAAAAATTTTTAGAAGGACCTTTTTGAAACTTCATATATAGTGATCAAGGACATTATCCAGAAGTGCTGTGTACAAGGGGCATAACTCTGCAAGGCTGTTCCACATTTTTCTTTTATCTTTCTGTCCTTTTAACACACTGCTGTTTTGACATGTTGCCCATGGGCATCTAGCTAATACCGGTAGTTTTTATTAATTGCTGAATTCCTTTTTATCTTTCAGAGGCTGTTTGAGGATGTACAGGCCAAATACAGTGCTCTTGAAAATGGAGGAGATGAAGATGAATAGCACAGAACAATATAGGATCTTAAATTTTGAATATTGTACATAGACATATTTGTTTTGTGATAAAATGTGTGAGGTCAGGAAAAATGTATAGAACATTTCTAACATGAGAATATGAACTTAGAAGGATGAAATTATTACATGCACTTTATATACATTATGGTTTGCACATCAAGGTCTGTTGCCATGTTTGAAGTATTCTCTATGATAAAATTCAAGACTGAAAAGAAAATTATAACAAAATTAAAGAAATTAAAGAAGAAATACTGTTGTTTGCCATTCTGCAATCAGATTTGTTAGTTAAGTGATGTCACTGGTAGAAAAAATTGTTAAACATCTATTTTTTGTGTCTTCTTTTCCCCCTGTTATGGCTAATCAAATTTCTTCGAACTGTAATTGTCTCCCTTATTTTCAAAATTTTTATTCCTTAAGCTGCGCAGAAATATTTGTTGTCTTTCTAAGTTGTTGTGGATTCATTTCTTGTGAAGTTCTCTAAGGAAGACATAAAAAATTTGTTAGTCTACACTTGCTAAAAGCAGTACTTTAAACATTAGTTAACCATCACTTAGTCAAAAGGCATGGATGCACTACACTCCCATTCATTTTATGTGTGACATTGTTACTAATTGAACAAGTATTCATAGCAAGGTCAAATTAGAAAAGTCCTACAGCCTCAGTTTGAAAGTAACATAGTACCTCCTTAGTATTACCAGTAGCTGAAACTGACAATAGCTACTATATTTTTTAAAAGTTCGCCCATTTTTCTCAAATGCTTCAAGGAGACGAGTATTTTTTGGTGAAATTGATAATATACATGTAGCTTCTAAGTTTTGTTTCTTGTAGCCAACCTAAATAGTACTTTAACTACTAGGTATGGATTTTTTTAAGGTAATTTAGACTATTACATTTACTACTATAGTTGTGTTTAGGAGGTATAATGTGCCATTCTGCTCCTGAGATAGTGTCAAAAGCCAGGTCAGGGCAAGTGATTTTTTCCAGGTTACATTTGATGCCCACGGTGTAGTTGTGGTTTAATTATAATATGACATTTACCCTTGCCTATCGCCTAGTTTTTTACGTAAGAACGTTGTAATCAAGAGTGCCCGAGTTTAACCTAGATCAGGGCAAGTGGATTTTTCCACAATTACAGTTGCACCTTTAGTTGGTTTTAACCAGTCCAAGATGGTTTATGCAAGTTGAATTCCTTGCATACAATCCGTTAATCAGGAAGTTAAAAATCTGTAACTGTTTACTCAGTTGTTAGGATTAACACTCTGTCGATACTAGAAAAATTGCAGGTTGTTACACAAGAGGACTTGAGAAACCGGCTAGGGTAAAGGGCAGTAAACAGTACTGTACCATTGTATAAGATTCTTCAGAGTTACTCTCCTTAAATGCCTGAACATATTTTAAAATTTCAAAACGAATACTAAAGTAAACCATTTAAATTCGTAGTAATGGTGAAGATTATTGCAGTTATTGGTCATTTTATTAGCTATTTTGCGTAAACAAACCATCTAAATGCCCAGTAATAGTAGAACAAAAAAGTATCTACACATGGCACTGGTGTTGATTCGAAATAGTAACCACTCCGTCTTATTATGTCGGTAGTACGACTAATTTCTTTGAACTGAAGAGATGAATACTTTTTTCAGGTCATAATGCAAACAAACAAAAATGATTAATCTATTTTAAACATGAAGTTGTGCAAACGATTTCTCTTGAAATATATAAACATGAGACTGTCACGATCTTTGGTTTAAGCCCCAAGGCATGAGATGCGGGCTTGAACGTATTCCTGATGGGTGAGACCAAATTGATTTTCAGTTTGGACTTAGATTCCAGACATTCCTAAATTCGTATCCAGTCTTCGACATGAAAACTTCAATAGTAAGTATACACCATTCGGAACACCTCGGGCGACTTCAATAAGTCTTTTATACGAAGTTGTCGGAAAAGGCCGAGTTGTTACGATTGAGTATACACTGATACACTTCTCACCAAAAGAAAGGATAACCTGTGTTGATTTCGAGAACTGAAACAAAGTCAATATTTGACTGACTGATTAAAATAGTAGTCAAAAGTAAAATACTCACCGTCAATAGGAACCCACATAAAACGCCAGTGAAATCAGCGATGGGACGTCTAAGTAACGGCAAACATAAGGGTAATAACGGAGTCGTCGGCATGTTCACCAGTGGAATGTCCAATCGTCAAGTATCTCGTCATTTTGGATGTTCACATTTAACGGTGATGAAACTTATACAAAGAAGGGAAAAGACGGGGTTTGTTGGTGACAAGCAGCACCTAGGACGCCATTGTAGTGATCACCTATCTCATGGATTGCCCCCAGACAGCATCGAAAACGTCACAGAATACCGCAGTCGTTTGCGTGAAATATAAAGCTTACTATGAGAACATGCTGAAGCAAGAAAGACGACAGAGATGGCCTCAGAGACAATGGCACACCATTCTTTTCATCGGTGAATCCAGATTCTGCTTGCCTATGCACCATGGGCGTTTTTGAAAGTGTGGCGTTGTCGAGGCGAACGGTACAGCGACGTTTGTCTACGTTAGGCCCTGTGTTGAGGAGTAGGAAGGGTTATGGTATAGACCACCTTTACTGGAGACACAATATATCTCTAATCATTACTGACGGTAACCATCAGGCACGACGTTACATGTACGAGGTTCTACAGCCAACAGTTTTACCGTTCCTGCAAAACCACGGTGACGTCACAACTTTTAAGCATGACAATGCTAGGCCCTAATCCGCTAGACTTACATCTGCCTATCTTCAAGACAATGACGTCCCTGCTCTAGCTTGGCCGGTGTTTTCGTTTTCACCCGACTTCAATCCATAGAACATTTATGAAATGAGCTGGAATGTAGCCTTTACGACGGCAAACGTAACATTAGCAACCGTGATCAACTGATCCAGACACTTTAGAGGAGTGGAAGGTGATACCTCAGTACCGTATACAGCGCCTGGTCGGAAGTATGCACCGTAGATGCCAGGCGCTCATTTATGCAAAAGGTGGTGATAACCGTTATTAGACTTGCTACGTTTGTTTTACACTTCTGTAATATTAATCTGAAGCTGACAGGCTGTGAAGCAATGAACTATACATTTCAAGTAATGAATGTTTAGAAATATACCTGAACATTTTAACCTGATCCACCACAAAGTACAGATCAGTACAGATTACAGATCCTTAAATAAGAGGTAGTAAGAGGATATATCTTGCTGGCTTGTTGGAAACCGTCAGGGCATTTTCAATTCTTGACAATTTGAATCTCTTATGACGAGAAGAAAAAGTGAGTCAGTAATTTTTCAATACCGAAAAGGTAGGTTTTCCTTTTGTCATAATCCTTTATGAGAGAATTAGGTCGCTTCTGATGGTGAGAACAATGTTAATTAAGTGTTGATCTTATTTTGACATTGCAAAGATCTTTGACGTGGTAATAATAAATAGCACATTGACATATACTAAGTCTGTTTTTTTGTTTGTTTGTTTTTTTTGTTTTTTTTTTATATATTTCCGCGTATTGCTTTTCATTTTCATATTTATGATAAAAAAATCGAAGTAAGTCATTTTTTTCTGTTTTAATCAACAGAAAACTTAGAATGTAATATTTCTTCCCATTAAAGGTAAGAAACTTTGTGCCTTTGACCCTCATTTGACCTTACAAGTGAGTAAGTGAATATATAACAACTTCCAAATGTTATCTACGGAACATTTTTGTATCCAAGATGTGAACTATAAAATTTGCCAAATGTAAACATAAGCATCTGGGGTCATATAGGTGTAAGCTCGTCATTTGAAAGTTTGCATCAAAATCAAGTCACAGCACAGGAATAATTGGTAATAAGGTAAATTTAGTTTTAGTCTAGGCGGGTTGAATAAAGCATTGTTCAGGTAGAAAATCGCCATCTTCATTTTCTTTTTGTTGCCGTACTCTATCACTATGCCAATATTCGCTAATATAACGCCGGCTATTTTTGTGTTTTCTTCAATCAACATGTAGGACAATGTCTTATAGTTTAATGCTCGCTGAGGAGAAATTTCGCCGCTTTGTTTATAGTTCTAAAATAATGAAATCAAATACTTAAAATAAATTATAAAAAGAATAAAACCGCCACCTATTGACAGTCATCAGGGGACCGTTTTATCAACAAAGGCGGTCGTACGCCCGGTCTTATCTTAAGACCGATATTTACGACCGTTCCTGCGACTTTCGCTAGACCGTTTTATCAAGCCGGTCGTAACTACTCGGTCGCAGCTGAGACTTATTTGCGTCGTACGACCTTAAATACAGTGACGCAGTCTGATAGGTTACATCCGGTTCGCGTGACTTCCCGCGTAAATGTCAAAATTCGTCTGTCAACATTGTAAACAAAATGGCTGCCAAGAGTAGGAAAGCGAATTGGAACGAATTGGAAATATGTTGTTTGGTTGACTCTTGCGTTGACAACGCAAGACTTATCAACGGAAAGCACTCGGACACGACGGAAAAGGAAAAGGGACAGTTTTGGAAAGAACTGACGGAAAGGTTTTATTTTTTTCTACAATGCAGTCGGTATCGATGCAGATTAAAGTTTCGAGAATAATGATTAATATTATGGAAAACAGTGTCTAGTAACGGCGAATAGAAAGAAAATATTGTGTACGCTCAGTTTTCTCAGCGTTGTCATCCATACATATGATAATTTAGATACTAATATTTATAATAATTTTAGAATAAAAGAAAGAGTTAGGCTAAGAACTCCGGATTAAATGCTGAATTTGGCAAATGTCACAAACACATTTTCTAGCATAGGATGACACTTCAACTTCAACTTATTACTGCCAAAAGTCAATACTGACTATACTTGGCACTCTATAGCAGTTTATATTTTAAGGCCTGCAAAGTGTTAGTGAAAGAAAATTTATTTAGTAAATACTATTTAGATTTATACTTCAGAAGGCTGTTAAAATTCTACCTTTCAGAATAAACTGCCAAGGAGGGTCAGGAAGGACCAGTGATGAAATTGTGAAGAAATGGAAAGATTTAAAGGTATTCGTCTGAAGAAATGATTCAGGCAGCAGATGAATTATGTTGTTCTGTTTAAACTGGTGTATTTTATAAATTAATATAAATGCATACCTTACAAGTAGTCTGAAAGTTACACTGGCAAAAACTTAAAAAGTAAACCATACCATCATTTTGATTCTTTTACACAACAGTTTTATGTATGAAGTTCTGACCCACTCATTTTTACAGTTTATCAGTAATGATTTTAGCTGAAACTTGTAAGTTGTTAATGTATGGCAAATTTTAAGCAACAGCTTGAACAAGCTCCTGGTGGTAAGCGATAGTTTTTATATTAGTGAAATTTACAAATTAACAAGTCATTGATGTCTTTATGAAACATATCATGTCATAAACAGAGTCAGACTAAGAAGAAAGAGCAGGCAAGGAGGAGGGCAGTGAAGATGACGGGAGGAGGTGGACCAGTTACTTCCTTAAAGAACTGGGAGGAGAAGGTTGGAATATCATTTGATAACACTTAAGACAATAATGTATATTAACGCACTTCAGTAATAAAATGCTGTTACAAATCAGTAAAAGAAATAAACTGTACATTTATAATTCTTTTTTTAAAACCAGTTTTTTTTTAATGATGTTCAGATGTTCATTTGAAGTATGTATCATCGGTATGTCTTGGGGCACTTCTGAAAATGATAGAATTACTTATACAAAAAAACATAGGAAATGCTGGGAGGGGTATTTATTTTATGGTTTGATTTTATTGGGGTTTAACGCAAGTTTTAACAGCTAAGGTCATATCCCAGCAGTCAGTCAGCTAGGGAGGGTATTCAAAAAATATTTTTAATCAAATGTGTCATTCTTCATTTTTCAGATTGTAACTATTATTCCAAACACTGTCCTTGAGGGAGTGGAAGGAGGCCAGGATTTATTTCAGGCAAATGAGGAAGGTAAATGATTAACATCTTATATCAAGGTGCATTGGTGAAATTTCAGTTCTTTTCGGATCAGTTCCTAGGGATCAAAAATAATGTATCGTTTTATTTAATTTACAGTTTTAAAGGTTGTCATCAGTTTTTATTATAGCTTAGAAAGTCAACTTTAAAAAAATCTACTTGTAGGATTAAAGGAAATATGCAGAGAGGCTACAGAAACAGTTGTGGACAAAGGGGAGGCACCAGCATCAATCAACACCACTATTGTTGATGTACAAGTAATTATATTACTAGGAAATAACATTATATTTATCCGTAAATGGATTCAGTACTGGTAGCCAATTCAGAGGCATGAAGATAACAATGAAAACAAATTTACCATCAAAAATAAAATGATCATATTAGTATACTGCAGCTGGTAGTCCCCCTGTGAATTACATTTTCACAAACTTACATGTCCAGTTTCATTAAGACTATCCCAAGGTCACTTTTACGAAACTTTACTCAAATAACATATTATTATTATAAACATATATTATTATGTTGTTCTACAGCTTTAACTGAAAATGTTATCTGTTGCAGGTTGAAGATAGTCCAGAACTCACAAAGACTGGCAGAAAAAGGAGGAAAAAAAGGTGTAACTTTATTACCTTACTTTCAGGACTGATGTCATATATTTCAAAATAATGACGGTTATAGCTCGCAGTTGTATGACTGTTACATAATTTTTATTGTCAAAGATTAGTAATGCTTTGTAATGCAAGTTTTAAGCTCATTTCTTAGTAAGAAAACATTACACTATTAATATTCCTGAATTATGAATTACATATCAAGGCCTGATCAAATTTGCAATAGCTAAGAATGTAGTCATCAAAAATCTGAAAAAAATGCTGGTCAGTTAAACAAAAACTAGTTTAAATGCCTTGAACAGCTTATCCTGAATACATTTTATACTCAATTTTCAGGTCATTGAATGACCTGGAGTCTGCTCAGCTGGAGTTTTATATTGAAAACACCAATTTATGTAAAGAGAAGAGAAAACTCACTACTCAACACATAAAAACGCTAGAAGCTCAAGAGGCCTTCTTCCGATGTGCTACAAAAAAGCTACAGGAAAACGAGGAGCTGACTAACTTTTTGAAATCTTTCACAGAACAGTAAGTAAATAAACATATGCCATGTTGCTTGCAATATTTATATGTGCAATGAAGTTTTGCAATGATTCTAACAGGTTCGATAGGTTGCTGGCTTTATGGAAAGGCATTTATATTCGTCTTTCATAATAAGCGCTTTTTAGCCTTCTGACAATGTCATTAGAATGTGTTTATTTCTATAAAATTAAACAGTAACTTGATTTCCTCTGATATATAATGTATAAAGAGAAGAACAAACTATCATTTTTGCTATTTGGTTGCTTTCAAGCCATAAAATAGTAGAGATGTGAGTAATTATAAGATAATTTCAAATCTAATAACTAAGCAGTAGTTATCTGCTCTTAATCCTGAAGGGATAATTGTGTTTTACTGGTATTCATGAAGGTACTATTCAAGAACTTAAGTATCTGCACTAGCCATATTTTTTACTTTTCAGATGAAGAATGCAAAAGGATTGATGTTATGCAATGATTGTTTTTTCTCTGTTCTGCTATTACCAAGATGTAAAAACAATAAACGTTGGTGCAGTTTATGCATGTATTTTTCATTCTTTTCCATGTGAAAATCTAGCAGATCATAAATTAAAATACAATCATTTCTAGAAATTTTTTCGTATTTATACAAATTTCCCCATTTCAACAAAAGAACTACAAAAGATTAATTTTAACATCAAGTTCTAAGTATGTGTATTCTTCAAGAATCTATCAAAAACATACAAAATACATTGGAGTCAAATCAATCAATATACAGATGTCACATACAATCTTCTCCTATTCAAGACATCCAGCTTGTAGTTCTGTGAATAACAATATAAACTTTTTGTTATGATGAAAAATCAAACACATTTGATTTTCAAGAAACAGCTTTCAGTTACTGCATTCAAGAATGGACCAGACATAAAATAAAGAATTCATACTTGATAATCAGTTTCTTCATCATACTCCAGTTACTGAGCAGAAATAGTTTTCACTCCACAGGTCCCTGTGACCTTGACTTTTGACCGACTGACCCCAAAAATGACAGGGTTCTTTTACTGAGTAAGGACAATCATCCTGTGAAGTTTGAAGGCTCTGGGTGAAATGGTACTCCAGTTACTGAGCAGAAACAGTTTTAACTCTAGAGGTCCCTGTGAACTTAACCTTTGACCTATGGACCCTAAAAACAATAGGGTTATTCTCCTACAATTATCCTATTAAGTTTGAAGCCTCTGAGTGTAATGGTACTACAGTTACTCTGCAGAAAACCTTTTCACTATACAGGTCCCTTTGACCTTGACCTTTGAATACTAGACCCAAAAACAATATGGTTCTTCTATTTAGTAAAAGAAATCATCCTATGAAGTTTGAAGGCTCTGGGTGGAATGGTACTCATGTTATCGAGTGGAAACGGTTTTCACTCTTGACCTTAGACCTACTGACACTAAAAACAAAAGGGTAAAAATATTTTTTTTTCCAGACTGAGCATATCACAAGATTGAATAAATAACATTTTAGCCATAAACAATTTAGGCTGTGGAAAAACCAAATCCATTATATCATTAAAATAATATCCTAGAAAATACTCATATTCAAAGGGAAACCAAATGAAATGGTTTTAATGACACGTGTACAGTAATGTTTTTTTTTTTCAATGAAACAAGTCAATTATACGTTGACGGTATTCCAAGGCATTATGATCGTCTTGAACAATTGGTCCAACTACTTCCATTTCATCAACCTGTACCACATTATTGTCCGGGTGCTCAATACCCTGCTCCATGCAGAAATTGTGTAGTTTCGCACATGTAATTATCAGCTGACAACATTTTCCTGGTTGCTTGTACAGTACCCCTCCCGTTTTGTGCAAACATCTGTAATGCAGACACAGTGCTGAATAAAGTTCAAGTTTTAAACATTTTCAGGAGGATTAGCAATAGTTAAAGCATGACCCTAGGATTGACTACATGAAATTCTGCTGATAATCAAGGTTATCTCATGAAACATATTTCTACTTGTGTAAGTAAACCAACTCATTCTAACTTATATATTAATATTACTGTCAAATGTGATAACTTCAGAGATACTGATTAAACTAAGACTGAAATCCATTGTAAATAACACTAATGATGTGAATAAAAAGTGGAAACCTAAATCTTGACTTCATCAGTCCAAAGGCTCGCTCAATCACCATTCTACCACTGGAGTGTGCCAAATTGTAAGCGGCCTCACTTTCAGTTGCTGGGTTGAGTACTGGTGTGAGCAGGTACTTTTTAAGTGCATACCCCGAATCTCCAAGTAGGTGTCCTATTTGATTTCTTTCCAGATGCCCCTGCAACAGAACAAAAATAACTACCACTAAAAGATGACAATGCACCCCGCCCCACCCCTTCCCCACAAAGTGTTGCTTTGACCTTTCAGCTGCTGAAAAAATGAAGATAACTTGTAGATCCTTCAACAGGACTGGGTTTTTCCTGACAATATGACCTGAAGGGGTGAAGTAAAAAAAATATATATGTCGTTTAGAAGGTTGTTGTGTGCAATCATGACCTAAATGTGTGGTAATAGGGGAGTTATGGCCAATATTAAGGATTTTTGACAAATATATTTCCTAATTAGGAATTTACATGTATTGTTAAAGTTTTAGGACAGAAATACTGACAGACAGACTGTTCAAAACTACAATGGGGGGGGGAGCATTTATTGAACTTCAGATAAAAGATTTAATGATGTGCTTTGATTACCTCCAGCCAAAGTGTCAAGTCTATTTAAGTACATCAAATTTAAATAACAAATGGTCACTACACCATGATATCTGTAAAATGCTCAGAACTATTTTTCCTGCAGTGCAGCAAAGTCTTTTTCAACTCAGTTTAGCAGAATTTCTTACCTTTAATCCACAGTTTTCAAAGATGGAGGAATCATGGGTAGAACCTGGCCACTTTGCAACAATGTCAGTGAATCTGAAATTTGAATGTCCCTGAAATTCTGTATTTTCTCTATTTTTTTTTTAATCAATTAACAGAAGTAAATGTGTTCTTAGAAATAAAACTTTAAGAAGTATTAAAGGAATAGAAAAGATTATAAACTGAGATATGTCACAGCACATGTATTCAAACAACAAAGTTTATCAAAACTCCTAACAATAGTTATGTCTCTCCCCCATAACAGACATAGCAGTTTTATACAAAAAAAGTTACATTTATATGTAAATGAAATTATGAATGACTGATCATTTTTCAATATATATTGTAAAATAAAAATGAATGTATGTGAGTTTTATAATGCTAATCCATGGGACAAAAATCTTACCTGGTTTTGTGATCTACCACTGCTTGAACATTAATTGCATGGAAATTTTTTCTGCACACATAAATGTCCTCATTCTCTGCTGGTGCAATAATTGGAATTAGAGTTCCATCTACTGCTCCAATTACATTCGGGATTTGGCACTTGCGATAAAATGCTTGCTTTACCTCTGTTAAGGCTCTAACCTCTGGAAATCTGAAAAACGAAAAAATAAATGATATTACTGCAAATAAATTTTCATCTTAAAATCTATAAGGGCAAATCTGTACATTATTACATAACATACATCATAGCAATATTACTTGCTAATTATTCTTAAGTGATTTTCTGAATGTAAATGGACTTCACTATAGAAGTATTGGTCATATTTTTCATTATACCTTTCAGATAATGTAATTATATAATAATAATAAAAGTTAAGTAATTACTTGTTTAAAAAGTTCCTGTTATTGAACAAAGGTTACCTTATATTATCCAGTCTGTCATTCACTGCTGTCACAAATCTGTCTATTATGTGGCAAGCACTGGATCTATAACAATAATGGAAAAAAAGACACTTGCTTGAGAGCTACATTGAAATTACAATCAAATCTATAACCAGGAAGAGACATAATATAACAATATGTAACTGCATTGTTTTCCTTGCACGTCTGTATAGAAATTCTGTACAAAAGTAGGGCTACAGAGTTGAGACTAATAAAAATGGTCAATTACAAACCATCAATATTGTAATGATTATTCAGAAGTAATTAAAATAAGGTATTTTTTAAATAAAAATTATCCCAGTTTAACGTAATAACGATTTCCGACACTTAAATTCACATTTTTCATATGTTTGCATCAACGAGGTTTACAATTTCTCACTGATCAGCTCTGTTTGTATAACAAAACATTAGCCATTTAAAACCAGTATGTAGAGATATACAAATTGCATAACTTTCACCTACCTACTGACTCCATGTAAGTCTGCCACCTCAGATAAGAAGTCCCCTTTAGCCAGGTAGCGTAAACTGACAAGGACCTGAAAATTAATAATGGCAAATGAGATTTGCTCATTCTGCTGATTTCTTTAGAATTACATTGTGAAGTGAGATTATCACTGACCTTTAAATATGCTATGACATAAATGAACAATTCTTGACATATTTTCTACTTTTCTTAATTTAATATTGCCGTTGATCCTAACTTTTTGTCGTGATACACTAATTTTACTTTCAAAACAGTGATACACATATCAACAGTATTACTGTAAACAATGAATGTATATGCATTTACAACAATGACACAGGTCAGTCTCTAAAATTTGACTTTGATCCAGATCTTTCACTCCAATAGTATTTGCAACAAAAACACACTTGTTAACCGAGACAAGAAGTCACTGCAATATCTTCATTGAATTAACTGTAAGAGAAGCATTACTATGTCATCTGTACTTCAAATCATTCAAAAGCAGGCTTGTGTCAGTAGTACTGGTACTAGCACTGCAATACTACTTAAGTACTTTTTGCAAGGTCTGCTACTGTTACTGCATTACTCTGTCAAAATTTAGCCACTACTGGTACTGGTAATGCATTACTTTTAATAAAAGTGGTACTAGTACTGCAGTACTTTAGCAGTACTTTGGTTTTCTAACCATTTTTTAGGCACAGTAACACAATGTTAATTAATTGGGCTTATTAAAACTGGCTACCATATATTGAACAAGTACATATTCTCTAAAGTGTGTTTCAAGCACTATCATTTGCTAAAATATTTTGTCTTTAGTAAGTTAATAGTAACTCTTTAATCTGTCTACTACTATGATTTTTATTTTCTCTTTTAATGAGACTTATTTATATTAAAGTGCATTTTTTTACGAGAATAAAAGTTTACAATGACTTGATAATCCATAGCTATTTATACTTGCAATTCAATCAAAGTGTTAAGAGTTTGTACAAGTATAATTGGCACTGTCTGGCATTGTGATAAATTGTTACCTAGTAAAATCAAGAATTGTAAGTTAAATGTTCTATAATAACTGTGAATAACACTTCCGATTTTCTTTGTAAAAGAACGTTAAAATCTCAGTCCCAAATGACTAATTACACTGAGCAGGTATAAGGAACAGTGTCTCTAGAATGGAAGGCTTTCATTATATTGTATGACCCCATCAATTTATTTTACAAGTATTCACGGGATGTTGGTCATACTGACAACCGACAGTATATCAACTCAGTGGTGAAAATATCCTAATAGGCTGCTATCAATATTTTGTTTCATTTCAACGACAGAACAGATCATTTACATGTAAGGTTATACCGTTATCAGATATCAGACAGTCTATAGAGTGCACAAAACATTTACTCTTATATACATCTAACTGCCATTGACAAATTCTAACATGGCCAAATTGTGCATAAATTTATAAGGCAGGATAGCGAATTTTTACCAATTAGGAGCGGATCAGTGGAAATGCACTGGATTGTTGACCCGGGGTCCCAAGATCAATCCCCCACTCCTTCAATAACATTACTTATGCAAATGTACCAGGGCTGGCACGGGGTCTCTGGAATGGGATGCTTTCTGTCATCTTGCACTATACCGCACAACATAAAATACCTAGCCTCTGCAAAGGCCTGGGTTCTTATGGGCAACCAGCATCGACGATAAGTAAACTCAAATAGATAGACAGATTTACTATATTACTGAAATGATCTCAGACAAGCACCAAACATTGTATGTGAATGTCTTATGCAAATTAGGGCTTGGGTACAGTTCCTTCAACGCCAGGTTAAAAACATGACAGTCACCTGGCATGTATAGCTTCTCGTGTAAAGCTAATGAATGTATGCAGCAACATCAAACATTGTACAATAACTTAATCATACCAGAGACATAGATAACAGAGATAGGCAACTTCCTAGCTAGTTAAGGTCTCACGCGTGCCTGCTAAGACAGTGGCTTGTAGCAAGTATAACTTGTTAACTAGTTGCCAAATTGAAACAAATTATACATTTTCTGAAAGCCTAGTCATTTGTCTATTGCTGCAGGTAAAATAATTTTAGTCCTGGTAAAAATAAATGATGCATCATGTGTTAAAGCGAACTGTAACTTAATCATTTTTCACAAAACTATAAAGATGGTGAGAATCTGGGATAGTGGGTATATTCTGCCAAGTTATATTAAATTAAAGGGCTAGAAAGTTGCCAATATTTTAACTTGCAGCTATAGACTACTGATTCGGCTTTCAAATGATGTATACCTTAAAAGGGTCGAACAAATAGCCATTGAGTTTTAATTGCTACGAAATGCCTAATTTTTTCACTTTTTTGAGAGGCATGTGCGCTATTTCAATGGAGTAAATAGGAGTTGCTTATCTCTGTTATCTATGTCTCTGATCATACATTGAAGACTTTATTTCTACCATAATAAAAAGACAGATGATCAATCAGCTTCTTCCATCCGGTGTGGCGATAGATTTGTGATTGTTGTAACGATTTTGGAGTGATCCCCCTTGTAAATGTGTACTATACAACATACTGTACGCGATATATTCAAAGGAAACGGAAAATGTATAAAATCTATACCTGCGTCATCACTGGTATTGAATGGGAGCGGTTTGTTGATCTCTCTAGATCTCTCCTTAACAAAGCCTCTAGCGTTCTTATCCCGTCTCTGTTCATCCTATAACGGCTTAAAATGTCTGCATCACGCAGGTCATCTAATTGCACTCTTTCTTTAAAGAGTCTTTGAGAACGGACCTGTCCTAATTGCCTGGCTGCCTCAAACGCCGCCATTTTTAAGACTTACGAACGATTTGCGACTGGTTCGATGCAGTCTTAAAGTTACGACGCTAATTTACGCCGTCGTAGCTGCGACGTTTTTCATAAAACGGGACTTGGTCGTAAGATCGGGCGTACGACCAAGTCTTAGCTGCGACCAGGCCTACGACCGTTGATAAAACGGTACCCAGATCCAGATTTTCTTCCAATCATTACATCATAAGCCAAAAACACGTTATGTGATTAATCTTACTATATCAGGATGGAAAACCCCATGTATCAGACATTACTTGTGTTGATCATGTGCTTGGCATCTGTTGTCGGGGACTATGATTGTCTGTGTAACTACAATGTGGAGAAGGCGGTGTACCCGACCGCTAATGAGAACGGACAACCGGTGGGATATTTGTACGAGTTTGACTGTAAGCCGACAGTGGCAACCCAAGATGCTGGAAATAACGTGTATAAAATCCAGTTTGAGAAAGAGGTAAGGAAACGGCTTCGCACGCTTTTTGTTATGTTTTTTTTTTTGTTACAATCAGGCTCCATGCAGACTTCGTTTTTACTTTTTATTTCAAATTTAATCCGTAAAAATACCTTAAATATCGTAGAAATGCGAACGTTTGTGTTTGGAAACACTTATCGTAATGACTTAATAAAATAGGAAAAAGAAGTTTACAATTCTGTATTAATCACCGTTTTACATATTTAGCTTGGCTTTGTCGAGAAGGACCAGCAAGTGCAGATTCAGATATGCCCTGGTGATCCTCCTGCCACAGATCTCAGTAAGTCTCGTTTGAACATATTACAACTGACATATTTAGGACACTGATCATTAGCACCAGCATAACCCATTGGAGTCTAGGGAAATAAAAATACAACTTATTAACAAATAGGGATACTATATGGCTCTAGGCCATTACAGTTAGTGTGATTAGCATTCAAATAGTCTAGAGTAAGTCTGGATTCAGATGCTTTATGTATCTTGCACTATACCCCTCCCATTGGTTTGGTTTGGTTTATTAGGGTTTAACGCCAGTTCTAACAGCTTTGCCTCCCATTGCTCATAACTTGACTAAACTCATAATGGTCATACAGGCACCCGGTAGTAGTTGTGGCTTACTTCTTGCTATGTCAGCCAACACACAACATGTTCTTAATATCATTTTTATTTTATTTTTATATAGAAGAAAATTTCGACTATGAAATCGACCAAGTTTTATTGATGCTCTATGGTTATACTACGGTGGCATAGAGGTGACATGTTCTACTCTTTCTTTTAATTGCACTTCTTTTTTTCTGTCGTTCCCACGAGATTCTCTTTCGAGATTACGACTATGTATGTCGTGGTAACGAATTACTGTCGTTGGAAGGGAGGAGCATTTTCTAAAAGTATTGCATTGAAAAAAAAGAGTAGTGCATATTAACTCCGTGCCACCGTAGTAAACAGAGTGCAAATAGTAACTTTGAAATGATAAATGTACATGAAGGTTATATTTTTTTCTACCTTATTTTACTCATGCATCTGATAAATGAAAAAATCATTCTCGAGACTAAAATGCCACCTCTTTAACCCCGAAACTACGGGTACTTTATTTGCAAAATTGCTTTTCCTCCACCACGAAGAAGGCTAGTCTTCCCGGGCAAATGTGTTTACTCATACAACGATTTTATAAACTGGCTCAATAGGAGTGGTTTCATGTTTCATCTATTTTCACAGATTTTTAAAGTTAAAATATTCTAAAGCTAGGCACGGAACGTTGACGAGAAATGAGCAAAAGTGCAGCGGTTCGTTGAATTAAAAGATTTTTATCAGTTCCAGAAACGACGAAAGCTCCAGTTGTAACGACACAAAAACCAACTACTTCATCAACAACAACTATTCCTACAACAACAACGCCTACTACAACAACGAAACTTACAACGACAACAACGACCACTACACCTACAACAACAACTTCCCCTACAACAACAACGACTACTACAACAACTACACCTACAACAACAACTTCCCCTACAACAACAACAACTAGACAAACAACAACAACGCCAACAACAACAGCTACAACTACAACACCAACAACAACCACTACAACAACAACAAGACCCACTACGACTACATCTACGACAACGAGTACCACAACTCGTCCAACAACGAGACAAGTGCAGACAAGCACACAGTTTGCATATACTAGCTTGTACTGGTCATTGGCAGGTTTGTTAAATTATTACTGTTTTAGTTTGTATAGCCTCTCTAACAGTTTCTGATGTAGATCGTTGAGGAAGAGTTTTTATGTATATCCGAGTATATCTTATTTATCGTAGGTTATTTGTATAAAGATTTCCAATTTATTTCATGCCTTCCGACACAACAGTTCCAGTCGCTAACAATAATTAAGTGTAAAGCAACAATCTACAGGGGTACTGATGCTGGTTCAAGTATGAGATACGTAACTGAGGCAGAATCTTTCAGTTAAAATTTTTTTTTTTTTTTTTGAAAAACTGGTGCAACTTAACTACAAACAAATCTCCGTTACGATCAAGAGCGTGATGTAAGCTTTATATTTGGTGGGGTTTTGGCTAAAATCCACATCCTTCTTGCGTTACCCTAAACACCTTGATCACGTTATAGGGGAAGGTTACTCCGATATTATTTAATTTAAATACAGCCAAGTAAGAGAGACTTCAGATGCGCAAATATTTCTTTACCTACACATTCTTTATCATTATGTCAATTGATCAATATTACTTTGCAAAGTCTGACAAATTTGAATTAATATACACTGTAGTTGTTCTTAAGTAAAATAGTTTTTATTTTCCATTACCTATACAGCCAATGTGACCGGAACTCCCTATCAGTATGTTGGAATAAGCTACAATATATTGAACGGCTACCCAAACTCCTTAATCGATCCTGGATACTTGACGAAACGACGTGTCTTCCAGGTGGGACTTTTATACTTCACCCATTATATTTTCTTTAAAACTCTGTCAATGCATGAAACAAAATGTTTTTTCCCCCGAGGCTTTGGGTTGCATTGTCTTTGTAATGTAATTTACAATTAAAATGTTGTTTGTTGATTAACTTTCTTTTTGTTTTGAAAACTGTTAACCAGTAAAATCCCAAACGTTTTTTTTTTATAATAAAACATGCATTTGCAGGTTGGAGACTATTAATAAGACATTTCATTTTAGAATGTGAAATAACTTAAGTATTTTATCGGATTTTCTCATTTCGGTACATTTAAAAACAGGTGGTCTGTAGATGTATACTGCGTATAGAAAATCTGAATGTATCCTTCAAAAATATAAGGAAAAAAAATATATATATATATGTATCAACAATGTTATACTTTTGAAAGTTTTTTGCTTGTTCATTATTTACCCTGATCTTTTCATTCAGTTTTCCCCCAAAAATTAGTGTTGTCAAATAAATATTTCATGTTTTTGGCTGTTGCAGTTTACGGGCACGGCGACTTCTGTGAGAGAAGCTACTTATGAAAAACAGGATTCTTGTACTCCAGAGAGGAAAAACTTGCTGATTCATGGTTCAAAAGCTTACCAAAATGAACTGAAGTCGTTTGTGAAAGCCAGCTGTAAGTATCTGCCGCCATAGTATCTGTGTGCACTTCTTTGCTGTCTTGTTGAAACAGTTTTTACTTTTTAAGGCAAAGTTTTTATTTTTCCATGCAAACACACTCTTATTGCCAAAATCAAATTTAGACATTGTATGTTTTATACATACGTTTTTTAAGTCTGTTGGAAATTAAGTTCAAAGGCTTTACGCCAAACACTTGACAGATATAAGTTCCATACAAAATATATAAAATAACATAAGGAGATGAAATTAGTGGATTTTTTCTCTTCAGCCACCCACGATGCTCATTTAACAGACGCGGCATTTACTTTCAACTCTGACTTTAACAAATTGCGCGGGTCACTGGATACAAACATGGGCAACTTTGTGTACCTTCACTCCATCGCTTCTTGTAAGCTGGGTACCGTGCAATATGCCACCGAAAATGCTTCGTCCGGACATTTTACTGTGTCCAGAGAATTTGCCAAAGACGTTTGTGCATTACCGATGGATTTTAATGCTTTAAGTAATCCAAAATATATGCATTTTCTGGATAAATGGGGAACGGTATGTAAAGTTATTGATATAGATCGCATGTGCTCTTTTTTGCTCAGTTACACAGAAGGACTGAACACTGACTGTTTTTGTAAGATTCAGCAACGTACGACCAAGTCCTAAGTTGATATCTGTTTCATCCTTTACATATTGATTTGAATAATGAAATGTCTTTAGAAAGCTATCAGTGTAATGTTGAGTTTTTTCTTTTCTTTTCTTTTGTTTTTTTTTGTTGTTTTTTTTTGCAGTTCATCTGTATTCTGTAACAAAATACGAACGCACATGATTTTTATAGATTGCAGAATTTCCTAGCACAGTGTGTTTATTTATACAAGAGAGATGCGTCTTTCACTTTAACGTTTATTTTGCTTTTTAATATTGAGTTTTATTTTTCACTGGCCGATTTCTTTTTCAGAGTATTGTGACAAGTGTGGACATGGGGTATAAAACTGTCGACAGTTACGAAACAACGCCCGTGAATATATTTCAGCATGTTCAACGAACGGTAATGTAATGCAACCATTTAGTATAAGCATACTCAGAAGATCAGCATTTGGTTGCTTTTAGATAAATCACACATTTTAACTAAAACATGTTACATATGCAAACTACAGAAAGATGTTTTTGGCGTCATCAAGAAAATTCAAGAGAAAACTGCATCTAACGGAAGTACAATTATTTTCTCTTTACAAAGTTAGTTTACTCACTGTGTGGGTGATCAGTTAGAATCTACTTGAATTAAATCACTAGCGGATCCAGAGGGGGTGCACCCGGCGCGCGCCCCTAAAATTCCCGGACCATAGGTGTTATTGTAGGTCTATTTTGAATATGTCTTTAAATAATGTATACTTTATTGTTCAACATTGAATTGAATAATCAGAGGCCCATGTGATATTGCCAAATCAGTATACTCTAGCATAACCCCAACCGTTGAAATGAGGTAAAAACGGACACAAACTGGGCCGAACATTTTGCCCCCCCCCCCCCTTACCTGAAATCCTGGATCCGCCCTTGTAAATGGACTTAGAAATAGGTTCGTGATTCGTCTTTGTAGAAGTATGGCGGATTATCCTTTATAAGATTCATAGTACGAAGAAAAGGAACTGTATATGTACTGCTTCTGTGTACTAGTATATATTTTGCAGGACGAGAAGTTACTTGAGCAGGGAGGTGCTTACATGGGCTTTACCTCTTCGGTGACAGTTAACACAAATGATTACTCTAACAGTATAGCGTCAAATACAACCGCCTCGTACGGAACCTTCGGGCGTCGGCATCACGTGACCATTGGCTCAAAGACTCACCAAGTTCCTGTAGCAGCAGAAGTAGTCCCGATTATTGACGCATTCGATTTGAAATATTGGAAACCGGTAAATCTTTCTCTCCCACAAGTACTGTATAAAATATAAATATGGATTTTCGGTGCTCTGATAATGTATGTACTCGTATTCCAAGATGCTTCTAACCATAACGTAAGAAGAAGTATTGAAATATGACAGCTTCAATTGTTTAGTGACCTCATCTTCTTCGTGACAACGCTTGTTTTCATTTTTTATCCCAACTAGCAAATCTGCATTTGTGTAAGAAATAAATAAAAGATTATTGATAAAACTATTATTCCTTAACCATGCTTAACGAGATTTTATGGATTTCTCTATGTTAGATACTGGTCGATCTGGTAGCAGAAGGAGTGTGTTCGGACGCTATATACGGTTCTGGAGTGCCGAAATACGGGTTCAGCCTCAGAATAGCTCTCAGCCAATACGCTGCATATAAAGACGCAGCGACAGGTCACGTGGTCTCCAGTCATCCACTTCTTGGTGAGAAATGTTCAAAGTAAAATTGTTTGTACGAGAGATGTCTGTAGTGTTAAGTTGTATTTGCTGTTCCATTTTGAATTTAGATAGCTCTCGGTGAAAACGCGTTCGTGTTTTGAAACTGTAACATTTAAGTTATGAAGATGATGTTTTTACTTCGTGTTTTTTTTCAGACCGCCACACTATACACGTGCCGATCACATGGCCCGCCGGTACCTATGGGTTGATGAAACCAACCAGTGGTTGTCCGGCAGATAATGTCCACTGGTCTGAGGGCTACAGAAAACAGGACACAGAGGATATTAATTCCAAAAATATGTTCTCTCCTGACATCCAGAACTATTTATCTGGTAATATTTCAAATTGCTCCAAAGGGAACTCAAGATTCTTTGGTTCATGAGAGATACATGCCTTAATTATAGAGTATAAGAAAAACTGGCCTTTTTCTTACGCAGAACACACACCATCTACAGATACATTTACTTGGTAAAAATAAAACTTCCAAGAGGTTATAGATGTATTTACACCTAAAGACACACTTTCATTCGGTACATACAACACCAAAGATAATTTGTTCGGTGAAAACACCTTACACCTAAATTTACATTAACTCGGTATAAATAGCACCTAGAAATAACTTTACTCTGTACAGCACTTAAAGTTGTAAACAGATTTCCTCGTAAATGGTCTTGTGTACAAAAAATTATTTTCAACCCAGAAGATTTAAGCTTCATGGTTGCGATTTGTCACTTCTACAACAAACTGTTCGTATTCGTGGTCTTGGTTTTGACCTGTAGATTCAGCACGATACGACTGCTTGAAGATAGGACCACGTGTCAACTGTTCTCCTATTGACCTAGCGGCGGTCAATTTATCAATTACGGAACGGTCTATAAGAATTACTATTACTATCAAATACTAGTTTTATGATTTTATAAATACCTTTTCATTTAACTAGAATTATTTAATGCTTTTTTAAACGACGGTAGAAGAGGACACACTTTGATATTTAATAACTTTACCTTCTTAATACAACAGGTGAATTCCATGGCAACGATATACTTACCCGATTCTGTATGAAAACGAGCCTTCATAGCATGTCTGGTAGCCAGTATGACCAACAGTGGCCGAAGGGAACTTATTGTGTGCTGAAAAAGGGCACCTGCCCTGTTGGTATGTATTCACTGAGTATCACAGCTTCATTCGTTTATATTGTTTTACTGCGGTTTTACCGCCCCAAATACACAATGTTTATAGGTGTTTTTGAAATGAAAGGTGTGCGATATTTTTCGTTACTTTTCGTGAACTAACAGCTGGCTCGACATGACTTCAGCACAGTTTTATGTCAATAAAAAATAGAAATTAAATTTTAAAAAAATATGAAAAATGGGGAACAAATCAAATTTATTTTATTATTTTATTATAAAAACTTGACACAGATGTTCATCAGATAGAGGCAATGTTTCTTAAACCGTATGTCTGTCTGCCTGTCCACCTTTCCGATTGTCTGTACTACCAAATTACAAAGAGTACTGCCTACATATGTGTTCCTGTATGCTCAGTTTCTCCTTGGTCAATATTAGGATTTTAAAATAACACGGCTCAAATGTTCGCCAGAATGAACCAATACGTCAATAGTGTCTGGCAATCGGTCTGTCGTCTTTACCGCTAAATTATATAAAATACCGCATGCCTGTTTTTGTCAGCTCTGTGTGTCATTAGTACATCACAGGATTTTAAGAATATATGGCTTAAATGTTCACCAGATTTAGACAACATGTCGCGAATCGTCCATCCCTATGTCCGTCGTCTGTACCGCCATATAATATAGATTACTGCATTCCTGTTAGTTTGTGTTTGTTCTGTAACTCACAGCTTCATTACATGGTTTTGAAATCACTTAGCACTAAGTTCAACACATTGAGGCAGTATGTCGTTAACTATTTGCCCATACGTTTCTATTGTTCATGCTGCCTTTCTGTATGTTTTTCTCCACGCTAGCCCTTTCACGTAAATATCATTGCTTTAAGCCAAACACTTCTATATGCGGTGCACTCGAGAAAGTAACATAAATAGCAAAATAACTATATAACAAATGTATGCTTCAAGAATTTGAAATAATTACAATGTTTCATGCGGAACAAACTATTGGCAGGATTCGGATCCGGGTATATATACTGGGACGACGAAGATGTAAGAAACAAGAATGCTAAAGGAGGAGTGTTACCTGATGGTACTTTCGACACTAATACCAAGTTATATTACTGTTGCCGGTTCGTCTTAGTTTATATATTTAATATTTTTGTTATATTCGTAGCTATCAGTTCTAAGTTTTATCATAAGTCTTTTTTTCTGTCTGTAAATTTTGATGTCATCGACGTTTTTATAGGCCGCAATCTATATAACCCAATTTCTGATAACTTCACTCATATTCAAATTCACTTTTATTCAGTTTTCAGATTATTTTGAATACTTTAATTTACTGACTGGATATTCTATCTTTCTTGGTCTCAGAAACGATGGCTCACCGACCTCAAAGATCCTGTTACCAGCGGACAGGCCGTTTATATTAATTCGTTACAAGAGTACATGTCAGGCTGTCAATGGTATGAACGTTCACGAAATATTCGTGCAGTGGGATGATGAGGATCTTAATAATTCTGATAAAGTTTCTGGGATGCACCCGATGGATGACGGTGGTAACAAAAATCACAGGATACATTTCTGTTTCTATCAGACTGTTAGTGGCGCTCAATTAATTGGATGACACCTCTGTCAACAATTTTTAGTGTTTGAGTCAACATGAGTTATCAGACTGTTAATGAACAAAATACTTGATTAAATATCGAATCTGTCTGAGACCTTTTTGTCATTTTTCTTCCACAGGAAAATACATATATCTTGTTAAATTATATGCATTAGATATATTGCACAGTAATGGGATGCTTTTTGTACCCCAGCCGATGGATCACGCACGTCGAAAGTTTAAGGTTTTAGTTCTTTTATCAGGTAAAAAGATTGGCTTGCAACTAAATATCTAAGAAAAGGCTATTTTTTTGCATATTGCAAACGTTCATGGTGTCAAATAAGTGTGACAAAAAGTTTCAAAAGTCGGAAGATGCGCAGTGCATTGTAAGACTGTACTTAAAAATACGGTTTTATTTGTTATTTTGTAATTTTAGATTTAATTAACTTGGTAAGTCGGAAGGAGGACATGCAAGCGTTGTGAAGGTTTTGTTCTGTTAAAAATCAATCTCTCATGCTTTGAAATTTTACGTGACCAGAAAGTGAATTTAAACTTAGAAGGAAAATCATTACACAGACGATGAGTAAGTTTTGCATTTCGGAAATACTTGTTATTATGTAGTCTCCTACGCATCATTTCAAACGGTATCCGATCCTATAACACACATCTAGGTTATACGCTATTCTTACTGTAATGTAAATAATTTCTTATGATACGAATATTGAATGACTGACAGTGTAAATACTACACAGGTAAAATGACATAGGTACAGTAATTAACACTATGGATTCGTTAAAATCACGTAGACATAGTATTGTATTTATATGAAGCATTGAGAGACTGTTGTGTCGGTACAAACATGGCGGAGTTAAGAAAATAGACCGGAGGTAAAGGATCACAAAACCACGTATGTAGTTTTCAGTTACAATCTGTTTGAAGTATTCATTTACACGTTATATTATAGATCTTATGACATTTATTTATTACAACAACAACAACAACGATGTGTTTATGAAAACGTTCTGTATTCTTTATCACATATTATTTAATCCTAAACCTGCTGAATTTTTGTAATGGATTTGTCCAGCTTTGAATTTGGAACAGTCCATTCAAAGTTTAAGGGATTTCAATATCAAAATACAAAACTTAAGCTACCAACAGTATAGAGCCTGGTCAGACTGCACGGGTGCGCAGGCTGGCCTGGCTCTATACTGGTGGCAAAGGCTAATCAATTTCGGTTCCAGCAGGTTAAGGGATAATATATAATATGTGGCGGGAAAACTGCTGTAAGTATTTTATTTTTTCATAAATTTAAAGGGGATATGGTACATGCGAAGCAATTAATTGTGCTATACATATAGATCCTACTGATTCTTTTGTCAGATGTACAGTTTTTCTTAACATTCGGAAAATAAAGAGTTCGTGAAATATGTTTGCTATCGCGAAAAGTGCATCAGTTTTTCCCGAATGGTAGAAAATTCTGTACATCTGACAAAAGAATCATCGGGAGCAATGTGTAGGGCATAATTTCCGCTCCGCATGCACTTTTATTAAAATTGATGAAGAAATAAAATACTTACAGCTGTTTTCTCCTCCGAATCGAAGCAAAACAATGCTGCTCGCGACAGCCTAAATGACATCATTTACCACGTTGTATGGCCACAGTGTGTATATTTTTCTCTGCCACATAGGGTCAGAGCCTACTTACTATTTTCCCATAGGGTTACATTGAAACCTTTTGCTCTGTCACTAATTCCCTAAAATTCATTCAGTACCAAGACCCACCTGCTTGCATAGAACAATCCTAGACACAAACTTTATATGGGGTTCACCAGCATTTAAGAGAGCTATCCGGCATCAATGACCTTCACCCTCAAAAATGCTAAAAATACAGCAGCAAATTTTGTTATAATACCTCATTCAATAAAGTCCATCAAAAATACCTTGAATATGCTTTGAAGTCTTTATAAAAATGTTTGCTTTATTAAATAAGCATAGTCCTTCAATATTAATAACAAATATCACCAAAAGAATAACTACCAATCAAAATACAGCTTACAAGACATCTAAGTTAGCCCTTTATTCCCTAAACAAAAAGTGCCAATCACCAGGGCTCTACCACAATTAGTAGACTCTGACCATAGCGCTAGTGTCTTTACATTCTCAGTATAAAGCTACTGAAACTAGACCAACCGCATTATTATTTTTGTGTTATTTTGAAAAAAAAGATCAAACCAGAAAACAGTGAGATGGTTTCTTATTTACCAGGAAATATGTACCAGACTGGCTAAGAGACATCGAACAAGTTATACCATCTCCACTTTTCCATGTGAGACAAGTCCAGAGATGTTTTCGAAAAAGAAGTCAACAAGAAATCCTGAAATAAAACTTCGATCAACTTTGGTAAGTTAAATCGCAACTTATTTAGAGGGCGTAGGTATTTGACAAAGGTTGTATGTGTTTTTTTCAGTGTTGTAAATATCGAATACAATATAACAGGTTTGGTTTATTGGGGTTTAACGCCAGTTTCAACAGCTAAGGTCATATCCCGGCACTGACTACTTCCTCACTTGCTTCAGAGGTGAGGGACAAATGAGCTATAGACGCATTGTCTGAGATCAATTATCACGGAGAAATTTTGCCGGTCCTGGTGCGGATCGAACCGGGATCGTCAAGAGTGACACCCATATAACTTTGGCTACACATGGAAATTCTACATAATTACATCGATCAATCAACACGTTATTTTGCAAATAATATATTCACCTTGATTGATGATTACATTCTAGCTCAGATTAGTGTACGCGCTGAATGAAATGTGTAAAATCACTACAGACTCTCCTGACTAGTGGGATTCGAACCAGCGACCTTCGGCTCGAATCTGGCGTTCTGCCCTCTGACCATTACTTCTACCTACCCACTTGTCATAAGTGCAGGCGAGAAGCGTAAGATTTAATGTGTTTATTAACACACCTGGTTGGAACCATCTGAATTCCTTTAAAGCTTATTTTATTCAAATGGCTTTAGTTCGTTATTATCGTGAATCCATAAGTCCACAAAACAATGTCGCAAAAGTACAGTAGCAATGTAGGAAACCCGTAAAGATTTCTAAACAGACTTTCAGATCAATTTCCTCGTGTTATGTTGTGATTTAACTTTCAGGAGCAGATTGTTAAAGAAGATAAACAAATTCCCAGAAATTATGGACAGGTGAGAACTAAAGTACTCTCAACGTAGTACCCCTGTAGCGAAAATTCTGAATGAAAAATCATCAAGCGGAAAAATGTTTAAAAAATGTTCGCGTATAATGATGAACATGCAATGAAAATCCCTATACCATAATGCTGTTGGTATATGTAGTATAAATGAGGCTGAAATTTCTTTTTATTGAAAAAGTTTGATATCAATCATACATGTAGATTGGTATATTCATCTTTAACTTTTAGTCATGATTACTTTTGTTGAACTGAGTCAGGAAACATAACCTTTCCTTTTGAGAAAAAAGAAAAAGTATCAGCCGCCGAACGTTCCGTCCGTGCCGGAACCCGGGATTGAACCGGGGGCCTTTAGATCTTCAGTCTAACGCTCTCCCATCTGAGCTATTCCGGCTGATACTTAGCTTGCTATTGCATACAGGTTTCACTCAGCTCACCGATACCAAGCATTTGCCACTATACGCTTTGTACATTAGTTAGCACGAACTTGTTTTCATGTCTTTTTGGTGATAAATAAATATTTGAGGCATATTATAACATGCTTTTATTAAAATTTAAACGCAACTTTTATTTCGATGTCCTGCCTTGGCAATCAGAATTCAGTCTGATAACGAATCGTACCGCAGACACTTAGATGCAGTAGAGCGGTTCTTGCCCCAAAATGAATCTTTTACACATGCTGTGACCCCCTATAGTTCAAAACAAACATGTTTTTGTAGGGGGTCACAGCATGTGTAAAAGATTCATTTTGGGGCAAGAATCGCTCTACTGCATCCAAGTGTCTGTGAGCAGTACGTGTCAAGAATCGTATCAGTTCGGCGGAAATATTTAAGCGAAATCGCAACTTTTGTTGAGATTTCGCTTAATAGGACTAAGGATTTCACTTCTATTCTTTTGCAAGGGTAATAAAGCAAAATTCTGCCGAATAGATACGATCCTGGGCCCGTGCTCCTATGCCTGATCAGAGCCAAACAATATGCATCAAGTAGCTTCCAATGATATTTCTTTTATATTTAGTCTACACACACACACACACACACACACACACACACATATATATATTCTACACCGTACATGTCAGCATGATGAAAACATGTACGTGTATTTGAAAAAGTGAAATTCGCTCAGTATTTTGATGCAGCAATATAAATAAATCGTGTAAATACTATTTTAAGGAGTATTACATATAATGTTGTGGTGAAACCTAACGCCTTCATTGTAACATCACAAACTGAAAAAAAAGATAAATAGATACATATATATTCATGCAATTTTCAAGACTCTGTTATCCATCAATAATAACATAATCATATAAACACATTTCAGGTATTTGGCGACATCCGATACTGGAATCTTGGTATGTTATATTTTCAACCATGATATATTACAAGGCCTATCTTCATCTTTGAATATTTATTTTGCTAATATCTGTAAAAACATAATGCAAACATAAACTGCACTTTAAACCAGTTTTTATTATGCCCCCTATCGAAGATGAGGAGGCATATAGTTTTGCAAATGTTGGGCGGTCGGTCGGTAGACACTTTGGTTTCCGATCAATATCTAGAGAACCCTTGGACAAACCTTCTTCAGACTTGGAATGTAGGTAGGCCATGACTAGTCAATTACACCTATAGTTATTTTAGGTCACACTATCAAAGATCAAGGTCACAGTGACCTTGTATAGCAAAATGGTTTTCGATCAGTAACTATAGAACGCTTGGTCCCAGGTTGTTCAATGTTAGTATTTAGGTTGGTCATGACTAGTAGATTACTCCTTTAGCTTTTTACCTCACCAGGTCAAAGGTCAAGGTCACAGTGACCTTAAATAGCAAAACGGTGTCCATTCAATTACTAAAGAACCGTTGGTCCCAGGTTGTCTAAACTAAGTATGTAGGTTGGCCATTACCAGCAGATGACCCCTATGGTTTTTGGATCACTAGGTCAAAGGTCAAGGTCACAGTGACTTTGAACAGCAAAACAGTTTCCGATCTGTAACTATAGAACCCTTGGCCCCAGCTTGTTCAAACTTAGTGTGTATGTTGGTCATCGCAAATTAATGACACAAGTAGTGTTTCAGGTCAAAGGTCAAGGTCACAGTAAACCTGAAAAGCAAAATGATTTCCAAGTAATAACTATAGAAGGCTTGGTTCTAGGTTCTTCATAATTAGTGTGTAGGTTGGTCATGACCAGTAAATGATGCCTATAGCTTTTTACGTCACCAGGTCAAAGGTCATGGTCACAATGATCTTGAATAGCAAAACGGTTTCCGATCAATAACTATAGAGCGCTTGGTCCCAGATTGTTCAAACTTAGTATGTAGGTTGGCAATGACAAGTAAATGACCCCTTTAGTTTTTCAGATCACCAGGTCAAGGTCACAGTGACCTTAAACAGCAAAACTGTTTCCAATCAATAACTATAGAACCCTTGGTCCCAGGTTCTTCAAACTTAGTATGTAGGTTAGTCTAGACTAGTAGATGATCCTGATAGTTTTTAGGTCACCAGGTCAAAGGCCAAGGTTACAGTGACCTTTAAAAGCAAAAAAAAATCCAATTACTAACTATAGAACGCTTGGGCCCAGGTTCCTCAAACTTGTTATATAGGTTGGCCTTGACAAGTAGATGACCCAGATAGCTTTACATGTAAAAGTTCAAGGTTACAGTGACCTTGTTTAGCAAAATGGTGTCCGATCAATTATTATAGAATATCTGCTGAATATCTAGGGAATCATTGGGCCCAGTTTCGTCAGACTTAGTATTTAGGTTTGTCATGATCAGTAGATAACAACTATCGTTTTTCAGGTCATTGGGTCAAAGGTCAAGGGTCACAGTGATCTTGAAAAGCAAAATGATTTCCGATGAATAAGTGTAGCCCATGTTCCTCAAACTTTGTATATAAGTTGTTCATGACTTGTAGACGAGCCCTTTAGTTTTTCAAGTTACCAGGTCAAAGATCATGGTCACAGTTTCCTTGAATAGCAATATTTGATCCGAGCTCTTCAAAACTTCATGGCTGCCTCTAGGGATTAGGCGCTATGGGGGAATATATGTTTTACAAATGTCTCTTGTTTCTATTTATGTCCATTTCGAATAATTTACCATTTAAACACTTCTTGACCAGAGGTGGAGATTTCAGTATTTCATATTAAATAATTTGCTTAACACTCAATACTAGAATTGCATTTTATTCAGTTCCTGAAGAGATCGGTAAAGGGCCGTACGAGCTAAGTCTCTATCTGTCGATATTAAGGGACGGGAGTGTTTCGGATCGTTCAGTACGTGTACATGTTGTTGGTAACTTTGCACAAGGAAAGACCTCTCTTGTGAAAAGACTAGTGAGAGAACATGTCAAGGGGATTCAGAGTACTGACGGCATTGAAGTCTCCCGGATGACATCTCGAGGCCGGTTGTTGCATCCGGAAAAAAATGAGGCATCGACTGTTGAAAAATTCGGACTACTCGAACGTCCCTTTTCGATAGAGCACATGTTTCATGAGGAGGAGATATCAATCAGATATGATATATGGGATTTTGGAGGACAATATGTATTTTACGCAACACATTCCCTCTTCCACAGCAACAGAGCAATCTACATTCTTGTGATGGATCTCTCTAAAGACATGAGAAAAATAATTACAGACAAAAAATGTCCAAATGAAGCTGGGAATAGAACTATGGAGTATTTCATAAGATTTTGGATGAACTCAATACATTCATTTGCGGGGTCACTCGAGGGTTACGAACCTCCAGTAATTCTTGTCGGAACGCACATCGACAAAGTCAAAGGTTTCCGAAAACGAACAAGACTTAAGCATGCTGAGAAATACTTTGAAAATGTTAGGCGTCTTTTTGATGGCACGCAGGTCATTAATCACCTTCAGAGAAACGATTTTTCTGTGAATAATCGTAAACCTCATGATGATACCATTGACTTGTTAAGAGATGAGATAATGCGAATTGGCCAGTCAAAAGCAAGAGCTGTCGAAATTCCAACTCGATGGGTCGGTCTCGAAACAGAACTGGAAACAGAAACAAAGAAGGTCATCACAGTAGAAGAAATAATGGACATTGTTACCCTAAGAGACTTGCCTGAAATGACTTTAGAAGAAATAAAACTATTTCTGCAGTATCAACATGCAAAAGGGACACTATACTATTTTGATCGAGAGCCTGTAGCTAACTACATTGTGTTAGATCCGCAATACCTTATTGATGCTTTCAAATGCATTGTGACTTCGGACAGGTTTTGTCTCAAGGTCCCAGAAATTCGGCCTCTCTGGACAAAGCTGACCACTGAAGGCAGGCTAGAAATGAAACTAATAGAGTTCCTTTGGAACACCGAAAATGGTTTTATAAAAAATAAAGAAGTTCTTCTTGGTTATCTAAAGCAACATCATATAATCTCGGAGGCGTTGCGATACGATGAAAACATGGAACAGTCCGTGGGTCTAGGTTGGTATGTCGTGCCTAGTCTGTTAAAAGATCATTGCTCACAGTCAGAGATGGTGGAGTACCTGTCAGGAAAAGTGCATGTACAGGTCCGTTTTCTGATGGTGTTTGAGTTCTCATCTGTAGTCTCATTGTTGTTCCATCGCCTGATTGCCGCGTCGCTGGGCAGATGGCCGATAGCAAATGTTCAAGGTGAAAACATGATGTATGAAAACCTTACAGTCTTTCGGCTCAGTATTGATCATGCTGGAATAGTCGAAATCAAGGATAACGTGATTGAACTTACAACCGTGAATTTATGTGCCAGCGGTATAATTGATGGAGTTGTTAGTGACGAATTTCGGCGATTTGCGGAAAATGTTGTTTCGAATGAATTTGCTGCATTGAAGGGAAGCAACGTTGACAAGAAGACTGTTTATACTTCTTATTATCGTTGCAATAATAGCTCTCATGGAATAAACGGAAGCCAACAGATTCAAGAAATATCGCACTTGTTCATCAAAAACAAGCAGTCAATACCTTGTCCAGACTGCTCGCCTCATGAAATAGATCTGTGTAGTGCTAGGTCAGAGTGGTTCCAAGAAAACAGAGTACAGCCAAATATTCCAAAGAAAGACATTTCTGACAAGGAGTTTAGCTGTATTGCTCAAGCTATCGGACTGAACTGGCGCTTCCTCGGTATAGAACTTGGCCTAACTGATGTGCAGATAGATCATATAATTGAAGACAACCCTCATAGCGTCGCTATGCAAATCTATAAAATGCTTATAAAATGGAGACTAGAATATCCTGACGAAGTTAAGATGGACACTTTTGTGTCGACTTTGCAACAGTGTTCAAATGTCAGTATCGACTGGGATAAAATCAGGAACATGATTGATGACATGAAAGTAGAGTCCGGTATGTCCCACACAACATCTTAATTAAAGGAACGAAATGAATTTCTAACATCCGGATAGTGCTTCAGTTTGAAAATGTTTAAAGAAATACATTGAATAAAGAGTTGCCTCGTTTACAAATAAAACACATTAAACTTGAACATACGAATGTTATATTATTTGTTGTATAATCTGTTAAATGTTATTTCGATTTTATTCACTTGCGTATTTTTTAACCTTGTTTTTAGCCTAGGCACATTTTTTTCTGCTGTGGTCATAACGTTCTTCAGGTAACAAATATGGTTTAATTAAACTGTAATAATATCTGTAATCAAGCGATACGGTCGTAATTTTGGTTTCATGACTACATAAGTAACACGTATAAGAAACTTTGAATTTGAATTTCTGACAATGCATGAGCTTTCGAAGATTCTTAAAAATTCGCCTGCAAGAAACAGAAGTACCCGAACTTACAAAGTTTTCTAAAATAGGCAATGCTCTCCAAAACAGCAACACCTCGACCTTAGATATGTGGTATGTAGCATCGTCTAGTGGTTCTGTACAAAGGTTGTTCAAATCATGGCCAAGGGTCAGAAGTGATCCCGCCCTTGGGTCGCTATTTTCACTTAAATTAGATAAACCCGTAAGACCTAGATACGATATTTGCTATATAATATTGTCTAGTGTTTCTGTCAAAAAGTTTTTTGATCAACTCAGGGAACAGAAATTAAACAAATGCCGGAAATTTATAATATCCTCTCAAAAACTGTTAGACCAGGAGCTTATATATTTAGTATGATACATTGTCTATTTATTTTTAGGTCAAAAGTGATCTCTGTGGTTATTAATTAAACAGAAGGATTGATTTTGTACACAAATATTTAAATTTTAATTTTCACTCTCATCGATGGCGATCGATTATTTATTTTTTTCTCATTGCAATGTTTGATAATGGAAGCGTGACTAATGAATAAAATGTAAAAACAGAGGTATTGCCTGCTCCGACCAGATCTGTTATTTTTGATTAGCTGGTTTGAAAGCAAAGAACTGAAGATTTAAATCGAAAAATGTTGTACAAATATTCAAAATGGCCATGACTTTTAACATAAATGCTGGAAACACAGTTAATGGTCAGAAATCATGCAAATTGGTAGTTATTGAGACTTCTTCCACCTTTTTTTCTTATCGATATTTCTTAGCTATCACTTCACTGCTTAGTTCGACCAGTAATGACTGGCTATCCAGATTATTTTATCCGAAAATGTTCATCTATACTGATTTAGCATACCTCGATCATTATGGCAATCGTCTTATTCCATTGGTAAAGTCCATTTGTAACCATAACTTAGCATATCATTGAGTCTTTTAACAATGTTAAGATTCACTGAATTATATTTACTTATTGTATTTTTGAATTTCAAGCAGCTTTGTTTAAATGCTGTCAAATTTTCCGCCATGATAACTGTTTTCGCTGCGGCGTACTAATCGAATCAAAAAGTTATTGTCATCTCAAATGTGATTTTGTGCTTTTAACGCTTTTTTGTGTAAAGAATTGTCTATATGTTTTGTGCTTAAGCTATACTGTTAGAGTGTTCACTGGTACTATTTAAAGCATTATGGCGGAAGATGCTTGCAAGTTTCAATGATAGAATTTCTTGGATATTTAGGATACACACTGTACATATTATGATTTCCAATGCTTTTCTGAATAAATATGGAATCGCTTTGTATCATTATTGTAACCTTTGATGCTTGTTATTGCTTATATGATTTTATTTTCATTGTTCTAATAGTCAAGGCCGCAGTACTATTATGCTTGATTGCTGGATGCTGGCAAGTTTTGATTGGTTGTTTAAGTTTTGCCAGCATCCTTTAGATATGAAAGAGCGCCAGAACAACGAAAATGCGGCCATAGGAGCGGAACAGTGGTTCAGTGGTAACGCGCTGGTCTGGTAACCCAGGGATCCCGATATCGATCCCCCGCTCCTCCACTCACATTACTAATTGTATTTCGGATGAGACATTAAACCGAGGTCCCATGTATCAGTGCTATACACTGAGCTTGCAAAAGAACCAGGGGTGTCTCTGGAATGGGATGCTTTCTGTATCTTGCAGTACCACCACAACATACAATAACTAATCTCTTCAAGGGGGACGGAGTGGCTGAGCGTCGGTTATACGGGCAACCAGTACCGACAATAAATGAGCTCAAATATTTAGATAGAAAATGCGGCCAGTTTCCCATCGAGGCTCAGGCCTTCAAAGTGAAGTCTGCTTTTAGTCAATCTTGACTTTTTCACTTCTTGTTGTTTATTCAACATTACACTACTGCTGGTATGACTCAATTTCTTAACTTGAGTATTCATTGAACTACCAAAAGCCCTAAAAGAAACTTTTATTAGCGATTATTTAATCAAAATAAAGTGTTAAAAGTAGTTCCCTTTTTGAAATTGGAGAACATTGCTGAACCTGTCGCGTTTTTTTTGTAGATATAGAAATAGATATCGTCCATTAGTTTATTTCATAATTAATATTGTTCTTTTTATCCAGACAGAAATTAGTGAACAAGGTGGCTTACAACTTCATTGCTTAGTTCGACCAGTAGTAAGCGAGACGAGATATTGTGTAACTTTTTGTACTGCTCAAAATGAGTTCTATAGAAACGATACTTTAGGTAATTTCATGATTATTTGCATTATTGGACAGGTCATCAGATATGGATAGTTGCAGGCGGCATCAATTTTTGCGTATCGAACTGAAGTTGAATCTCAAGCTTTTAAGCCCGTAACTTAAGAACCAGTCTCCAATAATTTTTGTGCGCATGCTCTGCTTGAACATACGAATTCACGAAAACGAAAAATTATCATAACATGTTGTCAAAATGTTCACCTTAATGACTATTCACCTGTTGAACCTTTGCAATCTGCATACTAAAGTAGCTGAAAATGGGGCAAATCATTCCAAATATGTGCGAGTAAAGACATTAATACTAGAATTATTGGTGAGAGGAACAGAAGCGTACTTGTTGTTTATACCGGTGTATAACAACCCGGGTAGTTTGTGTCAGTTCCGGTTTGGTAGATTTCAAGATCCGGAAACACACACGAGTCTTCCATGTCCCGATGATTTGCACTGATACTACGTGTTAAGAAAGACTGTCTAATAAGTGGCACCATGGATTGAGAGAAATTTCAGTTTTGTTGATTCATATATACATTTTGCTCAAACTGATAATGTTCTTCAAGTAATCATATATAAATAAAAGTCAGAAACTAGCTGTAGCGGAGCAAATGTATTAAGCACTGTAGCATTAACAAAGAAGAAAAAAATCAGTTTTACAAATAAGGATGTCAGGTAAAAGTAATAATTTTGGCAACTTAAGACATCATGTAGTATTAAGTTTTCGCTAAAAGCTTTGAAGTACGGACAAAATACGCAGTTCAAATATTGTTATTTTAAAGGAAACGGGTTATTGCTTTTATTTGACAAGGACTTATAATATCAATGATATCTGAGCTTTCTTAGCAGCAAAAAATCTGTGTTCAATTTTGAATGCGTTAGTTTTTTGAGTTTCGAATTTAGCAGATAAAACGTTTATTTTTTTCTTGTTTCTTTTTTCTTGTTTTGTTTTGTTTTTGTTTGTTTGTTTGGGTTCTTTTCTTTGGAACGCTTTGAACAATCACTTTTCAATAAATTGTATTGAAAATAATACACATTTCAATCAATTTCGCAAGCAAACATCTTTCAAATCATGACATAAGGATGTATCTGATTATTGCCTTGATAGGATAACCAGAGAGCTGACCAACAAGGAAACAAAGCCACCATCACTATCTGCCAAAACCATCTGGTGTTGCGTTTAAGATATTAAATTTCTATTCACGGTCCACATTTTTCTGGATCTAAAGATATTGATTTGGTTACTTTCCTGTCGAATCTGTAAACCTTTCTTCCCGGTTTGATTAAACAAATCGACAGCGAGTCCATATGTTTCCGAATGCTCCAGTCACTGGACGAGCTTTGATTTTCTACCATGGCCTGTATTGTCGTTTTTCTGCCAAATACCAAACACAAAAGTTGTTGCTAGTATCAAAAACATGTTAAGCACATCTGTCGACAGTTACCGGAACCTTATGACCGTTATTATATAAACTGAATCGCGTTAGATGAGGCAAACCATTTTTTAGCAAGATGTTTGTCATAAAAACAAAGTTTATACTGTGGTATTTTATTAATGCTTATGCCATACAGTTAGATTCTGTATGGAAGAAAGACAATCAGTTCAAAGATCTCATAACAGATACATGTCGCTTGGATACTGTCAATGAAAGAACTTTGATTACCTGCGCAAGCAACTGCTTAACACATGAAAATTGCAAGTCGTTTTTCTTCAACAGAGGTTCACACTCGTGCCATCATTTTGCAACAAGATTTGAGGCAGACCCCAGTCGCAATCATACTTACATGGCTATGCAGCCGGGAAATGTATATTTCTACAATGTTGCAGAAAAAGACTCCAGCATTTCGACGTCAAGCAAAGTAGCATGTGCTCCTAGAAAATGCGAAGGATTTACATACCTACCAGCTGTCAACACGTATTACAGAATGGCTCATTACAGCACGAGCAACTGGGATAACGCTACCGAACAGTGTAATAAAGATGGAGGCTGGCTCGCCTCGCCTAAAGACCAAACAACCATCAATGCTTTGGAATCCATGATACACACGAGCATGAGAGGATTTGAAAACTTGAAAGGATTTTTGGTGTCTGCGAAATTAAATACGAAACATAATGCTTTCATCTGGCCGGACGACAACTCGACAGTTTCACCAAGTCTATGGCACAATGGCCAGCCAGAGTATTTCTCGAAACCAGGCACGAATACCGAGTGTGTCATTCTCGTTCCGCTGTACAACTTTACCCTTGCGGATTATAAGTGCAACGGAAAAGGAGATTCAATAATTCCCCTTTGTGAATGCAAATGATTTACAAAACGAGTGTGAAGTGTTCACGTATTAGCAATAAGGAGGTTACAGCTTTGTCATGACATTGCTAAAGGACAACATTTTCATAAAAACCCGATACTATAAGAACTTGGTGTTTGTTTTTTAAACAATGTTAGTTATTTTAAGAATTGAAATCGTTTTTATATCACATATCTTTTTGACTGAAATGCAATTTTTTGTCTTTGCCATTAACTGTACCTAAGTTCGAATACGGATACATCCGAAAGATGTTGTTTACAAACATTACCGGTTTTTAATGGAAGTTGTGCCATGTCACGCACAATGCAGTGCTTACAGTGCTTACACTTAATTTACCGGGAACGGTTTGTTTAGGAACACATTAAAACAAGATGAAAACTACCATAGTGGTAATGAAAGGTTTGCTCACCTTGATTTTTAAACGTCGCTATTCCATTTGACAAGACGCAATTAGGAAGCATTATGCGTAATTTTTATGATAAGTAAAAGATTTGGGGTTAGGAAATTAGTATTTTGTATTTTCTATCATTTCAGAAATAAATGTTAAAAAGACCACGAAGCATTATGAAAAGTTTGAAAAACTAAGAACATATGAATTTAAGAATGAAATGATATTTTGAAATTATGCTCGAAATAAAGAAATCCTTTTTTTATTTTGCGATTTTTACTAAATCCTAAAATGCATCAGAACACAATTATAAATGTGCTAGCCTGAGGTAAAATTTTCTAACAATTTCTAAAAGAAATACTATCTTGAAACTTGGGCAGAACTATCCTTGATTTAAAGGGGCTGTGCTCCAGATGACACAAAAAAGAAAGTTTTCTTGTATTATAAATTTCTTGTGATATTTATGATTAATGCTTAAAAACTGACTAACTGACAAAAAATAAGTCAGGTAATCACATTATAAATTGATTTTTTTCCTTTCATAGTGCTATACCGTAACGCGACGGTATAACTATATTGTATAAAATTTAAAGTAAACGATATTTATTTCACATGTGGCGATAGTGGTGACAGTTAAAGCGTTGTTATTATTTTGTTAACATGAGGGTCCAGAGTTCAAATCCGGCTGAAGCGAATATATTGTTTTCGTTCTATTTTGACTTTTATAATCAGTTTTGAAGTAAAATATCATGTTGTTATAATCTCACGGCATCTAGATATTTAATTTAAGTAAAAAAATTTTTTATATCAAATCTGGAGTTCAGCCTCTTTAAGGGTTTAATCTATTTACAAAGCTGTTCGGTATTTCAGTCAAAGCCAATTACGAGTCATCGTCGGATACCCACGGTTGTTGATCTTCATGTTTGTGTGAAGATCAACAACCGCGGGTATCCGACGATGATTACGAGTTAATTCCCTTGGTAATATTTTATTGACCTCTCACAAGTTATCTGGTGCAGATACCCACTGTACCTAACGTGCGCTTACTTTTGATACGTTTTAATAGGCAATCTAGCTTATCCAATATATGCATTTATACCTGTCTAGCAGATTAGGAAATGTGTCTTTTAAAATTTATAAGATTTTAAATAGAAATAAAAATATGTAAATCATGTTTTACTTATCCAGTCCGCATATTTAATAGACACCCACTTATGGTTTTATTATACCAAAACGAAACAGGAAGTTTAAAATATTTGGGATTTTGAAACTTCTCAGAACAAGAAAACCGAGTCAGAATAAAACCCTCGCATTAAAGAGGCAAATACGGTCTTTGAAGTATGTATGTTTTTATTTATATTATTACGTTGAATTTATTTTGAATAAATGTTATTTTCAAGTGTGGTTATATAATGATTTTGTTCGTTTAGTTCCGCTGAACGTTCTTGTTTCGATTTCTATGCATATTCCATTACACCTTGATATCTTTATATGTTTTTATTTCTAAATGCCGTTTTTTAAGAAAGAAAAAGAAAACATAATAATAATCATTAAAAACAATGGTAATCAACTCGTGAACAGCTGGGCAGAACAAAACAAAAGTTGATATAGACTTGACAGTATTCGTAAACCTAATACAATTACACTTTATTTACAATAGGACGATAACAGTAAATAATGTCGTAAAATCAATGTCGTAAAACATAAAATAGCTTCAACATGAATGTCACAACTATCACTGGTTGGAAAAGAGGGTCGAGAAGATGACAACAAACATGTATTCCATGAATCTTGTGGAAATTTCGGATTAGCAAAAAGAAACGTTGAAGACTTGATATAAGACTCAAATATGTTGAGCTAGGTTACAAAATCATCCCAAAACATCCCAAAAAGGTGATTTATTGCCAAGCAGCTATAAGTTGTTACAAGTTTTTCCGCCCATAAAGGAATTGTAGAGAAAACGAACTGCAATGAGAATTTATTTACTTTTTTTATTCAATTTTACAAAATTTACGTACAAGTTTTGCAGGCTTCACGAATAACTTTTGGAAGCACTGGACATTCGGACCAGCCAAGGCAATAATCTGACTGGACCGAATGACATTTTACTGGACCGAATAATAGCTGTGAACAATGCTATAAAACAATAAGACTATGTTTTGAAGTAGAACTTGTCACCACAAAGTTAAAAATAATATTAATTATACTTTGAACTTGCTTCATAGCCTAACAATAGTATTGTAAACTTGTCACCACAATGTTAAAAATAATATTAATTATACTTTGAACATGTTTCATAGCCTAACAATAGTATTGTTTAGTGAAAATAATAGTATTCAAGGGTTTTTGCCTCTTCTACGCCGTTTACAGGCGTCTTCCCCTTAGGAAAATTCCTTAAAATCATAGTTTTCCCCTAAAATTCAATTTACATCAGTTCAGTTTTTTCTTCCCCTTCTGCAAAAAGACACTGCATTAAATTTCCCCAAATTTAAGGGAAGGTCAATTCTCCAACCTGTGAAAAAAGCTCTGGTATAATTGATTCATTTGTACAAGACACTGTCAGCACAGTTAAACTTTTTACCAGATTTTTATCTCAACTTTTTTTCCCAACTTCTGAAAATGCCATATATACATATACATATATATGTCACCATTTATTACCCCTGGTATATATTCCGTATGACTACATCATGTACAATGGTCGATAAATGAGTGCAATGGAATGGATCGGATGTCACTTTCCGAAAATGTATACATGCATGTAAAAAAAAGAAAAAAAAACAGGAAACCGGAACAGAGTTATTTCATGAAACAGAATACTGAAAATAAGGTGTTACTTTCGGCTGGCTTTTTCTGTACGGAAAATTGTCAGTATTATATTCCTATATGTACAATTGGAGCGGGGTTAGTGTTATCCGGTATTATGTAATTCTATGTTTTGATTGGCTGTTAGAAGATCCGATTATTGCCGAAGCATTACGTATTTTTACGATGTACTACCTGTTGAATCAATTTGCGAAGTTGTGTTATTCCGGAAATCCTCGAACAGAATTACGGACAGAATCACGTGACTGTCTGGTAATATTGTGTAGGAACATTGAATGTTATTGTTTTGAAATCTATTAATAGTAACAAGTAACTGATAAGAGATACAGGTAACTTTTTGAAGGCTGGCAAAAATATGGCGGTTGATAAAAATGCAAAACATAGTAATTTTGTAATTACAGATACAAAGTCATTTTTCTTCACAATTCAATATTTTATATCACTTAAAAGGTCTGTAAACTCATATTTTACATATATTAAAATGATTTTCAAAACTGTTCACTTTCTTGTTTGTAAATGGTTAAACTAAGTGCATCTAAGCTGCTGGACAGGTATAAATTAGTTTAGTTTTCTTTTTTAAAAGCAAACATTTTAAATCTGCTTATATTTTCAAAATATGAATTTAAAGAGCTTTCAAATGATGTAAAATGATACAATGATAATGTTTAATGTTTTTATATAATAAATTCGGCTCACTAAGAAAAAATACATCTAAAGTTAAAAATTCTGTCTGGTTCCCGGTGGTTCTTTGCTACGACAGTGACTGTTCCCAGGGCTTTAATTTACAGGGAATGGACACTCCTTATATATCGAATGAATAACCAAAATATGATGTCGCGAGTTCACCTGTATATCCTGTAACGGAAAATCGAGCGATAATGAGTTATCTATCGTTAGTTAGCGGTAAATTGGTAATCATAAATTGGTATGCAACGCTCGCACCTAGTTTAAAAAAACATCTGTATTTTTGTCAATAATTATCTGATTTTCAAAATTTAAAATTTGTAAGAAAGAAGAAACATTGATCTTTTATGACATCTATTTTTTATTTCAACAACGGAAGTGTTTGTTCCAAGCCGACGGGTAAAAAACGACAACCCAATACTTTTACGTCTTTTTTTGTAATTATCTATCGTTAGTTAGCGGTAAATTGGCATGCAATACATGCATCTAGTTTACAAAAACATCCGTATTTTTGTCAACAATCGGCTGATTTTCAAAATTTTTAATTTGTAAGAAAGAAGAAACATTGACCTCTTATAATATCTATTATTTATTTCAACTAAGGAAGTGGCTGTTCCAAGCCGACAAGTAAAAGACGACAACTCAATACCTTTTTCTTTTGGTAAAAATCTTGTCTCGATTTGATGAAAAAAGTGTTCACGTGTCTACAAAAATTGTTTATAACTTCGTCAATATATGGTATAATTTACTGAAAAAAATATGTCTGGAAATTGTAGACTCAGATTATTTCAAATTATTCAGATTATCTTTACTTGTTTCACAGGTTGAGGCTTTCATTTACAAATTGTAACAAGTATAAATGTAAACTTTTGCATGATAGTTATGTCACAACATCCTGACACTCAAAATTATGACAAAGCGATTAATTAATAAATTAATTAAAAAAAGCTCTGCCCACTGAGCCAAAAGCACGATCACAATGCTACCCATTGTCCACAAATTTAATTAACCAGCACTTAATTTTTAAAAAATGAAGAATGCAACAAACAACACCAAATTTCAGTGAAGTAATTTTAAAGAACACTGATCAACCGTGTGTTTAAAATAGCACAATATTTAACCGCCAATTTTGAAGTTAATATTCAGAGGAGGTCGGAAACTTTAGATTCAAATGTCAATCTCATCCAAGTAGAGTACGATGCAATTTATGTTAAGTGTTTTAATCGAGTCTTTTTGCAATGATACCACCCGAAATTCGTTAAGGTGTTGATCACCGAATAACACTTTTTTCGACAAAATTGCTGTAATTTACGTTGCTTTATTTCATTAACAAACACAGATATAGCAATAAAATGCATAGTAATGCTCAATCCTATGTCCACTGATTATGTCTATCTTATGTCAACTCATTTCATAACTCCATTTTTGTCTAATACCCCCCGAAAGTTGACAAGAAAACACGAATTTGTACATACTTTCCGCCATTTTGGAAAACAACGATTACATTTTAGTATTGATTTCATTGTTATTCAAGTAAAAGCTGCTTCGAAAAATAACAAACAAGATAGTCAAAATATTTATTTCACAATATTTAATTTACAATTCGTTCTGAAATTTCTTAATGTAAGTTCTTTTCAACATTTGAGTATATAATCAAGAAAGCAGCAACATGTACCATCCGCCATTGAGGTATTTTATTGAGATCCGGCCGCGCATGCGCGCGACACCATATTATCGCAATTTTGGAGTGTCCATTCCCTGTAAATTAAAGCCCTGCTGTTCCGCACCTGGTCTTTAATATGTTGAATTATATCAAAGTAATCAAAGCATGGTCATAGTTTATTATCATAATTGATATTACAAGTATATATTTGCTATTCTATTCAAGCACGTTTGTTATTCTGTTCAAGCATGTTATTCCATGAAATTCATGTTATTTTGTTCCTTTACAAAACAAACACTGTTCCAGTATCATAATTATCACCATAAACATCAAGAGATATATGGAATAAAAGGTTGAACAAATATGTTGTTGTTGTTCTTCAAAAAATGGGCATTACCTTAGTTACAATTTGTCTGAACAGATAGGTCTTCAATTTAAAGATATATATTAAATTCTTTTTATTAGCATCTGCAAACAAAATAGAGTGCTGTAGCTTAAGGTTCCTTAAAAATACAGTAAACACCGTACACTCAAATGGACTCAAGTCCATTTGAAATTTTCTTGTTCTCTTTACACCAGAAATAGCCTGGTCAATAATTAGAATAAGATATCATATTTATCTCGAAAACTAGAAAGGGAGATTATAGCCTGAGCACCGGTTATGTGTAAACTAAGTACGAATGCGTTAAGTTGTAGTTGGGGTTAACGAATCGCTGTTCTATGGAGAAGAATGCATTTTTAAGAAACAATTTCATTTTATTTTCAAAAACACTACTTTTTACTTGTTTCTCAACTGTGTTTACTGTATTTAGTTAAAAAAAAAAGCAGCACCAATATTCACTGGACAGTCGGACTACTGATTTGTAATTTTTACTGGACCGTCAGTCATTTTGGTGGACTGGGCCTTCGGTCCGGCGTCTAAATTCGAAGACTGGTTTTGATATTTTTCTAAGATAAGCACATGTGTATGTTACTTCGCAAGCGCCATCTATGTCCTAATTTTGATGGAAAACCAAGTAAGTTAACCCTAGGACCATGTATTAAACGTGTCAATTTCTACTTTCGATTTTGACAAAGTCACGACTGCGTGGAGTTAGTTACTTTAACAATGACATGATAATTTAAATCGTATATTAACCACATAGTGGATTGTAGTACTAAGATCATATAATGTATTAATCTCAAGTTTCGTTAAATTTGATTTTAGCAGAGTAATATCCGAATTATGCATTGAAACACACATCCCTAAGAATATGTGTTGCTTGCTTGGAGGTTACTTTTACTGAAACTTTTCATACCGTTATGATTCTTAAACTTGCCTATAACTTCTCAGCCAGTTGTATTATTTGTATGTCAGTGAAAAAAATCGAACGCTAATAAAAACTTACGCCTCGAGATTTTTTTTTTTAATTTTAATCCCGGTATTCGTGAACAGATCTGTACTTTTTAATAATTGAAATTTTCATGCAAAATTTATTTACTAAGGCTTTCTGAACTTATAATGCTCAAAGTTACTGCATTTAAGGAAGACATGTGTCAATTTCACTACCTTTGTCTCAGGTTTAGCCTTATTTTATGCACAGAGAACCCATGAACTGTACTAACCCAAGTTGCCTTTTTTTTCAAAAAAAGCATTAAAATTTGCCCAAAACATGGATATGTCCTATATTAATCATTCTATAGTGTCAACATGTGCTTGTCAACAATATCCACAATGACTAGAACAAAATAGAATATTAAAATCATTGCCAAAAATATGAAGCAAACCTCTATAAAATATTTTGACTAAAACTTGCGTTTTCTATTTTCCGATACTAGTAGTAAAGACATATTGCAGAATGCTGATAAATCATTAATTCGACTGGTAAAATGAAAAAAACACCTCCCTACTGTACGCAGTGGGGATACAAATTTGCAGTACAATTTATAATTTGTAAAATTTCAACAAATTCAGTTAGAATCTAGCATACAATTTTATTTTTAATCTGTATAAGTATTAGTTTTATCTGTAAAAATATATTTGTATTCGAATAAAATTTATAATGATTAAATCTTCATTACTAAAACTTTATAACTTTTAGTTCAGAGATGTTACCATGACGTCGATACAACTGCTCACGTTACTATCCAAAGTCCAGGCGGAAGAAGGACGTTTTGCTTTTAGTTTTGATGTTTTACCAAGAAAAAATATTGAAGACATAAAGAAAAAACGGAGAGCTGAAGATGGCGTGGGTGCTTTTTAAATATTGACTGTAAAGTTAAAATATTTTATAGATAAATAGAAGACTACAGAAAACTAAGTACACTGGTTGTTATGTTCACGATTGTGTCTGAATTCTGTTTCACACTAAGTCATGCTAGGAACAGCATTAGAACTATATCCTCTAAATGGACACAAAGTTCTTGCTTCTTCTTTGAGCAGCTCGTCTTACAAAAGATTATTGGAATTCAACTTACTTATGGGATTTTTTCGCATGATTCTAATATAGACTAGGGCATTCCAGATTTGTACTAGCCAAACTAGAATTCGAATTTTGTCTATACAGATTCTGAAACTGCCTAGACCAAAACAGTTTGGCCTAGAGCAAGTTAGAATTTCAATTTGGTCTATCTATAGACGGATTCCCTATACGCATGGTTTGCAATCTGGCCTACAGCTAATCTATGGGCTTTAACCACAGTCAGGTATTTAAGATTAAACTATAAAAAAAAACTGAATGCATTCTCTATTTTCAATTTGCTAAAGGTACCCGTACATTTATTTTTGCTATTTCGAAAGGTTTACCAGGAAAACAAAAATGTGGTAGGCGGTTGTTCACCAGAGATTGAAGTTCCTCTGAATAATCGTAAATGTGAAATACAAGTGGCAATAACGGGTGCATTAAAACCACTGTCAGAATTTGAAGAGGTAAATACATGTACCATCAATTCACACCATTCATTACATCTGTTAAGTTTGTCATATAAGAACCCCGTCGATGCTGTTTTCTGAAACCATACTTCTAGCTGAATTTCTGAAATGCACATGTTCCCAGTATGATATAAAAAACCATTTAGGTCTGATTTGGAAAAACTTACAAAAAAACACTTAATGCAAGAACCGTATACATGTATATTCAATTCTGTCGCATTGCATAGAATCGAAGTTTATGTTGTCAGATGACTCAGTAATAAAATGGTTTTAAAATGCTTATCTCTAGAGATGAACTTTTACATACAACGTTAAAAATTAACAGATAAAACACGAATAAAATACAAATTTATCATGTAAACTAAACAAAAAAAGCGAAACCACACAATCATGTATGATATCTCTGCCCAAAAAAACTTTTTTCAGGGGGAGGATATCATTGAGTACAACCAAGCGCTATCCGAGTGCAGGCGACTTCTCACTCTTGTTCCAACATACGTTCCCTCTGCTGAAGGTATAGCGACGATAAAGTTTAAGATAGGCGGTAAGGTCAAGCATACAGTCACCGTGCATGATGTACCAGTTACCAAGAACCAGCACAGGACAATCTTGAGCTCTAGTTTCTATGGGGAGAATCCAGATGCTTGTAAAAACGAAAACCAACCTGCCAGCTTAAGTAGTGATATTAGCGTAGTGCAAGGAACCTATTTGCAATATTCATCTGTTGATGGAGACGAAGTTGATACGGGTAATTAAAATGTCCAAGCGTCCTTGCATAATTATATATAAGTGTTTCTCTTTCTAGATGCACAAAGAACTTCCTTATGATTGTTTCTCACTTGTGATATATGTGTGGACATATAATCATGACTAATGTATTAAGTGTCGCTTAATTATGTGTTTGAGGTAATCATAACTTTAATAACTGATCAATGCATACTGATTAAAAACTATTCAATATATAGTAAGACGAAGATATACGCTATATGTTCTTGCAAGATCACAAGGTCGTGATGAAAACAACCATACGATAAATCTTTAACTCTCAATATCTTTAAGCAGAAGCACTGCAAACCCTCAGCCTTTCTAAATTTGACAGGACTGTAATTATTCATTTGTCAAATATGAAAGCCCAATAATGTAACATAAAAATAAAATTCTCAACTGATTTACCTCGTAATTTCGTCATTACGAGAATAGAACTCGTTAGTAGGAGATACCTCTCTCGTAATTTTAAGGAAATAACCCGTTATTACAAGACACTATTCTCCAAATTATGAGATAACGAAAAAGCTTTTTATAGGCGATTTCCATACAAACTTTCTTCTTTACACTGCAAGGAGAATCCGGAATGTGTGAAATCAAGCAAAAAGACATTATGGTATCGTTTCAGATTTAAAAAAATTAGTAAGAAACAATTTGCATTACAATGTACCTTCAGACTGCTAGATTGCTAAGTACTTAAGTTGAAGTGCCTGTATTTTAATGTTTTCTTTTTATATTCAAAAGTATTTGGTTGAATATATCTCTTTTTTGGTATCTTCTTCCGACTTAGTTTCTTATATTTAAGAGAAAGGTATCTCGTAATTACGAGTTAATGTATGGTACTTACGAGATACTTTACTCGTTATTACTTTTTACTGTCATATTATTAAGAGATAGATCAGGATAAATATTTATTCCCATATGACACTACTTGGCTTTCGTAGTATTAAACCGATGTAAAATAATTTTTACGGCATATTCTTTTTTTTCAGGGTCCGTAAGGGAAGTTTACACCTCAGTATCAGGTATAAAACCGTTCTTCCTTACACACTTACACAAGTAACATTTTACTAGTTTTTAATTAATAACCTCCAAACATTCAGTTGCTTTTGATAGAAATTGAAAAAAAGCAAAGACCAGAAGCTTATATTTTTTTTCATATTTCAAGGTGAAGGACACTATACTGATGGAAAGGCAATGGCACAACCGGTACCACCAAGGTCTCTTAAAGAAAGAATAGGTAAAACTTTAAATACTGGTATTTTAACTGGAAACGACATTTAGTAGCTTCGTCGATTTTTGTTCTGTACAGTGTTTTCGGTGACTCGTGGAATAATGAAGGCTTTTGCTGTTAGCTTTGCTTTGGCGTCGATGATGACTTTTGATTTTACCTTTGCATACAAATAATCTCATTTATATATCTCAAATCTTTATGGTATTTATGTGAAACTCTAAGGGAGTCGTCAAGTTAAGATTTAGGGGTCAGGTTAGATAACTCCTGTTTGGTTGAAATGGAAATGTTGTCAATTACATGCAAGACCTTGTCACGTACATAACACAACAGATACTTATAATATTGATATTTCAAATCATAGCACATACATCTAATAGTTAGCTTTGATAAGTCTTGGCTAAATTTAGTACACGTAATGGTTCTTCATAACTTAAATACAGTCAAATCGTTGCCTACATGATACTGTCATCTTTCGGATCTATTTATTGCGAGTATGGTGAATGAAAGTATTGAGTAATTCTTAGTTGAATAATATACAAATTAATCAATTTTCAGATTAAAAATATTTTTATACTTTTGCATGCAATGTCAAAACCTTTGAAGACAGCCATCCACAAATTTCAGTAACTACTTTTGGGTTCTACTTGAATCATTTATAGAATAATAATAGCTAGGTGTCTTGAAGTCTGGTAAGAAAACGCTTGATTCATTACATCTTAAGGGGCTTTTTGGTAATTACTTATGATCTTTTTATTTATTTTTTTGTTCACATTGGCCCGAATAGACAAGCATACTGTCTTATATATAGGTTAATTTTTCCTTGTAGCGAATCAGTTTTATTTTATAGTTTATCCCTAAAATTAGACGTCTCAAGGAGCACCATGCTTATTACTAGCAAACAGATGTCTGTGACTTAACCCATCCCTGTCTTCCTGCCTGCCTCCATATCTCCCTCCCTCCCTCCGACGCCTCTAAGGAGTTTATTCATTTTAGGCTGTGAGCAATAGTGCAGTATACAGGAAGCTGCTTATTCCTGGTTCTTCCACATGCTCAATGTATAGCACATCTCGGGTTTAAGTCTCATCCAAAAGACGATCAGTAGTATTAGTAGTCGACAGGAGGGGTGGGAATCGAACTCGCAACCCCTAAATTAAAAGTGTGTGTGTTTCACTAGATTACTGACCCGTCTGAAATTTGTTCAGAATTGTATAATGTTCATTTATATATTTTCCTGTTTGGCTGATGCATTACTCTAAATTATAAATGTTCATCTTTGACAGAGAGAATGAATATACAACAGAGAGGTCCAGATGTTGTTCCCCCTGACGCTGAAACAGGTTGATATATTTCTTTTCGTATCATTGAGGTTTTAATGTTTATTTTAAAGCAACAATATTCAAATTCTTTAATTTTCTTAAGCAAACAGAAAAATGTAAAATTATCGTAAAAGTCTCCTTTCCTCTTAATTTCTTATAAAACCTACTTTGCAAGTGTAAGGGGGTATTTGATCCCAATGGAACAATGACTCTACAGTCTCACAAATAAGAGTATTACATGTATAACTATCTTATGCGTATTAAAATGATCCCTAATGAAGCAAATATAACCCAGTATTTAGATCACTCAATACGAACTTACTTTGTTTTTCGTTACTGCTATTTAAAAAACTTTTTGTCAAAGCCCCTGTTTTGCGTGTATTGTTCCCTGTTTCCGTGTAGCCCAGGCATGCCTACTTATTTAAGGAGATTTTAAAACACAATGCACTTACCGGAACATACCGGTACATTTTCGGAAACAAGCTCATTACAGAGAATAATAGTGACATGGACATACACAATAGTATCAGGATAGTTCAGCCAAAGTGTATTTGACCTGTAAGAACAATACAACACCGTCCTGAAGTGTTATTTTGAATCCAGTTTGCTTCATTTGTAAAAGCAGATGCAATTTTCAGTAAAAACAAGAAAAACAGTAAACTGTGATGTTCGTAGAAATGAATCTTGAAGATTTTTGTATGTAAAAAAAAGAAAATCGTTATAAAGATAAATCGTTATTTTCAACATTCATATTGTGTTCTGTTAATTAACTTATTAATATTTACCCATCATTATGAAGGTACAAACGAGCTTCGGGATGTAAGTTCAGGCAAAAAGTCCATGAATGTATAAATAGTGTAACCTGGCTGAGTCATGTTAAGGAATTATTTGACTTTGTCTGTTTGAGTTCTTTAAACAATTCTACTAAAAAGAAAGGAACCCTTAAACAATAATATTGTTTTAAATGCGTGATTTGATACCGGCACTGTTTGCCTTTCGCAGTCACATCTTGATTTATTCAATTACTAATCTAAACGAACAATATAACTCGATAAGTGACTTTAACTTCTGTAAAAGTGACCCCCTCAAGGGAGATATGGATATACTACTAGTATTGTAATGACAAACAATTGGGCAAAATTCTTCAAGACTGATAGTTATATTGGAACGTTTTTGTAGTTGTGGCTATTAACTAGAAATATGTCTGTTTGTTTTCTTTTCGACGATATCTATATGCATCTCCATTGATTCTTATATCTTTTGTATTTGGTCATAAACATGAAGGTGTCGTTATTCTTCAAAATTCCGACTTCGGTGCATGTGTAATGGATCTGTCTGTGGTATTTATCTTGATTTCATCCTCAAAAATATAGTATAAGAACAGAAAGTTTCCGAACATTCCCCTGAATACAGTTTTATATTAGAAAACATATCTGATATAATTACTTTTAAAACATTTTTAAAGCTAATTGGCCTCAAGGAGCATTCTGACAGTCCAGTTAGGAACAGACAAACGCACTCTACATTAAGTGGTTAACTGATCGAACAAGTTGTTTCTCCGTTTTCTCCAGTAATGTTAAAAATTGTTAGAATATTAAGTGTCTCCTTTACTTGCAACAACTATGAACTATTGATCTAGGAACGATAATCGGTAGAAGGAGCAATAGTAGTTAGTAGTCGTAACAGTAACAGTAGTAACTGTAGAGAGAGCAGCAACAGGAGGTAAGTAGTGTCGAACAGTTAGGTCACGATCACTTTTTACAGGCTTGATAAAAGGGGAATCAGTATTTTATTAGGTAGTCATTATTCTACAGAAAGCGGTCACACTTTCTGACAACGATCGGATCCAATTGGAGTCAAAATATTTCCTTGAACCGGCACAAATCTTTGTTGAAAAGGAAAAGGGGGTAGGATTATACATGTCATTTAAAATTTCCTGGAATGTAAAAAAAAAACAACCTTATCGACCTTGACCTCTTTTTTCTCAGCTTACGACAGGATGTTGTGTAATGAGTCCCTTAATACCATATCGTGGGCCCTGACTCCAACCGAAGCTAACAGGCTGCTCATTGGTTTAGGAGTACCAAATTCGATTCATTCACATAACCAGAAGAACCACGTAGGGGATGTTGTAAGTGGTAATTATGAATCTTTACGTTACTGGAGGAACCAGCAAAAGTCTAGAAGACAACAGCAAGAAGTCGGGAACCAACAACTTTATGAAGACCTTCTTCTTGAACTGGACGATATTGGTAGGAAGGATCTCAAGACCATAATTAAAAGAGCACTTGAGTTAAATAAGAAACTGGAGAAGAGTGATTTAAGTCACCTTTGATGTAAGAGAGTTTAAGATGTCTGGTGAAGAACAACAGTCAGTTGGTTTGCCCATGCAATACCAGTTCCAAAAATAACTATTATAGAACTATTTCATTTTTTTCTTTATTTTTTAGATGATATGACCTCATATTGAGGGCCTCACTTTGAAATATTTGCTGTTGTGCCCTGACGAGTATAATAAAATAGTTCCATTTTGCTCGTTTGGGACTGTCAAAATAAATTATTAGATCTTGTAATTGGGTTTACAAAATGTTCATAAAAATACTTACGTTGAGATCACATAATACTAGTTGAACTTTTTCTATACAGTGCACCGTGACTACAATAAGATTTTCGTCTGTTTTCGAAATGTTATCTTTAATTCTTTTGAATCTATTTTAAACTTATTCCATTTAAAACATCAAGCGTCCGAAATTTTTACTGTGTACATGTATTAATTGTTATAAACTGAAAATCTTATTCATTATTAAATGCAACATAATGTTTAATTTTACCTGATTAAAAATTTAAACATTTTTGATATAATTTGACACAACTGGCACCCACATGATAAAAATCTGACTGATAGCACTAGAGCTGACAACAAAACGAATCTGTAAGCCTTTCTTCCCGATCTGGGTAAAGAAATCGACAGCTAATCCATATTCACTGGAAGAGCTTTGATATCATACTATAGTCTATGTTCTCTTTTTTACTAGAAAATACCAAACACGAAAGTTGTTGCTAATTTCAAAATTATCTTACACACACATGTCGACAGGTACTGGTTCACGTTATCAAAAACTGTAACTAGTTAGATGAGGCATCTCATTTTTCAGCAAGATGTTTATCATAAAAACAAAGATTGTACATGTACTTTGGTGCTTTGTTATGCATTATTTGTATTGTTATTCTCAATGTCTATATGCAATACTATGCATACGACTTAACAAACTTTATGTTCTGTTCTGTTCTGTTAATGTTAATGCCATTCAGTTAGATTCTGTATGGAAGAATTAAGCGATACATGTCGGCTTGATACTATCTATGAAAGGACTTTGATCGGTGCGCAAGCAACTGCTTAACACATCAAAATTATAAGTCGAGGTTCACACATGTGCCATCATTTTGCAATAAGATTCGAGGCAGACCCCAGTCGCAGTTATACTTACATGGCTATGCAGCCTAAAATGTATGTTTGTACAATATAGCAGAAAAAAGACTCCAGCATTTTAAAATCAAGCTTAGCATGTGCTTCTAGAAAACGCTATACTATATGAACATGGTGTTTTTTAAACAATGTATGAGTAATTTTATGAGCAAATGTCGTTTTTATATCACCTATCTTTTTGACTGTAATGAATTTTTATGTCTTCGCCTCTAATTGTATCTAAATTCGAATACATATGCACCCAGTACGCGCTGTTTACAACTTTACTGGTTCTCAATGAAATTGATGCAATGTTACGTACGATTGAAGGTATTCAATACAGAGCTGACAGTAATTTCACCGGAAATGGTTTGTGTTGAAACACAGTAAAATAACATGAAGACTACCATAATGGTTATGAAATTTTTAAAGGAACATTTCATTTTGGAACGTTTCTATTTCATTTAACAAGATGCAAGCAGGAAGTCATAAAATGCGTAATTTTTGTGACAATTAAAAGATTTGTAGTTCGAAAATGTAAAATAATATTATTATTTTGTATCTTCTATCATTTCAGAAAAAAATGATAGAAATTGTTTTTTTCTCTGCAATTTCTACCTAAGATATTGTCGTTTAGAACATTTGACTGGGCACATAATGTGTTTCTTTGTAAAAAGTTTGAAAAATCTAAGAAGACATGAATTTAAGTATGAAATGATATGCTGAAATTATGCTCGAAATAAAGAAATACTTTTAATTTTGTGATTTTTTACTTAATTCTTAAATGCATCAGAACTTAATTGTAAATGTGCTTTGCTGGGATAACTTTTATAAGAATTTCTAAGAAAATATTGTCTTGAAACTTGGGCAGAACTATCCTTGATTTAAGAGTTTAATCTATTTACAAAAGTGTTCAATATATGTAGTTAAAGCCAATTAAGAGTTCATTCCCTTGGTAATTAAAATATAATATTTTATTGTTTACTCTGACCTCATGACAAGTAAATCAGCTTCAACCAAAAACAACTCATTAAAAAAAAAGCGCATGTTGTGTTCGGCAATTTTAAAAATCGTATAATAATAGAGAGGAGCCATTTGCATGTTTCCAGTCCCTACCGACAAATTTTCGAGAACTATGTTTTAAGCGTATTCCTCTTCCTGCCATACGCTAAATACATCCGAGGGCTCGTGGGGCGTATCGGTTATGACCGAGGTTTTCCGACTAGGTATTATACCGAAATGGGTTGAATAAGAGCTATATTTTCTACCAGGAAGTTTAAAATATTGGGGATTTAACACTTTCCAAAACAAATAACGAAAGTCAAACAAAAGAACCTGCATTTTATGTGGCAGTACGATTTTATAGGTATGTATATTTCATTAATAATATTTCATATAATTTAGTTTGGGAAACTTTATTGAAAAGTGTGGTTATATAATGATTTTTTTTGTTTAGTCCCGATAAACGTTCTTGTTTTGTTTTCCACGCATATTTCGTTAAATTTTGATGTCATTATATTTTCTTTAAGTCTAAATGCCTTTTTTCTAAGATAAGAAAACAATTATAATCATTCAAAATAATGGTAATAAACTCGTAAACAGCTGGGCGGAACAAAACGAAAGTTGATTTAGACTTGAGACATTTGTAATGCTAATTAAGTTACACATTATTTACCATAAAACTGTAGCAGCAAATAATGTGAAACGTATAAAAAAATCTTCAACATGGACATCAAATCTCTCACTCGTGAGAAAATATGGTGTAGGAGCTGACAACCAATATATGTATTGCATTTGGCATCCGCTTTGAATCATGCGGGACTTTCATATAAGCAAAAAGAAACAATAAAGACTTGATATATGAAATTTCTTAAAGTAGTTTACAGGAACATCCTATTACCCTCCCCCCCCCCCCCCCGCCCCTCCCCCACCCGAAAAGGCGATAAACTACAAAGTAGAGACATGTATATGTTTTATTTTTTATTTTCCCGTCCATGAAGGAATTGTAGAGAAAATGAACAGCAATAACATTTTTTGTATCTTTTTTTTCTTATTTTACAAAATTTCCATACAAGTATTGATTTTTTGCTAAGACTACACGCGTGTATGTTTCTTTAAAAGAATCATCTTTATCTTAATGGGGAGGAAACAAACACCAAGGATAACACAAAAAAGAGTAACACAAAAAGTGAACGCCCTTATTTTCATTGTGGTCCTTAGTAATGGTGGCATGACATAGAGAGGCAAACCTTAATTAAGACAATCGTGGCAAAAATAATTATTTAAAATAGATGATATATCACAGTCTTAGCATATTATTTATTACCAAAAAATAAACACATTAGAATCATGCCTGTATCACAGTAACTTGTCATTAAGAGAAACGATAATTTATCATTTATAAAACAATGAGTGTGACTTGATGCTGAGCATATAAGCACTTGGTATTAATTAATTTAAAGCTCATGAGATAATATTTAGATATGAATTTGTAAAATAAATAAATAAATAAATAAAAACCTAAGCCGAAAAACACATCCTGGTAAAACACTTACAACAGTTGAATACTGTTCATTAAATGACTCTTAATGGCTACATTAAAACCTTGCAGTCTAGAGATCTCAGATATTTCCAACAGTAAACTGTTCCATAATTTGCAACCAGTAAACGAAAAGGATTTGGAACTATGACCTTTAACCTTTAGGAGACTATAACCATCCTTTGTACTCAGTCTGGTACTATAACTATGCACAGAGTCCTTGGAAACAAAATATTCACTCATGTATTCTGGGGCAAGACCATGTTTTAACCTTGAAAACATGACACAACATGATTTGCTCAACTCTCTTGTGAGATGGTAACCAGTTAAGGGACTTGAAGTGATATGGGCTCTGGAATTAAGGTTAAGTACAAACCTAATTATCTTATTTTGACAAGTTTGTAACTTTTGTTTTAAAATCTGTGCTAACCCACTATACCACACAGAGCAGACATAGTCGTAGTGACACTGAGTTAATGACATAACCAGAAGTTTCTTGGTATGCTGAGTAAGAAACTCTTTCTTACGGTAAAAAATTCTTTTAAGAAATTAAGTTGACCCCTAGGACCATATATTTAAATAAGCTTAAACGTGTCAATTTCTAATGTAGTTTGTTACTTAAACAAACACATGTCAATTTAAACGGTGGATAAACCACATAGTTCCTTATTGCCATCTATTAGATATTGCATCCCGCTACTAAAAACATATTACCTACCTCCTTTTTCATCTGTATATCACACCTTCAGAACATTACTCAAAAGTTTTACAGATCGTTGTACTTTCGCTTAGACGGTAGAGAAGTCGCTGTACATAGTCGTAGCACCATCCAATGAAACGTCGTGTAAATATACAGTGTCACGTGACTGTTTTGGGCTCTTAGATTTAGAATGAAATTGTTTGTGTTGAGAAATCGATAAAGTTATACCGGTGAGTGACAGATAAGTTAATTTAATAAATGCATGGAATTCGTTGCGTTTCTCTTTAATAAAAAAATTCCAGGTTACAGGTGAAAAACACCGTTGCAACGTCTCGACCGACAAATTTTTCTTAATTTTTAGTTCACAATCATAAAACACCATCCCCACACTGTGCTTCCCCCCCCCCCCCCCTCCTCCCGTGGCCATATATTTATCTATGTCTAGAACAAAATAAAATGTTTACAAATGACAAAAATGAACAGACTTCTTTGTATGAAATATTTCTAGTTTTGTAAGTATGAAGAAAACTTGTGTTTCTTTCATCCGATAGTAAAGATATATTTTTTTCCTCAATATATCATGTTTAAACCAAGATATATTGCAGAAAACTGATAAATCGTTAGTTAAAATCTGTACTGTATGCAACGGGAATACGTATGTGCAGTACAATTCATAATTTGTAAGATTTCATCAAATTCAGTTTACACAAAATTATATAGAATTCGTTTAAGTATTAGATTTATCTGTAAAAATATTTGATTAAAGTATTAACCTTTCATTATTCCAGATCAATTTTCAGACTTTATAACTTTTAGTTTAGATATGTTATCATGATGTCGACACCAGTACAACTGCTCACTTTACTATCCAAAGTCCAGGAGGAACAAGGACGTTTTGCATTTAGTTTTGATGTTTCGCTGAGAAAAAATGTCGAAGACATAAAGAAAAAACGAAGAGTTGAAGATGACGTGGGTGCTTTTTAAATATAGCTTGTAAAAATAAGATATTTGTAGATAATTAGACGACCATGGTAAACTAGGTACATTTTTATGTTGTTAATGCGTGCTTGATTATAAAGACATTATTGTATCTCAATTCTACCACTATAATCAACCATGATAGGAAGAAAATAAGAACTGCATCTTCTAAATGGACACATATTTCTTGCTGCGGCTAAAAACAAGAGCTGTTCGTCTTACAAAAGTTTATGGATTTTAACTTTTTTGACAGGAATCTTCCTGATTTAAACTAGGGCATTCCAGATCTGTTTTAGCTTAACAAGAATTCTAATTTTGTCTAGACAGATTCTGTAACTGCCTAGACCAAACAGAATTCCAGTTTGGCCTAGACCAAATTAGAATTTCAATCAAAACTAGTCAGATTCCCGATACGTTGCTATCTGGTCTACGACAAATCTATGTGCTTTAACGGTAAAGGTCGGATATTTAAGATTTAAAAGGTATTTTTTAACTATTCTAGCATAAAATCGCTTGTTTTTGCTCGTTTTGCCTATGTTTTAACGAGAGCAAAAAGGTGTGTAAACATGGAAGTTCTCGCGCTCACGCGCTGTTATTACCCGTTTTCAGTTATGCGCGTTACAGGGCCTTTGTAAAAAATGGACGCTGATCCGTCTTTTTTTGCCCCAAATTGGCAGTTTATGTAACTTCGCAGGTTGGAACGTAGACGAAACATTCATGATTATTGATAAAATCAATGGCTGGCCTTGTTCAATCGTAAATTCACACGAAATCCTTCCAAATATTTTTAAATCGACACTTTTAAGGTTTCAAGATGGCCGCTCGAAAGGTTGAAACATGTGTCGCCCTGGAACGCATATTTAAAACACGTATGCATAACAACCTAAAGGTGACTGTACTATTATTTATTTGTTTTGTTTTATTTTATTTTCGTAAACATGTCTTTTCTAGATCATTTTATGCTAGAATAGCATTCCCTCGGGATTCTGCAGATGTTATAACACGAAAAAACGTGTGTTAACCCTATATAGACTTTCAATTTGCTTAAGGTACTTGTACACTCACATTTATTTCGCTGTTTTGAAAGGTTTACGTGGAAAACAAAAATGTGATAGGCAGTTGTTCACCAGAGATTGAAGTTCCTCGTAAATGTGAAATACAAGTAGCAATAACAGGTGCATTAAAACCACAGTCAGAATTTGAAGAGGTAAATACTATCAATTCAATCCATTTGTTTACATCTGTTAAGTTGGCTATACGTAGACGTCATCGATGTTGTGTTCTGAACCCTTACTTCTAACTGAATTCCAGAAATGCTCGGGACAGTACACAATTTATCATTCAAACGGTCTATTTGACCATACAGACTGAATATTTAACAGCGAGATTTCAGTGTTCTCAAAGGTCAAATCCTAAAAAAGTAAATGATTTCAGATATTAGATAAAAACTTTTAGGTCTAACTTGGAAAACCTACTAGAAAAGACAAAAAGCAAGTACCATATTTGTTTTTTAAATATTTATCTCTAGAGATGATCTTTTTCATAAGACGGTTAAACAACAAATAAAACGAATACAAAACAAAGTATCATGTAACCTTAATTGTAAAAGCGAAAACATATAATCATATATGATATAACCGCCCCAAGAAAAACCTTTTCAGGGGGAAGATATTATTGAGTATCTGTCGCAACCTGAGTGCAGACGACTTCTCACTCTTGTTCCAACATATGACCCGTCTGCTGAAGGTATAGCGACGATAAAGTTTAAGATAGACGGTAAGGTCAAGCACACAGTCACCGTGCATGATGTACCAGTTACCAAGAGCCACCACAGGACAATCTCCAGCTCTAGTTCCTATGGGGAGATACAAGGTGCATGCCAAAACAAAAACCAGCCAGCCAGCTTAAGACGTGATAATAGCATAATGTCAGAAAGCTTTTCGGAAGACTCATTTGTTGGTGGAGACAGCAGAAAAGAGGGTAATTAAAATGTCCAAACCTCTTTATGTATTTTGTATAATTACCTATAAGTGTTCCACTTATTTAATGTACAAGTACTTACTTATGATTTTTTCTCACCTGTGTGTGAACATATAATTATGTCTAATGTATTAAATGTCGCTTAATGGTTTTTTTAGGTAAACACAACATTAATAAATAATAAATGCATAATGATTCAACTCTAATCATTATATAGTAAGACGAAGATACGTGCTATTTGTTCTGAAAAGATCACAAGGTTGTGATGGAAACAGCCATACGACACATCTTTAATTCTCAATATCTTTGTTGGTATCTTCTTCCGACTTAGTTTCTTATAATTAAGAGAAAGTTATCTCGTAATTAAGAGTTAATGTATGGTAATTACCAGATACTTAACTCGTTTCTTACTTCTTACTATGAAGGAAATAAATCATTTTGAAATTTTATTTCCATATGACACTACTTGGCTTTCGTAGTGTTAAACCGATGTTAAAAAAATCTTTACGCCATATTCTTTTTTTTCAGGGTCCGTAAGGGAATTTTACACTTCAGTATCAGGTATAAAACCGTTCTTCCTTACACAAGTAACATTTTACCAGCTTTTTATTAATAAGCTTTGAACATTCAGTTGTTTTGGTTTTGATAGTAATTGAAACAAGCAAAGACCAGAAGTTTATACTGTATTTCATATTTCAAGGTGAAGGACACTATACTGATGGACAGGCAATGGCACAACCGATATCACCGAGGCCTCTTGAAGAAAGAATGGGTAAAACCTTTGTTACTGGTATTTAACCGGAAACGTCATTTAGTAGCTTCGTCGATTTTTTTTCTATACAGTGTTTCGGTGACTCGTGGAATGATGAGAGTTTTTGTTGTAAGCTTTGCGTTGGCGTCGGTGATGACTTTTGATTTTAACTTTGCATACAAAAAAACTCATTTATATGTCTCAAATCCTTATGGTACTTATTTGAAACTCTAACGGAGTCGTCAAGTTAAGATTTAGGAGTCAGGTTAGATAACTCCTGTTTGGTTGAAAAGGAAATGTTGTCAATTACATGCAAGACCTTGTTACGTTCATAACACAACAACTACTTATAATATTGATATTTGAAATCTTAGCACATACATCTAATAGTAAGCTTTGATAAGTCTTGGCTAAATTTAGTACATGTAATGGTCCTTCATAACTTAAATACAGTCAAATCGTTGCATTCATGCACCCGATCCTATTCATGATACTGCCACATACATCTTTCGGGATCTGTTTATTGCGAGTATGGTGAATGAAAGCATTGAGGAATTCTTAGATGAATAATATGCAAATTAATCAATTTTTAGATTAAATATATTTTTATACTTTGCATGCAATGTCAAAAACCTTTGAAGAAAGCTATCTACAAATTTCAGTAACTGCTTTTGGCTTCTACTTGAAACATTTATAGAAAAATAATAGCTTATTGGACTCGGCTAAATTGGCGCGAAAGGAATATTTTGGTGATTACTTATGATCTTGTTTTGTTGTTGTTGTTGTTGTTCACAGTGGCCCGAATAGACAAGCATACTATCTTATGTATAGGTTAATATTTCCTTGTAGCGAATCAAGTTTATTTAATAGTTTAAAATTAGAAGTCTCGAGGAGCACCACGCTAATTACTAGCAGACAGATGTCTGTGACTTAATCCATCCCTGTCTTCCTGCCTGCTTTCATCTCTCCCTCTCTCCCTCCCTTCCTCCGACGCGTCTTAAGAGGTTATTCATTTTACGCTGTGAGCAATAGTGCAATATACAGAAAGCAACTTATTCCTGGTCCTTCCACATGCTCAAGGTATTTAAGTCTCATCCGAAAGATCATTAGTAGTAGTACTGTAATAGTAGTCGAGGACAGGGGAGGGGCGGGAATCGAACTCGCAACCCCTAAATTAAAAGTGTGCATGTTCACTAGATTACTGACCCGTCTGAAATTTGTTCAGAATTGTATATTGCTCATCAATATATTTTCCTGTTTGACTGATGCATTACTCTAAATTATAAAAGTTCATCTTTGACAGAGAGAATGAATATATACCAGAGAGGACCAGATGTTGTTCCCCCTGACGCTGAAACAGGTTGATATATTTCTTTTCGTATCATTGAGGTTTTAATGTTTATTTTAAAGCAAGAAAATTCAAATGCTTACATTTTCTGAAGCACTGATTTATCATAACGAACAAAAAATATGTAGAATTCCTAACGAAATTATGTATTATGAGTCTATGTAAACTACTTACTATGTAGTAAAATGACACCTAATGAAGCAAATTTACTCCCGTATTTATATGACTCCTTATAGACTTGGTTTTCGTAACCGTTTATTTAAATGAAAACAGTATATGCTGACTCGACTGTGACGTTCGCAGAAACGAATCTTGAATTATTTATATCCAGAGACATAAATAAAATTGTATGTATGTCTCTGTTATATCTAAACAAAGGAACCCGTAAAACACCAGAAATTTATTACAAAGATTTTCAACATTTGTATTGTGCTCTGTTAATTAAGTTATTAATATTGACCCATATTCATGAAGGTGCAAAACAGACTTCCGTGTGTAAGTTCAGGCACAAAATAATTATGTCAAGATTGACAGTTATATTGGAACAGTTATTATCTTTTTTTTTTCTTTTCATTTTTTTTTTTTTGGAAGTTGTGATTGTATTATCGAGAAATTTGTCTGTCTTCTTTTCGGAGATATTGCAACATCCGTACACGTCTGCGTTGATTCTAATTTCTTTTGTATCTTTTGTTGAAAAGCCCGAGAAACATGAAAAAGGTATATGACAATACGCTTCATTTTAAAGTGTCCCTCATTGACTTTGACCTCTCTTCTTTCAGCTTACGACAGGATGTTGTGTAATGAGTCCCTTAATACCATATCGTGGGCCCTGACTCCAACCGAAGCTAACAGGTTGCTCATTGGTTTAGGAGTACCAAATTCGATTCATTCACATAACCAGAAGAACCACGTAGGGGATGTTGTAAGTGGTAATTATGAATCTTTACGTTACTGGAGGAACCAGCAAAAGTCTAGAAGACAACAGCAAGAAGTCGGGAACCAACAACTTTATGAAGACCTTCTTTTTGAACTAGGCGATATTGGTAGGAAAGATCTCAAGACTATAATTAAAAAAGCATTTGAGTTAAACAAAAAGCTTGAGAAGAATGATATCAACCACCTTTGATGTGTGAGATCTTTTCTGGTAAAGAACAACAATGAAATGGGTTTCCCATGCTGCAGAACTAGTTCCAAAAATAACTATTATAGTTTTATCACTGGATTTTCTTTTCTAGATAACATAACGTTATATTGTGGACGTTACTCTAAAGTTCTTGCTGGGACACAGTCTGGCAAAATAATTCCAATTTGAACTGTTTGGACTGCTAAAATGAAATTATTCAAACTCTTAAGTGGTAAATGTTCACAAATCCACTCTAGATGAGCTCACACGCTCGTACTTGCATTATAAATTGTAACTTGACTACAATAAGATTTCGTCGGTTCATGAATGCCATTGTTTCGAAATGGTATCTTGATTTTTTTTAATCTATAGATATTAAAAACTTGTTTCATTAAAAAAAAATAAGCGTCGAAATTTTACTTAATATTTTTTGTCATAAACTGTTGTTTTTTTCTACAGAAGAATGTAAATCTAATGCATGTTCTTGTAATAGCCAGTCTTGTACAATGTACAGGTCTGAATATAATTCCTTTTCTGTTCTGTTCTTATCAAAATAAAAAGAACAAATTCTGTCACGTATATAAATTACCGTTTTTACTAACAACCACTGAAGAAGTTCTGAAAGTTGTTGTCTTAGTGACAAAACTTTTGTAATGCCCATGGTGATCAAATGCAATCAGTGAACTTTGATGGGATTTTTGTTGTTGTTGTTGTTTTTAATTTGTAGTGTGCCAGCAAAGTTCATTTTGTTTTCATACAATATTTCTATTTTTGCACTTTATCACTATTTACTTTATTAACAAAATGTAATTTAATTTCCACACATATTTTTGTATTGCTAGAAAATTTCCATGTATATTTGTAAATGTTTTATTACATTCATCATTAATCATAATCAGCAAAGCAGTCGCTCAATAATTGATTACTTGTGAGTTATTGTTGATCATAAATTTAATCAGTAAATGAAAAGTGCAAAACAATTATTAAACTAATCGAGTACTTTTCAAAGTAATAAGATATGTCTCAAAAGAAATTAACCTCATAAAGAATCAACGTATATAAGACGCACCTGTATATAAGGCTTTACCATACAATAGATCCTTATGACTTATAGGGTGATCAATTTCTAACTGATAAACTTAAAGTTCCTCTCCACTTTGCTGTACACATTGTTTTAGTTTTAAAGGTCTATTGTTAATTGATATCACACAATGAATATAATTTTGAGTGTCTGTCGATCTGTATGGTGTATGTGTGAAGCTTAAATGAATAATTAACATGTATTATATTCTGTGTTTAATGTATTGTTTAAGAAGGCAATATTGTAAATAAGATCTGCATTTGTTTCATATAACCTTAATATGTCACATTAATTAAATAAAGATATTAATATTATTATTGTAAGTCGCCACATGTGCTCAAATGCAATTTCATATCGTATGTATAAAAAGTTCTTAAAATAATCGGAAAATATATATCTTCAATACTTGATCGTCAGTTCGTTCCTCAAAGTTTACATGTATTGTTAGTAAGGTTTCCTGGAATGGTCGAGTCTCACGTGTGTGTGCAATCGAAGGGCTTTTATGCTCATTTTAGAAGTGACATGAAATCACTTCTTTCTTGTTTTGTTTCCATACCTATTTACAATTTGCAAACATTGTTCATCTAAATTACAATTTTCGAAAAAGCTGAAATTGTAAATGAAAAGCTGTGTGCCGCATCCTATATTTGTGTCTACTCGTATTTAAGTGATTGATGACCTGCAACCTTGTTAATTAGTAAGAAAAACTAGAACATAAATAGCTTATGATGATAACGATGATGTTGGTGATGTAAGTGGTGCTGTTGTATTTTTATGCTCACAGTTGTAGCTATATTGTCGTCAAAATAGATTGCAACATTAAACGGCATCGGAACCGAATTTGAGAAAAATGTGTATTTAACAATAAAATACAAAGGAACTTTTAGACATACACGTATGTTTCAGTTTCACTGGTGACAAAATGTCAGAAAAAAGTCAAGCGGTCGTGATTATACGTCTAATCACTGTACCTCACATGATAAAGAAAATCATTAAATTGCCGCAACTTTTAAAATACTGACGTTCTTCCTGGCCATATATAATGACTTCTGTCATAAAATTATAAGAAAATATATGCGAAACAAGTAAATAGGTATTCAGTACATGGCACATGTATGTACAAAGGCTCCTGGTCATGTGTGCGATACTGACACACATCCATGTCAAAAACGAGACAAAACCAAAGCAGGCAAGATAAATATCAGGAGTCTTATCAGGTTTACTGTTAGTGAAGAAGCGTTGTTTGCACCTGATAAGTTATTCCTTGAATTACTGGAACCACGGATTGTGTTCCTTTTCCCTGAACTAGGTTGCTTTGGTTCCGTACTTGGCTTTGGTGTTCCTTGTCCAGGTTTTCCAGTGTTTGTATTAACATTTCCGGTTGCTGTATTTGGCTGGCCGGATCCTTGGCTTGATTTAGACTCCAGTTGATTTTCTGGGACAGTCTCCAAAGTTTGCGTCTTCAGAGTTGACGTTCCTTTTGTGATATCAGGAGCTGTAACAGAAATATATTGTATACTCCAATTGAGTGTTCCGTGAGTTTGAGGATGACACGATATATAATTATGTATACACCGGTAAGTAATAACTCTACTAATTAAAACCGCAATAATGCGATAAAACTAAATATACTTATTTTTCAAAGTGTTGCCATTGGAATAAGATGTTTTCAGTTGTGATGTCAATGAGAGAAAAAACTTACGCGGAGATGTTGTTTCGGGCATACCCGCAATATCTCGGCATTTTCCGCTCATCATTATGTAAAAGTCATACATCAATTTTCTCTTGGGTTCGGAACAGCTCTTTAACTCCTTATGGAAACAACCGGCCGTAGCCACAGAAATACTGCAATAAAACCCGTGAAACGATAATTGCTAAAACAATTAACTACAGTATAATCTTAACTGATAATCGAATAAGGCCTGACTAGAAATTTGTTAGTACAAGTAAATACTTTCAGAAAAGTTAAAAAGTTAAAACCTTTATGCATTTCACTTAAAACCACTGCTTAGAATGCTTTGAATCGGCTAAATGCCACTGAACATGCCAAACTGGCTGCTCGGGTTTCAATTATCAACTTTTGCAAAGAGTTAAGGGTTGTTTGTCGTCTTCAGTTCTTTCTTTTTCTTGAGCAACAAGGTTTTGTAATTTGTTCTTTGTTTACAAGAACATGTTTAAAATATAGTTTTATAAGATGTCAATAAAATTTGTTTTGCTATTTGGAAGGTAAGTTTTTGTTATATATTTAGTGTCAAGTAGGAAGTCTGATTAAAGGTAAAGGTTTTTACTAGACAATACTCACATGCACGCGTATATTGCGGCCAATTTCTTCTTCTGTTCTGTCAGGGGCTGGCGAGGTTGAAACTGTCCATAGAAATGGTCTATAGCCGACTTTGTGGTCCATTGCATACACTTGCCGACAGAAGACATGTCGTTCTCCACACACGTAAGGTTTGCAACATCTGAAATACAGAATGGTTCTTGCTATTGATTTGGGGTAAAGGACCGTTTGTATCCTGGTCTGAAAATCTAAAACGGTTCGTGCACGAGTGATATAATTAAAGGACAGCATCGGTAACGGTTAGTTTTACGTATTCTGAAACAGAAAATGTTTTGTGCAGTGTTACACTGAAACGGCTTGACAAACAATATCAACTAACCCCAATGTGTTAGGCAATCTGACATGATTCGCCTGATAGCCTGGCGTATTTGAGGATATGATTTTAAATAGATCGTGTATTTTTGGTCACCTTGAAAGGCACGACGTTCTTTTTTATGCATTATTTAAGCATTAGCATTTCGTAAACTTTCGAAACATTGCAAAAAGTTTATCAGTAATGTTTATAAAAACTCTTGCTTTTTTAACACAGTCACTATTGAAAATGTAACAATATAAAATTGGAGTACTTAATTTACTAAAACCGTTTTTACATTTGAGTATACTTTCTTGCAGGCATAATATTTAACACGAGCAGGAGCTTCTGTCAGAATTTGGGAGATCGGCATATTCGGTATTCTACAGTACGCTTAAACTTATACATTTCATTAAAAGTGTAAATATAAAATATAACCTACAGGGAAACCTAGCACACAGACTCCGTGACATTCTCACAGCTGTAGACTGGTTATATATCAGCTTTAAGTACCAATCACTGGCGCTGTTTGCTGTCGGCAGAGTTCTTCCCAGACATGGTAAAACATCCTCGTAAACTCTGAAAATAGAGATGCAAAAGTAACGATCCATGTTCAGGGAATCCACTTCTGAAATATCATTTGACTTTAGATTGTACTTGTGATTTTGCTTGAAAGATGATGAACTTGTGACGATAATGATAAAGATGGTGATGACAATAATGTTTTTTATTCCGATGATGATGATGATGATGTGGAGGAGAAGGAGATGATGATGATTGTGCAACTGTTGCTGATTTTAATGTTGCTTATTTGTCTCGAAGTTGTCGAAAAAGGATATTGTTTCTGGTACAAAAAAAAATTCAAATGTATTATAATGAATAAAATAATAGTCATAGTATTTTCCAAACTGTAAACTCAAACATTCCATTTTAAAATGTGCTGGGCGCAACACGTTAACCTGTGCATATTCCACTGAATAAACCTGTTTCTTAAATAGTTGTATCATTTGAAAATTCTGTTAAACTTCTCCCATGTATATTTAGATCCAAAACTTCCGCACCAGCAGAACAGTTAATATTGTTTTCAATTAGACAAACGTCATTTACGAAGTCTAGCAGCTTTATAGCCAATTATTGTCAGTTGGTACGTCTTTATCAAACTAAAGTTGATGTACAAGGTAGACCACAGCAAGTATATTTTTAACACGACGTGAAGAATATTTGAGTGACATGAAATAGGCCTTAGCTAATAAGCGTATAATTAAAAGTGTATTATAGCTGACAGGGACATCCCTAGGGACACTTCGTGATCGCCTATTAGATACAGAGTATGCCAGGTTCACGAGATTTACGGCATTTTGCTCGCTTAATATCATAAAGGATGCGTTCAACAAAGATGTACTTTTGTAGTTTTTACTTAAGTCTTGTCAATTGTATTTGTTCGTATTCTACAGTCCCTATGACAAAAAGACAAAAATGCATTCAAATCTAGGTAAATATGGTTTAGTTGAATATCCGGATCTTATATACATGTATATAGAAAACTCGGCGTCTAAATAATTTGCTTTATTAAAAGAGAGACTTGTTTCTTGATGTTGGTTATTTTCACTTTTAAATTAACAAAAAACTGCAAGTCCTTGCATTTGTTTTTCTGTTGTCAACTATGAGCTCTAACCATATATTGTTTTACAGTTTACCTTCGGTATCTATATACTTACTGCACAGAGTGCTTGCAAAGATTGTTTTAATCTACTGAGTAAGTCCAGTTATCTCGTTTTGCATGACCAATAATTAACTTTTGATTGTGATTCGTTCTCGCGGAAAATGCCATTGCCTCCTTGGTCATGTGGTTAACTGTATTATATACGAATCACAGATTTGGACCCTCTGTTGACAAGAAGGTTGCAGGTTCATTAAAGAGGAAAGGGTGCTAGAACGGGCTGTGCCAAAGGACAACTATTTAGATACACTGTGTACATCTTCATGAAAATGTAAATACTGTTAAAGGTCAGGAAAAAAAACAACCTAAATTGATCACTGAATTTAAAAGAAACAAATCCGTAAATGGATTACATGATAGTATGCAACCTTACTTTTAGCTTGTTTTTGGAAGCTGACATCAAAAACATGTATCTAAATATCTAGGAGGAAAACGTTTGTTGTTGTTGTTTTTTGTAAAATTTGTTTTTTGGGGAAAAAAACTGAATTAAAAACATCAGAATTATGTCAGTAACGAAATAAATAGTATGTCACGGGAACTTGAAAACATGATAAAGCAATTAAAACCGCTTGTCCACGATGATGCAAATCAACGCAGGGTAAATGATTAAGAAATCGGTTTAAAATATGTACTAGATATACCTATACGTTGTCATTTCAAAGGCAGTAGCTGCAAGAAATAGTTGTAAGAAAGTTTGGTGACAACTTTCTTCTCCTACGCCTACATTAAACACTGTATTAGGCGAAGAATGGAACTGGACAGCTAAAAAGTGGAACTGAATTTAAATGCATCGTTTCATGTTCAAAGTTATAATTATTGCATTACAGTGAGCAGTTACAGATAAAAAACCGTAAATCGCTATGAAACCTAATGAAGCACTTTTGCCAGTATAAGAATGTTTATCTTCATATGAGCAGATCTGGCTGTTAGACAAACGCACATTAGCTTATGTGGTCATGGCGCACTAAAGTTACAAAAACCATTTAAATTTAACTGATCAAACCAATTTTTGAGCATGACACCAAGATTTGTAGATTCATAAATGTCATATTCCGACTTCAAATAATAGATTGTTAAAACTTAAAGTTAGTTTTCTTTCAATAACTTCAATAGGACCACCTGCTAATTAACTTGCATACTAGTTATTAAGTATGTTTTATACATGACTATGATTCTATTTCGAGAATAAAGGAAATTTTCGGCCTTGTTGTCAACATGCCATACATGCGTAAACAATGAATGAACTTCAGTACAATCACATTCGCAAAATTTAAAAAAAAAACTACGTTTCCTCAAAAATCTTACAATGAATCTGCGAGATGGTGTATTCCCAGTTCCAAGAGGCTATTTAACTTAAAAGAGTAATAACAACTACAGTGTACTTACGAACACCACTTGTACACGGGTTCCGCGTGTTTTCCACTGCGTGAAATGTTTAGGTCTTTCGGAACGGCCTGTCTCTGACACATATCAAGGGCAAGGTTAGGCACTGCGGGAGAACTTCCGGGCATGAATCCAGATGGTCGGGTCTGGCCAACGGTTTGCGTGTAGCAACAACATAGCAACAGCCCAACTGTCAAAGCATATATCCTAGCTGAAACTGGAAATGCTGCCATTTAAAAAAAGATGCAACACAAAAACTTCTATCAAAAACTATTAATGAATATTTCCGTTTCCATTGTCCGATAACACTAAGTCCAGATTATAATGTTTAGATAGTAATATTTAAAATATAAAATGGAAAAGAATTTGTTTAATTCTGCTCAATCTCAATTTCCTTTTCTGGTTAAAAGTTGTAAGTGCGTATATTCTTCAAAGTTAATCATATGATAATGCATGTAACACGACACTTATTTATTTACTTACTTACTTATTGATTGATTGATTGATTAATTGATTAATTAATTAATTAATTAATTAATTAATTTCTCATTCAATTATATATTTGTTTGTTGATCTATTTATCAATTGTATTCATTTATTTTTTACATACAAGAAAAGAATGAACAAATTTTGAAACTTTCAAAGTACTTACACATTTTGAACAAATTAAACTTGATGCACGTCACAGAGAGAGAACAAATAGTACAAAAATAAAATTATGACTTAAAGCATGTTTGCCAAATTCACTTTTTCTGATAGAATTTATATCCCAGTTTAAAATCATTCAACTAAAACATGGATGTAAAATTTTCCAAGTAAGAGAAAAACATGAAAGTACAGCTGTGTTCATTCACTGAGCTTGAAGAAAGGTAAAGGCTATTTTCGGGAAACATTAACAAAACAAGTAGAGTTGCCTTGCAGCTGAATGACAACCCTGCCGTTTCCTGACGTAGAGATACGGCCTCACGAGTTTAGTTAATTGACAAATTGGGATGTCAGGCCACGAACTTTACTATGAAAGGTTATAATGTCATCTGTATAGCCGTACTCCGTGGAGCAGCTTTCAAAACATTTCACCGTAAAATGAGAAATGCGAGTTGTCATGTAATGTTACAAGTACCTACATCAAAGAAATGTGATGAAAGCGTGCCCATTTGACTGTGGTCATACCTTTGAAAAAAACTTCGCCGCAATATTGCATATATGCTTAGATCAATAACTTTGTCCACCAGTAAACAAGGACATGATTTTAGTGTCCTATGTCATTTTTAGAAATCTCAAACCATTCAAAAAAGTGTACGTTTGCAAAGTATAAAAAATACAAACAAGGACTGTGACTGAAAGCTGAAAATGCTCCCGATGTGGTGCTTTGACCTTTGAGATATGGACCAGATAAATTGTAGATCTTTAAAAAGGGTTTTTGGGATTTTGACAATTTGACCTCAAGTTCGATGTCATTTAAGGGTAAAGGTCCAAAAATATGTCCTTTGTAAGATCCGTTTTGTGCAAATATGAACTAAATCTGTTTGGATGTCAGGTGTTTATGGTTAATACTAAGTATTTTTGACAATTGTATCTTCGAGGTCAAGATCATTCAGGGGCCAAGGACACATAGATATATATCAGTGTGTAGGTCTTGTTCAAAGGGTTGTTGTTTTCCAGTATGAAGTAAATCCATTTTACTAACAAGGTAAGTATGACAATTTAATCTCAAAGTCAATGTCATTTACGGGTTAAGATAAAATATAGGTCAGATCTCTCCCAAAGAAACGTTGTGTGCAAACATGAACTAAATATGTTTAGTAATCAGGAAGTTATGGCCAATATAAGTATTTTTGACAATTTGAACTTAGAGGCCAAGGTCAGTCAGGGGTCAAGGTCAAATGAATAACTGACAGTCGGGAGGCCTTGTCCAAAGGGGTTTTGTGTTAAAGTATAAAGTAAATCAATTTCCTAATAACTGGGTCCTAATATACAAATGGTATGGGTATATTAGAACCCAGCTAATAAGGAAGTTACGGGCAAAGTTAAAAGTTTTCGGACAGACAAACTTTGCCGCACTATTCCACAAGTCAACAACGAAATGTTCTCTAGAACTCTCATTGTACGTATGCAAAATATCTTTCTTACAAAGCTTTCCAAACACTTTCAATTTTCAAAAATAACAAAATCTGAATAATCCTTGTCGTAAGCCATGCAATTTTCAACTCAATATACAACTCACTAACAACTTTCTGAATGTTGGCTATCCAGACATACTGCGTGAATACATCTGTGAATGAGAAAAAAAAAGATTCTTTGAGACTCGTACTGAAGAGGCTTAAGCTGTCAGTGCCACATTTTGATTCAGTGGCCTTTATTTATTGCAAGATGATGATAGCTTAAATCTACTACTACTACTACTACTACTACTACTACAAATATATTTACAATTTACTATAATAATTATTAAATGTATGTTTGTAACAACTTTGATATATATAATGAATGCACAATGAAATGAAAATATATTATCTAATCAAATTCTGGGCAAGCCGTTGTTATCTTGAGCAAGAAACTTTACACTCATTGCTTCCTACACAATCGAACTAAAATAAATTTGGTATAAAATAATCAAGTTCGACACGTGCACATAACTGACACGTGTATTACATATTTTATACAGTCAGTGAAGGACTTATAAACTATAACTTATATAGTGTAACGGAACGTCTGGAAAAAAAACAAACAACAGATAAATCAAGAGTAAGTAATCATTTCTCTTAGCATTTAAATATCTTTTTAAAAATATATCGTCGTATCAGATCTATTTCATGATACTATTTCAACAGTTGACGTATAGTAATCCTAAGTTTTTGACAAAACATGATTTACACTGTTGTAGATTGGCAGGAATTATAACTGATTCGATTATTTCCTTTAAATGAATCTCACTCAACAGTTATTATTTTCCAGTTTTAGACAACTGAATTTGTAATTTATTTTGCTTTGTTTAATCATCTCTAATCATATTAAATCGGTCATAACACATAGTTTTAGTCCTTAGTGATGCAACACATCAGCACCTTTTGACAATATACAAGCGCCGTAAGTGAACTTTGTTAGGGCTGTAAAGAGCCGTAGATAGAATCGTGTAGAGTCGTAGAATAGTGAAGCCCACCTCAAAGCGTTTTGTGATTCCGATGTCATTTGTCAAAAAGCGCGAAGGCTTTTAAATATTTGCAGACGTTCATTTATGTTTAGTCCCTTTGTTTAATGTGACGGATTTAACTTTTCACATTTAAATCTTGCTTTATTTATAATTTTAAACCTAGACTTACGATATAATTGTTATCCGGTATGGGTAGGTGGACACTTACTCAGTTATTGTTATTTCAGAGCTATTAGCCCAAGGAATTTCAGTCCAGTACAGAACGGAAAAGCAATCAATAACTAAAAATCCATCTTTGCATTGCCCACGTTTTAAAAACGTAAAGAAATTTAAAACTTGTAAGCAAGAAGAAATACTTACCTTTAAGAATAGGTATCTTTGTTTCACTGCAACAACTTCAAGTTTTTGTCTCAAGCCGCTGAGTAAATGACAAGTATACCCGACATCACTATTCTCGCGGTATCACTAATCTCGCTGTATGTCAGTCGCGCCATATGGGCTGTGTTTACAAACAAAGTTTGTGACCAATTTTTCTCCCGCGAAGACATAACGCTCTAACTTGCAATCATGAGCAGTTTCTTGGAAAGTTTTAGTCCATACTTTAAAAAAATCCCATTACGATGCATTCGTTTCCCAGACGAGTAATTTTGTGACAGTGGCTCCGTAAACAGTGTTCATTTAGTATTAATTTTGATGTTGAATAACAATTTATCTTTTTTAAGCAATGTTTGATCATTCCCATTAGTGATTCGTTGACAGACTATAAACATTAACTGCAATATAATGTTCTAGAATCTTTTGACCTATTTACCGCGAGATTAGTGATATGACGTAATTCAACAATATGGCTGCCCACTGTGATAAATTTTCCACATGATTGATTTTCTTGACATATTTAAATGGCATTTTACACATTCGGCGATGGAAAAAGGATGAAATATTGTAATGATTACCAAAATTACTAATGTTTATTGTTTGCTTTTTAATTAAAGTTAGCCAAACGGTAAGTACCGCGAGATTACAGATGAGCAGTATATTTTGTAAAAAAAAGGTTGACAAAGTACTAAAATTTTTACAATATTTAAATGCTTATTTTGAAGTTTATATTCATCTTGATATCCCTAATTGGTGCGATGGACTGCTGTATGGTCGAGATTAGACCAGTCTATTATTGAAATTCAGCAAGGGAAGGGTTAATTGATAAGGCCCTGCCATAAATACATCAATTTAATATGTCATAAAAAAATATATATATATCTAAATCTTTAGTATATCCCTGGCCTGGTACAGAATTTAGATAATATATAAATAGATATACATGTACAAAATTACTTAATACTCCAAGTGGTTTACAATTAACTGGACTACTCTCTCTAGGATCTACCCTCTTAGAATGTACAAATGTTCCTTTCCTTGTTTTATAAATATACTTATTTATTTATTTTTCTTTTTTTCCCTTTTTGAAATTAATATTAAAATACATGACTAGAATCTCCCCCTCCCACCTTCTCCAAGTATTCATATAAATTTTCGTTCTGATTAGTTTTGTGCATTACCAGAATATACTATTTCATTCTGTTGACTTGTGTATGACATAACCCTATGTTGTATCTTGAATAACTGGGTGTAATAAAAGATTAATTGAGTTGAGTTATATTTCTATATGTTGGATGAGTTGACTAAAAATGGAATGACTTTTACCTGGGGCGACTTTGTTTGGTGCGACTTGACTTGTCACCTGTTATAGACCACATAGAGTTCTATGAGATTCATGTTAAGTGTCTTTATCAAATCTTTATGAACTGATTACACCTGAAATCCTGTGCAATGTTGACCACAGATATACTGTGTTGTCGGGGGGGGGGGGGGGGGGGGGGGGGGGGGGGGGGGGGGGGGGAGTGAGGGAGAGGGGACAAAACTGCTATGTTTTCAGTTCTCTGATTTGTAAAAACACCTAGGTATATATAGCAATAAAATACATTGTAAACCTCAGTTCTATAAATGTATGTCCACTTGGCAACTGCCAACTCCTATCAACTAATTTCGTCACTCTGTTTTTGTTTGATTACCCCAGAAAATTGCCAGAAAAGAATTGGTACATACTTCTGCCATTTCAAAAACAACAGTATTTATAGTATCAAGTTCTATCAGTGCATGCAAGCGACAACATATTTTCAAAAATTTTTGATTCAAGGACCTGGGCAGACCATAGGTCTAAACTACATGTAAGAAATAAACTTCAAGACTATCACTTTTATTGTTTGGACTTATGTTATTTAGGTTTGACTTCAGATTATCATATCCATCAAAGCTGTAGGTCATTCAGACTTATGGATATGATAATCTGAAGTCAAACCTAAATAGCGTATTTTTTTAGTCTGCAAATTTTCCTTTTTTTTTAAAGAGTTTCCAGCTGGTGAAATCTACAGCAGGCAAAGTAGAAGTGAACCACAAAGCTAGTGGTTGCCAATATAAATATGCTTCATTTATAGCATTTTCAAAATGAAAAAATCTATTAAAAGGTAATTATTCAAAGATAATATGTAAAAATGGCCTTTCTGTAGCATTTCTTACAAAAAAGCCTTCAAAGCACTTGATTTTTGTATTACAATGTGCTTCAGTTAATGTCTATACATACCGTATATCAGATTTTTTTGACATTTACATGTTGTATCCTAATTTGTCACAGATTGCATGAAGATGGATGTGACAGGCCAAGAGCAAATGACTGATGACGTCAGTATTGTATCTGGCTCAACAAACAGGACAGATGGTACAAAGAGTCTGCAGATTCCATATCTAGGCAGGAAACCTGACATGTATGTTTTAATCCAGTGATGGATCTCTACAAAGTTCACGGTTTCCCCCATTTCAGACAGTAAGAATTAGATATGGCAGTTGACACATGACAAAGTTTGTGGGTTAAGCTACTGTTAAATTTTATGGTAATGCTGTGGATTTATGCATTTAAACATTAATGTAAATTCAAATCATACTTTATACACATATTAATATCTGCATTTAAGTTAATCCTGGGTGTCCATTTGGATTGATTTTGGTTTGACTCATTTATAGGCTGTTAAAGCAACTATGCTTATTTTTGTGTGTAGTATAAAAGTAGACAAATTTTACATAGATATTAGAAATCTAAGGAATAACAACTGAAACGATTTTTTTAAAACTGGTAATGGACATGTTGCATAACTATCATGTTTCCCTTGCAGTCCATGTTTCATTTGTAGTTGGACCTGCAAATGTTATTCTTACTGTAGCATAAAGTAGTTTCATTGTAATGCTTCTTGTCTGAATGCAGTTCAACTGTATTTCACTTTGTAAATAGATCAGATACACCTTTCAATTTTTTTTTTTTCATTCACGTGAACTGACATTTAATTACATATTAAAATGATCTACTTGTATTTGATTCATTCAGATCTTGATAAATTGTCTGGAAAAATACTACTTGGAGTAAACATTCATTTCTACTATAACAAAAGGAGACAATGCAGAAAAATGAAGTACATTATATTTCATGTCCTGTGTATGATAATTATCTAATAATAGCACCTGTCTTGGTGAACATAAATCACACAGTACACGTAATGCTGCTGCAGGCTCAAAATCTGTCATGTCATATTACTTGGTCAATGTTTACTAATTGTTTATGTTATGTAGGACCAAGTGACACAGAAACTGTGCATTATAAAATGCAAGGTGGATTTGTAAGGGAAAAAAATAATGAATATTCTGAAATTGCCAAAAGAAACATTATTATTATATATTTTCTATAGTAAACACAAGATAAAAAAAAACTTAAGAAGCAGAAAAGTTTCCTTCACGGTTTTGCAGTGGATTTAGAAATTCTTTTATGTATTCATAAAAAATAAGGATAATTTTTTGCAGTCGAAATATTTTCCTCTAGCTTAAATCAGTGTCACATTCTTCAGCTAAAAAAAAATACATCCTTACTCTTTTGGTTCAGTTGTTCAGGCAGTAATATGATAAATTCGGACAGTCCTACAACTTGCTTAATGGCTAGGTACGACTTCTGAAGTGTCACTCCCTCTCTTAACATGTTTTTCTGTCAGTTTGGATTTTGTATTTCATATTTGAAGAGTAAGGATATGAAGAATTATTAACTGTTATGGAAAAAGTGGTTAAAACAAAACATGAAAGACTAATTGTAGAAAAGAGAAGTTTTGACACATCTGAAGACATAAACCAGCAAAAAATGATAATAACCAGCAAAAAAATTATTTAAAAAATCACAATACTCTTTTGAGAGGGGAAAACATGTTGTTAATAAATAACCTTATGTTGTTGAGAGGCATTTAATAGTTTTGGCAATATGCCAATATCCTTATTGTCTTAGATGTTTTTTTATTTTTTATTTTTCATGATTTCCTTGTGTTTAAAGGACTTCTGACCTCATTTCTCACAGGTATTGCTGACCTCATTTCTCACAGGTATTGCTGACCTCATTTCTCACAGGTATTGCTGACCTCATTTCTCACAGGTATTGCTGACCTCATTTCTCACAGGTATTGCTGACCTCATTTTTCACAGGTATTGCTGACCTCATTCTCACAGGTATTGCTGACCTCATTTTCTTACAGGTATTGCTGACCTCGTTTCTCACAGGTATTGCTGACCTCATTTCTCACAGGTATTGCTGACCCCATTTCTCGCAGGTATTGCTGACCTCATTTCTCACATTTCTCACAGGTATTGCTGACCTCATTTCTCACAGGTATTGCTGACCTCATTTCTCACAGGTATTGCTGACCTCATTCTCACAGGTATTTTTGACCTCATTTCTCACAGGTATTGCTGACCTCATTTCTCACAGGTATTGCTGACCTCATTTCTCACAGGTATTGCTGACCTCATTTCTCACAGGTATTGCTGACCTCATTTCTCACAGGTATTGCTGACATCATTTCTCACAGGTATTGCTGACCTCATTTCTCACAGGTATTGCTGACCTCATTTCTCACAGGTATTGCTGACCTCATTTCTCACAGGTATTGCTGACCTCATTCTCACAGGTATTGCTGACCTCATTTCTTACAGGTATTGCTGACCTCATTTCTCACAGGTATTGCTGACCTCATTTCTCACAGGTATTGTTGACCTCATTTCTCAAAGGTATTGCTGACCTCATTTCTCACAGGTATTCCTGACCTCATTTCTCACAGGTATTGCAATGAGCTGTTGTTTCAAAATATAACAAGATTGTTTTTAAGCATTTTTGACTGGTCATGGTTTTGAGAGATTAGTAAGGCATTATCTGCAGTTAAATGCATATTTTAGATTTTTGGCTGGTCATGGTTTTGAGATATTAGCAAGGCATAATCTGCAGTTAAATGCATATTTTAGGTGTGACATTTGTATTAAATAAATATTTTTCTTAAATTTGTTACAGCTGAGTGCACACTCACCTGTCTGTTTTTGTATAATTCTACATCTCACAATTGCTTCAGGGAGGAGGCAATGTACTGGACGTCTTATCCTGGGGTCACGAGTTTGATCCTTCACTCCTCTTCTAACATTACTAATTGTCTTTCGGATGAGATGATAAACTGAGGTCCCATATATCAGTGACATACATTGAGCATGAAGAAGAACCAGGGGTGTCTCTTGAATGGAATGCTTTCTGTATTTTGTGCTATCCCCCACATTCTTAAAATAACTAAACTTTACTGGGGGCATTGGTCATGTTGGCTATTGGTACCAACAATACATAAACTCAAATAGATAAACATCTTTCTGTAAGGAAAGGAGGTTTGCAAGATGCTGGCTGCCGGAAATGGTTTCAAACTTAAAAGTCAGTATCATAAATGATGACTTTCTGAAAAGAAAGTGCAGACATACTTGTGTTTGTATAGTTTCAACCTTTGCCAACTGCTTAAGAGAATGAATTCTTTGTTCAGAGGTCAAGAGCCTTGGTTTTTTATACTCTAGCAGGCATGAGTTTGAATCCTACATATATGTGGTCTTTTTTTGATGCGCTGCAACTTTCTGTTAAATTTGTAACACATCTGCTTCTTTCAGACTTCAAAATGAGGACAGTTACAGGACAGTGGAAATTGATACTGATTTGAAAACAAGAATTGCAGGTCAGTTTAACACAGTATGGCATATTTTTGAAAGGAAAGTTCATTCATATGTAGTAAGTGAAAAAATGCAATTGTAGTATAAAAATAGAGAATTTTTTTTATTATTATTATATACATGTAATTTTTTATACACTTAATATAAAATTTAGAAAAAGGTTTTTGGGGCCTTAAGTTATTCTTTCTTTCGCATCGTTGGATACACACATATGACCCATTACATTACTCTCCATTCATCAGTGATAGAATATAATGATGACAGATATGTATATGCATATATCCTTCAGTTTTGCCAGACCAATTGTTCATATGGGCACTAGATTATCCTCTAGAGTGCAGACCATGGTCAGCTTGTATAGTCACAACTATAGTCACAAAGGCAATAATACCACCTTTAGGATAGAGTGTAATAAGACTATCCAAGTGGTACTATTTGTCACTTTTCCCCGTTTGATCCCCATCAGGCCCGGTAAAATTTCTCCGTGATAATTGATCTCAGACAATTAATGCATCTATAGGTCATTTGTCCCTCACCTCTGAGGAAGTAGTCAGTCATTTGCAGGGAAATTGATTAGCAAACTGGTTGGATACCCATGAACACTGGTTAGGTGACTGACCGTCGGGATATGACCTTAGCTGTTAAAACTGGCGTTAAACACCCATAAACCAATTGTCACTTTCAATTTCTAAAAGTTTGTTATGGAGGACAGCTTCTGCTTAAATATATTATCTTAAATATATTATCATAAACTTAGTCAAGCTAATGTGCCTTTTAAGATAATTTTCTTTTTCTAACAGATGGCTGTGAGATGTCTCCACTGGTGCCTGTGCAGTATTCAAAGTTCACACAGGTTTTTTTTTTTTTCATAATTATTACTGTATCTCAGATTGAAAATATGAAAGATTTGTAAATCAAGTGTATTTGAGTTGTGTTATATTTACAAAAAATGATAGACTTAAAGGGACATACCCTACAATGAACTGATGATGTAATACATCATTTTATTTGCTCACTCACTTGAAAATGGAAAATTAATTGATAATTCAAAGAAGAACGAATGTTCAGTAAGTTTTCTTTATTTTGAAAGACACCTAGAAAGTGCTCAATCAGAATAAATGGCTATCCACCCATAAATGGTACAGGAACAACTGTCTATATAAAATATAGTCTAATATAAAAAAATAATGTATTCAGTTTACCTGTTGCATTTAAAATTTTTGACTGGCACTGGAACATCAGGTTATATTTCATTCAAAATCATTCTAATTTACATTATTTTAAAGAAAATGGAATACTCTAGGTTTTAAGGTATGGCTCTTTGATTTTGAGCAGGCTGACTAAATTATGGATTATAAAAGTTAATGTTCTATACATAGATGAAACAATTCATTATTATTTTTCATATTATCTATTTTATAATATAAGAACATTGCTCATTCACTACAGGAAATTAACTTAAAATGTGAAACAAAGGAGCATAACATGCCGCAGGCAAGTACTGAAGGTGTTAAAATATGTCAGAAGTCTGATGCATCACCCAGAGAAATCAAAGCACTGAACAAACTCATTTTGTGTAATTATGAGTTTATCTTCATTTTATTTATACTAATGAACTTTATTCCAAAATCTCTGTTGTGTCATGCACCAAAGTCAGCACTTGAAAGCAAATATCTTCCACCATGTTTGTCACAAGATGATGGTTATGTGTAAATGAACCACTTCTTTCAAGTTATTTTTCTTTTTTTCATTTTAACAGAGAGATCATGAAATAAGCAATGAAAGGAAAAACAATAAGGAAAAACATTTCTGAAAGACTTTACTTGTACTTTGGCTCATTCTCAAATAAACTTGTGGATGTGGTTACCGGTATATTAGGGTAAATAACTCTGCACAGATGTTGCTTCAAACTTGCACAGTTACTTCCCTTATGTCAGTTATGCAGCTATAGAATGTAATCAAATGTAAGAGTAGTAACATTGGAACACAGTCCAGGATTAGTTTGTCATTTTTCCACTCTAATAATAATGTTTCTAGTGTTTCACACAGAAACTGTATAAATCTGTATTTCTGAAATCCTCTTATTTGTTCCAGTAGAAAGTTTTCTTGGCTCATGAATAGAAATAATATGTAAAAAGACACAGGAGCTGACTGCTTTACAATACCATAGCCATTCCCCCTAAAATCATAGTGATAATTAAAGTTCCTTACTTTAGACTTTTACTTTAATAAAATCATTTTTCATTTACAGAACTCCCCAACTACTGCAGACTCTGATATGTCAGAGCCACTTATACCAGTGATTTCGAAAAAATCTACAAGCACTGTTCAAGCAAAAAAATTGGAAGCAGAAGTAAGTGATACTAGTATAATACAAGATAACATGGTGAAAGGTCTCAACAGCACTCACATGAAAGAAAGGATAAGTTATATCTAAATCCCACTGATAGTCTGAATCATAACTTTCAGATTTGGACTCCAAATTGTCTAATACTACACCATGACTTTTCCAACTTGCTATTCTGTCTAAATGTGTAAATTGCATTTCTAAAATATTGCTATCAATTGGAAGTTATTCTGAGTCATTTGTTGGTAGTTTAAGCTTGATTGAAACTTACCACTATTCAATTTTGCTAACTGAGGTAACTTATGCAATGTACGTACTTGAAGCAATGATTTTAAGTTAGAGTTTACTTGTGCTGTATGCAAATCAAGAAGTGGAATCAAAAAGGTTAAATCTGTTTCTTTATTCAATATCAGAACCTTTTAGCTTTTACCACCCGAAATGTTGATTTATATGAAATGCTGTGTTAGTTCCCCCAAAAATTGTTTTTGTTATCCATAGGAAAGTCAGCTTCTAGAAGAAAGCCAGAGTCTCTTACCACAGATTCCTTGTTTGTCATCTTCAGCTGTAACATACAAGTCTGTAAATGATCTCAACTCTGCTACTAAGTCAGGGAAGGAAGTCAATTCTAGTCAATGGATCAAGGGAGACAATCCAAGCATCTCCTCTTCACAGAGTACTGTATCACCAGCTGTACATTATAGTTCAAAAGAACATAGTGACATTAACAGTGAGATGCAAGACAGATCTAGTGTGATGGAATACTGCAAGGGTCTGCCAAATAAAACAGCATCTTTTGAGTCTTTGATGAATAACAAGATTGAAGGGAGTGATATAAGTCTGTCTCAGTCCTTGAACTGTACAAGTAGCAGAGAAGGGGAGATAAGTCAGTCACAAGGGACAGTAACTCTTTCATCACAAGAAAAAGATCCTGTCAGTAGAATTTTATCAAGACTTGACAGACTGGTGTCTTCTCTGGATAAAGTTCCAAGGCGACAGGTAATAGGAAAATTTTGTAATTGAAATTTGTCAGACTGTTTATCTTAGAGTAAAAAAACCTGTATCTTCTTTTTATTTTAAATGTTGTTACGACAGTTTTGCACTAAACCCTTGTTATTATGATAGATGGTTATGTAGTTCTTTTTTATAAGTGCTTTTTAAAGTCATAATGTACTTACATTAATATGTGCAAATATTTTTAGCCAAATATTAAGATTATTTATTCTACAGCTTAGTTGCTACATATACTGAACAGTGTCACTCTCAGGCTCTGAGTCAAATTCATCCCAGTTCTGGATAGGCAAAATACATTACATTTACATTTTAACATCACTGAAAGAGAAAATGATCAGAAGTTTCGCAACTGGCACTTGATGAATCAAATCTCAGGCTGTCAACAAATTCCTATATTCCTATATTTTGGATCAAAATCCTATATTTTGAAATACCTCCTATATTTTGAAAAATATTCCTATATTTTTTAGTATAATTGTCGCGAAAAAAATGAGAGAGTCTAAATATTGTTTTGATACTGCTTTAAACTTCTTTATTATACAGGTAAGAGAAGTTGTTTGTCTTCGACAGCATCAAGATTCCAGTCAGATAATGTTGTAGTGCATTTTTCCATCATCTGAGAGGTCACCTTGAAAAGCAGTGTGATTGTCGACATTTTTTAGGTAAGTCAAACTGAACTTATAAGATTACATTAGTTTCAGTTATCAGTTTTAATTATAAAAGTCATGCTTTATGTTACTATAATGAGTCTGACATTGGTTTATAATTGTAACACTTTGTGGTACAAGCCTAAAGGTACAGATATTCCAGACTTGATACATAATTATCTGCTCTTAAAGTTGCCATAATTTGACTTAAGTTATTATGCTTCATCATTGCATATTATCATTTATTGAATCCTTATTGTAATGTGCTCTTTTGTTAAAATAAAAAAAAGCAAACGTTTCAGGTGCCCATTCAGATGATGATGTACTATGCAGCTCTTTGGATTGTGATGCTGTTGAAGTGGACAGTTTATGTAACGTAGAGATTGTAATTTTTAAGACATTTTAAAACTGGAAGCTTACAGGTAAGAATTGATAGGGTTAGTGCCTGTAAAGAATATAGTTTTCCATTAAAAAATTCCTATCTTTTGCCTCAAAAGGGTCCAAAAACTCCTACATTTTTGGTAAAAATATTCCTATATTTCTCCTATAGTTTTAAGAAGACTTGGTTGACAGCCTGAAATCTGTAATTATTCTGGCAATAAGTTTACAGCTGCAACTCAAGATTGACTACAATGCCTCTAACACTTAAGTTTGGTACAGTTGTTCAGAAATCATCCTTGTTGCTTGATTTTGATTTTTTGCACAGTTTAGACTGGTATATCTTTTTGATAAATTGTTATAGATGATGGTAGTGGAAGCCACAGTTCTACAGTGTATTACAAGTCTTCAGGACAGTCTGAACAACAGACTGAAGAAATCGAGATTTCTTACAGATACCACAGGTCAGGTTTAGAGTGGTTTGGTTTTGCATCACCTGTCAACAGTAATGTTACTTTCAGTTTGTAATTAGATTTGATAGAATTGATTAAAAGCAGCTGTAGTGTTCTTCTGTGAAATTTTAAAATTTTAATGAATTATTCTAAAAATAACTGTAAATGATATACATGTATAAACAATGTTGATCAAACACAGGGGCTCATTTTTGCAAGAACTGAATTTATTTTGTTGCATTTTTCTTTCAAGCATATATTACTTAAATGACATCATTTTTATGTTGGATATAAGAAGAAAACGCTTGGAACCGAAAGAACTTTTTGAAGTATTCTTTTAAATCACAATAATTATGTAAAATCATGTTTGAACTGTGCTGCTTAAATGTGCAGAACGCCTTAGGTTGTTATAGAATGTGATTGAACAGCATCTTAGTTTTAAAAAGATTTTCAAAAAAGTTTCTTCATCTATACAGGTTAATAAAAGCTATTAAAGAATGGAGAACACATTAATTTTTCTACTACATCAGGTGTTGTAGGAAGACTTCTGAGTACAACCCAGGCTGGTTTAACCAAGCTAACAGAACAACATAAGAATGAGAAGTCCAGACTAGCTGTGACTGGTAACCAGTCAACACAACAGACATACCTAACACTGCAGAACCAGTCAGCTGTAAATGATCTTAGAAAACGTCAGAAGCGGGTTTTTGATTTGCTTAAGAGGCAGAAATACTTAGTAGAGTTCTACAAAATAACTAGAAGGTATTTTTTCTTCAACATATTTTGTTTTTCACACTATTTAATAATTTCATACTGGAACAGTTTGAAAAATATACACAGTTCATTTTCTAGAATGCAGTATTTCATTTTTGTAACCTGTTATGTACAGTGAATCAGCTTCTTGGGGGGTATACATAAGTACTCTGAGGTTCAATCTACTCCAACCGACTCGAATATGTAAATCAGACTTCAGAAAAACTGATGGATGGATTGTCTCTGAATACACACTTTTACTCTGTCCAAATCACAGCAAAACAAGACAACATCATGACCCAAAATAGCCTGGGTTAGCTATGGTAGGTAATAAATCCCTAAAGAAAGTATAGATCTTTTGTAAATAATTACACATCCTTCATCCAGTTCAATGTATATAGGAACCTGCAACATTGTCAGTTAAGAGTTGAATAATTCCATCTCAAATCAATCAGTAAACCTATTTTCAGGCTTTTTAAAACATAAAGAGGCTCCATTAACTTCATTCTTTTCTTGTAGATCTGTTTCTGAAACATGTATCACTGAGTCAGAGAAGACTGATTGTAACACGTGCACAAACACTGAGAAAAGACAAACTAGACATACAGAGAGAAACAAAAGAAATTGTCAGCAACTAGAAAGACCTAAGAAAGGCTGCCTTGTCACTACAAGGCCTACTTCAGAAGATGTCCTAAATCAAAGTGTTGTATCATCAATGAGGAAAACTTTAGAAGAATTGAACGACAGCCACTATAAGAGGAAAGCAGACATATCTAATTTGATGGACAATAAACCTGAACATGGTCAGGGAATAAGGACTAGAAGAACACAGTATAATGACAAGGAAACAAGAGCTAGGTTAGGAGAAAACAAAGTGAACAAGGGCAAAGATAATGCAGAAGTTGTAGTATGTTGTTTTTCTCAAGATGAGATGACTGTTCCAGATACACAGGAGTTTAATACACAAGAAACCAGCAGAACAAGTGTGAATGATATATTTGTAGACAAAGATGAATTAGTAACAGAAAATACAAACACACATCTTCCAGGGTGTACTGAGAAAGAAGAAGACAGAAAAACAACTGCACAGGAAATTACAATCAAGAATGACACTGACATTGGTTTGTCTGTTCTCGCTAGACCAGATACTGCTGAGGCAAGGTCCATTAATAACAGGGCAGACATCAACAACAGTGATGTAATGAAAAGGTTTAAGACTATAAATGTTGAACATTGGGAAAATGTCAAGAAACCAAAATTAAATAAGGATATATGTTTATCCAATAATTCTGAAAAAACTACAGCGAATGCTAAAGAAACTTCAAAACTATCTGAAGTTTCATGGCTAAATATGGTAAGAGACAACGAAAACAAGGTACAAGATGATGGTGAAACTGTAGAAACCATGCGAGAGGAAATGTTTACAGCTTCGAAACTGAATCTAGTAGAAGAGCGACCAAGCAAAATGAATAAAATTTTGAATGTTAATGAAGACAAAACTGAGTTTTCATTCACAAAGCCAGCTTTGATTAGCATTGCAGATGAAAAGAAACCTGACAGTACATTAAAATTTCTAAATATTCAGAGTGGAAAAGAAACAAATATAACCAAGAACACCTCAAGTAATGATATTATGAAATTCAGTGACAAACAATGTAGAAATTTGGAAACATATGATAAAGGAATTAATGCTGCAAATAATGATGAGGGGATTGTAATTGGTTTATGCTCCCCTCCAAATGCTACAATTCCAGGAGATACATGGCACAATGTGTCCCCTACTGCAACTTCCATGAGCTCAGACGTGTTTATGGTAAAGTTCAAAGACTTGCAAAAGAGATGGAATAAGAGAGCCATGTTGTCAGAGATCAAAAGTTCTGTAAACCTACAAGTTGAGAGTACTGAAAGTCAAAGATACAGCAATAAAGTAGCTCTTGATGAAAGAAAAGAATTACCTGGTCCTTCTGAAGTGGCAGAGAAATATGTTAGAAAAACTAAAATTCATGAGACTGTTCCTAAAAATACAGTGATAGAAAAAGATAGCATATCTGAGACCATTGACTCAGTTATTAAACAGTCAAGGGAGATAACAGCAGGCATCAAGAAGGCAGGTACAGAAGAATCTGGAAATACACATAGACACTGTTCAACAACTGCTACTTCCACTCAGGTGAATATTCCTCAAGGCTTACAACAGAATAGGTATCATATAAAAACAACAGGCTGGCCTTATGACACTAAACTGGCCAAGTAAAGTGAATTTGATCTTAACTGTAACATGAAAGTAGTGAAATATTTTTTCCTGAATTTTTCTGCCTATAAAACAATTTTTGAAACTTTTAAGTATAGATATATTTTCACACAGCAATTGAAATAGCAGAAAGTCTTGTTTATAGACTTACTAAGAGACTGCTTATAAAGATAGATATTGTTTCTGTCATGGAGTCATATTAAATCAATGTTTATCAGGGGTCATTTATTTTGTAAGATTTTTTTCAACTCTACATGGTTTTATTGCTCTGAAAGTAGCAAGGTATTGAAAATTATTTTGGATTTTCGTATAAAAGTTACCATTTACAATATTTACAGCATAAGTTAAGAACAAGACTACCAACATTGAAGGATTTTGTTCTGTCAGGACAGCTAATCCCTGGTAAAGCAGTGCTTTCTTGCTACCTGGAGGTAATATTGTTTGTAATATGACTGATTCATGAGCTGAGCATTTTATATACAGTTTGTTATTTTATTTTTCTTTATGTAGATCTAATATACTTGATTTATCAGCCATGAACTGAGTGGCAGATAGAATAAATTTCCTTCAATTAATTCAAGAGATAAACAGCAGACATAAAATTTCACAAATTATACCCCAAAAAAATGACAGTGTTACGTTGACTTCAAGGGGAGCCAGCCAGAACCTATGCTCAACAATACACTTTTCTACAAAAATTATTTTCATTTTCCTTCAATTTGTTCAAGAGATACAGAGCAGAAACTAAAATCACATATTAAATCATAATGACTAGGGATAACTTTGACCTTGATCACAGCAAGCTGGAACCTGGGTTCTGCCCTCTGCTGTCTCATAAAAGTTACCATTTCTGCTAAGTTGTTTCAGTTACCTTCATGCAGTTCAAGAGATACAGAGTGGACAAAAAATAACAAACATAAAATCGGAATGACAGTGTAACCTTGACCTTGATCCATACAAGCAGGAATATGTGCTTTACACATTGTTTCAGTATTGTTAACATTTTTGTCAGGTAGTTTCAATTGGTTCTGGAGATACAGAGCTGACACAAAATTTGACCCATTTCATAATTATGACTAAGTGTGACCTTGACCTTGGTTCAAGCAAGCTAAATCATAATGACTGAGGGTGACCATGATCCAAGGAAGCAGGAACCTGTGAACAGTGATCTGCACATTGTCTCGTTATGGTTAACAATAACATTTCTGTCAAGTAGTCCAAGGAAGCAGGAACCTGCGATCTGCACATTGTCTCGTTATGGTTAACATTTCTGTCAAGTAGTCCAAGGAAGCAGGAACCTACGATCTGCACATTGTCTCGTTATGGTTAACATTTCTGTTAAGTAGTCCAAGGAAGCAGGAACCTGCGATCTGCACATTGTCTTGTTATGGTTAACATTTCTACCAAGTAGTTTCAATTTCCATAAAGCTGGTTAAAGAGATACATAGTGGACAAGGAAAGGGTGACCTTGACTTTGACAAGAAATTTCACACAATTCATAATGACCAAGTGTGACCTTGACTGATCAAGGAAGCCAGAAGCTGCACTCTGCACATCATCTCATTATGGTTAACAGTTCTACCAAATGTTTCAATTTGATTAAATCAGTTCAAGAGATACAGAGCGGACAAGAAATTGTACTCTGCATATAATTTCATTATGGTTAACATCTCTGCCAAGTAGATTCAATTTGATTAAATCAGTTCAAGAGATACAGAGCCAACACCAAATTGCTAACAAACGGATAGACAGCTAGGGGCATAACAAAATGCATCCTTTCAGATGTATAATAAAAGAATGTTTTTGTTTTGAAGACATTTAAGTGGATTAGAAAAGAATTTATATAGTATATTTATATTTATTTTGAGGGAAAAACACATAGAGCTTCACTTACTTCCTTGGGAAAGATAAGAACACAGGAAGGTCTTGTTTTTCTAGCTGCATCACAATGGGTGTCAACTTTAACAGATGGGGTCCCAGTGAAGAAAAGGAAAGCCTATGAGATGGTGAGTAAATAACCCACGGAACTAGTGAGAAAGTGAGTTAGAGCAAACATCAACATGCCAACAGAACAAACTGAAGACATGTTAATTGTAATATTCAGTGGCCAAACAGAAGGTCTTGCATCCATTGACATGATACAAAAACTCCTGCTTTTGTTTTTTCACATATGTTTAAAACACATGTAGGTTATTCTATGTAACAAAATTTTACACATGGAATTCATGGCATCAGAACAGATGTTTTTTTTCAAACTTCTTTCAAACATTTTAATATTCATTACAAATCGGTGAAATACTGTTTCAGGTTTTATACAAGGGCAGACAACTTTTATCCTTCTGCAAAGAAAGTCCTGACTGTTCTGTTACACAGAAAACAACACAGTCTACTGTACCTGTACAATCAGTTGATCAAGCCATCCAGGTTGAAGATTCAGAATTTTTTTCACCATCACAGAAAATGTCAGAAGACGAGAAGAAATTAAGTGCTTTATTGTCAAACTGTGTTGTTAGGCTTCTAACCGAGCTAGATTTTGTACCTTGTCATGATTTACCTGATAATTTCTGGACAGAAGATTTCTCTAAAGTAAGATTGCATAAAGACACATGGGACATAGTGAATGCGTGGTGACTTTGGGTAATGGTTTTGTATACAAGGTAATATGTGTCCAACATATGTATACTTTTCCATTTATAAATATAGAAGTTTAATTTGATGACTGAATTCGTTCTGTTACTCTTGTTTATCATAAATTGAAAAATAAAAAAAGAAGTGTTTTAAGACTCAAGTCTTTTATCATACTTTATTTCTCTTCTCTGTGATAAATATGGCTTTTCATATGGCTTTTAAATATGGCAGCTCAGATTTTTTGTGAGCAGCATAGTGATGTTTAACAAGAGAAAAATGACTTAAACACATAAAAATACCCAGTTCCTTTTCAACTGTAATTTTAATGTCTTAATCATATAAGTGATCATAGCTCTTACCTATGAAAAGGGCTTCTCAGATTCCTCTCATGATGAAACCACTTAATGAGAGAGAGCCTGGCAATTTGCATTATTATTATCCCCTGCGAAAGGTAGAGGGATATAGATTTGGCATTTTCTGTCTGGCTGTTCATCCTTCCATCCATCACACTTTGACTGGAACATAACTTAAAAATTATTTAATTTATAAACTGAAAACTTCATATGTGATTATACCTCACTCAGTAGAAGTGCAGTGCATAAGAACTGTATCTATTTGCTTCATAATTTTTGAGTTATTCTCCTTTGCTATTTTTCCTATTTAGTTTTTGTTTGGACCATAACTCTAGAAGTATTTGAGGTATCAACATTACACCTCAAAGGTGCATAGATGTCTTTATGGGGCCATGAAGTGAATAGAAACTATAACCTTTCACTTGACAAGTTTTGAGTTATTGCCCTTTTTTCACTTAATTTTGTTTGGAATGTATCTGAAAAAGTATTTAAGGTATCAACATGAAATGTCATAGTGCATAGATGTCATTGAGGAGAAGTGGAATGCATAAGAACAGTAACTATTCACTTCATAATTTTGAAGATTTTAAGGGATTGCTTTGAAGATTTTATGAAGACTTAAGCTTCAAGAACATGACAGATAACAGATTGTAACATTATTTTGTGTTATAAACATTGCCTTGTGATAAACTGTAGTGTGAATGGTAGTTATTTACTTTGAATTGTAGTGTATTTATAGCTATGTGATTTAACCTAGTAAGCTTGTTTGTTTTCGAAGAAAAAAGTCAAGTCATTATGGTCACCATGTTGTCTTTGTCAGCGTCATGGCCCCCAGTGTCAATAATGGCCCTGCCCTGGGGCTTATATATAGTTATATAGGAAAAACTTTGAAAATCTTCTCTAAAACTGCTTTACAAAGAACTTTGTAATTTGATGTGAGGCATACCTAATTTAGTAGACCTCTTCACAAGATTGTGCATATTATGTCCCTGGGGTCAAAATAAGACCCACCTATGGGGTCACTTGGCTTTACACCCACTTCCATAGGAAAAAAACTTCTAAAGGGAAAGGACAAAGCCTAGAACTTAACTACATTTAAATGGGATGGGTAGGTATTTCCCTTCCCCCTGCATGGGACCCACCCCTGCCCTTGTTGAACAAGCAAAAAAAAAAAAGACAAATAAATGAATGATAGAATCAGTTTTATACCATCGCCATTTGAATATTAATGCTAACATGTGCATCAAAAATTAACATTCCGCTGATGTGAAGACTGTTGATTCAAAATAGAGGGATGATTACTAAAGCAAAATGTTTACCTCGGCATGAATCTTCATCTCCTTTTCAGCCAACAGTCTTCCAGCACTTTAAATGCTTTTTTTTTTCTGGGATAAGTAGGTTCTTGCAAATTTCTTTATTTTGCTGTTCTTTTTTTTTTTTTTTTTTGATTGGCAAGTACTTGCAAGCTTGTTTCTAAAGAATAAGGCAGATGAGCATTAATGCTGCTCCGCAGTTCTGTTGTGTTAAAATATGCAACTAAGTTTGCATTATTCAGCGGGGGATATAAATTTGCTGAATTGGCATTTGTTACTGATACTAAGCTTAGACAGAGGCATGTAGCTTAGTGTTCCATGCCCAATATACACAGCTCATGCCTCCTCCGATACTCAAAGAACCCGAACAACTAACCAGAACTACAGAGGCCTAACAAATACTTAAAAGGCTCTGATAGGCAATAAAAGTTTGCAATATTAACTTGATATAATTTCATCAAATTTGGTGAATGAAAAGCTTGTTAATCATCTATGAGAAGCTTAATTATAGTAATAAGACTGATTTGTAGGTTTTTTTTCACTTTTTTGCTTTACAACTGTATTTCAGATGTTGCTGACACTATTTTCTAAAAGGTACCAGTGATGGACTAATTTTCATGAGAAATTTTAACTTAGGCACTAAAGGAATCACATAGGTAGGATAGCCAATTAGCCTATATTTAACTGTTGTTGAAAGGTAACAACCTGAACCAGGAAAGCATTCAATGGGCACTTTATGTTCTTAATAAATTGTTTTCTTTCTCCTTTTTAAATCATAAGAAAACAAGAACTGTCACTGTAAGATGACAATGCCCCCAAACGTGGTGCTTTGACCTTTGAACTGAGAACCAGTCATTCAGTGGTCAAGGTCAAATAAATATAGGTCAGTGGGAATGTCTTATCCAAAGGGGGTTGTGTCTAAGTATGAAGTAATTCCATTTACTTATAAGGAAGTAATGGGCAATGTTAAAGTTTTTGGACAATTGGATCTTCAAGGTGAAGGTCATTCAGGGGTCAAGGTCAAACAAATATAGGTCATTGGGAAGGCCTTGTCCAAAGGGGTGTTGTGTTTACGTATGAAGTGTATCCACTTATCAATTTGGAAGTTATGGCCAAATATTAGTTTTTGGACAATTGGATATTCAGAGGTCAAGGTCAAATAATTAAAGGTCAGTGGGAAGGTCTTGTCCAAAGAGGTGTTGTGTCCAAGTATGAAGTAAATCCACTTACTAATAAGGAATTTATGGGCAATGTTGAAGGTTTTGGACAATTGGATATTCAAGGTAAAGGTCATTCAGGGGTCAAGGTCAAACAAATATAGGTCAGTGGGAAGGTCTTGTCCAAAGGGGTGCTGTGTCCAAGTATGAAGTAAATCCACTTACTAATAAAGAAGTTATTGCCAATGTTAAACTTTTTGGACAATTGGATCTTCAAGGTAAAGGTCATTCAGGGGTCAAGGTCAAATAAATATAGGTCAGTGGAAAGGTCTTGTCCAAAGGGGTGTTGTGTCCAAGTATGAAGTAAATCCATTTACTAACAAGAAAGTTATTGCCAATGTTAAAGTTTTCAGACGGACGGACAGTTCAAAAACTATATGCCTGCCTTCGGGGGCATATATTATATTCAGTGAAACAAAACAAAATTTCAAGTTTTTTTTTTTAAATTTTAATTTAAATGTAACATGCTATTTTAAAACTGTATTAAAAACTGGAGTCAAAAAACAAAACAAAACAAAACTGATTATTAACCACAAGAGGGTCATAATGACCCTATATTGCTCATCAATTTGAAAATCCTTGCTGAAAAGATCATGAAATTTGTAATTTAGGACACTGTCAGAGATATATTTCAATCAATGAGGGTTTCTGACCCCAAATGGCCAACATTCAATCTTAACGACAGAGAACCCTTTTTATGAATTTGGCTTCAGACATAGATTTCTCAGTTTATAATATCTGATAATGGATCATTGAGGCAAGCATTCTGTCCATAAAGATTGGGTAAAATTTGTGACCTCTGACATTAGACAAAGGTCATTCACAAATCTAATGCTATCAGTTGAGCTATTAAAACTAAAACAGAATTCCCTAACCTTGAAAATCACCATCACTTTCATTAACAGGTAAAAATTTTAAGTGCTTTTTATTCAATTTTCAGGCTAAGTGAAAAACTGTTGTGTTATGTCCGCTATAGAGATACAGGAGTTCTGCAATTATCACACTGGACTTCATCATGGCATGGTAATTTATCCCTCGCAGCAACATTTGAATTATATAAAAAAAAGTAAATTAATTTATATTATGTACATAAAATACTGATTGAACGAAGACAAATATTTCATAACTTCCCTTCAACAGTATATCACTAGAGTTTAGTTTTATTCTGAAGTGATCATTTGACTTTCTATGTTATGAAACAGCCCTTACAGTTGCAGTCATTGTGGCTACTCAATGCATGAACATTCAGTTAAAATATTGTTATGCAGTATATTACATATTATTGAAGTACATTTATCTTGATAGGCAAACATATATACATATACATATTGGAGTTTGATTCATATACACACAATAAACATCATTCAGTAATAAAAGATCTCAGCTAACAAAAACAACTTTCAACAAATAACCCCACAGAGCGAAATATCTCAAAATTAACTGCTCTGAACATCATAAACATTTGTAACAAAATGTGTCTGAAACATGTAGAGACATAATCAAATTACTCTTCAATAATGTTTCTTAAATTAATGCATTTCCAAGTCATCTTTTATATTAACTGACTGACAATATTCTGGTTATACCACAAACAGGAGTCTCCATAAACATGACTGAGTCTTCAGCCAGTCATTTCTAATCAACAATTTTTCTGTAACATTACTTGAACCTGTTCTCAAGATATAAATGAAACAGCTTTATCCCTCCCCTAACCGAAATATGTAGTATGAGAAAAATATCTAAAGATGGATTAGTAATCTGACAATGTGACAATAAGTCTGTCTTACACAGTTTACAATTTAAGTTCAGCTATTCCTTATTTTTTCAAGTGAATGTTAAGAAAGAATCTGAAGACTGACTAGAAAGTTTGGATTAACCTTTAGGATAACACGTCTTTAGTGAAAAATGTTACAACTGCACAACATATTGAACAAGGGTAGGCAGGGTAATGCTTCAAGCCAAATAAAGGCAGAATTTCCAGATGAGCAACCTCTCAGAATGAAACCTTTCAGAATGATAAATATTCAGACTTAACATGTTTTTTACACCAAAAATCCTGTTAAATTTTAGAATTTCATTGAAAATACTCATTAAATAATTATGTTCCTTGGCACAATATTTAGTCTTATACAATGTCATACACACCAATAGTGATATTTTTAATCCTAGAGCCCAAAAAGTAGCATATATTTAAAAACTGTCATAAAATTCGCCCAAAGCATTATATTCTTTACAGTCCTGCCTCCAGTACTGAAATGTCTTGAACTTTCTTGACCACAAATAGCACCATAGCTAAAGAGTGGCAGACAGTTTAGGGTATAACCGATCATTTGTTGGTCTGTGGCAACTGTGAAGTAGCTATCATTCTAACAGCTCATCCCCTTCCTCCACATCCTGAAAGGAATACAATTGTATTCAAATAGAGCAAAGGTAAGATGTATTTGTCTAGAATATATTACAAGCCACAGCATTTCTGAGACTGTCGCAATCAAAACTGTAAAATAAAATATTGCAAGTTCCTACATCTGTTCTAAAAACCAAGATTTTCTTAGGTTATAACTGTAGTGTCAGTGTTACAAATGGCATTATATATATCCATATTATTGAAATGTACCATCAAAACTGACTAAAAATTAACACACTGTCAGAAACATGATGTATCTGAATAACCCAAAATATGCCTAAAAAATGTTAAAATGTCATTCTGACAGACCCTGATAAACTGTTATGCAATGTCACAACAATAAAGCAGGTGTGTCTTTGTTAAGATACATACGTGTACCTAAGAAGCACCAAAAATGAAATTACAAAATGGACTCTGAATGGACTCTTTTCAAAGCTGAACTCTGATGTTTAAGCTATGAACATTAGTTTTTATGTTGCTGCCTCCTGAAGTAACTTCTTAACTGGCCAATGGAAACATGCTGAGTGTAGACTTAATGTCTGTTTAAGACCTCGAGCATGATCCCATTCATACAATTATGTTTACTATGCAACACATATTATTGATACTGAATTTCACTGCATAAACTTTATACTTTACCTTCAAGCTTAACACCTCTATTTGTGCTTTGCCTTTAGTTGCTTCTCTCACAAGTTCCTCAATCTCTCGGAAAGATCCTGGATCTATCAACACCACCTATAGCATGAAAAAAAGATTGACTGCATCTTGATCAAAGTAATTGCAGCAAAGTAAGTCAATCAGAACTCTTTTATCATTAATGCCATTGTAATTTACTCACAAGTTACAATTATTCATTTGGATTTTAGATTTGTCAGAAAATTCAAAAACATTCTAAATTATTGTTCTTAAATTCAATATGTCTTAAAATGATAATTGTATTTCATCAGTTTTTAAACACTGGATTCTCTAGAGATTAAACTGTGCTATATTATCATCTTGTCTGGTACGTGTATTTCTAAAGCCAGAAAACACATTCTTCACTTGTTTCATTGTTATTGTGGGGCACACCAATAAAATACACATTATATCTCGCCCCTGGAAGGCAGAAAAAAGAAATTCTGTAAGGGCCCGTTTTTTTCTACTTGTCAAATAATTTTATAGAGAGGGTTGGTCAATCTGAAAGTGCCTTCCTGGGGTGGGTTAAATGTTTTACTGGAATGGCCCTGACATTGTTTTAAAGTCATTTTTCTGTTTCAGAATGAATGCAAAATAATCATATTTCCAACTTATAAAAAGTTATTCAACTTCAAAGTTATATCAGTGTCCAAAATGACCAAGATAAATGACAGTAAAGATAAATGCTTAATTTACAGTGAGCACTTAGAAATCATGAAATTAGAAATAATTAAGACTTCTTTCATTTCTAAGAGTTGTATAAATGACATACTCTTCCAGTACTATAGGACTGGGCCAGTCATTAAATGTTCTAACTGTATTCCACTTCACTTGGAGTAAGACTTTTTCTCAATGAATAGATTTAAATTAATAGAATGGCAAGGTTTGTTTTTTCAAGGATACATATCAGTACAAACTGAATTTTTTGAAAATATTCAGAGTCACTTTGACCACTAATATAAAGACCTTTTTCTGCCTTCAACAAAAGATACTTAACACACCTACCATTTCTAACTCCTCATCAATGTCATCCTGCTCAACTTTCTTGGCAATTTTCTTTATCTTTGGTTGCAGTTTTCTACCATCTTTCCCTAAATACATGTATAGTTAAACTTTTGTTGTATTATCATATTTTCTTCAGCAAATGATACCATATGAGTCAAAGTAAACTGTTACTAAAAATAGTTACAGACGTAAAAATAAACTCAACTGTATAGCCTTTTCATTTCATTAGGTTATTATGACACTGCTTGAATGTTTAAATGAAGAAAGAAACATCAAAGAACACTTATGATGAAACCAATGGGCTTTGACTATTATTACAAATAGTAGAGCATTTCTAGTCACATTGTATGCCACGGTGTCAAAACTGGTCAACCCCTTCAAAACTTCCAACCTACCTGTACTTACTCTATACTTTTACTAACTAGTAATACATAGTGAGCATTAATGTATGTGTAATCTACGAAATGACGCTGTACTTGCCAGGTATAGTCAGTTTCAGCCTCATGTATGCTCTCTGTATTTTAATAGTTTCCTTCTCTGTAAACTGTTTTATCACATCCAATGCCTGAAAAGTGTAATAATTTTAGACAAATTAGTTGAAATTACTAATGCTTACCTCAGGTATTCTGTTCAGACAGATGCATAGAACAATTACCCTTTCATTTAATTAAAATTTTTAGTTATATATCCCACAATAAATTTTGGTTATTTTTACTCTCTACAACTTAAAACACTTTCACTGAAGACCTCCCATAGCCTAGTGGTTACTCTTTGCATCTGGCTAAACTTGTCCAACATTTGAAACTGAGCAAGAGCATGAGGTGTGTCTAGCAACCGATTCCAACTGCCACACGAACCTCAGTTTTTCCAGCTGTTAGTTGATGACAGTAATGTAAGTTAATAACTATTTTTTTAATTGAAAAGCTTCAAAAAATATTTTGATTAAACAAAAATATACATAACAAAATGCCAAGATCCTAAAGGAAGTCTTTGTAAACTTATTACAATAAATATTTCAGGATGCTGATACCATCCAAATTTTTCTAAACAAATTTATTGTATTTTGTTGGCCAAATAATATTTTACCTGCTGCTTTGTATTTCTGGTAGGTTTTACAGAGAAGTGAAGATCTTTCATAGCCTTTTCTATCATTGTTACAGTATAGGGTCTATTTGTGTCAGGGTTCACACACTTGTCAGCAACAATAGTGGCGATATCTCGGAACATTGACTCCAGCTGAGCATGCCTCTCTTTCTCTGATACCTGGAGTTCACCTTTAGCTAAAATCTACACAAACAGCAAAGAAAAGTTTGGTTAAGTGAAATTCAATCAACTCATTTTGCATCAAATATAAAGTCATATTGGGTTCAGTTATGACTGCACACAATCTATTTCACAGGGTAAAAGTAATTTGATAATGTAGGGGATAACCACTAAAGAGCTCTAGAGGGAAAAGGTAAAATTTAGAGGGAAAAGTAGAAGTAAGTTGCTGGTTGTAAGTGAAAATCTAACCTGGCATAATCAGCAATCAGCACCAAAATACATGACAAAGTAGTGAAAAATATAAACTAAACTGGTGATTATTATGTAAATGCTTTACAAACAGATTGTTTGTTACCTGTAGACAAATTTCTGACTGGTTATCTGTACCAAATATTTTCTTTAAATCTCCTGCTTTAGCCACTTCTCCTTTTGAAACATTGGTGAAAACTGTATGTGTCTGCAATACTTCATCAATATCGGTCTCTCTGAAATACAATGCAGAAGTAAATTAAAACAAAGCATCATTACAAATATAGTGAAACATTACATTAGTAGTTTACTAGCTCAAGTCTTTACTTAAAGACCAAGGGTTTTAAAATTTGTCAGATCTGTTTGCAATACAATGGATTATTTCAAATAATTGGCAAGCATCCCAACTGACTACAGTATTCATCCATTTATCCAGCCGAATAGCCATGGATGGCAAAATCCATTGTCCAAACGTCCCAAGAGGTATATTTCAGGTTCAAACAACTGTCAGAAAACTGGAATTTAACTGGTCCATTTTCTGAAAGACATTTTAATTTTACAGAAGACCAGGTTTTCATAAACTACAAGTAGTGGTAAAGCATACAATCATATATTTTCCACTTGAGCTGCTATATGCATGTTGCTTGAGCAAGTTCATTGATATTTTTAAAGAGGCTGTACTCCAGATTTGACATAAAAAAACAAATTTCATAAATTATATATTTAGATGCCGTGAGATTATAACAACATAATATTTTACTTCAAAACTGATTATAAAAGTCAAAATAGAATAAAAAAAAATATTTTCGCTCCAGCCTGATTTGAACTCTGGACCCTCATGTTAACAAAATATTTACAACGCTTTTACTGTCACCACCATCGCCGCATGTGATATTACAGATATTTACTTTAAATCTTATACGATATAGTTATACCGTCGCGTTACGGTATAGCACTTTGAAAAGGAAAATAATCAATTTATAATGTAATTATTTGAGTTATTTTTTGTCAGTAAGTTATTTTTTAAGCATTAGTCATAAATATTACAAGAAATTTATAATACAAGAAAACTTTCTTTTTTTTGTCATCTGGAGCACAGCCCCTTTAACCTAACAGTAGTTTGGGCTGGTTAAGAAATTTTACAAAAGATATCTGCAATTCTTGTATCTTAAATGTTACACAGTTCTATTGTCACACAAAATCTAATGGACCAATTAAACACTTGACAATGCCAATGCTTTTTGCAGTAATTTGATCAAATATACAATATCTATTTAATATATTCATGTCTGAAGTTTTACAGTATATTTATCAATAACTGGACATAAGTATGATAAGGTGCAGTCACATAATTACATTAAAAAATTAAGACAATCTATTCATTTTTTATATGCTTCTATTATGGTGTCCTACATCAGTGACTATTCATACAATAGTCTCACTATTTCGCCAAGAAGGTGAATCGATTTTACGGGCTGACATATATGTTTATTCACCTTGAATGGCTTAAAGGTTGAACAACTAAAAAATATCAGACCTCTGATAGCTGTTTAACTCATAATAATAATGAATTGGCAGTGGCTACGGTTACGGAACCGTAATCCTAGCCTCTGAGTCTAGGATTACGGAAGTTCCGTAATCCTAGACAGACCCACTGGAATAGGCTAAGGTTACGGAAGTACTTTTAAAGAAAGGTTACATACCCAAAATCAAGTGATAAACTGTTTATTGTCTCAAATATTACACTTCTCCAAAATGAGTCAACACTAATGTTATGATACGCCATCTTTGCTGTTGTATTGACTAACGTGAAAGGCGATGTGAATAATTGCCTTTTAATGTGTATTGTCTTAAGTGTAATTTTGTTCGCATTATTATGACGCAAAAAATGAACGACTGTCTATTAAATTCCAAGTTTTCATTGAATTATAATGTTAGGATGCAAATATTGCAGGTCGATCTTGTCAATTTCTAATTATTTGGGGAAGGTTGGGAGAAAAAAAAATGGTGCCCTGGGAATAAGTACTCGTTTATTTTGTGCAACAATAAATTTGACCACAGGTTATTTATTTTTGTATAAGATTCCTTTATTAAAAGAAAGCAATTAATGAAATAATTTACCATTGAAAGTGATTTACATGATTTTATATCGCAACATTTTATTTTTTTTAAAAAAATTACTTGTCCAACTAGTACAAATGAGCAATCAAGTGATAGTATAAAGATGACAACGATGTTTAACGTTAGTTCGTTGCTGAAACAACAATCGAAATGACAAAAATGACAGTTTGATAACACAAATTTGGTAAAATGGTTTGTTTAATGATTAAAAATTAAATTTGGCATGCTATTTGATATTTAACTGTTGAAAATACGCTTCTTTAAAAAACTTCCGTAACCGTAGCCTTTTCCAGTGGTTTTGTCTAGGATTACGGAACTTCCGTAATCCTAGACTCGGAGGCTAGGATTATGGTTCCGTAACCGTAGCCACTGCCTAATGAATTAGGCTACAGAAGTATAGTGGACTGCTACCTGTACCAGACATTTTAACAAAATTTTAATCTAAAAAATCAGAGTCTATAATGTAATATTGCACACTTACACTTTATTTCTCCATGACACAACTTTGTTCGGATAACTTGCTATCTCAAACCGTTTTCCTCCCTTCTTCAATCTTACAATGGCCACATTGGTTAGTCTTTTCTGACCAGTAGGCTGTTTCACTTGACGTGACATTTTGATTTATTTTGAAATACCGGCAAAAGAAGGCAAATGGAATATAAATATTTGTACTTGAAAGTTGATGTCTGAGAGGGTTTTCAGAATAACAACAAATCTGTTAACTTTGCACAAATTTCATAACCGGAAATAAATAATTCAACAGACCACCGAAGACTAAACTTGTTTCCTATTGAAGATTCAGAAAGATTCTCAAACTTCCGGTTGCTGAAAATTTGCAAGGAGAAAGTTTCAAAAAGTTGGTTGTTCAAGTGCGGGAGATCAGATTATTTTGTAGCTGTTCGAAGACGCCAGCATGTAAAGTTTTTCATTGTTTATTTGAAAAAGAATGGTGGAACCGGGCCCGCCTGTGACTATAAACGAACTCATAAAGGTCTGTTCCTCCTATGAATTTAGTTAGATGTAGACTAGATTGATTTTACATGCTTTCTTTAGAGTAAATAAGTTTTTGCAAAGTAATAATGTTAGGCAAAGGGAGAGAAGTGCACCAGCCCTAGTGCTGTAACCGGCCATTCCCAGGACACCATCAATGGTCTGTAGGTTTACCAAGTTAACCCATTGCTTGCTGTGGACTTCAACTTCTATGTCTGTACTGCAGAAGGCAAAGCATCACAGGCAGGTGACATCATCACAATGGTTATAAAACTCCAATAGAGCTTATTTGCATTTTAAAGACTATAAAAACACTATGATGTACAGATTTTCTGATCTCTAGGTCAGGGGTATTCTATGTGCATTCCATTCACGGATGGTGCGTGATTAAAAACTGTCTGTATACTGTTCGTAGTTGGCTCTGATTTCAATAAAGGACAGATTGTGGGTTTGAGTAACACGGCGGATAGGATGGATGACATATTCTGGAATCAAAAATGGCATCTTGTTGTTAACAACCTTATACAAAAAAAATAATACATTGTAAAGTTGTAGTCTCTTGCTCCTTCTGCATTGTTGCAAGGGCAGCACGAAATACCCAAATATACCCAAATACACCCAAATATACCCAAACACACTTAAATTGTATTATTTAATTAACTCATTCTTATGATATTTGATGAGAAAATATTAGTTTTAATAGTTATTTTGCAGTTAATATTCCTTTGTTTGTATTCAGATTTCTTTTCATACACGGTGCTGTGAAAAACAGACATTGTGATAATTACTAATAAGCATTATTAAATACTGGGAACAGGTTCTAGTTAAATATAATTAAAATACGTTAAATAAATTTAAAAAAACATCCAATGTATAAAATTAAATCTCTGAAAAAAAAAGAATAAAAATCTTATTAGGAAATTAGGCAATAATTCGAATAGACATTAATAAAGGGAAACAACCTACAATAGTATGTTTTTCACAGATTGTAAATCTTACGATAACCGTTTATGTCCTAAATATGGCTAATATGTATGACTGAATATCTAAAATTTCGCTATTTATTTTCATTTTCTAGTAAATCTGTGCCTTGTAGAAACAAAGGTGACAATAAGTGTTTGTTGAAAACTGTCTTTCACCAGTGTTAAAGTATATTTCAAGTGTATTTGGGTGTATTTGGGTATATTTGGGTGTATTTGGGTATTTCGTGCCGCCGTTGTTGCAAAGTTGCCAAGGTAAGACTTGATGGCTACATGTGCCTATTGATTTTTCACATCATAATAATTATTTCAATCATGCCATTACTGAGTTATTGCTTTGATTTGCAAAAATAGCTGTCAGAGGGAATATTTTACCTCTAACTGGAAGATACAGCATGTATCATATATAGACAGACTGGACTAGTATTCAGATACTTTGTTCTATTTCTTACCTAACTGTTGATATACATTTTGATTTGATTTGAGTATTTCAAACTCTATCAGGGCCTTCCCCAGAAAATTTTCCAAGCGCAACTGTGAGCATGTCGAAATTTTTTTAAATCCTTACAATGAAATGAATCATTTTGGGGTATGTTTAATGGGAGTTTAAACAAACAAAATGTGTTCAGTATAAACATATTTTTAATACCTTTCACCATCTTTAACATATAATCATAAATAGGTGCATAATAATATAATCAAAGGCTCTGCAAATTTTTCTGAGTATGAGTTTGGGACACCTGACCATGGCAAAAAAAACAGAGTTGTCCTAAAATCAGTGTTTTAGTGAGCATTATAAATAAATAGTTTTATTCTGTCATCATATTTAAAAAAAGAAACAAAATATATACAGATACATGTATTTAGAAGGAAGGAAACCTTTATGGTCTTATGAAATCTTTCAACAGAAACTGCCTAGTATAGTCAGTATACACTTTTTGCAGTATGGAGTACAACTGAGTACATTTTTTGAAGGCAATGAATGACAGAAATTTTCAAGAGAAAAACAAACTTTCACAATGACAAAGGAAAATAGACTATTGTTAAACCAGATTATTCTCTTTTAAGTATAACAAACAATCCAAATGAGGTAAATGATGAATTTGACATGAACTGTTCCAAATGTAATAGGGTTCTTTCTTAAAGTAGGTGTACTTTTTGACCAATTTGTAAATACCTGTTTTTTTCATAAACGGTAATTCTCAAGTGGGAACTTTCTTTTTCTGAAAGTTTGAATGTTGAATTTAGAAAATTAGAATTTATTTAATTGACAGGTACATGTATCCAGATATACTGAATGAGGTGGTTGATTATTCACATTTTTAAAAAAAAAATTCTTATAATCATGATCCTTTTTTTTTCAAAAATAATTAATACACATATATGTTTCAGAGAACTTGAAAAATGTTATATGAAACTATTAGACAATACATAATAATTGTAAAAGATAGCTGTAACACTTTAAACTAAGTATTAAAAGTGTCTGTCTGCTGGTAGCTTGTGTGTACTGGTCTGGTATGTCTATGTTGCTTTGGAAATCAGGTATTGGCTGATCAATATCACTGATTTGATCTTTCAACCAGTCCAACTGACTTTCCCTCTTTTCTGACAATCAGTGTCATTCAGTATTTATAAAATTACCTGACAAACATAATTGACAGAATTCAAACTTCATTTAAGTTACATTGTAGTATGCAAGTATCACTTTCAGTAATATTTTGTAACCTGTTTTGATCATTTTACTATCTAAAACATTGGTTTATAGCCCAATTTCATGCTGTAATTTTTGATACAGCAGGTGATTCCACAAGGCGTGTCAGTATCCATAACAGAATGAGATATGAGTTAAGACTTGCACTGAAAATTAAACCTTACATTTTATTTTACAGCTTACAAATGTAGGGATACCACAAGATCAGGTGACATGGTCAAGGGTGACCTTGTCCTCAGACAGATGGATCGCAATAAGACATGGCAAAAAGAAAGAAGATGGAAGTAAATGCTTGGTACTGTAACAGTTAAAACTCTTTATTGGGTCTAACTTCCTTTCAGATAATTTATATTCATTTCCAAATTGCTTTGGGTTTACTGTTCCATACAGTTCAAAGTAGTACTTGTGGCTGAAGGATAGATATTGAAGTTATGATTTATATGCATTAAAACTGTTTTGTTTGTTTAGCAGTAAAAGTAAGTTGTTATTGATAAATGAAGTAAATTTTGGTTGCATTTAATAACTGCCTGTTGCCTTGCATTTATTTGCATTAAAAATTGTGTATGTTTAGCAGGGAAAATTTAAGATGTAATTGTTCAATTAAGTATATTTTGGTTGCACATGATAACTGTCTGTTGTCTTGCATTTTACAATCATCTGGCAAAGCTAAGGGACCCTTTTTCTGGTTGGTACATGTAATTTAATTTTCACTGATTTGTTGTTTGCTGCAGGTAACAGTCCTTAGCTTGAAGGATGGTTCTGTGTCATATGCTGGACAAACAAGTGCTGACTCTGTCCTGATGAATCCAACGAAACCTATCATAGCACTGAAAGGTGATAATCTAGTCTGATGAAAGTTACATTTTTAGAGGCTGAAAAACTAGTATTTTTAGCTGTACTTGAAATTAAAAACTGCTTAAGATTGTGCATATATCAAATAACTTAAAATATGAAATTGTTCTTTTAGTCAGGGAGTTGTTTGACTTCAAAAAATTCCATTTATAAATTTGACAGTTCTTCAGAACTAAGCATGTTCTTATGTAAAGGTCATAGGTGTTGGTTGGTGAAGATTTTGATATCCTTTGCTCTTTTGAAACTGTAGTGTGGTGTTGAAAAGAAACAACAACAACACACATTATGTACTTATCATCCTCTGTTGTTTTGCTTTCCAGCTGACCAGAGATTTGAGGTGTTTAATGTTGAGACCAAACTGCTGTTGACAAAAACAAAAATACATGACCCAGTGTGCTATTGGACATGGTTAAATTCAGATATCTTAGCAATAGTTACAGACACAGCTGTTTTTCATTGGAGCTTGTTTAAAACAAGTAAGTTGCAGATTTGCAGGCCAGGGATGATGCATAAAATTTGAACTAACTACTTAAAAGTGTAACCTCTTGCTATCTTCAGTTAAGTATTTTTATGATGAAAATTTAAGGTTTTCATTTTGATACAAAAGATTGAAAAGTCTGTTCTGAACTTTTCTAGTGAAATTTATGTCACAGTATACTTTTCAGCCAAAGAATTCACATCTTTCATAACTTTAAATTTTATTTCTGACTATGAATACTGTTAGCATTACCAGTAGCCAAAATAGCCAATGGGTACTAAAAATTATGAAATTGCTTTAAAATGATACCTGTTTACACAATTTTTGAAATATTATTTCTGAATGACATGTATTTTTGATAAAATGGAAAATTTTGCAACTTAATTTAATTTTTTAGCACCTTTGTAATTATCTACTTAGTGTTGGTAAAATGGGAAATTTTCCAACTTGATTTAAGCTCTTAGCACCAGTGTAAATATATATATGCTTAATCTTGAACTATGTCATTGTCAATGTCTGTGGCTGTGTCTTAAGGCCCAGTTTTCATTTACAAAGATAAAATATACTGAAATAACAGAATTAACATATTTGTTATAACTATGCCTCATACGATCATTCCCATAAACTGAACAGCTGATAACAACCCTATCTACAGATCTTCAACAAACACCACCAGTTTCACTTACTTGATGATACATCAACTAAATATAATGCGTATACACAAGACCCTAGACAATTTTAAATTTATTACAAACATTAAGAAAGTCCAGTGTCAGTTATGAATTAAGATGAAGAATATTTATAACACTATGTATTTGTAAATCTGTTATTTTACTACATATTAATCTGTGCAAGTGAAACTGGATATTTAGTGGTTGTAAGTTTTATTCTTGTTTATGTTTTACAGAAGACAGTCAGCCTGATAAAGTATTTCTACGACACAGTCGACTGGCATTCAGTGAAATCACAAGTTACAAAGCAGACAACAGTTTAAGGTGGTTTGCTATAACTGGCCTCACCCCTGAGGTAAACAAATAGTATAATAAAGCATTGTTATAAACTCATGAATTTGTTATTCTGAGTCACAGTTTGGCAATATAATTTATACAATTAATATTTGTATTAGCATCATTTTAATGTTTGTTTTAAAATTAATTAATTTCTTGGTGGCACATCATTACCAAGTTGTATCTGTCACTTGAGAAAAGTTTTCTGTCCAGGTATATGTTTAGTGCTACATTTTTTTATTCTAACCTTTGACCTACAGTACTTTCTGCATGCATCTTAACCAAGGTGCTGTGAAGGGCAAGATCAACTGACTTCAAAAAAGAATTTCTAATCAATGTTTATTTATTGTCATACTTAAACTCCATTCCATGTAGAAAGAACATGATAAAGATTTCCTGTAAGTTTTCTTACCAGATATATATAGAAGTTTTGAAAACTTCTGCAGCATAATAAAACAGTGTTTTTAGTCTGTGGTAGTTAAGGTACATGTATTTGCTAGAAAGTATTCGCAAAAGATAGAGAATTAGCATTGTACCTCAGCATTGTGCCTCAGATTGTGTTCAGATAGTAATCTAGCACTGTGCCTCATGTGAGTTGTGTTCAAATAGTAATCTAGCATTGTGCCTCATGTGGGTTGTGTTCAAATAGTAATCTAGCATTGTGCCTCATGTGTGTTGTGTTCAAATAGTAATCTAGCATTGTGCCTCATGTGGGTTGTGTTCAAATAGTAATCTAGCATTGTGCCTCATGTGGGTTGTGTTCAAATAGTAATCTAGCATTGTGCCTCATGTGGGTTGTGTTCAAATAGTAATCTAGCATTGTGCCTCATGTGGGTTGTGTTCAAATAGTAATCTAGCATTGTGCCTCATGTGGGTTGTGTGCAAATAGTAATCTAGCATTGTGCCTCGTGTGGGTTGTGTTCAAATAGTAATCTAGCATTGTGCCGCATGTGGGTTGTGTTCAAATAGTAATCTAGCATTGTGCCTCATGTGGGTTGTGTTCAAATAGTAATCTAGCATTGTGCCTCATGTGGGTTGTGTTCAAATAGTAATCTAGCATTGTGCCTAATGTGGGTTGTGTTCAAATAGTAATCTAGCATTGTACCTCATGTGGGTTGTGTTCAAATAAGAATCTGGCATTGTGCCTCATGTGGATTGTGTTCAAATAGTAATCTGGCATTGTGTCTCATGTGGGTTGTGTTCAAATAATATTTTGCATTGTGTCTCATGTGGGTTGTGTTCAAATAGTAATCTAGCATTGTGCCTCTTGTGGGTTGTGTTCAAATAGTAATCTAGCCTTGTGTCTCATTTGGGTTGTGTTCAAATAGTAATCTAGCATTGTGCCTCATGTGGGTTGCGTTCAAATAGTAATATAGCATTGTGCCTCATGTGGGTTGTGTTCAGATAGGAATCTAGCATTGTGCCTCATGTGGATAGTGTTCATATAGGAATCTAGCATTGTGCCTCAAGTGGATTGTGCCCAGCTAGGAATCTAGCATTGTGCCTCATGTGGGTTGTGTTCAAATAGTAATCTAGCATTGTGCCTCATGTGGGTTGTGCTCAGCTAGGAATCCAGCATTGTGCCTCATGTGGATTGTGCTCAGCTAGGAATCTAGCATTGTGCCTCACGTGGATTGTGTTTAAACAAGGATCTAGCATTTTGCCTCACGTTGAATGTATTCAAACAGGAATCTAGCATTTTGCCTCACATCGATTGTGTTCAAATATGGATCTAGCATTTTGCCTCACATTGATTGTGTTCAGATAGGGATCTAGCATTTTGTTTCATGTCGATTGTGTTTAAATAGGGATCTAGCATTTTGCCTTTTGTCAGTGGTGTTCAGATAAGGATCTAGCATTTTGCCTCACGTAGATTGTGTTCAAATAGGGATCTAGCATTTTGCCTCTGGTGGATTGTGTTCATATAAGGAACTAGCTTTGTGCCTCAGGTGTCCAAGTGCATGCTTATATATCGTATCATATATAACAAATATACAGACAATACATGTGGTTGCAGACAGTACAGGTGAAACTGTTGAAGGTTGTTACTTAGAAAATAACACTGAGGTTGTGTTTTAAAAATCTGGTTTACCTGTAATCATTTCTTGTTACAGGAGGATAGAATTTCTGGCCTTACACAGCTATACAATATGGATGAGGACATCACTCAGGTCATAGCTTGCCATGCTGTCTGCTTTGATACCTACAAGTTTGCTGGGAACTCCTTGCCATCGACTGTCTTCTGCGTGGGATCCAGAGATATTAACAACTATGGAAAAGTATGTAGACTTTGACTTACAACCTTTAAGATTTTTTTGTTTTTTTGCACAATTCAAAAACTCCCTACAATTTTTCTTTTAGTTTTTATAAATTGATTAAAAAATTGACAAAGACCTATTGTAGCAGATGGTTAAATGATAATTGATAAGAATTGTATCAGCTGTGAATGCTAATAAAGGCTCATTCACAGAGATGATGTTGGTTTAACAGCCAGTTAATAGTGCCCTGCTAAGCATTGTCTTATGAAATTTATAAGAACCAAAGTGACTGGAAACATTTAATGTGTGTGAGCTCATGTAAGAGTTTGCCGTTATATAAATCAACTATCACTTTCCCATCTATGGCAGTTAGTATTCATTGACTTTACAGTTTTAATTCCTGCATAGTTTTTTAATGGTGTTTTCTGCTTATTTCTGCAGCCTCTACATTAATTGCTATAGATAAATCAGTAAATGTTCAAGGTATATGCAAGCAGTCTTGATAGTGATTTGGTTTGAAAATACACCATGTAATCTTGTCAAGAACTATTATTAGCCGTATGTTAGAAGTTAATTAATATTAATTTATATTTTTCAAGCCATCTCCCTGTGATATAGGTCACTTTGATCAAACTTAGGAAAAACATATAAACATTCAAGACCAGATTTGATGCTTTTTTTGCAGCCTATGGTAGTCTTTGTTTAGGAATATATGTTATTGATGATTCCTCTTTCAAAGTAATACATTTGTATTAGAGGTTTGAATTTAAATTTAAGCATTTCTTAAAAGTATAAGATTAGAGCCTTTCGAGTGATCCATATATCCTATCTTAGGAAGGCACTTTCAGAATGGACCAACTTACTATAGAGGTTTGTTTGACTAGAAAACCTCTCTATATTAAAAGACAACACCCTGACAGAATTTCTTTACTTTGCCTTCTTGCGGTTGGATATTACGTTTTACTTAAGATTTATGCAATAAGATGTTGTATCTTGAAAACACTGTTGAATACATATACATGGTGTTGTTATTTTACATCTAGGTACATGTGATAGAACTAGGACCCTACCAGCAAGGCAACTTTGCTCCAAGAAACACCTACGATCAGATACAGTTTGGACAGGACTCTGAACACTATGATTTCCCTGTGGCATTACATGTAAGAACTCATATTTTCTTAACGGATGCTTGTATGATCCTTCTAGAAAGTGTGAAGACATCTCAAGTGTCACTTCCTGAGTTGTTGAAAGGTGAAGGCGGGCATGTAGCTGAGTCTGCCTTTTACACCATAATTTTATATTTAAGGTCATACTGTATATAAAAGGTGTGGACCACACCGTGTGGTACTAGTGCTTTATGAAAAACTTGACAGTTTTTTTTTTTATTTTGAATAGTTATTTCTGACTGATTTTCTCAAGAGAAAAAAAACAGACCTAGTTCACTGGCTGTTGTAAGTGAAGAAAAAGAGAATTCTGAAAAAAAAAGTTCTTTATGAAACCTAAGCATCATGCTGCTGATATGTGATGTGTACATAAAATTAATGTATATTTTGTATGACTTAAATTGTCACAGGTGTCTGCTGAATATGGTCTTGTATTTATGCTGACAAAATATGGCTACCTCTTCCTGTGTGATATGGAAACATCCACCTGCCTCTGTAGCATGCAAGTGTCTGCAGATATAATATTTACATCTACCATCAACACAGAGACACAAGGGTTTATAGGGGTCACACGGAAGGGACAGGTAGGTTTAGTTTATATTGAACTGCCATCAATATTCATAGCAAATTTGCTAAGCTGAATACACAGTCAAAGCATTCAGTTTGAAACAGTGAAGCAGTTTCAACATTGACAATAAAGAATTCAGAACCCTCAGTCATGTTAATGTAAATTTAAAGTTCAAAACCAGAAGCATAATTAAGTGAGATAGAAATTGCTTCTCTCTTCTTTTAGGTTCTTGCAGTTGATATCAAGAAAGAAACATTGATTAATTATGTCAGAGATACTGCTAAGAAAGGGAACCAGGCAGATAGACTGGAGAAGGCTATCATCACTATCAATGAGCCAGGATCCAGTACTAAATTTCAGTAGAGTCAAAGGAAACTGGAAAATATATTAAGACAGAAACTTCAGTCGGAGTCCACAGAAGTAGATTTTTCTTTCTACCATCGACCTTAGATTGCTGGAAATTTATTCTGAACTTAATTTTTATAAAGAATACTTTTTTTTTCATATTTACTGAGTTTTACTGATTTCCGCCATGTTTGACATGTTAATGACTCTATGACATTAAAGAACATTAGAGAAAATACACGCACAGTGAAGTGACAAGAAAAAGTTCAAAATTTAAAGGGTTTGCCCTTATTTGCCTGGTTTTTTTTACAACACTTGTGACCATTTTTAATGCACCATAGAAAACTGCAGTGACAACTTTGCAGTATGCAGGAAATTTTTCATTCAAACTTGCAAATTTGATTTTCAAGTCTACTTTCATTATACCCCCAAAAAGTTTAGGGGGTTATATAGGAGTCGCCCGGTGGTTGGTCGGGCAGTCTGTTGCAATTTCCTTGTCTGGAGTATAACTTGAAAACTAATGGTTGAAGTTCAGTGCAACTTCGTACAGTGGTCAAGCACAATGAGAGAAAGTGCACAATGAGAGAAAGTGCAGTGTTCAAGAATCATAACTCCGTCTTCAATATTTGCAGAGTTATTGCTCTTCATTGGTTTTCCTTGTTTAGAGCATCATTTGAAAACTAATGACTGGAATTCAGTGCAACTTCATACAACGGTCAAGCACAATGACAGGAAATGCAGTGTACAAGAGCTATAACTCCATCTTCAGTACTTGCACAGTTATTGCCCTTTGTTTTTGGTTTTCTTGCGGGGGTATTAATCACATTTAGTGATAGCTTTGGTTTTTCTTTGGATTCACTCTGAGATTTGAGGTTCTATATATGCTAGAATATTACTTGTAATGTAGCAAATGAACAGATCTTGGTTACCCTTTAAACCTCATTCTTGCCAGGAGTCTTGTACATGTATCTGACATAATGTCAAATCATTCATATCAAATGAACATTTTTTTTTGATAAATTCAGTGTTCAGATTAAGAAAGGGTAACGCAGTCCTTTGTACATATTCAAAGGCTAGCTAAACAGAAGTGTTGGATATTTATAATAAGTTAGTCAGTTTAAAGGAGTTCAGACGAGAATTACTTAATGTAACCATAAACCAGAAGGTCTGACTAACAAATCTAGTTTCAGCTAACATATGCTATTTCATTTGAAAGTTTAATGTATAATGCCTGCAACTGACCCACCATTGTGTAAAATCTAGTCATTTTGATAAAGGCAGTATATGTATATAAACTAGGGATGACTTAGTATTTGAGTACTCAAAAACTTCTTGAAAAGTTAACTGGTTAATCAGTTTCAAACAATTTTAGGAAAATCAGCAATGAAAACGATGTTCTTCATATTTTATAGGGAAGTAATTCAAATTTTAAAATGTATGGTTCTGTGATTTGTCTCTTGTTGAAATATTTATCATCAGTATTAATAACATTTCAGTCATAAGAAATTTAAGAGTACTTGCAACTTAAATATTCCTTAAAGAAACTTCTGTTCTCTGCTTCATTCATACATCTTGATCTAGCATACAGCATGCACATAGTTTTCTTATAAATTAGCATGCAAACTATTCATACAAGCAATTTTTGTACAAGAATTAAAGTGAAAGACTAAAAAAAACACCAGGGATAAATGCCTGTAATGTTTTAATGAAATGATTTGTTTTTAAGCACTAGTTTTCATATTGAGAGTGCATATAACTCATCACATGTAAATAGTCAACAATTAAAAATGGTTCGTTGCAAATAATCAAGTAAAAATGTTATATCAAACTGTGTAGGTTTAAAGCAAGTTAACCCCAAAGTAATGCAAATTGCATTTGATCTGTGTTACAGATAATGCAGGATGAAGTGTCAGCTTCCTGTTTATTTTGTACTTTGAAAACAATACATGTACGTAACACAACTGAAATAACAATTTCAGTACGGTTACTTAAAAGACTTATTTTTCACCTGATTTTTTGAGTAATCAGATACTAATGTTTGTGATTGATTATTGGTGCACCAGTCAAGTAACTTGTTACTTGCTGACATCCCTTAAATAAATGTGTGAACAAGTGTTTTTTTAGCTCACCTGAGCTGGCTCAGGGTGAGCTATTAGGATCGATGAATGTCCGTCGTCCGTCGTCTGTCGTCCGTCGTCCGTTCACATTTAGTTCGTTAACACTCTACTGGTCACATTTTTGCTCCAATTGTCACGAAACTTGGTCAGGATGTTTTTCCCAGTAATTACTCGGATGAGTTCGAATATGGGTCATATGGGATCAAAAACTAGGTCAAGGAGCCCAAAAATAGAAAAATCTTGTTAACACTCTAGAGGTAATGTTTTTAGCCCAAATAATCTGGAAATTTGTCATAAAGGTTGCTTCTATGATTTCTAGCTCAAGTTCGAATATGGGTCATCTGGGGTCAAAAACTAGGTCACACAGCCTGAATATGGAAAAACCTTGTTAACACTCTAGAGGCTACATTTTCAGCCCAAATAATCTGGAAATTTGTCAGAAAGGTTGTATCAATGATTTCTAGCTCAAGTTCGAATATGGTTCATCTGGGGTCAAAATCTAGGTCACAGAGCCCAAATATGGAAAAACCTTGTTAACACTTAAGAGGTAACATTTTCAGCCCATATATCCTTGTAATATGTCAGAAAGGTTATTTGGATTATTTCTAGCCCAGGTTCGAATATGGGTCATCTGGGGTCAAAAACTAGGTCACTGAGACGAAATATGGAAAAACCTTTTTATCACTCTAGAGGTAACATTTTCAGCCAAAATATCCTTGAAATATGTCAGAAAGGTTGTTTTGATGATTTCTAGCTCAAGTTTGAATATGGGTCATGTGGGGTCAAAAACTAGGTCACACAGCCCAAATATGGTAAAACCTTGTTAACACTCTAGAGGCTACATTTTTAGCCCAAATTTCCTGAAAAACTGTCAGAAAGCTTGTTAAGATGATTTTTAGCTCAAGTTGGAATATAGGTCATGTGGGGTCCAAAACTAGGTCACACAGCCTGTATATGGAAAAAGCTTGTTAACACTCTGGAGGTAACATTTTCAGCCCAAATATCCTGGAAATATGTCAGAAAGGTTGTTTCCATGATTTCTAGCTCAAGTTCGAATATGGGTCATCTGGGGTCAAAAACTAGGTCACACAGCCTGAATATGGAAAAACCTTGTTAACACTCTAGAGGTAACATTTTCAGCCCAAATATCCTGAAAATATGTCAGAAAGGTTGTATCAATGATTTCTAGCCCAATTTCGAATATGGGTCATCTGGGGTCAAAAACTAGGTCACAGAGCTTAAATTTGGAAAAACCTTGTTTACACTCTACAGGTAACATTTTCAGCCCAAATATCCTGGAAATATGTCAGATAGGTTGTTTCGATGATTTCTAGGTCAAGTTCGAATATGGGTCATCTGGGGTCAAAAACTAGATCACACAGCCTGAATATGGAAAAATCTTGTTAGCACTCTAGAGGTAACATTTTCAGCCCAAATATCCTGGAAATATGTCAGAAAGGTTGTATCAATGATTTCTAGCCCAATTTCGAATATGGGTCATCTGGGGTCAAAAACTAGGTCACAGAGCTTAAATTTGGAAAAACCTTGTTTACACTCTACAGGTAACATTTTCAGCCCAAATATTCTGGAAATATGTCAGAAAGGTTATTTTGATGGTTTCTAGGTCAAGATCGATTATGGGTCATCTGGGGTAAAAAACTAGGTCACAGAGCCCAAAAATAGAAATATCTTGTTAAGGCTCTAGAGGCTACTGTTTCAGTCCAAATATCCTGGCAGTTTGTCAGAAAGCTTGTTTGGTTGTTCACATTATTAGATAAGAATAAAGGTCACGGAGGCTAAAAATAGATTTATCTACTGTACCTCATAAAGCCTTCATTTATAGACCAATATCTTTGATATTCAGTATATAGGTTCCTTGCATGGACCTCTACCCATGTGTAGGGTTTGAGGTCACTGGGTCGAGGTCAAGGTCACCATAGCTTATAATAGATATTTCTACTTTCTGTCATAGAGCCTTTATTTATTGATTGATATTTTACATATTTGGTTTGAAGGCACTTATATATTTTCAATTAAAAAATGAAATACTGCTTAACAGCAAACCTACAGCCAAAGTACTCAGGTGAGCGATCCAGGGCCATCATGGCCCTCTTGTTTATATTTGTCCGATGTTTATCTTAGTCTCAAGTTTTCATTATTAATTTAATTCAGTTCAGTTCAGTACGACTTTTTTTATGAGATACAGTTGCAAAGATCTTTTTTCTGCTGCTGTTGTAAGTTTGATCTTTTTTTATATATATATAATATGGAAGTGTTTTACTTTACTATGAGATAATCACAATATATTTCAATGTAGATTATCAGATAAATAAATAGAAATTTGTTGAAAGACAAAAGTGTGTGCAATAGATTTAGTGTCATATGCATCAAAGTGCTGCTGTACAGTGCTTTAGTTTAGGGCCATTCCCATTAAACATATAGTCCTTTACTACTGAGAGGGATTTTTCAGTCAGCTGATGATAATTCTGTTTTACTTTTAAGGTAACTGCCATGTAATTATTTCTTACTTCTTCACAATTTTTAGAGTCAGTAAGCTTGAAATGAAAACTCAAAGATAAAACCGGACATTAGTATTTAGTGTTTAAATGAAGATGTGATCTTTGCAGCTAGGTAAATATAATTTTGGAATGATGGATCATATGAAATATAATGGAGTGTGGGGTGGGGGGTGGTGAGAGGAACAAAAGTTTTAGCTAGTAAATGCTTATTTTAGGTTTAGGAGTTAAGTTTGAAGTAAGTGCCTTACAGACTAGAGTGCATAATATTTATACAATATTTGCTTTTACAAATTATCTAAAGGATATATCTTTGGTACTGGTAATTCTATGAAAAATAATAACATTCTTACTGGCTCAGTTATAACTTTTTAAAGAAATTGTAGTCAAACTTCAGTACATTTATAAAATAAACATTAAAAGGAAAGTGTTATGTACACAGCCAGTCTAGGAAGCCAAATACTGTATTATAGTCTTTTTATAGTTTATTTTTGATAACTTTGGATTCTTTACGTTGCTTATTCATAAGAAATTTAATAGCCAGTCTGAAAAAGTAGTTGTGAAATTTCTCCCAATTTTAGTGATTTTAATGCTATTTGATTATGAAATAACGGTACATTTATTTTTCAAATGTCCCTTTGCAGAAAGGATTTCATCATTTACTCAGTATGTGTTACGAAATTCCGTTTTATCAGAATGATTCTTTATTGTTGTCAAAAACTGTTTTATTGTAGTGACTTGTTGCAATTTTTTCAAAGCCTGTTTCTTACTTTCTGTGTATTCTTTCTCGTCTTCTCCTGTAAGAGAAGTATAGACACTTCTTTGGGGCATTTTAGTTTACCTATATTATATAAATGTGTATGTTTGTATGTGTAAAAAAATACAATGACCTTTTATACTTGTACGCAGCTGCTTCACTATAAATATGATTTTATAAAGCACATTTTTAATGCTTTTTTCCTAGCATTGCCAATTTATAATATTTGTATACAATTAATTTACTAGATGCATATAGCCTGTGACATGCGATTGTTCTGAAAGTAAGAATTGATATTATATTGCATGATGTATTCACATACCTACCTCCTAGATTCACTGATAGTTATATCCATGATTTTATATGTGTCTCTGTTGTGTTTGCAAAATAATACTTGGTCTTTCTTATAGTTGGTAAATATTGTCAAATTAAACGGAAATCAGATTAAGTTTGTATTACATGTACACATTGAAATGTAGAGTAGGAAAAATGAAGAATTTCTATGTACCTAAGCACTTCCTGTGTAAACAATTCAGTTCGGTTTTTTTAGCATTCAAAGATAAAAATTAGAACACTTTATTTTTTGCCTTTGATAGGAATTCAACTTTGAAAGCCTATGTTTAAAAACATTGTAATAAAACATGCTTTACACAAGAGAAGTTCTAGTACTGAGACCTTGTGGTAATATATATCGCCCTAATTTATTTAAAAAAAATCAGAGGCATTATAGTCAATACAATATTTTTAGTTCACCTGAGCACAACATGCTTAAGATGAGCTTTTATGATCGCCCTGTGTCTGTCTTCAACTTTCAGTTTTAAACAACATCTCTTCCAAAGCCGCTTGGTCAAAAATGTTGAATGCTGGCAGGGACATTCCTTGCATGGAGCTCTACCAAAGTTCAAAGAACTCCATTCCATGCAGAACCCTGGTTGCTTTGGCAACAAGAATTACAGAATTAAAAATTCTCCCTATATAAAACCACAAGGCTCAGAGCTCTGAAAGAAGGCGTGTAGCATATTGTAATGGACCTCTACCAAATTTGTTCAAATTGTGTCCCTGGATTACTACTGGCTTCACGAGAGGGGTCATACATTTTATTTAGAAACAAAAGGACAAATATTGTTGTATGAAAGCACATGGCTAAGAGTTCTAAAGTTGTGGCAAAGAATTTTCTTATGGACCTCTACCAAGATTGTTCAAAAGTCCAAGAGGTAATTTTTGGCTTTGTCCCAGTGTCAGATGTTTTAGAAATTTTTGTATAGACAATCTCTTCAATATCAAAACCATTACACTATGGGTTCTGAACTTTGGTTTGTAGCATTGTCATGTAGACCTCTAAGCTTGTTCAAATAATAACTATGAAATAGGATTAGCTCCTTCGAATCTTGTCAAAAAACACAAGAACAGATTGCTGAAATATGGCACAAAACTTTGCCTAGTTAGATGAAGATTATTCAGGCTATGCTCCTTTGGTCATTTCTGGCTCCATTGTGGGGATAAGATTCTTCAGACAAAAACTCTTCTTTTCAGAAATCACAATGCTGTTTGCAATTGTTCTTTTTAGCTGCTATTCTCAGATGAGCAATTTCCAGCCTTTATGGCCGTCATGTTAATATTGTGTTGGAACTTTCCATTAAAAAGGCACATTTTCTCATTAGCGTAAAACAGTATGTCTTATGCGTCTAAAATAGGCAGATACTGTCCTGTCAAGACATTAATTTCATGTTGTTTTTTAATTTGCTTTATGTATTTGGGTAGATGATGATACACTCCTTAGTTGTGCTTCTAATTAAATATTTTTTTGTTTTTATCATAACTTTGTCTCATTTTCAGAGCTCTGACAGAAGCTATTTGCCCCATATGAATTTAAAGATAAGTTTTTCTGTCTGTTATATATGTATCCAATAATGCAGCTTAGTTTGCATTACATATCAAATTTATTGTATTTACATAATTGCATAATAATTGCTGTATTTATTACAGAACTTTTCAGCCAAAGGGTAGCCTGAATACACATTGATTTACTGCCATACTGTTTTTAAATTTACTGCTCTTTATACAATAGGGTAATACAGAAAATCAGTGGTGGGTTATTTACGGGGTTTCTTTTTCAAAGATCTGATGTCAGATGTATACATATTTCAACTTACCCTGCCTGTTCATCTACACAGCCTTTATTTCTTTTTAGCTCACCTGAGCACAACGTGCTCATGGTGAGCTTTTGTGATCCCCCTGTGTCCGGCGTCTGTCGTTGTGCGTCATGCAGTGTGCGTGGTACATCGTCAACAATTTCATAAAAAAAAAAACATCTCCTCTGAAACCAATGACTGTACATTAACCAAACTACACAGGAATGATCCTTGGGTGGTCCCCTTTCAAAGTTGTTCAAATGGTTCTGGTCTGTTGCATAAGGTCACAGGGCCAAAAAAGAAGTTTCAAAAATGCAAATTGAAAAAATCTTTTTGTCAGAAAGTACAAAACCAAGAGCTTTGATATTTGGTATATGACATCATCTATAGGTCCTGTACCAAAGTTTTTCAAATTATGCCCCTAGTGCCAAAATTGGCCCCGCCCCAGGGGGTCATAGGTTTTCCATATAATTATGCATATAGTAAAAACTTAAAAAATCTTCTCCTCTGAAATGACAAAGGCTAGAGCTTTGATATTTGGTATATGACATCATCTATAGGTCCTCTACGAAAGTTGTTCAAATTATACCCCTAGTGCCAAAACTGGCCCCGCCCCCGAGGGTTAGGTTTTCCATATATGTATATAGTAAAAACTTAAAAAATCTTCTCCTCTGAAATGACAAAGGGTAGAGCTTTGATATTTGGTATGTGACATCATCTATAGGTCCTCTACGAAAGTTGTTCAAATTATGCCCCTAGTGCCAAAATTGGCCCCGCCCAAAGGGGTCAGGTTTTCCTTATATGTATATAGTAAAACTTAAAAAAATCTTCTCCTCTGAAATGACAAAGGCTAGAGATTTGATATTTAGTATATGATATCATCTATAGGTCTTCTATCAAAGTTGTTCAAATTATGCCCCTAGTGCCAAAATTGGCCCCGCCCCAGGGGGTCATAGGTTTTCCTTATATGTATATAGTAAAAACTTAAAAAATCTTCTCATCTGAAATGACAAAGGCTAGAGCTTTGATATTTAGTATATGACATCATCTATAGGTCCTGTACGAAAGTTGTTCAAATTATGCCCCTAGTGCCAAAATTGGCCCCATCCCAGGGGGTCATAGGTTTTCCATATATGTATATAGTAAAAACTTAAAAAATCTTATCCTCTGAAATGAAAGCCTTAAGCTTAATTATTTGGCATGAAATATTGTCCAGTGAACCTGTTCCAAGTTTGTACAAATTATATCCGGGGTAATAATTGGGCCTGCCCGGGGGTCATAGATATTCATTATTTGCATATAGTAAAAACTTATAAGAAAATTATTCTTTGATGCTTCAAAGGCTAGAGCTTAGATTTACAAGAAATAATGATAGCTTTCACACAAATAACAGTCTGTCCTCAGGTGAGCGCTTTGGGGACAATGGCCCCCTTGTTGTTTGTGTGCTTGTTCACACAACCTCAGACAATGAAACTTTCATTGTTATAGAAGATTAATTTTAAAAATCTTTTATTTTTGGCCATAGGTTTTCCTTGTTGACCTTATTTTCTGAACAAGTTATTCCAGTGAACAAGTTTAGAATGAAGATGGTACTTTTCTGAAGCTATAGTGATATCACACAGATTGAAATAGTTGACAACCTTGTTCCCATATGAAAAGAATTTACCTATAAATAAAAGTAATATTTCCTACATTTTTGTGTGTGCCCTTGCTGTGAAAAATTAATTTAAAAGTATTTTCTGAATTTATACCTTGAAAATCATGTATAAAGGGTTTGGCCACAATATCATGTATCTGTTCACTTTGAATTGCTCTCTGTTATAGTTTCATGTATAGTTCATATGTTGATAATTATACATAAAATGTAGAACACATTATTGTTAAGACTTGTGTACAGCTAGACTTGTTACCTGCTTTTGTTAGTTTTTATACACATTTTATGCTGTCTCGTATGTGTAATTGAAACATTTTTAGCAGTTTTACACTGTAGAATGTAGAATTATATATATATCGAGATAAAATGTATTTGTTGAGTTCTATTAAATATGTTGTTCTTTCTGTCACATCCATGTATCAATTGCTTATAGAAGCTGACTGTTGTACAACTGTTGATCGACTAAGAAACTCAGAACCAGTCATCTGGTTACACTGTAAATGATAAGAGATTTCTCATAGATGATATAAATCCAGTATTCCCAGAAACATTGGATAACTAGTTTAGTGGTTTCACCAAGGAAAAGTAAGAAGGGAACATGTCCATTAGTATGTCTGAAACACTGTTTAACCTGTTAAACAAACACAAACATGTTCATCTGTTCGAACTGCTTCCCTTACAGCACATGTATGCTGCAGGTGTGCATAAAAAAACACTTCATGTGATTTTCTCCAAGCTTCAAATTAATAGCCCTAGAAATGAAGTAGTTCTCATCACAAGATATTGCTATGATGTACTGTAAAATCACGGAGCTGGCATTGGCATGAATGAAAAATAAGTTACATACATCTACACTAATTGGAGAACATGCACACCAAGATTCAAATCAACAGTCCTAGAAATGTGGAAGTAGTTCACATCACAAAACTTTGCTATGCTGGGCTTTAAACCTCAATGTGAGCACTGGTGTGGACGAAAAGCAGGACACACACATCTACACTTAATGGTGGACATTATAACTAAAGTTTCAAAACAATAGTACTAGAAATGAATAAGTAGTCTGCATCAACAAACCGACCAACTATAAGATGACTTCTGTATACCCTAGCAAACAAAGTTTGTCAGGATTATTAAAACATTTTCAAAGTTGTCCAATTAAGACTTAAAGGAAAAATAAGCCCAGCTCCTGGCGGCTATGATTTTACTGATCGCAATAAATTTCAGAGTTTATATAGTCCAGAGGGTCACCCAAGGAATATTTGTGCCAAATTATTTTCAGACTGGACCTGCAGTTTCAAAGAAGATTTTTAAAGTTACCTATATAGACATATAAGAAAAATAAATCACACCCTGGTGGCCATGTATTTTCATGGATGGCAATATATTTCACAATTCATATAGAGGGTCACCCAAGGAACATTTGTGCCAAATTATTTTCAAACTGGAGCCGCAGCTTTTGTAAGTTTCATATTTAGACATATAAGTAAAATAAACCCTGCCCCGGGTTGCCAGGTTCTTCCATGGATTGCAATAAATTCATAATTTATATAGAGGGTCACCCAAGGACCCTTCATGCTAGGGACTTTGGCTAGCTAGTATCATATGTCAGATGAAGGAACAAGAACTGTCACTGTAAGATCACGGTCCCCAAAAAGTGGTGCTGTGACCTTTGAGCTGAGGACCAGATAAATTGCTGATCCTTCAAAAGAAGTGGCTTTTTTGAAAATAAGACCTCAAGGTCAAGGTCATTTAGGGGTCAAGGTAAAAAAATTTAGGTCAGTGGGAAGGTCTTGTCCAAAGGGGTGTTGTGTCCAAGTATGAATTATATCCACTTACTAATAACAAAGTTATGGCCAATGTTAAAATTTTCAAACAATTGGCCAATTCAAAGTTCTTGGACAATAGGATCTTCAAGGTGAAGGTCATTCAGGGGTCAAGGTCAGATAAATATAGGTCAGTGGGAGGGTCTTGTCCAAAGGGGTGTTGTGTCCAAGTATGAAGTATATCCACTTATTAATAAGAGGTTACAGCCAATGTTAAAGTTTTCAGATGGCATGACAGACGGTTCAAATAAACTATATGCCTCCCTTCGGGGACATAAAAACAAGATTTCCAATGACTGGACACCATTGCCTAGTTTCTTACCCCACATGTTCCAGCTTCAAACTCTTCCAAGAATTACTTAAGGCTAACATTCTGACCAAGTTTCATTAAAATTGTGTCCAAAATGTGACCTCTAGTGCTAACAAGGTTTTCCTTTGATCTGACTCAGAGACCTAGTTAGTGACCCAGATTTTGTACTCTCCAAGGTTCCACTGAAATGAAAATTCATATAAAGTTTCAAAAAGATCTGGTCAAAAATAGTTTCTAGAGTGTGTTTCATGTTTAGATGCCAAGCATAAAATTGTATTAATACAGCTAGCTGCCTCAAAGCAAGTTTGATTAAGCACTGCCCACTAACCACTTTGCTATGCATGTATTAAAGACTACACTTACAGAAATAAACTGATACAGTCAGCATTGACTCTCTCTTATCTTCTACACACAAAACATAGGTGTGAAAATTTTTTCATTATTTTACCCAGTGACCTAGTTTTTGTCCCCACATGGCCCAGTTTCAAACTCATCTGAGATTTTCTTGAGGTTAACATTCTGACCAAGTTGCATAAAGGTCTGCTCTAGAGGATCAACAAACAAAATGTTGACAGATACAAAACGAAAGTTTACCACTACTGCTTGCCTGCAGCTCAGGTGAGCTAAAAAGCATGACTGTTAATTCATTGGTCCAAAGAATATGAAACTGAACAATAAAAAAGTCAAGCATACACAGAATTGTATATTAAATAATATCTAATTAACAATTGCCTGACAATTTCTAAAGTCAGTGATTCAAAATAAAAAAAATAATTTTAAGTGCAGTATAAATTCCTGCATAATACAATCACAAAAAATATTCTCAAAATAAAGACATCTAAATGATCACTTTTGAAAACTAAACACATGCTTGTGATGAACCAGAAAAAAAAAGAAGAGAAATAGCCCTATACAAAGTGACTAGGTATACAATAGTAAGTCTGTAACAGATTACTCTCAAGACTAACTGTACATCTTCAGGATTAACCTTTCCTTTACTGATACCTATATAAGTAGTTTGTGTTCCCTGCTATACAACAAAGTGTGATAGTGAAATCTATTTGATTTTGTTCAAGATTCTGGTCTGTGCTATATACAACTTTACAAAGATTTGCAGGTCAACTGACACAATTGTCATGGACCATAAATGTTTAAAATGGGTTTCGACAATACTAGATATAAAACAATAGCTGTATAAATGAGACAGGTATTTCCCTAGTCTAAGGTGAAATGCAACACCTTCCATCCTTCTAATCTTGAAACAATCCAACAGAATTTACTCTGTCAAAATTTCTCTCAAGGTCGAAAGAAATATATCAGCATAACATGAACACATGACTTCAAATAAATGTTCAGTAACTTCTTCTGCTGATTTACTGTCATAGAAAATGCACGAAACAGCTGCTCTGATCAGGCTATCCTTCCTATGTAGTACAGCATACTTTAACACAGAAAATGCCGAGTCAGGAATTAAATACCTTGAAAACAGGCATTCATTTGCAATACTGTACAGTTCTGGTACCATATACTTATTACACTCTCCTAACAATTCAATACACTGATTGGCAGTATCTTTATTAACAGTCTGTTCATATAACTGATCAATGAATGTGCAGTTCCCAATTTCACAGCCATGTAAGAAATGTATCAAGAACTCGAATGCAAATTTTGAAGTTTCTGGGATTGATATTTCAGACATTTTTGACTCAGAATAATGCCCTTCTAACATGGCAGAGAATATTTCAGATTTGTCCACCAACATAGCTCTGTTTGCTAAAACCTTTTCACCCTTGACAACAAACACTGTATCCATGGTAACAGTCTCACTAGCTAAACAACAGCTGGTTGCTATGGGAAGTGGTGACACTGACCCACACTGTTTATCAGTTTTTATTTTATGCTCTGCTATTTTTTCTGAACTTCCAAGACTGGCCCTTGTATTGTTTTCAATGTCCTCTACAGAAATACTTTTAATTGGAGATCTTACTTTGAGATCTTTTCCTGAGGTAGCTGATTTGTTTGACTTTTCAATCCAAACTTTTTTCATTTTCAGCATTTGGTATTTGCTTTTTGTGTCAATAATATTTACAAGAAACCTCATCCCACTCACAGCACTAACAAACTGTTTCTTATCAAAATTCCCTTCTGGCTGAAAAGTGCTAATAACTTGATCTAATACCTCCCTCTGGTTGAAGAAATACTGCCTGGATGCTTCAGTCCTGAAAATACAGGGACAATATTCGTAGTGTAAGGGTACTAAACTTTACTAAATATTTTATCATTTTAACAGTAAGACATTTAAAGAAGATGACTTCAAACCTGAAAACGCATAAAAAGAAAAATGGTTTTCATTAAAAGGTGTATTATGAATGAGTTAAATACACTGCTTTCTCCGCACTGGTTTCAATTCTGGCCTGGTAAGTCAACTCTAGCAAAGCAATATATCCTGAGAGCTTGGCCATTATGTATTTAATAGTCATTATAGAGCATACTGTTAATCATTTCACTATAACAAGTTTAAGCTTCTCTTTACATTGATTTTCTCAACAGAACAAGAACATACCAGGTAATATAAAGGACATTTATACAGAGATCAGTGGCTTGGTTGCCAGGAACTGAGTACAGCAGTCTGTCAACAATACCTCTACCATAGCTTGAATCTAACACACCATTCAGATCTTCAAGGAGTGCTACAGCACTCTTTCCCGAATCACATATATCCTCTTCCTGTTTGTGATACTGTCCTGAAATTACAACAGATAATAAACCTAAGTCTGTGTCCTTAAGTGCTGACACTTATTTGACAAAACAACAATTATTCAATTTGTATAACAAACTGTTCTGAAATAATCACAAAGAAAAAGATGAATGTTTCTTGAGTTTAAAAAATCTATCTGATAGATACAACACAGAAGGTCAAGGGCTCTGAATTCTGACATAAAATTATAAAAAAAACAGTGTGAATGGAAGCTGCATCAGTAAACCTTAGTGAAGCAATGTTATCAATAGGGATATGTCTGTCAATGTGCAGTAAAATTTCAGAAAGGGACCTTCTCTAAAAGAAAAAAACATATGTATTGTAATGACACCTTTACAATCAAATATTCTGCTGTAACAAAAACAAGATGGCCCCTAAACTGAACACTAACTGCCAACTGGAGTTTTACTGCTTGGATTGTATAGTTTACTAAAAGAAAGATAAAAAACAAAGAACTACTGCTTGCTAATATCAAACTTTATGCTATTTAATTTAATTTATAGAACAACTTCCATGTCTTTGTAATTTCTTTCGAGGTACCACCCCAAAAACAATAGTGGTCTGTTACTCAATAAGGGTAACTAGGAACCACCCTATGAAGTTTAAAGGGTGTAGATCAAATGGTTCATGAGTTATTGAACAGAAAATATTTTGTCTACTGACTAACAATATACCCCTTCTTTGAAGGAGGGCATAATAAATTTGGAACAGATCCACTAGACAATGCTTTAAACCAAATTTCAGAACTCTCACCCTTATGGTATCTCACAAGGACTTTTAAAGAGTTTGTCTATGCCAAATTTCATAAATCTAGGCCTTGTGGTTTCAAGCAAGAAAAGTTTCAAAGACTTTTCGATTTAGTATTTCTATTTAAAATGTGAAGGAGCAAACAAAATATCCAAGGGAAATAATCTGAACAACATTGATAGAGGTCCACTAGACAATCCTGCAGACCAAAGTAATCTCAGCCTTATGGTTTCTGACAAGAAGAATTTGAAAATTTTCATACATATTTCTTTACGAAACATTTTACTCCCTAGGCAGGGCCAACAGTGACCCGAAGAATACGGTATAACTTGAACAAAATTGGTAGAAGTCCACTAAATAATGCTACACACAACATTTCCGAGCTCTTGGGCAAGTGGTTACAGACAGAAGGATTTTTAAAGGCACTCTTGTTGCCAAAGCCAAGTTCTGTATGGACTACAATTCTTGGTAAAAGTTTGGTAGAGCTTCATGCAAGAAACATACCTGAAAACTTTCAGGAACTTTGATTAAATGTTTAAGGAGGAGATGATGTTTTAAAGTTGTACTCAGTTCAGCTAAAAACAACAAATATGATGACTTTTTTGTGTCCACCATATTATTCCAACTGCTACAGGCTACTTGTTTACAACATTTGAAAGTAACTAAATGTTTGAAGGTCTCTCATGTCTGTCAGTTTCACAAATTTTTAAAAGTCAATGAAATACAGAACTGAAAGCATTAGCATACCTTTAAAGGAATGTGACCTTCTGTGACTGTTTTCGTTAGCATGTTCAGCTGTCCGTCTTCTTTTCAGGGCCTGTTCTTCCTCTGGTATTAAGTCATCAGTCATGGAAAATCTATCAGAATCTGTCTCCACTTCATGCTGAATCTCAGCATTTCCATAAGTTGCTTTTCTTCTGATAGTTTTCCTATTGTCTCTGAGATCCTTTGCTAAACTATTTAGGTCTTCATATTTAAGGAGTTTTTCATATATTAATGCTGGAATATAGTAGGTCAAAACCTTACTGAAACAGACTGGATTTCTGAACACTCGTGACAAAAGCCTGGGACATCTTGCTAGTGGAGTCTCCATTATGTTCATGTAGTCAAGTAAACAATGCAGAACATCCTTGGCAACCAAATGCATTGTGGGATCAGTCATTTGGGAGACTCTTGACAGCAGTATGAGAATATTGTATTCGGTAACATTATTTCTGCTGCTTACTTTTTTCCTCTTCCTACGGAACCTCTCATCAAATACTAGCATTTCTTTCACCATTAATATATTTGCATTCATACTTTTATTTGACTCTGTACAAAGTGAACTTTGACTCTCTTCACCTTTCTGATGTGAATCTGTCTTGTTCTGAACACTTGAAGCTGAAAAAACATCATCTCCAGTTTCATCATTATCTACAGTCTGATAAGCAAATGCCACAGATTCTTGTTCACCTTGAACAACAAAAGGATCTTCAGAAGATTTATTAAAGGACTCTGGTGAAAGTGTCTCTGGTGAGATATTCAGATCATCCTCAGACCCTAGTGGCCTATCTGGACTAGAAAAAATACTTGAGTCAGGTGATCTTGACCTTGAACTTCCAGGCTCTGGGCTTACAGATGTTGTGTACAGTCCTCCACTAACTGCTGTGTACTTTGGATATTTTGGATGAAAGTTCTCTGGAGACTGGGAACCAGTCAGTGGGCTGTATCCATTTGGACTAGTTGCTGGAAAAATATTTCGACTGGTTCTCTCTAAGGTTAGACTGGTATTTGGAGAAGAAGGGGGACTGTAATCAGGTGAACTTTCAACTGGAGAATAATATGAACTATTACTCAATGGACTGTAAGTCTCTTTAATAGAAAAGTCCACATTATGTGGAGGGGTGAATCTCTCAATGCACTTTGCACCCCCATAGTCTTCATATTCCCATTCAATATTTGGCTGGTATGTTGGACTGTCTATGCTGTATATGGGTCTTGTCTTTGCCTTTTTCATACATTGGTCCTGATCCTCGGGTTTATCATCACTGTCTCCCTTAACAGTACCTGAATGCTGCTGTACTTGACCAATTTCTTCTTCTACTTGTCTATCCTTATCTTCTTTTGATCCACTGTGAATTTCTTTCTTTTCAACCACTTCTGTTTTCTCCCTTACAACTGGAATATTTTCCATTTGTCCTTCCTCATTTTTATCATTTAATTCTTCTCTATCATCAACAGATGCTCCTTCAATTTCTTTCATAAAACAATTTTTCAGTTTTCTCACAAGTAATGGAACCATTCCATGATCTAACAGTACCTCGAAACTTGTCTCATCATACAAAAAACAAACAAATGCACTTATAATGCGTGCGTGCAAATTGTTCATCATATCTTCAGAAAGTGCTTGAATAAGAAGTACCAGAATATTTTCATCCCTTAGTTTCACCCTGTTTACGGCCTCTTTACAACAGAGGCAGAGGACACTGAGGAAATCTTCTTTAAATCTTTCACAGAATGATTCACTGGATGAATACATCTCCTTAAACATCCCAATACCCCCGCCATTTCCAAATGCTGCTCTGAAGTTGTGGTATTCACACATGCGAATGACAACTTGAAATGCCTCTATGTTTGATTCTTTGACTAGTGTAAGCAGGTAAGGTAACTTTCCTGAGGCAATGACTTGACTTGCAAACTGCAAAGTGGATCTGAAATTAAAGCACAATGGTATACAACTGTAGTCTTGTATCATGTGTCATATTTAATTCTGCATAAATTCCTCACTGATTTAATTTAACAATCTTCACATTCTTTTATCATTTCTAGGTAACATATGGTTTTGATTTCTTTCTTAATTTTTTTTTTAATTCTTTGAAACCTTATTAAAATCAAGATGATTTAATTTTCTCCCTAAAACTATTAATACATGAACATTGAATTGCTTAAAAAACATTTATAATGTCTGAAATAAAAGTCTACTAAAATAAATATTCATTTATCTTATTAACCCGTGACTTGACAGACTGTGAACACATCTCAGAGAAGACTGTTTCAATGCTTCGGTATCACTGTCCAAAAGCTTTGCCACAACACTGACTGCATTCTGTTCAACAAGTTTCTGAACATGAGGTCCAGTCTGACCAAGCAATCTGCAACAAGAATGGAGAAAAATCAGACTACACCTATGCAGCTATTTTAAGAGCTCTATTAGTTCTGCACTGGAAAAAAGCCAGACAGGCATTCCCATAAAAAATAATGTCATTTGCCTTATCATTGGTAAAAAGAAAAATTCCAGAGATAATACTTTGTACATGAACTGACTATGGCTTTTGCAAAACAAAATCTACTTCAAACAGGCTGAACAATAATCATAGTAAACAGTACCTTATTGCTCGAATACATGTCTGCTTATATTCTTCTTTATCAGTATCCTTCAAGAGCTTGACAACCTTCTCAATGACAGAGGAAGTACAGACAAGCTCCCAGCTACCTGGATCAAGCAGAAGATTGGACAAGCACCTGCAGGCACGGTTCTGTAGACACTCTGCTTCTACTTCTTCAAACAGTTCAACTGTTAAAGGAGATATATGTTCATTACAATATTAAAATCAAACACTTTTTATCTCCATACCTTACGTTAACCTAGCAACTTTCACAGATACTGTATTACAGTCTTTAAATTCTGGTGCTTTTAAGAATAAACTTTTGAAGAACTGAAGGAATGTGAAGATTGCAAAAGTATAAGCACAAGCATTGTAGGCAAGCACAGAAACTGGTTAACTGACAGATGTCCAATTAATTTATTCCATATATACTTAAAATTTTGTTATGGTCTAGTGCATACCTTCCTATAAATGTATAAATACAACCTCTGACAACTGTCAGGGAATACATTCTTTGGCTCAGTGGTTAGAGTGTTGGACTTGATGCACTAAGATCAAGTTCAAATCCCACTTTGGGTTGTGTATTCTAAGATGCATTGCATCTTTCTGTTATGGACTTTCATGTTGGTTAGAATTTCATTCTCTGGTGAGGTAAAAATAATGTAAGTTAAATATCAGAAAGCTGTTGTAGAATGTTTTAAGACTGTGAAAGCCTAAAGCCTTTTCTCCGCTTTATTAATTCCCTGGAAAAATGCTGTCTGAAAAAGTTAATTCTTTACTTATGCCTTTGTTTTTGACCATGCATAGCCAAGTTCTGACCATGTTTCAAGAAGACTTAGCTAAAAATGTGGAATATAAAGTGATCAAAGGTTTTCCACTGATCTCAGGCGATGACCTTCAATATGATTCTGCTTAAACCCTAAAACTGGAGATCATCAAAAGTGTTCATAAGATTTCCCAGTGATCTGAGCTGGACATATTTTTTGATTTATGTGACTCTGCTTTAGTTTCACCCAAGTGAACATCACAAGAAGCATTTTAAGCAAAGTTCATGAAGACTGAGTCAAAACAGTGAGCTCTTGTGTTCCCCATTTATCTGAGCTAGTGACCTAGTTCAAGAGCAAACATAACACTGTCTTCCAGGAGTAATTTTAATAGAAACTGTTTTCAAAATGTACAACCCTGTGATTGTTGACCTTTGACCCAGTGAGCCCCAAAACGAAAAACATTTATCTGCTCCTCATGCTAAACAATCCTACAATGTTAAACAGTCCTAGATTCAGATGATTTTGGATTATAAATTGGAAACTGTTTTCAAGGTGCAGTCCCCTGTGAGGTTAACCTTTGAACAAATGAGCTTCAAAATCAAAAGAAGTCATATTCTTACTATGCTCAACAATTCTATCAAGTGTGAGAATGCTGGATTTCAGTCGTTCATGAGTAATTAATCAGAAACCATTGCCAAATGCAGTCCCTGTCTGCTTTATCTCTGACCCAAAGAGTCAAAAAGTGGTAAGGGTCATCTATCTATCATGTCCAATCATTTTATTAAGGATCTGAGTTTAGTTATTCTTGAATTACTGATCAAAAACCTCTAAGCCTGACCTTTGACACCATTAGCCCAAAAGCGGTGAGGTTCATCTTCCCACCCAGATAAACCAACCAATACAGTTTGAACATCCTGGCTCCAGCTGTTTTAAAGTTAGTTATCAGAAACTATTTTCAGAGTACATGTCCCTGTGAGTTTGATCTCTGACCCAGTAAACAAGAGTTGTCACCTACTCAACATGCCAAACAACCTATTAACTTTGTAGTTCTTTTGCTTATGTGGTCTGATGCCTTCAATCAACAACTACTACAATAATTATGCTCTCAACTTCTTCGAAGGTATGGAGGCTGGGGGAAATTGGGCACTATATCATTAAACTTACCAATAATACTAACACCTGTTCCTTTATCTTTCAACACCTAGAAAAATAAAAATATCAACTTCATAAATGATCGATAAATTAATCATAAAGGATAATAATAATTAATAATATACCAAGACTCAATCTTTTGAAATATCAAGTATCCTGACACTTATAACTGAGCACTTCTAATAAATACAGAAACAGTTTGTGCAGCCAGAAAATGTAATTGATTTTTTTCATATGTGTTGTGAGAATATACCCATAAGCTCAACAACCAACAACACAGAAACAACAGGTACTTAGACATAATTTCAAGCTATTGACTTTTTATAAATATATTTTGAACAAATGATGTCAAAGGATGAATATATGAGAATTTAAGCTTCCTGGCATAGAGTTGAAAATGGAATGCAGATTTTATTTTCATTGAAATGACATCATATATGCTAATTTGATGTCAGACTGTATCTATTTACTGTTGGCAGTAAAATAAAATGGTTGATTTTATACACTTGAATTTTATCTATTTCATGGTGAAATTCTACACCTTTTTAATGTACCCTACATTTTAAACAAGAGGGCCATGATAGCCCTGGATTACTCGCCTGAGTACTTTGGCTGTTAAGCAAACATAAAAAGCAGTATTTCATTTTCTAATTGAAGATATGTAGGTGCCTACAAACCAAATATCTAAAATATCAGTCAATAAATAATAGCTCTATGACAGAAAGTAGAAATATCTATTATTAGCTATGGTGACCATGGCCCAGTGACCTTAAACCTCACCCAATGGTAGAGGACCATGCAAGGAACCTACATACCAAATACCAAAGATATTGGTCTATAAATGAAGGCTGTATGAGGTAACGTAGATAAATCGATTTTCAGCCTCGGTGACCATTACCCCTATACTCTGAACAAGCTTGGTAAAGGTTCACTAGATAATGCTTCATGCCAAATTTTAGAATTCTAGGCCTTGTGGTTTCAGACAAGATGTTTAAAGATTTTCTTCTATATTGCTATGTAAAACTTGTGACCCCTCAGGCAGTGACCCAAGGGACATTATTTGAACAAATTTAGTAGAGGTCCACTAGACAATGCTTCATGCCTTGTGGTTTCAGACAAGAAGATTTTTAAAGATTTTCTTCTAAATAGCTATGTAAAACTTGTGACCCCAGGGATATTATTTGAAAAGCCTTGGTAGAGCTCCACTAGACAATGCAACACACCAAATTTCAGACCTCTGGTCCTAGCAATTTTAGACAAGAAGATTTTTAAATTTGCTCATTCTTGTTGCAATAGCAACCAGAGTTCTTCATGGAATGGAATTCTTTGAACAAGTTTGGTAAAGCTTCAGGCAAGGAACATTCCTGAAAAGTTTTGTAATCTATCACCTAGTGGTTTAAGAGGAGATGTTGTTTAAAGTAAAAAGTAAAACACAAGACGGACACAGGGCGATCACAAAAGTTCACCTTATGCACAACATGCTCAGGTGAACTGAAACCTACAACTGTTATCACTTAAAGTTGTGTTTTATTCAATGACATTGCTTTTCTATAAGACAGAACTGTATAAAAAAAGTTTATCAATAAATTTAATACAAAATAGGCAACTGTATGAAAGACAATATTCAGGTTAAATAACATTGCACTGGAGAGGATGGAACATTTTGCTTTTTTGCTGATTTTCAATTCTGTTTATTTCCAAGGTATAACAACTGTCCTAGTGCCCTTTTTTCCACATTGATGGTCCAACAAGAGGGCAATAATGGCACTACATTGCTCACCTGAATACCACTGCTTTAAACAGCAAGGCCAATGAAGGACATTCAACAAAAGTACAGCATTGTCGGACATCCTGACCTGTGTTAACTAAATGATGTTTGTAACCTAGACGCTGACCTCTATCACCTAACCAGATTTAAAACTGTGTAAATATCATTTTGATAGGTAACTAGTGACACCTCAAGGTCAGCTTCAGTCAAAGTTGTACCTTAATGCAAAACTACACACAAAATTTCATGGAAGTAGCTTCAAAAAAACTTGGTTTGCCAGCAGGTCATGGTCATGCTCAGATGAAGTAAAAGTTGAAATGTGCAAGCAAAGTTATACAAAGTTGCTGTAGCTTAGAGAACAAGGAATTAAATCTAGTGAAGGTCAAGATAAAAGCCATCCTATGTCACAATTGAAATCTACATGGAAAACTGTACAAAGCTGGTACGGGTAACTTGGTAAACAAAAAGTAGGAAAACATTCCATGATTTTGAACGTGGCACAAATTACTCATTCCTAAGTCTGTCTGTCCATCTGTCTGTCTTTCATGCTGCCTACCATATGTTTGTTTCCATACTTGCCCTTTCACTTAAAAAGCGCTGCTTCCACCCAGACAATTTTGCAGATTATACCCACTTGGGTGCAATTGTCACTTACTGTGACATCTTTTGTTTTATTCTAATATTACCTTTTTCCTTGTCACATCCTCCATACACATGTTGCTCAGGATGCTTAAGCAAATGTCAATGACTTTTGATCTGTAGTGCTCCTCAAGGCTTTCTCTTGACCGCAACAGATCTAAGAGTCTTTTAACTAGTCCATTGTTCACAAGTACAGCAACATCTGTGGGAAAACAAAAGAAACACTTTATTCTGAAAAGTAAGTCCAATGAATGTGGACTCATGGTAAAAGGATCTTGGTTTTAGTTTTAAAAATACCTGTCTATTTTCTGGATGACTACTTTTGTGATGTACCATTGTACATACTATTTTCAATTTGAAGTTTGATTCAAGAAACCTATAATGCTCATCTAAAATAAATATAAATGTTGAACAAAGAATAACAGCTGCAGATTTCAGAGCATAACTGTGGATGCTTTGCCTACACATCAAACTACTTTCTTATTTCTAAATGCTATTTAAAAGAACCATTACCAGTGGAGCTCAAAATATTTTTGAAAGACGTGAATGAAACTGTCATACTAAGTATAAGAATCTAAACCAGGTAAATGATGAGTTGTTTTGTTTTTTTCTTTACCTTTTGGTGTCTTCATTAACTTCTTCCTAATTTCCACCAGAGCAGTGAAAGCATGTTTTACTCTTGAACTATGAGCTTGCCTTAATATGTCCCTCACTTTGTTGGTTGCCATGTTGTTTTCTCCTCTCTCCACCTCCCTAAAGTTAATCTGAAATAGTCAACTCTGACATACAATTTAAAGCCCAGCATATTCATATATTAAATCTTGACAACTGTCATGAACTGATTTACCCAAAAGAGCTGTATATTGATCATTTGAAAGTTAGTGCTACAAGAAATATTCAAAACAATTTTTCTGCATTTATCTGTTTCAAGATATCTATTTTTTGTGGATTAAGACTGCATAATTCTATGAAACTGTTAAGCTGAAATTTCAAGTAATTCTTAGATTGAAAATCAGTTTAACATAATTAACATTAAGATCAAACTAACTTGCAGCACTATATTAAATGCATGTTTCTTCCTGAAATTTTAACTGTGAATTAATCTTACATCAACTGGCTTAGTTTAACCCTTACCCTGCAGGAGGCAAATGAGTCTGCTTTTGCAACCAGTGCAGACCCAATTCAGCTTGCACACTGGTGCAGTCTGATCTATCATCAAGGTCTGCACTATTTGCTATTCAGTCAATAAATTTTAAAAAACACCCCCATAAATAATTAATGGTTATGTCCAAAATGAAAGACGGACAAGTCCATTTTAGATATTTAGCATGGTGAGTGTTAAGGTACAAAACACATAAATGGCCATGTTTTATTAGAAGAAATATAGTTAGGAAAACAAAACAAAACTAGAATGTCCATGAGCAGCATGACGGGTCCACCAGAGGAACTATAAAATGAAAAATGTATATCAGTTAATGAGTTATGTGCCTGGTACAGTGCATTTCTACTTTATATCCCTTATCACTATGTGAAGTTTCAATAACATTCTTCTAAAAAAAATTTAGTAATGTTCTAGAAATAAAAAAAAAAATTACAATGGGAAATAATTTAAAATCTATGCCAGGCAGAGTTATGTGTCTTGTACCTGCCATGCATACACAACACAATGAACTGAGGTGCCAGTTGTGAAAACTTTGTCAAGTTATCCACAAGCGGACTCAACAAAATTTTATTAGATGAAATAGATTCAAAGTTCACTTCTAATTGTTTTTTTTTGTTATAAACATTTAATGAAACAAAAAATGTCACCGGAAGATGACAATGCCCCCAAAGTGGTGCTCTGACCTCTGAGCTAAGGACCAGAGAAGATAAATTGTAGATCCTTCAAAAAGAAGAGGGTTTTTATTGACAAATTGACCTTAAGGTAAATGTCATTTAGGGGTCATGGTAAAAAAATATGTCATTTGGATGATCTCTCCCAAAAGTTCTTGTGCACAAACATGAATGAATGGAGTTTTACGGTCCGTCGACAACTACGGTTATTTTGGGCGCAAATAATATTGTATAAAAAAGAACTAAGAAGTAACTAGTTTGTTAAAAAGTTGCAATAATTGTTGATAGTATGTAAAATATGATTTAGTTAAAAGTTCTATATGTAAAAAATAAAATGATTATATCTTGTTAAAAATGTTGATATCTTTTAAAAATTTAAAGATTAAGTCTATCCAAACAGAATTAAACAGCTCATGCTTGTTTTGTACATTGAAATATTTATTTCGTATTGGAGCAAAGTCCCCACAGTCAATAAAAATGTGTTTAACTGTAAGACCTGTAAAACAAGGAACACACTAGCTGTGGGACTGGTTCACCTTTCAGAAAATGAGAGTGAGTAAGGTAAGAATGTCCAATACGTAGATGACAAAGGACAATTTCTTCCCTGTGTGATGGTCTAGAAGATAACAACCACTCTCCTAGGACAGGTTTAATAGAAAACAATTTATTTGTTTGATTCATAGGATCTTCAGAAGTTGTCTGCCAGACTTTTTGTATAAAACTATTTACAATGGGTTTAAAATCACTGTAAGGAACACAGAAAGGTAAAACCTAAGTATTTAGAGCTGTTTTGGTGCACAAACATGAACTAAATCTGATGAGTAACATGGGAGTTATAGCCAATATTAAGTATTTTTCATAACTGGACCTTAAAGATCAAGGTCATTCAGGGGTCAAGGTCAAATAAATATAAGTCAGTGGGAAGGCCTTCTCCAAAAAGGTGTTGTGTTCAAGTGTGAAGTAAATTCATTAATGAATAGGAAGTTATGGGCAATGTTAAAGTTTTTGGATGTGCTGGACAGGTAAAAAAGTATATTGCCCTTTTTCAGAAGCATTAAAAAAGAATTCAACCATACATTAAAAGATAATATATCATTTATACTTTTGAATTATCATTATCATCAAAAAATTAGTTCCGCAGTTTCAATTATTTTATTTAATCTTTGCAAACATATAATTAGCAGTCCAGTTCTTACTAAACGAAAGGTAACACACTGGACAACTGAAACACTCAGATCTTAAAGTAAAGTTATCAGTTATTATCAACAAACCACAAGTGAAATCAGACACAATTAAATAAAAAAATTACTCCCATATTTTCTCACCAAGGCAAGTAGAGAGTATAAAATTTTTTCAGTTATACATTTGTTTGTAATCCTGATGCTTTGAACATTGTTCATACATTCATCAGAATATCTAAGTATACTTATTCATTCATTCATTCATTCATTTTTTGTTCATTTTTAATTTGAAACCAGTTACTGGGCAAAAAAAAAACCCACAACCACTTATCTAAAACTTAAATTACATTTAAATTTTCAATTATCTGAAATCTTAATTGAAAAATACAGCAAAACAGTCCATTTATATTCATGCTAATCCTTATTTTAGACAGGAGTCCAATTTTCACAAGACTGAAGTCGACATATTGGACCTTTTAAATAACATTATTGGATGGTTAATTAAGATTTCAGTTGTTTCCATTCATTTTAAGAAGTCCACTATATTCAGACATAAGAAGAAAATATATTTAACTGTTTTATTACAATAGCCCTACAGTAAGGGATATTCAAGGCATTCTGAAAATAGAAAAGACTTATTCAGACTATCTAAATACCTGGAAGAGGCCACTAAGCATAGACAAACAATTACAATTATGTGTACAAATTAACACAATAGCATAATGATAAGGTAAATTTTTCAGTCTCTGAGTGAATATTGAAATGGATATTTTGACTACTTTCCAGTACATTTTCTTTGCTTACACCTGACCAAAAGGATTATCTTACTGATATAAATATTTTAACTAATATTTCATGACACCTGAGACTGGCCTGTACCAGAGACATAGATAGATATCTATGTCTCTGCCTGTACAAGTTATTTACCCGAAATTAACACTATCCGATTTTTGTATACTTCTGAACTTACAATGAGAAACGCTGCTCGTACACTGAAATGACAGTCATCATATTAGTGACCAATGAATACTTCTGAGTTTTTTCAACTGTTAAAAGTCATAGTTCTTTTCAAAAATTACTGACATGAGTAGAAGTAAGCATAATTTACATTTGGAATAGACATTCGTCATCTTATTCTACCTCAAATATATGTAAGGAACGAAAAGCCATTTTCCCTAACAAGCGGCTAATCTACAAGGGACTGTTACATCTACATCTACAGGGATACTCCCAACAGTCAATGAAGACTATGACAGGGAGGTGCTTGTCAGGGAACAGTGTTAGCCTATTAAAAAATTAGATAGTGCAGTGATTAAAGGGATAAGAGATAAAATGAGGTGCAATAATTAAAAAGTAACAACAGAGTTTTATACTAGGGGTTGGTCGACCGCCTCCAGTCTCTCTTTAAAGATACTGAGGCTGGGGCTCGATTGTAATAACCTGGCAGGCTGTTCCAGTATCTTATGGTCCTGGGAAAGAAAGAGTTGAAGTGATACTGGGTTCGAGACTGGGGTATGAGGAAGTTGAAGTTCCTAGTAGGCAGCAGGTAATTATGATCAACATATACAAGATTGTGCTGAAGTTTATACAAGAACAGGATCGAGTTATGAACCCTTCGATGTTCTAAGGTTTTCCAGTTCAGTTCTTTTAACATTTTAGTTACGCTGCTTGTAAAGTCATAATCATTCAAAACATACCTGGCTGCAGCTCTCTGTACATTTTCTATTTTATGGGTGAGTGATTTCTGCCACGGGTGCCAAATGACAGAACAGTATTCAACTTGTGGTCTTACATAAGTTGTATAGGCAGCTTCTTTAACCTTTTTATTTGTAGTTTTGCAGTTTCTTTTTATAAATCTTAGGGAATTATTTGCTTTGGAAGTGATATTGTTTATGTGCTGGGTCCAATTTAAGTCTTTAGAAATGATCACCCCAAGATATTTACATGAGTCTGCAGTTTTAAGTTTTGCTTCGTGCAAGGTATAGTGATATATGATTGGATTTTTTCTGGTGATTCTCAATACCTCACACTTATCTGGATTAAACTCCATAGCCCAGTCTCGTTCCCAGTCTTCTTATTTGCGGAGGTCATTTTGCAGTTCTTGTGCGTCTGATTCAGATTTAATTGTTAGGTGTACTATGGTGTAATCAGCAAACAGGCGGGCCTTGCTCTTTATTGTCATTGGTAAGTCATTTATGTACGTTAGAAAGAGGCAAGGACCAATAACCGAGCCCTGTGGAACACCTGATAGCACTGGTAGATCCTTAGAGAGGTGACCATCAACTGCAACTCTCTGCAATTGATTGTGTAGAAATGACCTAATCCATTCTAGGACTTCTGTTCTTCATGGGAGTTGTGGCAAATTTTCCCTATTTATAATATGACGTGATGTTTAAGTCAATCTGCACCAGTAAGGGTTTAAGATGAGGACAGTCAATAACAAAATACTTTGAAAGTGTGCTGTTCCATAATATGTGAAAGACCTTTCAATAGAAGAGGCATGTAAGAAACCCTTTTCCATATATATATATAACCTGTTTGTTTTTTTTTATAAATAAGCTACATGAATGATGTTTATTTATATGCATTATCAAACTTTCTATTTTATAAAAGTCGTCGTGAACTTAAATGATGTCAAAAATTTGCCGATCTTATCAGATCTGATATTTACAAAAATCCTATTGAGTCACTTACCAACAGAGAAAACCTTTATACATAAGCATGAATATGTATGCTTTTTCAAATTGTTCAAAATAGTTTTAGAGAACAAAGCGATGAAGTCAGATTATTAAGGAAGTTTACTTCTCTGACTCCTTAATATTAGGCTTGCATTCGTTGACAATTTTATGTTAAATTCAGCAATGAATTAAAATTTCAGTGAAATCATGAAAGTGATAAGGATTAATGCAGAACTGTCTTGATAAAAGAGTAGACCTATTTTGCTGGCCAGAAACTGTTGACCAGCTGTCTGCTGATCAGAAATTAGCTTAATAAGACTCGAGAACATGCATACAAGATGTTTTTAACTTTCACAAAAAGATAATGTAATCATAGTCTTGATCACAACATATTTTAAATATGTAATTCAGGCGTGAATCAATATCTTTCATGGTAAAAAGTAACATTTGTATGATAAATTGAACCGGAGAATTCATACTGGTCTAAAAGCAATACGACTAGCAAAGGCCAAATAACAGGAACGAATACAATCAATTAATGAATATTTAATAAATTAGCATTACTTAATGATATTCTGGCCTCATCTTAAAAAATAAGTAATAACAATTTGCAATCATTCCGTCATAAATGACAAATGTTAAATGAACAGATTAACTATATTTTCCGGTACTCACTCTATCTTTTTTTTTTCGTTTTGGCTCAGTCATTGTATATTTTGGTCAGGTACAAATATTGCAAACATAGCAATTAATGTCTTTGAAATGCATATGTGTTACACATCTAAGACATGTACTACATTTCTTTTGTAAAAAAAAGAACTAATAAGTTGTCCTTTGAAAAGTACAAATGTATATGGCCATAGTTTTTAGAGTTCTGGACAGCTTTTATGCCAGTCACAGTAATTCAAACAAATAAGTAAAAGCACGCATCTACCGCAAAAACAACGTATATGTACTATCTTAATACATTTCAACGATAAATCTACCTTTCTTAGGAACAAACTTTCGTCATTTCGTAAAAACAATTATTAAATGGATAGAAATCTAAATCACTTTGATTCCACTGTAATTCTTTCGACGGTTCCATTTACTGTTTATTGTTGTTGTTTAAAATTGTTGTTGCTTTTAATTTGATTTGTTTTTTTGTTATTTCAAAATTGCATGAAATGAATCAGCAATTACATAATCAAAAGTTCTGTTTAATGACTTCTTAAAATACAAAAAATGGCTTTAAGATTCTTAATATATTATCATATATTTTTCCAAGGTAAAGTAAGAGATCCGTCCATATAGTTTCAATTTATTAATTAACTCGTTACGTGTTTTTAAAATGCCGCATCTTTTCGCCTCAAGTCTTGTATTTTGACAGATGGCGGGAAATGTGACGTGTCTTAGTGCCAATTAGGTAAGAAATATTTTGCCTTAAAACACGTCATTAAGGAAGTAATTGATTTTTATGTATCATTTGACTTATTTTGTTTTTTTTCCCAACCAAAACGCATGTATATCTGCCATGCAGTGTCAGTTCACGTATTCGGCGCAACGTCATTTCAAACATTACAGAAAGTCACGTGCCTATTGACATCGGGCGGTGGACATTTTCCCTCGGTGTGCTTTTTCACTTGTACTAAAGGTGTGCACAGTGACGTTATAAAATCTTTTATCTGAAACTTGTATCACTAATACAGGAGAAGTGTTAGCCTACGCTAGCACACTTGTGAACTTAGTTAACTCAAGTCAAGTTAGCCATCACGTTACTATTTTCACCGCTAACATTTATGACATCTTACGTTTTACTCTTTTTATGTAATTTTATCATCATTCACATTAAACATGATGGAGATTAAATAAATCTAGGGCTTTTGTGCTGTTTCACAATTTATGAGTTAAGCTAAATGAAACTTAGTTGACATAGAAATCATTTATCATTCAAAATGACTTAGACTCACTTGACACAAATATTCTTTGTAAATACTTGCAGATTATAAAAAAATGCACAAATATATTTAATATGGTATTGATATGATGACTATAGATAATTAATTGTATGCATTTATTGGTATATTGTGAATTAAAATCACTTTTAACTGAAATTCAATAAAATTATATGAAAGTCCAGACAATCAAATTATCAGCTGTCTTAATTATCATACATTTTCATGCTAAAGGTGTACCTTGTAAGATTGAGCTCATTAACACATGGTCTGTACATGGTACATTAACACATTGGATGGTGCACTTATAGAATGACTGGTTATAGAATACAGTAGAATGCCTTGTTACAGAATGACTGGTGATAGAATGCCTAGTTATATAATGACTGGTTATGAAATGCCTAGTTATAGAATGACTGGTTATAGAATACAGAATACCTAATTAATTAAACTGACTGGTTATAGAATGACTAGTGTTTAGTCTTAAGGTAGTGGGATATGTGTATTCGGAATGTTCTTAATGCTTCTAGATGTTCTACATAATTTGAAAAGTCTTGTGTATTTTCAGCTCAGTTAAAAGCAATAAGGTTGATTCACATTAATCCTAACCATGCTAAATATCTAAAATGAAGTTAACTATCTTTATACCCCCAAAAACGAAGTTTGGGGGTATATAGAAGTCACCCGGTAGTTGGTCAGTCGGTCCATCCCTTGTCCGGAGCATAACTTGAAAACTAATGGTTGGAATTCAATGCAACTTCATACAATTCTCAAGCAGAATGAGAGGAAGTGTAGTGTTCATAAATCATAACTCCATCTTCACTATTTGCACAGTTATTGCCTTTTGTTTGTTTTCCTTGTCCAGAGCATAACTTGAAAACTACTGGTTGGAATTCAATGCAACTTCATACAATTGTCAAGCATTATGAATGGAAGTGCAGTGTACAAGAGATATAACTCCATCTTCACTATTTGCAGAGTGATTGCCCTTTGTTTGTTTTCCTTGTCTAGAGCATAACTTGAAAACTATTGGTTGGAATTCACTGCAACTTCAAACAATGGTCAAGCACAATGAGAGAAAATGCAGTGTTCAAGAATCATAACTCCATCTTTCCTATTTGCAGAGTGATTGACCTTTGTTTTTTTTCATTGTCCGGAGTTTAACTTGAAAACTACTGGTTTGAATTCAGTGCATCATCATACAATGGTCAAGCACAACGGAAGGAAGTGCAATGTACTAGAGCTATAACTCAGTCCTCACTATTTGCACAGTTATTGCCCTTTGTTTGTTTTCCTTGTCCGGAGCATAACTTGAAAACAACTGGTTGGAATTCAATGCAACTTCATACAATGGTCAAGCTTTTTGACAGGAAGTGCAATTTACAATAGCTATAACTCTGTCTTCACTATTTGCAGAGTTATTGCAATTTGTTCGTTTTCCTTGTCTTGCGAATAACTTGAAAAATACTGGTTGGAATTCTGTGCAATGTCATAAAATGGTCAAGCACAATGAGAGGAAGTGCAGTGTTCAAGAATCATAACTCAATCTTCACTATTTAGTTATTGCCCTTTGTTGGATATTCTTGTCCAGAGCATAACTTGAAAACTACAAGTTGGAATTCAATGCAACTTCATACAATGGGCAAGCAGAATTAGTGGATGTGCATTGTACAATAGCTATAACTCTGTCTTCACTATTTGCACAGTTATTGCCCCTTGTTGGTTTTCCTTGTGTGGAGCATAACTTGAAAACTACTGGTTGGAATTCAATGCAACTTCAAACAATTGTCAAGCACAATGAGAGGAAGTGCAGTGTATAAGAGCTATAACTCCTTCTCCAGTATTTGCACAGTTATTGCCCTTTGTTGGTTTTCTTTGTCTGGAGCATAACTTGAAAACTACTGGTTGGAATTCAGTGCAACTTCATTCAGAGGTCAAGCACAGTGACAGGAAGTGCAATGTACAAGAACCACAACTGTCTTTAATTGCCCACAACCATAACTTAGTTTCAATTCTTTTACAAAGTATTCTGTTACTAATAACTTCCTTAGTTCCGAAGCAGTCTTGCGGGGGTATAAATCACATTAGTGATAGCTCTAGTTCAATTTGGACAGATCCATTTATTGTTTATGGTGGTGCTTATTGAAAATTAACAGTTTGAATGGCGAGAAATATAGACCATGATCAGACTGCATGGATGTGCAGGCTGATCATGGTCTGAACTGGTTGCAAAGGCTTAGTCAGTTGCCTCCAGCAAGGTAAAAGTGGGGTTCAGGGGTAAAATGTTTAACTAATGTAAAAGAAATTTTAAAGACATATGAATAAAAACCTGTTTTATTTTGATGATTATTCCATACATTGCACTTGTTGGTTTTGGCAATTGAACTCAGGAGTGGTGAGCAATTTAAGGCCATGATTGCACTCTTGTTTTCTATTGTGTTAATTCATATATCAAAAATTAGACTTTGATAATTTGCTTTGATTTTTATAATGAAAATAATTGTGTACAACCAACTGATTTTACCATAAAAATCGAGGAACCTCAAAATCTTTTTGCATACTCCATTTCACTGCTATACATAATGTTAAGCAAACAATTCTTGGTGAAATTAGATTTCTTTACAAATGTAATTATAATTTTTTTTTTTTTATATATATATACTGTATTTCCTGCATGAATTTGGTAAACAGTTTGGAAAGTAGCCAAATTTTGCCTCTTTAACATAAGGTAAAAAAAGCTGTTTTAAGATTTTGTCAAATAATTTAGTTTAAGATCTAGCCATAACACTTGAATTTGTAATCAATTTCCAGACATGCTAGAAGTACATTTTTCTTGGGATATTAATTGAAATGGATACTTGGGTTTTCAAAACTTTGAAAGCATCTGTAGATAATCTGATAAGTAGGTTATCTAAACATGACCTATTGGTTGTCTTCAGATCCTTATAGCTTAGCAGTTTTGGAGTTCATATTTGTCTGATTTCAAGTAGGAATTGACAAATAATGACAATCAATACATTTCATAAATTTTCAGTTTTAATTTGGCATGAGTTTTGTTTATACAGAAAAAAAAATCTGATTTCAAGTAGGTATATTGACATACAATGATAATCATTACATTTTACAGATTTTCAGCTTTAATTTGGCATAAGTTCTGTTTATACAGAAAAAAAAGTTTGAATGAAATTTTTGCGTCTTTATGTTATTTAATTTTATACGACAGGAAAAAACCCAATATTTACTTGAACTCGGGTCAAAAAGAATAGAAAGAAGCCAAAGCAGTGAACTTAACCTAAGCTTACCTGGGGAGCTCTTGTTGAGCTTTTGTGATAATAGCCCTTGCCGGTCAACTGTGGTGATCGACTGTTTGCTTTGACATCTCCAAAAATACTTGATGACAGTGAATGAACTTGTTGTGGCTATTCCTTGTATGAAGTCCTGCCAGAGTTATTCAAAGAATTCCATGTCATTCAGGACTGCTGTTGCGATGGCAGCTAGAAAGAAACACTTTAAAAAGCTTCTGAAACTGCAAGGCCCAGATTTTTCATATTGGGTCCTTTTTGGCACAACCTAAGGCATCACATCCTTAAAATGAAAATTTATAGGAATGTCTTTTAAAGTCTTCTTGTGAAACCCATAGCTTCAGAGCTCTGAAATTTGATGTGTAAGCATTGTATATAAAATTTTTACCAAGTTTACAGAAACTTTGACTCCTGGGGTCATTGTTGGCTCTGCCCCAGGGATCACATCTTTTTCATATAGGTACATACGGAATTTTTTTTAAAATCACAGATACCACAGACTCAGTGTCCTGTGTACTTCCCTAAGGTTGCTCTTATTGCTCCCCAAGATTCATTATGCATGGGGATCATAATTTCTTATTAAGAAGTACACATGTATTTTACGGAAAATGCCAATATTCGGTTTTTGGCATGCAGCATTGCCCAGTTGTTTCATTTAATTTTCGTTAGTATTTTCATGCTCCATTTCTTGCAGGTGTATGTATAAAGTTCTAAGTGCTAAATAATAAAGGAACTTTTCGCAAGAGATATTTTGCGTGATTGTCTAGTTGTTTCTTTTATTTTCATCAGTATTTCTAGGAAACTTCTCTTCTTGCAAGAACAGTTTGAGGGTTGACTGCAGAAAAGGTTGTAAGTACTGAAAAATAAAGAAGTAGTAAGCACCTTTTCACATTTACCCGAGTTGTGCTCGGGCATGTGATTAAGGGTTCTCATAGTCTTGGGTGTTCAAAATGTTCATGTATACAGCAGATTTTCATATGATTTATTTAGGACAGCGTTTTGACTTAGAGAAGACTTGGTTTAAATCGATCATTGATCCAAGGCCACTGTGTCAACAAATCATTAGCAAGCAGATAAATTAGCCCTGCATTTTATAATAGTAAAGTAAGTGAAAACGGTTAAAGGGAGAATCAAATATAATGAACTTCACCTCAGAAATTTAATTGTGTTATGACCATCTTGTACGACATATATCATTGCCATGGTTATCAGTTATGGGTGCATGCACAAGGTAATTTGAAACAGTAGTGTTTGCATGTCCTTAGTCCATTCAGGTTTAAGATATAATTGCACAGTCTTTTGATATAGTTGAGAATACCCAGTTCTTTTTATTATTTTTTTTTTTCTTTGTATGACAGAACATTGAGATTATATCTGCTGAAAGAAACGCTTGACTGCTCTTGAATAAATGCAATACAGTTACAGCGTCATAGAATATCAGTCCTGAAATATGACACTGCGGACTTTTTGTATGTATGAAATTAACTTGACAGCCATGCATTGTAGGACGGTTTACATTTTTAATATTTTATTAGATATTTTTCTACCTTGCTTTTTTGTTTTGATTTGCAGTAATTTATATATATGAGCATTTATTGCTTGTAGCTCTATGGAGCCTGTAAGAGATGAAGGTAAGGTTGTCTTACATATTTCATAAATATGCTTGTTTACTGTTTTTGTTTTTTTTTCTCAAGGACATTGCTAGAGTGATATTACATTATAAATACCTTTTACCAAATATTTTAAAAGGTTTTTTTTTAAGGCTGATTTGAGATGTGATATAAGCTTTTATGTTTCATTACTAGAGTGTGAAATTAAGATACCTTATTTAAATCTTAAATGAGCTATGTAAACACAAGAAAACATTTTTTATAAAAAAAATTGGAGTACATGCTATTGAACACTTCCCTTATAAACATCAAAAAAAATTTACGTGTACAAAGCTTGAATGATTTAAACTTGAGATTTAAAAGAAAAGTGCTGCTCTCAGAAATTTTAACTTGAAACTTAAGGGTAATATAAATGTAAAAACATTAATTTGACCTTTTAAGAAGAGTACATTTACTTAACTACCAAAATGTTCAGCTGGAGTTAACATGGGTATTATGTCTTTCCACACAGAAATAAAGCAAATCTTCTCATCCTGCAGTCCCCTCTTGAATCTGGTTCTGAGAGTCATTTCTTGCTGCAATGGCATGCTAAGCTAGTCTATAGTTCAAGATCATTTAAAAATAAAATTTACTTAGATTCTTGCTACCCAAATTTCATGAATGTTGTCTGACTGGTAATGTGATAATGAAGCACAAAAATAATTGCTCCCAGGACACTCCAACAAGATCATTAGGCAGTGCAAGATTTGGAATACAGGTCAAGTTTCAAGCTCACAGGGGCCAGCTCATAGAAATCTTGTTTCCAGTCATAACTTTCAAACAACTTTTTGTGTGGGTATTTCCTTGAAAGAATTCTAGATGGCTCCAAGATGACCCTTATGGTTTTTGGAACAAAGGTCATGGGTCAAGCTCACAGGGGCCTGCTCTTTGAAAACAATTACAACATTTTCTACAGATTATCTCCTTGAAAGGGTTCTAGTTGGCTTATTCTTTTTTCAATTAAGACTTCAAAACAGACACAAAGTCATACTTTACTCACTGATAACAAAATTGGATATAATCAATCAAATTTACAAACCGTGTCAGCTGCTTTACAGCCTCATTGTAGTTCAAGGTTACATTTTCTAGTTATGAGAGAAAAACAAACAGAAGATATTTTGTCTATATATGTGTATAATATAATATATATATAGCGCTTTAGTCATACCAGGAGTAAAAAACTCCATCTGGTTGTTGGTGATTGTAAGATCATGCTGTGAAGTGGGATAAAACAATTTTTGCATGTCCTTCATCTGGTTTGATAAATGCAAAACTGGTGTCGTCATTGAAAATGGAATAACACCATGACTTCAAATGACTACTTAGATGAAATTATTGCTCAGAGTCATTGGGACAACAACCAATAGTTCAAGCTTTAAAACATTTGAGCTATAAAATGAGATGTTATTTAGATAATGAATAACTTCAAAACTTTCTTTTCTTTTAGTATTTTAAACTTTAACCTGCTGAAATTTTGTAATGGATTTGCCCAGCTTTAAATTTGGAACAGTCCATCAAAGTTTAAGGGATTTCAATATCAAAATACAAAAACTGAGCTACCAGCAGTATAGAGCCTGGTCAGACTGCACGGATGTTCAGTCTGGCCTGGCACTATACTGGTGGCAAAGACTAATCACTTTCGGTTCCAGCAGATTAAGGGTAAAGCTTTCCAGAATTTCCTGAATATTTCTATCATGATTCTGTTAAGAGTATTTTCTGTATTGCCAAACAGAACATGAGAGATAGCAGTATGGAGATCCAGTCGCACAGGAAATGATTGGTTATGAAATAAATACACACCACAGGAAAATAAACCCAAAGATATTGTTTTGGTTATCACATTACCATTCTGCAAATTTTGCCGGATTGCATCATTGAATTACTTGTGTGCAAGGGTATACTATAGCATAGTGAATTGCTTTTGCATTATTTACCCCTTTCAAAAGACAAAAACTGCCCATGTTATATCATTTCAATTAAAACTGTTAAAAGATAGAGGTATCTTGCTGCAGATTTTCAATAGCTTTGAACTTCCAAACTTGTAAAGCAGTGCAATTTAGCAGAAAATTGTTTAATGAGTCAAACATGGTGTTTTACAGTTATGGTAACCTGTGATACAATTTACATTGCACATACATTAAATTGACTTCAATCCAGAGTAGATCAGTGGTCCAGTGATAACAAGCTGGACTGGTGATCCAGTGGTTGTGAAGTTGATACCCCACTTTTCCACTTATCATTACTAATTGTCTTTCAGATGAGACATTAAACCGGTGTCCCATGTATCAGTGCTGTACATGGAGCATGGAAAAGAACCAGGGCTGTCTCTAGCAGTATATATCATAAACAACCTAAAATAATTAACCTTCCCAGTGAGTGTTGGTCATATGGGCAACTGGTACTGACAATAAATAAAATCAAACAGACTTCAGCCTTTGAAAATTTTGTCTTAAACCACCAGCCACAGAGTTCTAAAATATGGTGTATGGCATTCCCTAGCCCCTAGTAGTCCTTGACAAAGATTGTTTAAATTATGTCTCAGAGGCCATTGTTTTTTGCATTGACATTTTAAGAAAAAAAATTAATATCATCTCAGAAACTAAAAAGGACAGGAGTCTAGATATTTGGTATGTAGCATTATTTAGTAGACCTGTTCCAAGACTGGTAAAATAATTACGCTTGAGCCATACTGGATCTGCACCAATCGGTCTCTTGTTTTTTACATAGACTTCCATGATGTTTTGTCAGAAATCGAAAAGCCTAGAGCTTAGATTATAATTTATTATCCCCATCTGGGGGAGACATATTGTTTTTGCCCTGTCAGTTAGTCCGTCTGTCCGTTTGTCACACTTCGTATCTGTTCAATAACTTGAGTACCTTTTCAACTAGAGTCTGCAAACTTAATAGGGTGATTGCCCTTATTGAGTTACTGAAGCCTGTTTTTGGGGTATTTAGGACAAAGGTCTAGGACAAAATAACCTTAAATGTGAAAATGGTTTCTGCTCAGTAACTAGAGTTCTATTTGACCTAGTGTCTTCAAACTTCATAGGATGAATGTCCTTATTGATTTACAGAAGTCTATAATTGATTTGGGGGTCAGCTGATCAAAGGTCAAGGTGACAGTGACCTTATATGTAAAAATTGGTTTCCGCTCAATAAGTGGAGTTCTATTTGACCCAGAGCCTTGAAACTAATATAATGATTGTCTTAATTGAGTTACAGAAGCTTATTGGTTTTGGGGTCAGCTGGTCAAAGGTCAAGGTCACAGTGATCTTTAACTTGAAAATGGTTTTTTACGCTCAATAACTTGAGTTCAATTTGACCCAGAGTCTTCAAACTTCATAGGATGATTGTTTATTATGAGAAGAAAAAGTCTATTGACTTTGAGGTCAGCCAGTCAAAGGTCAAGGTCACAGTGATCTTTAACTTGAAAATGGTTTCCACTCATTAAGTGTAGTTCTATTTGACTCAGAGTCTTCAAACTCCATAGTATGGATGTCATTAATGAGTTAAAGAAGCCTGGAGATTCTGTGGTCAGCCGGTCAAAGGTCAAGGTCACAGTGATCTTTATCTTGAATATACTAGAGGTCTATTTGACTCAAAGTCTTCAAGTTTGATAGGACAATTGTCCTTAATGAGTTGAAGAATCCTATTGATTTTGGGGTCAGCTGTTCAAAGGTCAAGGTCATAGTAACCTTATCTTCTGCAACAATAGTACTCCTTGTTATACTATTGCCTTTTTTGAACAAACTCATTCCTATTCTCCAGTTCACAATTCTGTCACTAGCTGACTTCTCTCATCTATTCTGTGCCCCTGTTTCAGTGATGCGCTGGGGGAGACATATGTTTTTTTTTTACAAAAACATCTAGTTATCATATGATGATGACACATCCCCGCCATGATAATTTCTTGTTTCTTACCCATAATTTCAATACTTTCATCATGCTCATCATGTCGTTTTAGTAAGGCTACGTAGGTTTTATCCCTTACCATTTTGTTGCCTTGATGCAGTCTCTTAAAGGATATTAGATAGACTGAAGATTTTATACTTGTAAGAGACTGCTGGACTTGTCTTTTGAAAAAGCACCACTTACCTGTTCATTTAGTTTGTGTTTTAGTTTGTGTCCAGTGTCATTTAGCGGGGAATCTGTGTCTTTTGGACACATTTCTAGTTATAAATGTTTTTTTTTTCTTTTTTCTTTTACTAGTTACCTTAGATATTAATTATTTTAAGATGTCTTGATGTTACCTGCAATCTGACTGAAGCCCACAATCTCCCTGCAGTTAGATCTGAAGATGGCCCATTCATTTCTGTCTTAATGATAACCTGGGTTTCCATATGCATACATACAACTCTCTCAATATTTTGCAAGATTACATCAGCATTGTTTGACTCAGGTGTAGCTAAAATGTGTTCATGGCACAAAAATTTGTCACGCAATGATTGATTTTCACAGATAAAGATTTATTACCAGGTGACATGACACGATAGCACACGTCCAAATTGTGGCAGAAGTGTTCTGATTGACTGATGGAATGATCTTAGATTGTTCTCCTTCAGATCCTCATAGCATAGCGATTTTAATTAGATTGCCAAATAAAAAAAAAAAAAAAAAATGAAAACTTAAAAGAAGTTTATATTTACTTCATATGTGTCATTAAAAGGGATTTACAGGGGCCTGCAATTGTTATATGGTTTCTGATAAAATACTCAAGAATATCTGCACCCAGGACCTTCAGATTGTACTGAAATGCTTGGGCATGATATGTAGATGACCGCTATTTTTTTTTTTTTTTTTTTTGTAGGGGTGGGGGTTGGGGGTTTGGCCTGCTAGGTCAAAGGAATGGCTATGTTGTATACATAATCTTTTATATACATCATTTACAGAAACTTACATAAATAAATTTATTGACGATCTTCAGGCCAGTAACCATGAGGCTGATCGAGGCTTCTGAAGTTTAATTTCTAATATTGTCTAGTAGCCCACTATCTGTTTTATCATTTATGCCCAAGGAATCATCATTGGCTCCACCTTTGAATCACCTTTCCTAATATTTTAAAAAAAATCCTGTTCTAAACCACCAAGTCATGAGTTCTAAAATTTTGCATCAAGCATTGTATGGTGAACTTTTACAAATATTCTGCAGCCTTGCCCATGTGGTTGCTTAACGTTACAAGTGTTATACACAGAATCTTTATAAACATTTCCAGTTATACTCAAGTCATTATGGCCTAAAATAATGTATTTTACTAAAATATTGTTCAGACTTTCTTTTGTTTACTGTTATTTTTTTGATACTGTATTTTAGTTTCTCTTTTTATTTGTTTTAACAAATAATGACAAAATTTAAATCACAAAAATTGTTTATTCCCTACCCATCCTCTCACAATTTAAATTTTTTTATTACCACTACACCAAACAGAATGCTATAATTCTAGTGTTTTAAAGTGGCCATACCACTGTTAACATACTAAAAGAACTCACCCAATCACCAGTATTCAATTTAGCAATCTTGATGTTACCAAACTAACAGTTCCCACCTCCTGTGACTGCCAGGTTAGCTCAGTCACTGCAGCTTCAGATTATCAATCCAAAGGTTGTTGATTCAGTCCTAAGCCATTCAAAGTCCTGTGAAAAACAATCAGTTATAATTAGGGATGTGAATGAACGTTTGAAAGTTTGGACCCAATGCTGAAGTTTCAAATGTATTTTTGGCATTCAAATGCTCAGAAAAAAACGATCTTGTTTTCATAACGAAAGGAAATCAAGCATTGAAGAAGTAAGAAAGGCATTGTAAGCAGGTGAATTCAAACCTATTGTTGCTTTAACACCTCTGGTCAGACGACAATAAAATTGGTGGTCTGTGCTTTAAGCTAGTGTCACCTACAATGGATAAGATAAAAGGTTCTGGTATGTCCATGTCAGTGTCGAGTTAGGGGTCAGACTTGGAGAAAGAATCATTGTGCCACAGGAAGAAACTAAATACATGAACATGTCAGTCAGTTCTTGGTGTTAACCCAGATTTTATGTTATACTGGCCCAGTTTTTTGTTGTTTTTATTCTCTCACAAATTCTCTAATAGTTAACATCATTCTGTGTTGCTAATAATCAGTCAAAATGTAAATGTTACTTTCCATACCTTGTTCTTGGTCTCATTTTTATACCCCCACCACAAAATGTGGGGGGGGCTATAATGGATTCGCTTTGTCGCGTCCGTCGGTCGGTCCGTCCGTCCGTCTCCATTATCGTGTCCGCTCTATAAATCCTATACCAACTGAAGGATTTTCTTCAAACTTGGCTGAAATGTTCACCTCAACAAGGGGATGTGCAGAACCCATGTTGCCCATGTGTCAGCTCAAGGTCAAGGTCACAATTGAAGGTCAAATATCAAACAATCAAATATTAGACAGTATGTCGTGTCCGCTCTGTAAGTCCTACACTAATTGAAAGATTTTCTTTAATCTTGGCACAAATGTTCACCTCAACAAGGGGATGTGCAGAACCCATGTTACCCTTTTGCCGGCTTAAAGTCAAGGTCACAAATGAAGGTCAAAAACTGACTTAGAAAATATTCTTAAATTTTAACATGTATTTGAATATTTCTGAAACAAGCACAGGTATTTGCTTGAAACTTAAAATATATATGAAGTGTCACAATTAGGATATGCAGGTCAAGTTTCATAACTCTGTTTTGCATTTTGACAAAGTTATGCCCCTTTTTAAGTCTTCAAATTTACATACAATCAAATATTAGACAATATGTCGTGTCCGCTCTATAAATCCTATACTAATGGAAGAATTTTCTTCAAACTTTACTCAGATGTTCAACTCAACAAGGTTATGTGCAGAACCCATGTTACCCTTTTGCCGGCTTAAGGTCAAGGTCACACTTGAAGGTCAAAATTGACTTAGAAAATATTCTTAAATTTTAACATGTATTTGAATATTTCTGAAACTAGCACAGGTATTTGCTTGAAACTTAAAAGATGTATGAAGTATCACAAATAAGATATGCAGGTCAAGTTTCATAACTCTGTATTGCATTTTGACAAAGTTATGCCCCTTTTTAAGTCTTTTAATTTACTTACAATCAATACTAGACAATATGTCGTGTCTGCTCTATAAATTCTATACTAATGGAAGGATTTTCTTCAAACTTGACTCAAATGTTCACCCCAACTGGGCAATGTGCAGAACCCATCTTACACTTGTGCCAGCTTAAGGTCAAGGCCACACATGAAGGTCAAAAATTGACTTAGAAAATGTTCTGAAATTTTAACATGTTCTTGAATATTTCTAAAAATAGAACAGATAATCATTTGAAACTTCAAATATATATGAAGTGTCGCAAGTAAGATATGCAGGTCAAGTTTCATAACTAAAAAAAGTGGGGGGGGGGATAACTTTGTATTGTATTTTGACAAAGTTAAGTCCATTTTTATGTCTTTAAATTTATTTACTATAATATTTCTTAAACCAGAACAGATATTTACTTGAAACTTAAAATTTATATGAATGGTTACAAGCAAGCTCAGATGACGAAAATTCTACAATTCCATTGAATTATGACACAAGTTATGCCCCTTTTAGGCTTAGAAAATGTTCTGATATAACCATTAATACTTAAATGTTTCTGAAACTAGAACAGATATTCACCAGAGATAATTTCTTTTTATGTATATGTATTTGTGCCACTAAAGTTATTCCCTTAACCACCTTTCCATGTCGTCTTCTGTCAAGGACATTGGTGGGGGTATGAATCGCATTCAGCGATAGTTCTAGTTTTTTCTTATTGACCTTCTAAATATGAATTTAAATCAAATGGGGATTTACCCAATAAGGATACCAGATACCTAGAAATACACCTTGTGTCAATGAACTGAAAACACTTGGCTCTTATCAAGTTAACCGTACCAAGAACAATCTCCTGGCAGTGTTCTCTCCTTCATTCTTTGGAAAAGATCTCTACCAGAATGCATTAACCTTAGCAAGATTTCAGAAATTATTTTTATGCTCCCAAAAGGGAGGCATATAGTTTTTGAACTGTCCATCCGTCAGTCTGTCCATCAGTCCATCCGAAAACTTTGACATTGGCCATAACTTTCTTATTATTAAGTGGATATACTTCATATTTGGACACAAACCCCTTTGGACAAGACCTTCCCACTGACCAATATTTGTTTGACCTTGACCCCTGAATGACCTTCACCTTGGACATCCAATTGTCAGAAAACTTTGACATTGTCCACATTTGTAAGTGGATATACTTCATACTTTGACACAACACCCCTGTGGACAAGACCTTCCCACTGACCTACCGTATATACTCAGCCAAAAGTCGACTCAACCATTAGTCGAGAACGGGTTTTTGAGGTTAAAATTGATGATTTTTACTTAGACCCTTTCATACGTCGAGTTGGATTTTTTAGATTTTGCGTATCTACAGTAAAGGGAAGCAACTACGTCGATAGAGTGGTGTGCGGTAGTTTCATTATACGTAGGGCAGTATGTTTTAAGACATTTTGGAAAGGATAATATGAAAGTGACACAGTTGTTTGCTGTCAATATTATTCATTTAATTAATAATTTAACTTGCAGGTCGTTCAAAATGCACAAAAAACAAACACAGAAATGTAATACCGAAGCACATAAATAATTTCAAACAGGAATTATCACACTGAAATTATACGAGTTATTATGAAAAAAATTAATGCCAGTAATTGTTCACACCTTTGATTTCTGAATAAAGCATAATGCTGTTATGTTTACATAGCAATAAGGACCTGTATGATTTACGATTATACCACCGGAAAAGCCCCGACACTGGACAGACTTTATCAATAAACAAGGGAAGTCACTCTACAACAACCGTGACATGGTCGTTTGTTTATTACATGTCAATCAGATGAGTGAAAATATCTTTGTCATACTGCCAAGCAGACTAATAAAACAAAACAAAGGTAGTCCCTTTTATAAGTTGTTTATTGATTAGAGAAGCCTGCTGAATAATAATGATGTAATTACGCTACGGGGTTACCTCCGTGTAGTGTAAAAAATATGACTGTCATACGGGCAAGTACGTTTGATATTTTTTTTTCATTTTCTTTACCTGACTCGCCCATACGACTTTAAGGCCATTTTCTGGGGATTAAAAACTCGACTTTTGGCTGAGTATATACGGTATATTTGTTTGAAATTGACCCCTTGAAGATCCGTGCGTCTTCAACAGTTTGACTTCAATGACATCTCCTCCTAAACCACTAAGCCAACATTGATGAAACATGCCTGGGATATTCCTTGCATGAAGCTCTACCAAAGTTATTCAAAGAATTCAATTCCATCAGTACTCTGCTATGGCAACTGAAAGGAAAAACTTTGAAAATCTTTTTGTCTGAAACCACAATGCCCTGAGCCTTAAGATTTGGTATGTAGCATTGTCTAGTGGACCTCTACCAAGTTTGTTCAAATTATTACCCTGGGGTCAAATTTGGCCCCGCCTCAAGGGTCAATTGATTTTACATAGGCTTATATAGTGAAACTTTAAAAAACCACAATGCCCTGAGCCTTAAGATTTGGTATGTAGCATTGTCTAGTGGACCTCTACCAAGTTTGTTCAAATTATACCCCTGGGGTCAAATTTGGCCCAGCCTCGAGGGTCAATTGATTTTACATAGGCTTATATAGTTAAACTTTAAAAAACCACAATGCCCTAAGCCTTAAGATTTGGTATGTAGCATTGTCTAGTGGACCTCTTCCAAGTTAGTTCAAATTCTACCCCTGGGGTCAAATTTAGCCCCGCTCTCGGGGTCAATTGATTTTACATAGGCTTATATAGTGAAACTTTAAAAATCTTCTTATCTGAAACCACAAGGCCCTGAGCCTTACGATTTGGTATGTAGCATTGTCTAGTGGACTTCAACCAAGTTTGTTCAAATAATACCTTAGAGGTCAAATTTGGCCCCACCAAGGGGGTCAATTGATTTTACATAGGCTTATATAGGGAAAACTTTGAAAAACTTCTTCTCTGAAATGACAAGAGCCTGAGCCTTAAGATTTGGTATGTAGCATTATCTAGTGAATTTCTACCAAGTTTGTTCAAATTGTACCCCTGGGGTCAAATTTGGCCCCACCCCGGGGTCATTGGTTTTACATAGGCTTATAAAGGGAAAACATTGAAAATCTAGAAGGCCCTGAGCCTTAAGATTTGGTATGTAGCATTGTCTAGTGGACCTCTATAAGATTTGTTCAAATTATGCCCCTGGGGTCAAATTTGGCCCAGCCCTGGGGGTCAGTTGATGTTACCTAAGCTTATATAGGCAAAACTTTAAAAAATCCTCTTGTCTGAAACCAAAGAGCCTAGAATTTTGATATTTTAAATGGAGCATCATTTAGAGGTCATCTACCAAGTTTGTTCAAATTATGCCCTTTGAGTGAAATTTGGCCCTGCCCTGGGGGTCACTTGTATTCATATAGATTTATACAGGGAGATTCTTAAAAAAACTTTTGATGTTTGCTCAATAGCAGACCCAAAGGCAAAGTATTCAGATGAAAGATCTAGGGCCATCATGGCCCTCTTGTTTGTTTACTTTTAATTGGAATTGCATCGATTTAACATGCCTGGATGTAATGAAATTAAAAAAGTAACTTGAAAACGGTTTAACATTTTGTTTATTTACTTTCAACCATAGTCACCTGACAAGCCTACTGTATTGGAAGGGAAGTAACCACTTCGTGATGGAGAAGTTCAGTGAGAACTTATTGAGTTTGAGTTATACGAATGTTCGAATGCAAAATGATCAAAACATTTGAATGCTAAAATGAACAAATTTTGCCATCCGTAATTAAAATCAACCTCCTTTGCTTCCACCTATCTGCCCCAATGCTACATTGCCATTCACAGAGATGCTTCAATTTCACAAAAGGGGTCAATGGTCACCCAACAATGTAGTGGCCTCCAGAATACCTGTGAGTTTAATGTTTCTAAGCATACCATTCATATAAGGCTATGCAAATCTGATGTTAATCAAGAAGACCATGTCTTCAGATCTCATTAGCCCAGAATCACCAGCAGGCACATAATACAAAGAGCAGTTAGGCCAGACCAGGTGTTTGGAAGGATTGACTACCAGTCTTGTTCAACCACAAGCCTAGCTATTGCCAGAACTATACAGACAGACAAGCCATGGTGGGCTACTGTGAGATCTAACTTTCCTGAACACAACCATCATGGTTGAGGCTCAGTGCCAGTGTGGGGTGGTATCAGCTAGGATAGAAGCACTGACCCCTATGTTCTTGACCCTGGTACCCTTGTTGCCAAGCTCTACATCTTGTGACAGTCTAGATGTCCATGTTAGGTTGTATGCAGGGACATAATGAACACTGCTTGAAATTCTCATATTAAAGCAATAAAGCTGTAGAATGATTTGCAAAATTTTGACTAAGGTTAAACTTAACTTAGAAAAACTAAATATGCTTTATGAATATGACCCCTTGTCAAAATCTGTCATGACCATTGGATTTTATAGGAAGTCTATGTTATCTATTGCATAAAACTTGAATGGTCTCTTTTTCCGATTACATAACTTTTATCTGTTGCATGACAGGGAGATAACCACCTAGCACTTTCAACAAGTTTAACATAACTAAATGCATAAAAAGTTTTCCTCTAATCAGTACAGTAAAGTCAACCTAGAAATTTACCAAATCTTGACCGCATTGTAGCCAGCAAGTAAAGTATGTCTTACAGTGAGTTTAACTTCAACCAGATGTGGGGAAAAACTTGGTCTTTGTTGAACTAATTTCATTAAAAAAAGCTGTTTTATGAATGGCTTATACTTCTGTTGTATTTGTTTACTTTATCTTTTGTTTATCAAGCAAATATAAAGGACATGTGAGTTGGACCTAACCTGTGTTCTATTTATATTTCAGTCTCTTAAGAGGGTTGTGAGGGCTGTTAAATATTAATCTTTTATAATGACCAAATGCTGTTTGAAAACTATGTTACATTTCAGAACTTTGAATGAAGCATTTTTGAAAGGGTAATTTGTTACAGGTCATTTAAAATTTGAACAAGGATAAAAGATTATTATAGAAGGTAATTAGTATTGAAAAAATAAATTGCTACATTCTGGCCTTCACCAAGACATACTTGTCCTTTCTTAAAGTGAAGAATTTAGGCTGTTTTTGATGGAGGAGAGGAATTGGGACCAGTCCGAAAATAGTTGGATCTGCCTTTCAAAGCCATTAAATCCTATTTGAAATGGATTACAAAGCCAACAGATCTATAAATGGTTGCTGTAGTGAAGTGGTGTAACTGGTGCTCGAAGTTGTTGCTATTTTGCCTAAACTTTGTGGTGTAGAAAACATAGGTTCCCATATTTCATTAAACAAAAGTTTGGTTGCTGTGCAACTATCTCAGAATCTTAACGTATAATTAACATTTATAGAATACACCAAACAAAAAGATCTTGTATGAAGGAAGTTATCATGATGAGATGCAAAAATACAGAAATGTATCTACTTTCTGACAGCATGTGTGACTATATTGAATATAGTTTGAATGTATGGATACGCCAATTTGGACACTATTAATTATATCAATGTTAAAGTGGACGTGTCCCTAAGATTGTTGGCTGTTGCTGACAGTAGAAAAATGCAACACTATCAGTGCCCCCTAGCTTTTGCTTAAAGCGGAACTTTATTTTCAAAATTCATAAAACTATATTAATATTTCTGAAAGACAATAGATAACTACATTATTAAGTGTGTAAATAAATGATCACTTGTTACATTTTATTAGCTCACCTGAGCCTTTGGCTCATGGTGGGCTATTGTGACTGGTCTTTGTCCGTCGTCCGTCAACAATTTCATTTAAACATTATCTCCTCTGAAACCTCAGGGCCAAATTTGATAAAACTTGCCTGGGATGTTTGTTGCATGAAGCTCTACCAAGTTGTTCAAAGAATTCAATTCCATCAAGAACTCTGGTTGCTATGGCAACTGATAGGAAACACTTTAAAAATCTTCTTGTCTGAAACCACAAGGCCCTGAGCCTTAAGATTTGGTATGTAGCATTGTCTAGTGGACCTCTATCAATTTTGTTCAAATTATGCCCCTTGGGTCTTAAAAATCTTCTTGTCTGAAACCACAAGGCTCTGAGCCTTAAGATTTGGTATGTAGCATTGTCTAGTGATCCTCTAACAAGTTTGTTCAAATTATGCCCCTGGGTTCAAATTTGGCCCCGCCCCTGGGGTCAACTTATTTAACATAGTGAAACTTTAAAAATCTTCTTGTCTGAAACCACAAGGCCCCGAGATCTAAGATTTGGTATGTAGCATTGTCGTGTGGACCTCTACCAAGTTTGTTCAAATTATGCCCCTGGGGTCAAATTTGGCCCCTACCCAGGGGTCAATGGATTTTACATAGGCTTATATAGTACAACTTTAAAAATCTTCTTGTCTGAAACCACAAGGCCCCGAGATCTAAGATTTGGTATGTAGCATTGTCTTGTGGACCTCTACCAAGTTTGTTCAAATTATGCCCCATGGGGTCAAATTTGGCCCCGTCCCAGGGGTCAACTTATTTTACATAGGGAAAACTTTAAAAATCTTCCTGTCTGAAACCACAAGGCCCTGATCCTTAAGATTTGGTACGTAGCATTGTAGTGTGGACCTCTACCAAGTTTGTTCAAATTATGCCTCTGGGGTTTATATACTGTACCTCATAGAGCCTTCATTTAAAGACCAATATCTTTGATATTCGGTATATAGGATCCTTGCATGGACCTCTTCCCATGGGTAGGGCTTTAGATCACTGGGTCAAGGTCAAGGTCACCATAGCTTTTGATAGATATTTCTACTTTCTGTCGTAGAGCCTTTATTTATTGACTGATATTTTACACATTTACATATTTATATTTACATTACTTACATATTTTCAATTAAAAACATGAAATACTGCTTAACAGCCAAAATACTCAGGTGAGCGATCTAGGGCGATCATGGCCCTCTTGTTTCCTTTCTACTCTGATGACATGTCTTCTGACTGCATATCCAGGGGGGCATATGTGTCATTATGATTGCTTGTTTTGTGTTTGATGTTGTGGAAGTATTAAATAAAGTTGAAAATGTAACATCCTGAATATTAACACCCTTGTTGATGTGGGGATGATGACCAGATGTGCTCATATCAATATTTTCTTGGAAAGTTATCAGTTCCGGGTAACATTTTTATGTTTTAAACTTTTGTACAGGCACCATCTGCTAGTAGAGTTGCCATGGTTAAATCTTTCTTTGAGAAAATGCATTTACTTTGGTATAATATCACTATGGCTAGGGTTTTTAGCTCATTTGGGCAGTTACATGAAAACACAAATCTCAGAATTCTGAAATTTGGCACGTAGCATTATTTATTGGACCTCAGCAAAGATTGTTCAGACTTTGCCCCTTGGGCCATTTTTTATCTCCTGCTGAAAAAAGGCGACTGGGATATGGTTATAGTCTCCGTCCGTCCTTCCATCCATCCTTCCATCCCACATTTCTGTGCAGAACATAACTTGAAAAGTATATGAGATATCAATTTAAAACTTCATAGATGGATAAATCTCATTGAGGAGGTGTGCTGTGCACAAGAATCATACCTCTGCCCTCCATAATTTTTGAGTTATTGCGCTTTGTTATTTTTCATGCATAATTTTTGTCCGGAGCATAACTCGAAAAGTATTTGAGGTATAAACTTGAAATTTCATAGGTGGATGGATCTCATGAAGAGAACTGCACTATATAAGAATGATAACTCTATCCTTGATAATTTTTTAGTTATTGCCCTTTGTTATTTTTCATGCTTGATTTTTTGTCTGGACGAAAAGTATTTGAGGCATCGATTTGAAACTTCATAGGTGGATCGATCTCATTAAGGAGGAGTGCATTGCACAAGAATGATAACTCTGACCTTCATAAGCTTTTAGTTATTGCCCTTTGTTATTTTTCATGCTTAAGTTTTGTCCGGAGCACTCCTTGAAAAGTATTTGTGATATCAACTTGAAACTTCATAGGTGGATCGATCTCATTAAGGAGGAGTGCACTGCACAAGAATGATATCTCTATTTTTCATTTTTTTTAGTAATTGTTCATCGTTATTTTTCTTAGTTAAGTTTTGATCAGAGAATAACTTGAAAAGTGTTTGAGACATCAACTTGAAACTTCATAGGTGGATATATCTTATTTAGGAGGAATGCAGAGCTTAAGATGGACAACTCTACTTTTCATAATTCTTGAGTTATTGCTCTTTGTTATTTTTCATACTTAATTTTTGTTCAGACAAAAACTCAAAAATTGTTTGAGATACCAGCTTGAAACTCCATAGGTTGATGGATCTCATTGGGAAGGAGTGTCATGCACAAGAATGATAACTAAGCAAACACATTTGGCGGGGGATGGCTATGTCAGCATGGCTCTTGTTGTTTTGATAATTGTAGTAATGAGCCAGCATTATAAAAAAAAAACTTTGAATAAAATTTATTGCTCAAATTTTTTCTATGTGCAAAGTATTTATTGGTGTCCAGATGACTGAGCCATCAGGTATAGACTGTAACGGTTGTTAGAAATTTTTAAACAGCCCTCTGAAATACAGTACTTATCTGATATCTTATCATATATTGGTAGTTATTGTGATAATGTGCACTTTAAGTTGTTTTAATAGGGAAGAAATATTGTAACTGAGTTGTTGAGAATATAATTGATTTTAATATTTATGGCATAGAGTGAGAGTTTCCAAGGTATATTTTATTATCCTGGTTCTGTTAGCTGTACAATTCAATTCAGTTTATTTGCATTAGAAGTAGCTGTAGTACATACATTTTTTTTTAATTTGACAGTTTTCCTATAGAAATAGTACTTGCTTTTCAGAGCCTAGAAGTTTTATCTTTTTTCTTAACCTGAAACCGTATTAAAGTAGATGATATTAGGGAACAAGGCATCTTTTGTGTTAAGGATGTACATTTTTGTTGGGAAAAAAAACTGTTTACAGCTTTTAGATGTATTATAAGTTCTCTGATACTTTCAAGGATAACAAGTATAAAATGGTATAAAACAACTTAAACCATTCTTATGTTTTTGAATTCTTAAAATGTGTTTCGCTTACATGCTTTTTCCGAGAATTAACAAAAACAAGAATTTGCATGCTTAAAGACGTAATTGTGCAGTGTGATGTGAAGGAGAAAAGCCATTTATAAACTATTTCTTTTACATGAAAAGCAAAAATTAATTTTGCAGATGAACTGATTACTTTTATGACTCTAAATACATTGATTATTCATGGCATGTAAAAAATCATTTTTTATCAAACAAAAGTAGGTCAGTAAAGTTACCAAAGTCAAGTAGAGCTTAGTAATGCATTTGTTAATTGCCTGTTTTCCTGTTAGTCATCTGCTTAAGTGGCAAAGTGTAATTACTTAGCTATATCCTTTGGATACTTTTCTATACTTTTCTGTAAAATTGCCAGAATTATATTCCTATATGTACAATTGGAGCGGGTTAGTTTTATCCAATATTATGAAATTCTAAGTTTTGATTGGCTGTTAAAAGATCCGATTATTGCCGAAGCATTACGTATTTTTCGATGTACTACAATCATGTTGAAACAATTTGCGAATGCTTGATTTGGATGTTGTGTTATTCCGGAAATTCTCGGACAGGAATCACGTGACTGTCTAGTAATATTGTTTTTAATTTTGAGAATAAGCAGCATAATAACAAAATCATAGCGGGTAAATACTTTGTACATAGCAGGTGCCTGAATAGTGGAGTCAAGGGAGATAATGCTGAAAATCGGTTTTCATGTCGATATTGTTTAAACTTTTTTGTATATTTTGTGGCAGTTTGAATAATTTGTTCCAAAAATATATCATTTAAGCTCCTGTAAACTTAATTTTAGGTTACAACTTCAACATTCATATGAAAAATGCATTAATTTTTAGGCCAGATTTGTTATGTGATTGCATGTCCACACATGGCAAGGAAAAGAACTGCTGTTGATTTTATTTTGTTGATGTGCATCACTATTAAATAGAGTAAGAGTAGGTAGCCAAACAGAAAACGACATTCAGATGATACAGTCAAGAATCCAAAGAAGGGCCAATACAAAAAGAAAACGAGCATACACCAATTGAAATAAAAGCAATAACAGTCCAATTCATTGTGCAAAAAACAAGAATCATAATACAATAAAAACTGTACACTCAAATGGACTCAAGTCCATTTGAATTTTTCTTGTTAAACTTAATATTTCTGTAGAGCTGGGATGATTACAAGAGTTACAGCACTTGTTTCTTTACCACGAAATTATTTATACTGAAAAACTGGTGTGTGGAGCTTTCCAAGATTCTGTGAACTATTTGTGAATAAATTGTCACAGCTAAACAACTTCTGTGTACAAGGAACAGATGGGAAATATGGCTGATGCTAAATAGGAGTTATGGCCCTTGGCACATCTTCTTAGTCTTTACTCATATTGAACCTCTATAGGGGCACTCATTCACAAAAGCAAGGTGCCATCAGTAAAAAGACGAAATTTTACAAGATCTTATATCATTATAAAGAATACATGATATTCTAGTGTCACCTGCTCCATGCACAGTCCTCTGCACACAGAGCATTTTTGCATATTGCTCTCATTGAAAGTGTGAGCTGAATGTTTTAGTGAGAATCTACAGAATACCATTAGGGGCATTGAAGTTAGACGTTATAATCCAGATGGCGACAATGCGATAATCATATCGTACTGTCGCCATCGCATCATCGCATTGTTGCCATCACATTGTCGCCATCGCATTATCGCACTGTCGCCATCGCACTATCACATTTTCGGGGGATTAGATGTTTAAAAAAAAAAAAGATATATTTTATAGTAAGGTTTTTTTTTCCTTGGAAAGAAAACAGATATAGCAGTATTGTTTAGAGGAAAGTTGTAATAAAAATTAGATGGGTGCTTTTTTCCTCATTTTGTCTTATTTTGTGGAATAAATATTTCACTAACAGATCATTGTATAGCTAAGTTATGTGAAAATGACTCACTTAGGCAAATTATTTATCTGAAAAGACTTAATCAGATAAATTACAATTAGGGAAATGACTTAATTGATTTTGATAAAATGATAATGACTGATAAAGAAAACTTAAATGAAAATGACTCTGATTATAGGACATTTTAATGCAGTGATAAATTTCATTACTAAAATGGAAAAATGTTTATTTGTAAAATAACTAGAATTGCACCGATTTAGTAAGCATGCTGCTAATGTTGTGATACATGTAAATATTTTATAATATTTATGTTGCGTCATGTAATGTCATACTTTATAACACCTGTTGTATATTATGTAAATAATTATGTAAATGAAAAAAGTCCTATTTGTAACTACAAAAACAAAAAAAGTATTGGAAAAAGGAAAAAAACAACAACTTAAATGAGTTCTGTTCAAGTATATATCAGAATAAGGAAGTTATTGAATATATCTTTCAATATGCAATGAGAGATAAGCCAAACTCCATTTACTATTGCACTTACAGAACACTTCAAGTAAAGGGTTACTTAGTTTAACTTCCTTTTCTTTTCTTTGTTTTTCAGTGGGGATAAAAAGTTCGGAGAAAATATCTTCATCACGATTCAGGTATGTGAAGTGTCTTTAAATACTTGGAATTTGTCTTTTAGAATAGACAGTATCTCGGGGGGTGATTAGAAGAAAGATCTTAGTGCAGTAAAACAAAGAAACAAATGGTGCTTTCTCACTAACCAGATAGAAAAATCTTTTGAAATTACTTAAAATAGCTGTGCTGGAAAATCTTTTCCCTATAAGTTTATCTCACACTTCACAAGTGAAATTTTCTGGAAAAACCATTGTTACTAAAAATAGCAAAGTTTCACATTTGACTACTTTTCCATAAAATATTCTGTAATTGACACTTTGCATTGTTTTCATGTTTTCAAAAATTATTTCCTTGTTTTTAGCTCATCTGAGCACAGAGTGCTCAGGGTGAGCTTTTCTGATCAGTCTTTGTCCGTCGTCGTCCTTCAGTCCGTCCGTCCGTCCATCTGTCGTCAACTTTTCATTCAAATGACATCTCCTCTGAAACCAAAGGGCCAAATTAAATGAAACTTGCCAGGGATGTTCCTTGCATGAAGCTCTACCAAGATTGTTCAAATGGTTCTGGTCCATTGCATTTCTGGTTCACTGGATCTAAAATTAGATTTTATAAGTTGGATCTTTTAAAATCTTCTTCTCCGAAACCTCAAGGCCTGGAGCTTAGATATTTGGTAAAAAGCATGATCTAGTGGACCTCTACCAAGTTTGTTCAATCATGGCTCCTGGGTCAAAACTGGCCCCGCCCCAGGGGTCACATGTTTTACATAGAGTTATATAGGAAAAACTTAAATCAATTTTCTTGTCAGAAACCGCAAGGCCTCGAGTTTAGATATTTGGTGTGCAGCATTGTCCAGTGGACCTTTACCAAGTTTGTTCAAATCATGGCTCCTGGGTCAAAAATGGCCCCGCCCCAGGGGTCACATGTTTTACATAGAGTAGTATAGGAAAAACTTTAAAAAATCTTCTTGTCAGAAACCACAAGGCCTAGAGTTTAGATATTTGGTGTGCAGCATTGTCCAGTGGACCTTTACCAAGTTTAAATCATGGCTCCTGGGTCAAAATGGCCCCGCTGCAGGGGTCACATGTTTTACATAGAGTTATATAGGAAAAACTTTAAAAAATCCTCTTGTCAGAAACCGCAAGGCCTAGAGTTTAGATATTTGGTGTGCAGCATTGTCCAGTGGACCTTTACAAGTTTGTTCAAATCATGGCTCCTGGGTCAAAAATGGCCCCGCCCCAGGGGTCACATGTTTTACATATATAGAGTTATATAGGAAAAACTTTAAAAAATCTTCTTGTCAGAAACCGCAAGGCCTAGAGTTTAGATATTTGTTGTGTAGCATTGTCTAGTGGACCTTCACAAAGTTTGTTCAAATCATGGCTCCTGGGTCAAAAATGGCCCCGCCCCAGAGGTCACATGTTTTACATAGAGTTATATAGGAAAAACTTTAAAAAATCTTCTTGTCCGAAACCGCAAGGCCTAGAGTTTAGATATTTGGTGTGCAGCATTGTCCAGTGGACCTTTACCAAGTTTGTTCAAATCATGGCTCCTGGGTCAAAAATGGCCCCGCCCCAGGGGTCACATGTTTTACATAGAGTTATATAGGAAAAACTTTAAAAATCTGCTTTTCAGATACCACAAGGCCTAGAGTTAAGATATTTGGTGTACAGCATTGTCTACTAGACCTCTACCAAGTTTGTTCAAATCATGGCTCCTGGGTCAAAAAAGGCCCCGCCAAAGGGGTCACATGTTTTACATAGAGTTATATTGGAAAAGTTTTAAAAAATTTTCTTGTCTGAAACCACAAGGCCTAGAGTTTAGATATTTGGTGTGCAGCATTGTCTAGTGGACCTCTACCAAGTTTGTTCAAATCATGACCCGGGGGTCAAAACTGGCCCCACCCGGGGGGTCTTGTGATTTTACATAAGGATTTATAGAGGGAAAACTTTAAAAATCTGCTGCTCTGAAACACTCTGTTCTGCTCTGCTATACCTTCAATTGTTCATTGTTATGTCTCTCCCCAACCTGATGGATACATATTGTGTTTGCCTTGTGCATGGGTGCCTGTTTGTCTGTCTGTCTTTCACACTTCGTTTCCTTTCAATAACTTGAGTACCAGTTGACCCAAAGCCTTCAAACTTCACAGGGTTATTGCCCTTATTGAGTACAAAAAATCACTTTTGTGTTTTGGGTCAGTAGGTCAAAGATCAAGGTCAGAGGGACCTCTAGAGTGAAAACCTTTTCCACTCAATAACAGGATTACCATTTCACCCAGAGCCTCCAAACTTCATAAGATGATTGCTTTTACTAAATAGAAGAACCATATTGTTTTTAGGGCTAGTATGTCAAAAGTCAGGGTCACAGGGACTTGTCAGAGTTCTATATCTCACTTTGAAAACTTTGTGTATTGAGAATGAGCTTGTGAAATGGAATTATGTCAGTGCACATAAAAAGGTCAGTTATAACTAAATCATTCTTTTATTTTATGTCAGGGGTTTCTGAGAAAAAGACACAATCATTGGGCTGGCCAAGGCTCGTTCCTGACAGAACCAGTCGCTGTCGGGTTGGGATTTCCCAGTCCTCTATCAAACCCAATGATAGATTGTTATAGTCTGACATTCACTCTATCTACATGGTAGAGTGATGAATAGATAACTGTCAACTTGATTGCAAGAATTCCGTAGCAGAAGAATATCATTTGTCTGAGTTCTTGTATAATGTACCACCACAACATTTAATAAATTTTGGCTTTTGAAACGTGAATAAGTATGTTGAAAGATGTTTAAATTTACTTATTCAAGTGTCATTGTATTGGCATAAACTCTTTATTTGAACTCCTACTGTTGTTTTGGTCAAGACAATAATGTCTTCGGAAAGAGCTACTTGAAGGTTATTGTTTTATAAGAAGTTAAGTATGGAAGTATGGAAGTAGTACTTGTATCAAATCTGTATGTCAGTGACACATAAAATAATCAGAGTTGGAGACTAGTATTTGTCTGATGTGTATGTAGGATTCTCTTGTGAACCCCTTCCAAGATCTTACCAATTGTTTTACATAGATAGGTATGGAAACTTTACCAAGATGTTCTTTTGTTTTCAGGTGAGTGATATAAGACTTTCATGACCCTCTTGTTTAAAGAATAAACCAGTAGCTTGCATATAGTTTCAGCACGTAAAAAGTGGAATAGATATTAAATGTATGGAAATCTACCAGTGTAAGAACTATTTTAAGATCAAAAACAAGTTTAAAAAAAAACATTGTATTGTAAAAAATTGGCTGCATCTCCTGATGTTTCTTTCCTTATAAGGCTATAAATTCTGATAAATCCACTTATCATACTTAGAACATTGTAAAATGTCATTAAAATTTTATGTCTTGATTGATTACTGCAGAGACTGTTGCCAGTAAATTCTTAAATGAAGTAAAAAAAACAAACTTACACAGCTCCTTACCTTAAAATGTTTAAAATGTGTATACATGTAGGTCTTTCCTATAGTTTTCTACTAGAGTTGTAAGTTAAATGCTTTTATGATTTGTTTTGTAGACTGCAATGTTTCAACAGTGTAACACATGTTTTAATTGACAGTAGTTTGAAATCAGTGTAGCTTGGAATAAATACTACCTGAAAAGAAAGCCTCAACCATCACTTCCCAACATTTTTCAATTGCCTTGTATAGGATCAGCTCATGGATAAGAATTTTGAACAAATTAAGTGCAAGGGAGTGCCAGCCACCGAAGTTGTCTCTTTCTTGCAGCTTGTTTGATGTATTTTGATCTGATTGAAATGATGTTGAAATTCACTTGAGAATAGATGTTTGGAAGTTTTCATTTTACATGACAGGTAGCACTAAAGTTTATTTTGCAGGGTAAATTAATTTTTGTTTTTATAAACCCTTAACCTGCTGAATTTTGTAATGGATTTGCCCAGCTTTGAATTTGGAACAGTCCATTCAAAATCTAAGGGATTTCAATGTCCAAATACAAAAATTGAGTTACCAACAGTATCGAGCCTGGCCTTGTAGCTTGGTATAACACCCATGATGTCAAAATGATCATGATTAAAAAATTTATTCATTCATTTTAATGCCCCTGAAGGTCAGCATATAATAGACACAGACTCCATAATTCCTTCTGTCCATCCATCCCATCTTATATGTGCACAACTCCTCCTACAATTCTCATTTGATTTTAACCAAGCTTTCATCATTATCAAGTGCAACAGTGCATATTTTCAGGATTTGCAAGTCTATTATTTTTGGTATAGTTTAATATTGCTTCTGTGCACAACTCCCAGTCCTACAATTCTCATATGGTGTTCACCAAACTTTCATAGAATGATCATTATCAAGTGCCTCAGTGCATATTTTCAGGATTTTATGATTCCATTATTTTTGCCTACATTTTTCATACAATTTTCCAGCCTAAGTCTCGTTTAATTTTACCATTATCTACTGCTGCAGTGCATATCCTCAGGCTTTTGTGATTTGATCATTTTTGGTGGAGTTACCGTATATTTCCGGCCATAAGTCTACTCCAGCCATAGGTCGAGGGTTAAAAGTTGCCCCAAAATCTGAGGTTTTGCTCTGGCCCCGTCTATAAGTCGAGGGGTGACCAGAGATGGATGGACAGGTGGTTAGAAACCTTCACTCTATGGAATTACATACTAGAAAACATCGGCCAAATACGGCCGTGGACTGTATCTCGAGCTAAATGCACGAGTTCTTTGCGTATTCTGTTCAGTTTTAGACATGTAGAAATGAAAATAAAAATGGAAAGGCACAGATTACTTAAAAAAAATGATTTTTTTTATTAGTTTAATGCACACATTTCTTTGTTTTGTTAAAATATCAATATTTACTGTAATGCGCAACGAACGGTAATTAGTGCCGTACTAATTGATAACTTGAATTGTTGGCTTCTATAATGCGCGGCCAATTAACAGTAATCAGTAAAAAAATTCAAACATAAGTAACAATTTATTTTCATTTATATCCTACTAAAATCATAATGATGCAAACATTTGCAAACATTACAACAAAACTGTGAATTAATTTTAACAGTTACTGATTTTCCTACGTACGTTATCACGTAAATCCTGCACTATTTAAAATTAATTAGAATTGGAATCCAATAGAGTTTATGAACCAGGCTTCCAGTTTATAATCCATAATGATCTGAATTCACTTGTTTTACATTTATAAATCAGCGTTAACAAGCGCAATAAAAGTGTCAAAAACTGAGAATAATTGAATCAATTTGTGTCTAACAGTTTATGTTGCCGCGACTCCGCCCACGCCGTCAATCAAACTTCCCTTCCATTTTCCTTGACCAACCACCGATCAATATTAGGTAGTGGCGGTCTCGATTCATGCGTCGGCTTTATGTCAGAGATCAAAGGAAAGACATCTGGCAATGGGTTTTCTGTTATTTACACACTTCAGACAGAGCAGACCGACACGTGACAGACTTCAAAGGGAAGGAAAAGGTGAAAATTTGGAGCAGATAATTATACATGTATGAAAGAGCCTGTTTACAAATAGAACATTAAAGGAAAAATGTTGTTAGCATGGACTTTAAAAAAAAAAGCGTAACGGGCGTAACAAAAGAAATGTAAGTTTTTGATAACTGGCAATTAGCATTAATGAATAACAGTTGCTGACAAGCAGTAATGGCTGCATTTGGTGGTCTAGATGTTTGCATTTTACGGCAATTCAGCAATTTTTCAAAGTTCTATAACCGATACATGCATGGGTTTGGGAGTGTCGTCGGTTGAAAAGTAATGAAAATTCGACGCTGGGCATGCGTAAAGCACCTTTATTGACCGGGAAGTGGAAAAAAATAAGGGTTGCATTTGATGCCTCAGCTATAAGTCGACCCCCCAACTTCAAAGTGAATATTTTGGTCCAAAAATCTCGTCTTATGGCCGGAAATATACGGTATTGCCCTATATATAGAGAGTATATAGAGAGAAATCTTGTTTGTGCTCTATCTCAAAAACCAGTAGTCTGAATTCATTTAAACTACAGTTTTGTTTTAGTATTGAGCCTAGTTGTGTAAACTCATTTTTATTATTTCCAGTGTTATAAATTTTGACTAAGTTATGGGACTTTGGGTAAAATTCTCACATGTAGTCTGTATATAAAGAATCCTTTGCTCAAACCATCTCAATAACTGCTGGTATAAATAATTTGTAGAACGATAACACCTTGTATATATGAAAGAAGAATTTCTTTCCATGTCTTGTGCCTTTAAAAAATTATTTATATCTTATGCTTAACTCACTCTGTTTACATGGAATACATGTACCAGACAAAACAAAGCAAGCTAGAATTTCTGTTGCATCTTCACAAAGCATCGGCCAATATAATGTATCAAACATGCATACATGCAGTTAGAGTGACAAAGCACAATTGCAGAATACTTATTTAAGTTTCATTGATAGCTATATTTCAAGCTGATAACGGTTTAAACAAATTTTTTTGCATATGTCTTAACTTAAAAATTTGATAGCTAGCTTACCATTTGATGTATTTTTTTATCAGTAGAATCAGTCTTTGAATCTTTCTAAAATGTGAAAGATTTGATATAGATGTAAGTTCTAGTCTTTTATTGTATAATAAGTTTTTGGAACAAGATCACGTATCTACAATTCATATCGTAAAGTGCTTACAAAACTGTTACTGATCACTACTTCTATATCTAGTCACACATATTAATTTAAGATAATGTACCTTTTAGTTTAGTTTATACCAAATTTATTTTAGTTTGATTGTGTTGAAAGCTTTTAGCTTATAGACACACTCTCGAATCCATTCCTGGAACTAACCAGTACTAAGCAATGAGTGTAAAGTTTTTGCTCAAGGAAACAATGGCTTGCCCCTGACGGGGTTTGAACCCGTGCAGATAGCAATCCTTTGACTTCTAGTCTGACAACAACCATTCGGCCATGCCGCCACTACCTTTTGATGTATGTAATCCTCATGATTGTAAATATTTCCTAAATTTCAGCTCAGTTTTCAGCTTTTGAACTTGGGAGCTTATTATGGTAATATTTAGAAAAGTACATTGTCTTGTTATAAGTCCTAACAGTAGTCGATAATTACTAAGTTATAGTATTGTCAATTATTTAAAATTCTAAGAGAAAGTCAAGGATTGACACAACTTTTTTTAAGCTCAAAAATCCAAAATTAATTGCTTTTTTTTACTTTAGTATGACACACTGCATTCTTGATAAACAAAAGCTTAAAAAAAATATCTTTTTTTCTCTCAACTTTTGAAGAATTTTTTCAAAATTTTATATATGCTTATTGTCTGTATGTTTGATTTAGAGAGTTATTTTCTCCTCATGAATAAACTGAAATATTTTGGACCATAGGGATTCACAAGTATTAGCATTTCCAAAAATGCTTGAAATCGCCGTTCAGCCATGCATTTCGTCTTATCCATAGATGAATGTATTTCATGTTCTTCATTCATTGACTTGATAATCTTACAACTTGCTTTGCACTGAAAAGCTAAGTTATATTTGATAATTTTCACACAAAAATTATAAAGTAGATGAGATATACATTGTAATTTTTATTGTAGCTGGACTATTTTTGAAAGCGGGCGATTTGGCTTCTTAATGAAAAACATCCAAATATCTTTATACATCATGTTAAAATTTGCAGCATTAAAACCTTGTAAATATTGCTTTGTTGTAAACCAGTCTACGCATAATTTGACTATTTGCGTAGTTTTTTAACTTTATTTATTACTAAAAAAATGTATACTTAACAAAAGCTAGATACTGTTCTTCAATACCATAAGAATATTATATGTACAATTTAAACAGAATAAATCTTAGGTAAAAAATACAATATTGCCCTGACCCTAATCAAGCATATATAAAACACGGAAAAATCCTGATCAAACTCCTCGCACCGGTTAGACACGCTTTGCTACTTTTACTGTGCTAATCAGGGGAAGTAACCCCTGCGGGGAGTTTGTATCCTGATTAGAATCGCCCGGAAGCAAGCATTTATTTTTTTCTTTAAGTGCAAGTTTTGGAAAAAACAAACAAACCATACTCTTATTTAGACTACATTCTCTAGTTAAAAATGACATGTAGCAAAAAATATTGCGATTATCCTATATTTATCCTACACGAGCCTGAAGACTGGTACTGAGATCGTACATTGATGATGGTATTTTTCAGTTGTAAGAATAAGTAACCCGACAAACATGGCGGTTGGGCGAGTCCATTTACGCATCCCTTGCAGAAGAATTTTGACGTCCATTTTGTTATCATGTGAAATGGAATGCTTTGCTTTGATTGGCTAAAGGCAGGCGGTGTACAGGCAAAACTGTTCAAATCTTGTTAATTGTATATATCGCCGTCCAGGGACGGCGATAATTATTACATTTTTTCATCTTGGCTTTTTGCCTGCAATCTCTTGGCTGCCTTTTGCAGCAGTTTTACACTTGTATAACATTACTAGACAATTCCTGTATTAATAATTACAGACATGGCTGAAATGACATGATATATATCTGAATAGAAAAGACTTTTCTGTGTTGTAAGGTAATCAAGTCCATGAGTTAACACAATGTAACAAGATGTCACCAGAATTTTACTGTGACATCTCTAGTTTTAATTATAGCTTTTCTTTAATTGTTGAAATGTGAAAATGAAAGCTTTGGAACACACTGATGCAATCTGAGGTTTTTGTTTCATTACCATCTGCTTTTATGAATGTAGAGACAGAATATCAATACAGTAATTACCATCTGTGTTCTTAGAAACTTCTCTTAAAGGCTTTACTAATTTAATTGTTTCAAGGTTATATTGTTTTAGTTCTTTAAGACATTTGCATGCTTTTGTGATTGCCATGTGTCAGTCATGCCACATGTGACAATTGATCCAAAGGTTGCTACTGAATAACGTAAGATAATTTTGGAAAATGAAATCAAAGGGACTTGGTTTTGTAATTATAAACTGCCATACTGTCTTATAAGTCACACTGCTATTTCATTGGTACTATAAAGAAGGTTGTTTTTTGTGTGTGTTGATTTCTATGTTTCTCATTTTGTTAATATATTAAAAAGGGATACACAGGCAAATGAATGACCAAAAAATTAAAACTGATATTATTTGCTAAAATCACGTTCAATATGAAGAACTTAAAATTACCAGTATGTTTGTAGTGAAATGCGGGTTTGAACATAAATATTTGAACGTTCTTTAACAGAAAATGAAACGTGAACGAAATTCCTGAGTTATGTTTAAATAAGTCACGTGACAAAAACAACCAATCGTCGTTTCTCTTGGGTTGCTTTATGCCATAGATCACGTGGCAGGTACTTTAATGGTCCAATCATTCACTACGAAATTTAGCACGAAATCTAAATTTTCTATCTAGACCCACGTGGGTCAAGTTAGGAAACCACCCAGTTTTTCATTTAAAAAGAGGAAATCTTTGTAACTTGAACTGATCATTGTATTTATTTTGATCACATTTATATTATATTGGTAGAAGAAATGAGAAAGAAAGCATAAAACTTTTGCCTGTATATCCCTTTAAAAGATATTACTAACCAAATCAGGTCCATGTGAATATTGCTAATAGCAATTTTAATTATACCATCTGAAAATAATTTAAATTAGATTTAACTTGATATTTCATAACTATACAGTTCTTATCCCAAGTAAAGATATAGTATTATTTGCTGCAGTTTTAATATTATAAATGTATAACCTACTTGAATGACAACATAACAAAATATTGTTTTGTTGTTTAGGCCAAAAAAAAATAATAATGTGGTTCTGGTAACATGCTGAAAAAAAATAGGGTAGGTAGGTAGGAAAATTATTTTATTTTTTAAAAATATTTTATTTCGGCTAAAACTGGACATCTATTAAATATGAAAAGATGAATAGGATACCACTCACATACATTATATTAATTGTTACACCAGAACACAGAAAAATCTGACAGTATTAAACATGATCGCTGGAATAAAAAGACAGTCACAAATGAATGATTTTAATCTCACTATGAAAAAAAAAACAACTAAGCAGTTCCTGACCTTCAGATAAAAATGCAGGGCTCTCGCTAGGGTCAAAATTTTGGTAGAAGTGACTTCTCCCTAAGGCATGATTTGGGAGAAGTCAGAAGACTCCTGGGAGAAGTTAGCACTGGCAGTGCCAGTTCCATTTGTGAATGACAATGACAGACAGCAAATATGTGGAGTGATTTTTATTCAACTAACTATTAAAAACTTATGTATGTGTATCTGTGGCATCCAAATTCAGTAACTTTTTTGTGAAAAGTCTGGGATGTGTTTCCAGTTTAACCAGAATTTTTTTTGAACAAAATTACAAACAGTTTGAAAAATTTACAATTTTCAGATGTAAATTATGTTGATTCATTTTAACTGTTGCTTTCTAACCACAACAGAACTATTCAAGTATCAGAGAAAAAGAATTTTTTAAAATGAAAAACAGGTACTTATAATCAAATCATTACCACTTATCTTAATCAATCAATTGAATGTTGTGAATTTGCCGTAAAAAGAGTCTCCAAGACACTGTTTTCTACAAATACTAAAATACGTCGGGGTCGCGGAAATATATGACAGACAGAATTTATCCGAGAATTTTATTCGCAGCTTCATGTTTAATGAACTAAATGTTTGCTGGAATTGGTTTCCTTCAACTTGTTAAGCTTGTCTTAAATCTACTGGAGTTTTTCTTATAAAATAAAATTCTATAAATAAATCCGAGAATTAAAACAAAAATATCAAAAAGTATTTTTGCCATTTTCATACACTGTTTCAAAGGCTAGAATCACAGTGGTAAAGCATTGATGTTTAACCCTTAGCCTTTAAAATTAAACATTCAATTAATTTGTTAAGACATAGTTTGCTTCACTTTTAAGATTTGTAGAGTCCGTTGTACACAACAGTTTTTTACTCGGTGTACATCGAGTTTCATTATTGACCCAATTCAACACCTGCTGAGGACTAACCGTGTTAATTGCGTATCGAGTGTCAACACACAGGGTTAAATAAATGAAAGTAGTTAACTGCGCTCTGATTGGCCAATGCTTCGAAGGTAGTATGTATTGATGCCGTTTCCGAGTATAAGCTCCGCCCATAACCGGAGCTTAGCAAGTTATTGACGTTGGCAGATGAAACGTTTTCGGCGAAGTTGATATCGCTTTGATGCTTCATAAAGGTGAAGTCACGAAGTTTTGGGCGTTTTAATTGAATTATTTTTTTAAGTGTTTGTACAGTATTTTACTCATTACTGTTTGCCATAAGGGCGACTTGTCTTAGGTCGTCATGCACCTCAGAAAACACCTCGCTGATAAGGCGATGATGCGGCACAGTTTTCATTACATTTTTTCTGTCCATGTGCCGACACTTGACAAATGTAATTGCCAGAACAGTCACTGTCGAACATTTCCATGTTTTTTTCCTCGAAAATTGTTTTGCTAGCGGCGATCGTAAGAACTATACATTCATGAAATTACTTTATGCTGATTTGCGTACCGTTCCGTACCGTACACGGGAAAATAGTCGATTCGGCCGATGATGCAGGAAATGCCATAAAATAATTTAGGGTCGGGGCCAAAATGATAGGGTCGGTCGGGTTACCGGAACCACAATATTATTTTGTTTTGGCCTTATACCTCTTGTTGATTTATCTAAACATGATGAGCTTTGAGGCTCCATGATAGTCCAGTGGTAGTCAGTCATCCTCTGCTTGTAGGGTCCATGATAGTCCAGTGGTAGTCAGTCATCCTCTTCTTGTAGGGTCCATGATAGTCCAGTGGCAGTCAGCCATCCTCTGCTTGTAGGGTCCTTGATAGTCCAGTGGCAGTCAGCCATCCTCTGCTTGTAGGGTCCTTGATAGTCTAGTGGCAGTCAGCCATCCTCTGCTTGTAGGGTCCTTGATAGTCCATTGGCAGTCAGTCATCCTCTGCTTGTAGGGTCCTTGATAGTCCAGTGGTAGTCAGTCATCCTCTGCTTGTAGGGTCCTTGATAGTCCAGTGGTTGTCAGCCACCCTCTGCTTGTAGGGTCCATGATAGTCCAGTGGTGGTCAGTCATCCTCTGCTTGTAGGGTCCATGATAGTCCAGTAACAGTCAGCCAGCCTCTGCTTGTAGGGTCCATGATAGTCCAGTGGCAGTCAGCCATCCTCTGCTTGTAGGGTCCATGATAGTCCAGTGGCAGTCAGCCATCCTCTGCTTGTAGGCTCCATGATAGTCCAGTGGCAGTCAGCCATCCTCTGCTTGTAGGGTCCATGATAGTCCAGTGGCAGTCAGCCATCCTCTGCTTGTAGGGTCCTTGATAGTCCAGTGGCAGTCAGCCATCCACTGCTTGTAGGGTCCTTGATAGTCCAGTGGCAGTCTGCCATCCTCTGTTTGTAGGCTCCATGATAGTCCAGGGGCAGTCAGCCATCCTCTGCTTGTAGGCTTCATCAGTCCAGTGGCAGTCAGCCATCCTCTGCTTGTAGGGCCCATGATAGTCCAGTGGTTGTCAGCCATCCTCTGCTTGTAGGCTCCATGATAGTCCAGTGGTAATCAGCCATCCTCTGCTTCAAGGGTCCATGATAGTCCAGTGGTTGTCAGCCATCCTCTGCTTGTAGGCTCCATGATAGTCCAGTGGCAGTCAGCCATCCTCTGCTTGTAGGGTCCTTGATAGTCCAGTGGCAGTCAGCCATCCACTGCTTGTAGGGTCCTTGATAGTCCAGTGGCAGTCAGCCATCCTCTGTTTGTAGGCTCCATGATAGTCCAGGGGCAGTCAGCCATCCTCTGCTTGTAGGCTTCATCAGTCCAGTGGCAGTCAGCCATCCTCTGCTTGTAGGGCCCATGATAGTCCAGTGGTTGTCAGCCATCCTCTGCTTGTAGGCTCCATGATAGTCCAGTGGTAATCAGCCATCCTCTGCTTCAAGGGTCCATGATAGTCCAGTGGTTGTCAGCCATCCTCTGCTTGTAGGCTCCATGATAGTCCAGTGGCAGTCAGCCATCCTCTGCTTGAAGGGTCCATGATAGTCCAGTGGTAGTCAGCCATCCTCTGCTTGTAGGCTCCATGATAGTCCAGTGGCTGTCAGCCATCCTCTGCTTGTAGGGTCCATGATAGTCCAGTGGCAGTCAGCCATCCTCTGCTTGTAGGGTCCTTGATAGTCCAGTGGCAGTCAGCCATCCTCTGTTTGTAGGCTCCATGATAGTCCAGCGGTAGTCAGCCATCCTTTGCTTGTAGGCTCCATGATACTCCAGTGGCAGTCAGCCATCCTCTGCTTGTAGAGTCCATGATAGTCCTGTGGCAGTCAGCCATCCTCTGCTTGTAGGGTCCATGATAGTCCATAGGCAATCCTCTGTTTGTAGGTTCCTTGATAGTCCAGTGGCAGAGCCATTCTGTGTTTGTAGTGTCCATGATTGTCCAGTGCCAGTCAGTTAACCTCAGTTTCTTTAGCACATAATCTCACTTGATTAAATCTTTAATATTTTTACTAGGGATGGGAATGAATACTTATTTCAATATTGGAATATTCGCTTTGCCATATTTGAATATATTCGAATATTCGTTTTTTTGACATGGTTAGAAATGGCCTTTTTAATGGAAGTTTTAATTACTTATTAAGTGACTGGCAATACATAATATATTCCGTTCATTAAAACCACATGAAATAAGTCCAAACACACGAGGGAGGCATGTTTTTTTTTTTCTTTTTAATTCTTTTTTTATAGAGCTTATTTTAATATTGTTAAGCGACGATCAAACTTTAGGCAAGGATGAGTTTTTAGCTCAACTTTTAAAAAAAAAAAAATTGAGTTATTGCTATAGTCATGGTGTCGTTGCCGTTGCCATTCCCGTCCGAAAACTTTAACATTGATCATAATTTTTTTATTCCTTAATGGATTATTTTCATACTTGGACACAACAACCCTTTGGACAAGACCTTCAAGATGACCAGACTAAACTTAACCTTGACTCTTAAATGACCTTCAAATCAAGGTCGAAATATTGAATTTTGCTTAAAATGGCCATAACTTTATTATTAGTAGGTGGATTCTCTTCATGCTTGGAAACAACAACCCTTTTGACAAGACCTTCAAGTAGACCAGACTAAACTTGACCTTGACATAAATGACCTTCACCTTCAAGGTCAAAATATTGAATTTTGCTAAAATTGGCCATAACTTTATTATTAATAGGTGGATTGTCTTCATAATTGGACACAACAACCCTTTGGACAAGACCTTCAAGATGACCAGACTAAACTTGACCTTGACTCAGAAATGACCTTCACCTTCAAGGTCAAATTATTGAATTTTGCTAAAATTTGCCATAACTTAATTATTAATAGGTGGATTGTCTTCATACTTGGACACAACAACCCTTTGAACAAGATCTTCAAGTGAACCAGACTCAGCTTGACCTTGACCCATAAATGACCTTCATCTTCAAGGTCAAATTTTTAAATCTTGCTAAAATTGTCCAACTTTAGTATTTATGGTTGGATTTGATTTATACTTGGACAAAACAACACTTATGACAAAACCGACATGCAGAATAATTCAGATATGACCATGACCTTACAATGACCTTTACCGTCAAGGTCAGATGATTGAATTTTGCTTAAATTGTCATAACTTTCTCATTTATTTATAGATTTGATTCATTTTTGGACTAAACAACACTTATGACAAATCGGGCATTATGATTATTTCAAGTTTGACCTTGACCTTAAAATTACCATGACCGTCAAGGTCAAATAATTAAATTCTGCTTAAATTGTCATAACTTTGTTGTTTATGGTTGGTTTTGATTCATACTTGGACAAAACAACAATTATGAGAAAACTGACATATTGAATAACTCAGGTGTGACCATAACCTGAAAATGACCTTGACCGTCAAGGTCAAATAATTAAATTTTGCTTAAATTGTCATAACTTTGTTGTTTATGGTTGGTTTTGATTCATACTTGGACAAAACAACAATTATGAGAAAACTGACATATTGAATAACTCAGGTATGACCATAACCTGAAAATTACCTTGACTGTCAAGGTCAGATGATTGAATTTTGCTTAAATTGTCATACCTTTCTCATTTATTTATGGATTTGATTCATACTTGGACAAAACAACACTAATGACAAATCTGACATTTTGATTCTTTCAGATATGACCTTGACCTTTAAATGACCTTTATAGTCAACGTCAGATTATTGAATTTGCTAAACCTGGCATTATGATTCTTTCATGTATCAAGTTTATGTTAAAATGACCTTGACCTTCAATGTCAGATTATTGAATTTTGCTACAATTTGCCATAACTTTGTCATTTTATGTTGGAATTGATACATGCTTGGGCAAAACAACACTTGTGACAAAACCGACATGTTGAACTTTGTCATTAATTGATAGATTTGATTTATACTTGGACAAAACAATACTTTTGACATATCTGACATTTTGATTCAAGTTTGACCTTGACCTTTAAATGACCTTGACATTTCTTAACTTGGCTATATCTTTGTGTTTATGGATGTAGTGTCTTCATGCTTGGACATAACTACCTTTTAGACAATACCTCCAAAGAAGATTAAACTGAACTTGACCTTGATCTTTAAGGTCAAATTTCTGAATGTTGCTAAAATTGGCAATAACTTTGTTATGTATAATTATATTTCCAAATGATGTTTCATTTGAAATCCGTTCACCACAATGCGCTTGCTCTGATTTGTTTGCCTTTGGAAATAGGAAAAAAGTTGAGCGTGGCCTTTGCTTGCAGTGGCTCTTGTTTTCAAATATACTATTAAAAAGGAAAATACTTGAGCTGTTCTACTGATTGGGCAACTAAAAAGTAACATCAATAGAGTTACAAGCGTGACTATTTATTCGTTGTCGTTAAACATGACGTTAATCCTTGAATATTGTGAGACAAAGGACTTTGTGAAATAAACGGGCGCCAATTAAAATGAACAAAAGATATGAAGGTATCGCAATCAAGCCTGCTGAAAACTGTTTATCCGTAACAATTGCCCCTGCCAATTATGCATTGCCATTTTATTGTTAATTGGAACATTTTTGACATGCGATAAACAAACACAATACCAAACAGGATGGTTTTTTTGTTTTTGTTTTTTTGTTTGCATAATCAGAATGCTTTTATTTATAAAAAAATCAAGGATGCTTTATTTAAAAAAAATCATTATAGAATATTTGAATTTGATTTTCAGATTTGAATATTTGGTCGATTTTTGAATATTTGAATATTTGTTCCCATCCCTAATTTTTACATAGTTATTACTTGAAAGTTATAATACTGGCCATAATCATCAGTAAAAATAAACCAAATCAGAACTCTATAATGCGTAAAAACATTATCAACACGCTATCTGCACAGTTATTTTTCATGGATGGCAAAAGATACATCAGTTTTAAGTTATCAAAAATATTTTATGACCCATCGGTCTTAAATTGCAGCGGAAAATGCCAGTGCACTTCACCAATATCCATAAAACTATTTGTCAATGTAACATGATCAGTTTTGAATACGTGACATAAACAATGATAATGGATAATTCAAAACATAAATTAATTTTAAAAAACGATATATAGACCAAAATGTATGCAGAAGCTTGATCATCTAAACCTTTATAATACTGACAAAAAGCTGTAAAAATTACAGAAGAATTATGGTCTGTTGAGAATTCGTACTGGCTCTAAATTTTGTCAGTTCCTGTAAATGAAATGTTTTTTCTAGAAATAACTGAAGTATGCAAATAAGCATCGTCTGATTTACTCAAAGCAATGGTGCAGAAGTTTAAGAAATGAACAAAGGTGTTTTTATATCCACCGACATCCAGGATAAGTAAAATAAAAGGCAAATTTCCTTGTTACTGTTGGTATCTATTCAGGCTCAGAATACTTTTTCCATTTAGAATATAACCTTTGATCATGTAGAAAAATTTTAGAAAAGAAACCATCATTGTTTTCTGTTTGCAAATAACATGATCTATAGTGATCCTTGTTTTAAATGAATATCTGTTACCAAATGATACCAACTTTGCATATATTTGTTCAGTTGGGTACAAATTTTATCTCTTTCTCAAGGGCACAGTTTATTACTAGTGTCAGTATAGTAACATAATATTGTAGGGTGAAGTTCAACTTTTTGTAACCTTGCTCACTATTCTGTACAGGTGTTTTTGTTTAAAAGTTGATAAATAATTTGCATAACCAAGTCTACACAGGTTTGACTAACTATACACTTTAGTCATTTATGTAGTAAGATATTCTTTACAAGTTATATTTATAGAGCAGTTATATATTGTTTGCCAATGATTTTACCTTGTGATCTTGTAACTGAGCCTTCAAGGTCCTCAGTACCGGTATGTTATATGTAAACTTTATGACAATATGTATGACTTCATCAGATGTAAGATCACTATTTATGTGCAGCAAAAGCATTGACAGTCAATACTTTTACACTGATGTATGGATGTAAACCAATAAAAGGTAAATAAACACATGTTATTTTGTATTTTTCTATCATTCAACAATTTTTTTCCTTGTTCACTGTTAGTTTATGGCAGATATACTGTGCATCCTTTAACTGCAGGATTCTGAATCTTATAATTTGATGATTAGCAAATCTGGACCCAGTTTTATGAAAATACTAAGTAAAAACTCAGTAATTAACTCAAATAATACTGTTTCAGTTGAATGGTTAAAGGACATTAAATATGCCTCTGCCATTAAAAGAATGGCGGCAGGGCATTAAGTGTTACACCAGTCTCTGCGTCCTTGCATCTGTCCTTACACATTTAGTTTCTGTGCATTTAAAGGAAAACACTTGCACAGATTTCATTCATATTTTGCTTGTATATGTTTCTTATGAAACTACAGGTTCATTTAAAAATTTGGTGTGATACCTTTAATTTTATCAGATTAATGACCCTTTTTAGCTCACCTGAGCCGTCGTCCGTCGTCTGTCCACACTTAGTTCGTTAACGCTCTAGCAGTCACATTTTTGCCTCAATTGTCTTGAAACTTGGTCAGGATGTTTGTCCCAATGATTTCTCGGACGAGTTCGAACATGGGTTATCTGGGTTGAAAAACTAGGTCACGGAGCCCAAATATAGAAAAATCTTGTTAACTCTCTAGAGGCTACATTTTCAGTCCAAATATCCTGAAAATTTGTCAGAAAAGTTGTATCAATGATTTCTAGTTCAAGTTCGAATATTGGTCATCTAGGGTCAAAAACTAGGTCACAGAGCCCAAATATTGAAAAACCTTGTTAACACTCTAGAGGTAACATTTTCAGCACAAATAATCTGGAAATTTGTCAGAAAGGTTGCTTCTGTGATTTCTAGCTCAAGTTTGAATATGGGTCATCTGGGTTCAAAAACTAGGTCATAGAGCCCAAAAATAGAAAAATCTTATTAACACTCCAGAGGTTACATTTTCAGTCCAATTATCTTGGAAATTTGTCAGAAAGGTTGCTTTGATGATTTTTAAGTCAAGTTTGAATATGGGTCATCTGGGTTCAAAAACTAGGTCACAGAGCCCAAATATGGAAGTCTTGTTAACACTATAGAGCCAACATTTTCGGTTCAAATAACATGGATATTTATCACAAAAATTGTTTCAATGATTTCTAGCTCAATTTTGAATATAGGTTATCTGGGGTCAAAAACTAGGTCACAAAGCCCAAAAGTAGAAAAACCTTGTTAATGCTCTAGAGGTTACATTTTCAGTCCAAATGTCCTTAAAATTTGTCAGAAAGGTTGTTTCGATGATTTCTAGCTCTGATTTGGATATGGGTCATCTGGGTTCAAAAACTAGGTCACAGAGCCCAAATATGTAAAACCTTTTTAACACTGCAGAGGTAACATGTTCAGTCCAATTATCCTTGAAATTTGTCAGACAGGTTGGTTTGATGATTTCTAGATCAAGTTCGAATTTGGGTCATTTTGGGTCAAAAACAAGGTCACAGAGCCAAAATATGGAAATAAACATTGTTAACACTCTAGAGGTAAGATTTTAATTCCAAATATCTTGGAAATTTGTTAGAAAGGTTGCTTCTATGATTTCTAGCTCACGTTCGAATATGGGTCATCCTTGGTCAAAAACTAGGTCACAGAGTCCAAATATGGAAAAACCTTTTTAACAGTCTAGAGGCTACTTTTTCAGTCCAAATACACTGGAAATTTGTCAGAAAGATTGTTTTGATAATTTCTAGCTCAAGTCCGAGTATGGGCCATCTAGGTTCAAAAACTAGGTCATAGAGCCCAAATATGGAAAAACCTTGTTAACACTCTAGTGGTAACATTTTCAGTCCAAAAAAACCTGAAAATTTGTCAGAAAGATTGTTTCAATAATTTCTAGGTCAAGTTTGAAAATGGGTCATCTGGGGTCAGTTAACCAGGTCCATAGCCACTTTTGTAAAAAGCAGTCATACTCAGGTGAGCGATACAAGGCCATCATGGCCCTCTTGTTTTGAGTCAGTTTCTGTTAAAATGAAATTCCTACACAGATTGCATTCATATTTTGCTTGTGTATTTGTCTTATGAGAATACAGTTTTTTTTTCTGAAATTAGGTGTGACACCTCCAATTTTATCAGAGTTATAGCCCTTTCTTGACTTAATTTCTGTTAAAATAAAGTTTCTGCTAACTCTAAGGAAAATGCACAGATTTCATTTATAAATTGCATGTATATGAAACTATAGGTTCCTTTTGAAAATGGGCTTGACTCTTCCAATGTTACAACAGTATGTCCCTTTTTATACCCCCGAAACAAAGTTTGAGGGGTATATTGGAGTCACCCAGTCGGTCTGTCCATTGCAATTTCCTTGTCTGGAGCATAACTTGAAAACTAAAGGTTGGAATTCTGTGCAACTTCATACAATGGTCAAGCACAATGAGAGGAAGTGCAGTGTTCAAGAATCATAACTCCATCTTCACTATTTGCAAAGTTATTACCCAGTGTTGGATTTCCTTGTCCAGAGCAACTACTGGTAGGAATTCAGTTCAACTTCATACAGTGGTTAAGCACAATGAAAGGAAGTGCAGTGTACAAGAGCTATAACTCTGTCTTCACTGTTCACACAGTTATTAATCCTTTGTTTGTTTTCCTTGTTGGGAGCATAACTTGAAAACTACTAGTTGGAATTCAGTGCAACTTCATACAGTGGTCAAGCACTATGAGAGGAAATGCATTCTTCAAGAATCATAACTCCATCTTCACTATTTGCAGAGTTATTGCCCTTTGTTGGTTTTCCTTGTCGAGAGCATAACTTGACAAGTTCTATTTGGAATTCAATGCAACTTTATACAATGGTCAAGCACAATGAGTGGATGTGCAATTTACAAGAACTGTAACTCTATCTTCACTTTTTGCACAGTAATTGCCCTTTTCCTTGTCCAGAGCATAACTTGAAAACTACTGGTTGAATTTCACTGCTACTTAAAACAATGGTCAAGCACAATGAGAGAAAGTGCACTGTTGAAGGATCATAACTCCATCTTCACTATTTGCAAAGTTATTACCCTTTGTTGGTTTTCCTTGTCCAGAGCATAACTTGAAAATTACTGATTGGAATTCAATGCAACTTCGTATGATGGTCTAGCACGATGACAGGAAGTGCATTGTATAAGAGCTAAACTCCATCTTCAGTAATTTCACATTTTTTGCCCTTTGTTGGTTTTCCTTGCCGGAGCATAACTTGAAAACTAATGTTTGGAATTCAGTGCAACTTCATACAGTTGTCAAGCACAATGACAGGAAATGCAGTGTACAAGCACCACAACTATCTTTAATTGCCCACAACCATAACTCTGTTTCAGTTCTTTTACAAAGTATTCTGTTACTAATAACTTCCTCAGTTCCAAAGCAGTCTTGCAGGGGTATTAATCACATTTAGTGATAGCTCTAGTTTGATTTAATTTGAGTTAAACTTTTTGCACATTTAAAGGTCAACACTTGGAGGGATTTCATTACTCTTAAGTTATAATGCACATGTATCATAATACAAACATTGTCTTTTTGAAAGACGGCATGACAGTTCCAATTTTGTAAGAATTATTACCCTTTTTTCAACTAAATTTATGATAAAAGCATTATTTCTTTGCATTTAAAGGATAATGTTTTGCAGTAATCTGTTCTTTACATACCTACAACAGTTAAAGTGCTGTCGACATTCCACTGCCTTTTGTTACATTTTAACCCGTAAGCTGCTGGAACCGAAAGTGATTAGTCTTTGCCACCAGTATAGAGCCAGGCCAGCCTGCACATCCATGCAGTCTGGCCGGGCTCTATACTGTTGGTAGCTCCAGTTTTGTATTTTGATATTGAAATCCCTTAAACTTTGAATGGACTGTTCCAAATTCAAAGCTGGGCAAATCCATTACAAAATTTCAGCATGTTCAGGGTTAACCATCTGCTTATAATTATCAGTCAACATCTGAGCCTGGCGGGTTCAGCTGTGTCCCATGGACACATTTCTAGTTTTTGAGTTTGTCTTAATTATAATCAGCTGATTAATGAATTCTTTTAAAAATGTAATCCATTTCTTCAAAAGATACCGAGTATGGCATAAAATATATTTAATATTTGATATTTAAGTTATGACACATTGTTCAGCCTAAATTGCTAAAGATTGATATTACATTATTACTTTTATAAATGTCTCATGTGCATATGTGGGAAAGAAGTCTGTTATTCAAAACTTGCACTACAAAAAACAAACTCAGTCCTTTAAGTGCATATAAGTGTTTTTCGTACAATTGAAGGTCTTTACACCAGGCAAAAAAAAAGACAGCACTACTTAATGTTACAGAATATTTAATATGATAGGCTCATCTCAGCATGATACAAGCAGGTTTCTCTTCTGTGAACCTTTGTCCGTCATGTGTCTATAGAATTACACTTCGCTTTAAATGATCCAGTGGTGTCTTCCATAATTACACTTTGCTTCAAATTGATTAAGAGGTCTGTATTTAAGAAATAAACTGCACATTTTGATATTTTAATAGTGTGTGAAATGTCTTGAGAGTAGGCTTGCCACTCCATATGTTTGATCCCCTGTCTATATAGTTACTCCTGGGCAGCCTTGCTGTGTAAGGACAGGTATTATCATCCATGAGGACAAAGATGATGAAGTGTCACCAACTGCACTTGCCCAGGGCCATCTTTCTACCACCAGACCAGACCAATCATGGTACCCAAGTTAAGGACAGAGTCATGAGTCCACCATTCTGGTTGTATTCAGCTATATTGGTTGAATAAAACCTCTCTTCTGGTCTTCACCACACCCTAGCATGACTTTCTGTGTAGTCAAGGCAATACGAAGACTCAACTGTTCAGAGGACTGGTCTCCAGTGGTGTGTAGTTCAGCCAACAAGTTTCAATGCTTACTCATACTGTTTCTTGGTCTTGGTCAGTGAAATGTATATACCTGATCTTCTTAACCTAAGACTACTCTTGAGTAGTCTGGACTGGATAGTTCTGATGACATTAACCCCAGATACATTTAGAAGGCCTCAACAAAGCACAGTAGCATTTGCAGAACAGTTCCTTTGTGCCTGAATTAGCTTGAACTTTTCCTAAGGTCTTAACATAACCCATTCTCTGCCCTAACCTTCTGTTCTAACAGGTCTAATCATATTGACTGCCCTTTGTCAACCATCCCTACAGCACACCATATCTCTGCTTGTTAAAACATCTCCAAATATTTACATCTGCCATTTTTAGCTAAAAATCAGAAGTCTTGCTCATGAACAGACAACTGGATAATGTGGATACAAACAGGATACAAACATATGTCACACGATCAATGTTCTACCTGCCACAAACAAAGTTTAATAAAAAATAAATTGAAATAGAATAGAAAAAAAAGTAACTCTAAAAAGTATCAAACCACAAATAACATTATGGACCTAACTTGTGCCTGCATTTCATAAATGGTTTCTAATAGATAAAACAAAGACAACCGAATCCAAAAACCTCAGATGTTACAGGATGTTTCGGCATGGTAATTAGATGAAAGATATTGCATCCCCTTAGCAAAAAGTCAGCTCACAAAAAAAAAAAAAAGTCAGGCTCACAGGGATCATACTTGGGAACTTTTTAACCTTCACCCATAGATTAGTAGATTTAACATTTCATACAGCACTTTAAAATATGAGTTGCTAAAATGCACAAAGCACTTTTCTTATGGGCTTTATTAAATTACATAATTATCATTTTGCATTTAATCAGTTGTTTACATATCAATAAAACAAGGTTTTAAAAAAAAAAGTGATACTTGTCAACAATTTTATATTTGTATCACATCAAGACATGTTTAGTAGTAGTGACAGATTTCAGATCATTCACTGAATAAGTGGTCAAAAATCACATTTTCAGAAGCTTTGTTTACAATATTATTCTTCAGCAACTTTCCATGTACTAGCTAGCAAAGACTCAAGGTCAACTGACTTAGATATTCATCAAACTACACAACACTTCAGAATTACTTTGGCTTTTTAGCTCACCTGTCACGTAGTGACAGAGTGAGCTTTTCTGATCACCTTTTGTCCGTCGTCCGTCGTCCGTCCGTCCGTCAGTCCGTCCGTCCGTCCACAATTAGTTCGTTAACACTCTAGTGGTCACATTTTTGCCTCAATTGTCATGAAACTTGCACGGGATGTTTGTCTCATTGATATCTCGGACGAGTTCGAACATGGGTTATCAGGGTTGGAAAACTAGGTCACAGAGCCCAAATATAGAAAAACCTTGTTAACACTCTAGAGGCTACTTTTTCAGTCCAAATATCCTGGAAATTTGTCAGAAAGGTTCTATTGATGATTTCTAGCTCAAGTTCAAATATGGGTAATCTGGGTTCAAAAACTAGGTCACGGAGCCCAAAAATAGAAAAATCTTGTTAACACTCTAGAGGTTACATTTTCAGCCCAAATAATCTGGAATTTTGTCAAAAAGGTTGTTTTGACAATTTCTAGGTCAAGTTCAAATATGGGTCATCTGGGGTCAAAAACTAGGTCACAGAGCCCAAATATGGAAAAACCTTGTTAACACTCTAGAGGTTACATTTTCAGCCCAAATAATCTGGAAATTTGTCAGAAAGGTTGCTTTGACAATTTCTAGGTCAAGTTTAAATATGGGTCATCTGGGGTCAAAAACTAGGTCACGGAGCCCAAATATGGAAAAACCTTGTTAACACTCTAGATGTTACATTTTCAGCCCAAATAATCTGGAAATTTGTCAGAAAAGTTGCCTTGAGGATTTCTAGATCAAGTTCGAATATGGGTCATCTGGAGTTACAAACTAGGTCACAGAGTCCAAATATGGAAAAACCTTGTTAACATTCTAAAGGTAGCATTTTCAGTCCAAATAACCTGGAAATTTGTCAGAAAGGTTCTATCGATGATTTCTATCTTAGTTTTGAATATAGGTTTTCTGGGGTCAAAAACTAGGTCACAGAGCCCGAAAGTAGAAAAACCTTGTTAATCCTCTAGAGGTTACATTTTTAGTCCAAATGTCCTTGAAATTTGTCAGAAAGATTGTTTCAAAGATTTCTAGCTCAGATTTGGATATGGGTCATCTGGGATCAAAAACTAGGTCACATGGTTCAAATATGTAAAAAACTTTTTAACACTCCAGAGGTTACATTTTCAGTCCAAATATCCTGGAAATTTGTCAGACAGGTTTTCTTGATGATTTCTAGCTGAAGTTGGAGTATGGGTCATCTTGGGTCAAAAACTAGGTCACAGAGCCCAAATATGGAAAAACCTTGTTAACACTCTAGAGGTTACATTTTCAGCCCAAATAATCTGGAAATTTGTCAGAAAAATTGCCTTGAGGATTTCTAGATCAAGTTCGAATATGGGTCATCTGGAGTCACAAACTAGGTCACAGAGTCCCAATATGGAAAAACCTTGTTAACATTCTAAAGGTAGCATTTTCAGTCCAAATAACCTGGAAATTTGTCAGAAAGGTTCTATCGATGATTTCTAGCTTAGTTTTGAATATAGGTTTTCTGGAGTCAAAAACTAGGTCACAGAGCCCGAAAGTGGAAAAACCTTGTTAATCCTCTAGAGGTTACATTTTTAGTCCAAATGTCCTGGAAATTTGTCAGGAAGGTTGTTTTGATGATTTGTAGCTCAAGTTTGGATATGGGTAATCTGGGGTCAAAAACTAGGTCATAGAGCCCAAATATGGAAAAATCTTGTTAACACTCTAGAGATAACATTTTCAGTACAAATAACCTTGAAATTTGTCAAAGAGATTGTTTCAATAATTTCTAGGTCAAGTTTGAATATGGGTCATCTGGGGTCAAATAACCAGGTCCATAGCAACTTTGTTTAAAGCAGTCATACTCAGGTGAGCGATACAGGGCCATCATGGCCCTCTTGTATTTCATTTGCTTGCTTAAACTTTGCAGTTAGCAAACAAAACAGAGTTATTAAATGATCAGTTGACAATGCAAGAGGGGCAGCCACTTCACAAAGACTTAATCCGATGTCGCACGAGAGGTCACTTACCCCTTATTTCGCTGATAAGCTCCAAAGATGTTAATTCTAAAGAGGAGTCCCCATGTCAAGCATTAAATTATGTAAACACAGACGTGCTCTGTAACCTCCACTTTCATTGGCTTATAAAAAAAATTACTTTATCTAATCAAAAACAAGTTGGCTTCCTTTAAAAAGTAAGCCAAAGAGAGGTCAGCAGCTGTCGTCACTGAAAGAATGAATCTACTTGTTTCCAAGATTATTTTGAATTTTCTAAACGTTCTGTGACTTAAATAATTATAAAAACTAGTAACCTAACTATTATTAATAGTTAATACCTTATTAGGCATAATGACCGAAACTGACTATAATTTAGTTATTTCAAATGTTTTTATAGTGGCGTATCTATCATTTAAATAAATGAAACAAATTAAGATAACCTCATGTATTTCATACCTTGTAGAATCTTGGGGATCTTCTTATAAGCCCCTAAGGCTTTACTCCCCCCTCTTTTACAACAATGCATGTAGTTGTTGAAGCCAGAACTCACATGTTAAGCTGCTGCTTTTTTAGGCTCATTAAGTTTTGTTTTCCCTTTCAAGCTTTTATTACACCTTTCTTAGTCCAAATGTTTTACAAAATAATCAGCGATAGTATCTATTAAGCTGGACTAAATATTAAAAGGGCGTAAATTTGATCCAAATCGAGGAAATGGACTTGTCAAAAATGCTCTGAAATTCGTAAAAAATATTTACCATTTTTTCATGACCATGGCTAAATATTCATTTGTTCAACAGGCTGATGAGTTTCTCAGAAAAAAAATACATTTTAGAATTTGTAGTTTTTAAATAGTAGCATGCATTATAAGAAATGCATCCCTATAATTGTATTTTTTTGTGTTTAGTTAAGGGAATACAAAATTATTCTGTACGTTCTGTTCATAATGGGCCGTTTTAACCATGGGCCGTTTTGACCCGATGTTAGATTTTGGTTTCATTTAAATTAATTCGTATTTTGATTTGGAACATGCACATAACTATCTTTGTAGACTGGTTTTCATGATTTTAGGCTTAATATGAGATCATTAACTAAAATTTGATACGCAAAAATGGATGCCGCCAGCAATTAAAGCCAACACTGGAGAGGTCTGACGACCTCTCCAATTATGAAAAGCAAGATAACAAGTGTATGTAATTTGTAGATGAAAGTAAGAGATACAATCATAGGTTCTCTTGAAAGGTTATGAATTCTGTATTTTGCTGTTGAAAATAGTAGATTTGGCACTTCTTTATGTAAGACCAGTAGTAGAATTTATCAAATGGTAGAAGAATTCTGATTATATGCAGGGACACATGTTCATCAAATATCATTTTGTTTATGTGACATTCCAAAATAAAGTTAAAAAGAATTGGACTGCGACTGCAAAAAAAAACAAATTATCTTTGAAATGCCACAGTAAAAAACCATTGAAAAGTCATTTGAAATCAAAATAAAATGCAAGAAATTGTATCCACTCTTGATAATTTATGATACTATACCTACTGTCTAGGTTTTTTGTTTGACTTGATACTATCAAACAATAGATTATGAAGCGCTTGTCTGGAAATAAAGGCTTGATATGATTTGACTAAAAAATTAAGAACAGATGTTTTGGATTGCCCACTCAAGCTGTTTGGCAAGTCTGTCTTGTAAGATGATACAGAAAGTAGTGTTTTCAGACAGTGCCTGGCAAAAGGTATTGAACTCTGAGGATCTGAACTTCAGAACACTGCCCAATAAGTCATGAACAACTCGAGAAAGGATCATCAAGCTTTTGGGTCATGAGGCCAAAGGTCAAGCTCATATGGGACTTTCAGCTGATCAATAACTCAAGAAAAACTGAACCTAGGAACTTCAAAATTTATAGGATGGCTGGTCACTGTTAGTGCATGACTCTTAGAAGAAGATCTCTGTTATTTTTGGCCAGCTGGATCAAACGTCAGTCTCACAGGATTCTTCCCTTATAAAACAGTTTAGGATCAGTTACTTAAGAACAGCTGATGCCAGGACCCTCAAACTTTCAGTATGACTGGGCATGTGAGTTTTTAGCTCACCAGAGCCTTTGGCTCATGGTGGGCTATTGTGACCGGTCTTTGTCTGTCGTCTGTTGTCTGTCAACAATTTCATTCAAACGACATCTCCTCTGAAACCTCTGGGCCAAATTTAATGAAATTTGCCTGGGATGTTCCTTGCATGAAGCTCTACCAAAGTTCCTCAAAGAATTCAATTCCATCAAGAACTCTAGTTGCTATGGCAACTTAAAGGAAAAACTTTGAAAATCTTCTTGTCTGAAACCACAAGGCCCTGAGCCTTAAGATTTGGTATATAGCACCCTCTAATGGAACTCTACAAAAATCGTTAAAATTATTTCCCTGGGGTCAAGTTTGGCCCCGCCCCGTGGGTCAATTGATTTTACATAGGCTTATATAGGAAATCTTTAAAAATCTTCTTCTCAGAAACCACAATGCCTACAGCTTAGATATTTGGTATGTAGTATTGTCTAGTAGATGTCTACCAAGTTTGTTCAAATTATGTCCCCTGGGTCAAAATTGGCCACGCCCTAGGGTTCTCTTGGTTTACATATAGTTATATAGGAAAAACATGAAAAATCATTTTTCTTCCAAATTTATAGGACTAGACCTTAGATATTTGGTGTGGAGTATTGTGTAGAGAACCTTTACCAGAGTTTTATATATGTTGGCCCCGGGGTCAAAATTGGTCCCAGCCCGGGGGCCCTTAATATGTAAAAAAGGCAATCTTTAAAAATCTTCTTACTGGAAACCTCAATGCCTACAGCTTAGATATTTGGTATGCAGCATTGTCAAGTGGACCTCTACCTAGTTTGTTTGAAAAATGTCCCTTGTGTCACTATAGGCCCTGCCCGAGGGGTCACAAGTTTTAAATAGCATAGAAGAAAATCTTTAAAAATCTTCTTGTCTGAAACCACAAGGCCTAGAATCAAGCTTTTTGAAATTATTAGATTAGGTTAAAGGTCACGGAGGCTAAAAATTGATTTATCTACTGTACCTCATAGAGCCTTCATTTATAGACCAATATCTTTGATATTCAGTATATAGGTTCCTTGCATGGACATCTACCCATGGGTAGGGTTTGAGGTCATTGGGTCAAGGTCAAGGTCACCATAGCTTATAATAGATATTTCTACTTTCTGTCATAGAGCCTTTATTTATTGACTGATATTTTACATATTTGGTTTGTAGGCACTTACATATTTTCAATTAAAAAATGAAATACTGCTTAACAGCAAACCTACAGCCAAAGTTTTCAGGTGAGCGATCCAGGGTCATCATGGCCCTCTTGTTTTAAGTACTTAGGATCAAAGTTCAAGCTGACAGGTGCCTTCACTCTGACAGTAGTTTCTGAACTAAAACTGTACATAGATCACTCAAACTTTACATGATGGCTGGCTGCTTCAAAACTAAGTTCACAACAGGGGGTTGTATTTAGAAAATAGTTTTGATGTTCACCTGATGTAAAAGTTCAAAAACTCACCCATAGGATAACAGTTTGCATATTTGAGGTAGAGATGTACCTTTGACATGATGAGGTGTAGTAACAATGCAGTACTTAACATCATGTCTAATTGTAGGAACTAGGAAGTGATTGTTTTTACTCAGAATGAAGCTTCTCATTGCCATGCATGTTGAAAAATTGGACATTTAGACAAAACAATATGAAAATGTAACATGTTGCCCATTAACAGTTTCTTGGAAGAGTGGCTGTCTGTTTTGTCAGATTTATAAATTTATATTGAGGCACCATATGGATATTGATGAGGTATGTAACTTACAAGTGTAAATGTAACATTCAACAAGTGTAAGTTAACTCATATAGTAAGGTAGGTAACTATATATTATCTTTCATGTGTAAGAGAAGTAGGTACCCTAAGCTCATTGTTTGTGTAGTTATACTGTTGTAAACTGGTAAATCATTATCTGATTGTATGTATGGTAGTGTTGTAGTAAAGTTGTTAACCACTAGCTCATTGTATATCTGGTAGTGCTGTAAAAATAGTAAATCACTAGCTTTTTAGTTCACCTGAGCACAAAGTGCTCAGGGTGAGCTTTTCTGATCAGTCTTTGTCCGTCTGTCTATCGTCAACTTTTCATTCAAACGACATCTGAAACCAATGGGCCAAATTTATTGAAACTTGCCTGGGATGTTCCTTGGATGAAGCTCTAATGGTTCTGGTCCATTGCATTTCTGGTTCACTGGAGCTAAAATTAGATTTTAAAAGTTGGATCTTTAAAAATCTTCTTCTCCGAAACCTCAAGGCCGAGAGCTTAGATATTTGGTATGAAACATCATCTAACGGACCTGTACCAAGTTATTCAAATTATGACCCTGGGGTCAAAACTGACCCCACCCAAAAATCTTCTTGTCAGAAACCACAAGGCCTAGAGTTTAGATATTTGGTGTGCAGCATTGTCCGGTAGACCTTTACCAAGTTTGTTCAAATCATGACCCTGGGGTTAAAACTGAGGCATGGGAGGGTCAATTGATTTTATTCAAGGACTTATATAGGGAAAACTTAAAAAATCTGCTGCTCTGAAACACCAAGGGCTAGACCTTTAATTTTTTGTTGTTATGTCCGCCCCCCAACCCCACCCTTCTGATAGAGACAAGAGACATATTAATTTTGCACTGTCCATGGGTGTCTGTCTGTCTGTCACACTTTGTTTCCTTTCAATAACTTGAGTACAAGTTGACCCAAGGCCTTCAAACTTCACAGGGTTATTGCCCTTATTGAGTATTTTTTTGGGAGTTTGTAGGTCAAAGGTCAAGGTCAGAGGGACCTCTAGAGTGAAAACCATTTCCACTCAATAACAGGAGTACCATTTCACCCAGAGCCTTCAAACTTCATAGGATGATTGCTTTTGCTACATAGAAGAACCATATTGTTTTTGGGGCTAGTATGTCAAAGGTCAAGGGTACAGGGACCTGTATAGTGAAAAGTATTTCTGCAGAGTAACTGTAGTACCATTACACCCAGAGCCTTCAAACTTTATAGGATAATTGTATTTGAAGAAACTTATTGTTTTTAGGGTCCATAGGTCAAAGGTTAAGTTCACATGGACCTTTAGAGTGAAAACTGTTTTTGCTCAGTAACTGGAGTGCCATTTTACCCAGAGCCTTCAAACTTCATAGGATGATTGTCTTTACTCAGCGAAAAAACCCTATCATTTTTGGGTTCAGTAGGTCTAAGGTCAAGGTCACAGGGACCTGTAGCGTGAAAACTTTTTCTGCTCTGTAACTGGAGTACCATTACACCCAGAACCTTCAAACTTCATAGGGTCATTATATTAGAAGAACCCTATTGTTTCTGGGGTCTGTACATGTAGGTCAAAGGTCAAGTTCACTGGGACTTGTAGAATAAAACCTTTCTGCTAAAAAATTTGAGTACCATTACACCCAGAGTCTCCAAACTCATTGCAAACTTATTCAAATTTGCGAACAACAAACACCCATAACAGCCAGTAATGATACTTGTAACATGAGTAATGAGACTCAGGTGAGCGACTTAGTCTTGAGCATACTTGAAAAGTATTTGAGATATCAACTTGAAACTTCATAGATGAATAGATCTCATAGAGGAAGAATGCAGTGCACAAGAATTATAACTCTACCCTTTATAATTTTTTAGTTATTGCCCTTGGTTATTTTTCATGCATTATTTTTTCTTAGAGCATAACTCAAAAAGTATCTGAGATATCAACTTGAAACTTCATAGATGGATAGATCTCATTGGCACAAGAATGAGAACTCTACCCTTCATAATTTTTGAGTTATTGCCCTTTGTTATTTTTCATGCTTAATTTTTGTTGGAAGCATAATTTGAAAAGTATTTGTGATATTAACTTGAAACTTCATAGCTGGATAGATCTCATTGAGGAAGGATGCACTGCACAAGAATGATAACTCAACCTTTCATTATTATTGAGTTATTGTTCTTTGTTATTTTTCATGCTTAAGTTTTGTCCAATGCAGAGAATAACTGGAAAAGTACTTGAGATATCAACTTGAAACTTCATAGGTGGATAGATCTCATTTAGTAGGAGTGCATCCGTCGGTCGATCGGTCGGTCCGTCTGTCGATCGGTCGGTCCGTCCGTCCGTCTCCATTATCGTGTCCACTCTATAAATCCTACACCAACTAAAGGATTTTCTTCAAACTTGGCTGAAATGTTCACCTCAACAAGGGGATGTGCAGAACCCATGTTGCCCATGTGTCAGCTCAAGGTCAAGGTCACAATTGAAGGTCAAATATCAAACAATCAAATATTAGACATTATGTTGTGTCCACTCTGTAAGTCCTACACTAATTGAAAGATTTTCTTTAATCTTGGCTCAATTGTTCACCTCAAAAAGGGGATGTGCAGAACCCATGTTACCCTTTTGCCAGCTTAAGGTCAAGGTCACACTTGAAGGTCAAAAATTGACTTAGAAAATATTCTTAAATTTTAACATGTATTTGAATATTTCTGAAACTAGAAAACGTATTTGCTTGAAACTTAAAATATATATGAAGTGTCACAATTAGGATATGCAGGTCAAGTTTCATAACTCTGTATTGCATTTTGACAAAGTTATGCCCCTTGTTAAGTCTTCAAATTTACATACAATCAAATATTAGACAATATGTCGTGTCCGCTCTATAAATCCTATACTAATGGAAGAATTTTCTTCAAACTTTACTCAAATGTTCAACTCAACAAGGTTATGTGCAGAACCCGTGTTAACTTTGTGCTGGCTTAAGGTCAATGTCACACTTGAAGGTCAAAATTGACTTAGAAAATGTTCTTAAATTTTAACATGTACTTGAATATTTCTGAAACTAGCACAGGTATTTGCTTGAAACTTAAAAGATGTATGAGGTATCACAAGTAAGATATGCAGGTCAAGTTTCATAACTCTGTATTGCATTTTGACAAAGTTATGCCCCTTTTTAAGTCTTTTAATTTACTTACAATCAATACTAGACAATATGTCGTGTCCGCTCTATAAATTCTATACTAATGGAAGGATTTTCTTCAAACTTGACTCAAATGTTCACCCCAACTGGGCAATGTGCAGAACCCATCTTACCCTTGTGCCAGCTTAAGGTCAAGGCCACACTTGAAGGTCAAAAATTGACTTGGAAAATGTTCTGAAATTTTAACATGTACTTGAATATTTCTAAAACTAGAACAGATAATCATTTGAAACTTCAAATATATATGAAGTGTCGCAAGTGAGATATGCAGGTCAAGTTTCATAACTAAAAAAAGTGGGGGGATAACTTTGTATTGTATTTTGACAAAGTTAAGTCCTTTTTTATGTCTTTAAATTTATTTACTATAATATTTCTTAAACCAGAACAGATATTTACTTGAAACTTAAAATTTATATGAATGGTTACAAGCAAGCTCAGATGACGAAAATTCTACAATTCCATTGAATTATGACACAAGTTATGGCCCTTTTAGGCTTAGAAAATGTTCTGATATAACCATTAATACTTAAATTTTTCTGAAACTAGAACAGATATTCACGAAAATGAAAGGTTATTTGTAACTGTTTCGAACATGATTTGACAATATATATTTATACTATTACCTGTACAATTTGTTTGTTTTTTTCACCAGAGATAATTTCTTTTTATGTATATGTATTTGTGCCACTAAAGTTATTCCCTTAACCACCTTTCCATGTCGTCTTCTGTCAAGGACATTGGTGGGGGTATGAATCACATTCAGCGATAGTTCTAGTTTTTTTAATTATTGCCCTTTGATATTTTTCATGTTTATATTTGTTTGGGCAATAACTCGAAAAGTGTTTCAGATATCAACTTGAAACTTCATAGGTTGATAGATCTCATTTGGGAGGAGCGCTTTGCAGATGAATGATAACTTAGCAAACACATTTGGTGGGGGATGGGCATATCAACATGGCTCTTGTATATATGGTAGTGCTGTAATAAAGTCAAAGATCACAAACTTATTGTCTGTAAAGTAATAAAGTTGTGAATCACTAGCTCATTGTATGAATGCTAGTACTGTAGTAAAGTGGTTAATCATTAGCTAATTGTATGTATGGTAGTACTGTAGTAAAGTGGTAAATCCCTAGCTAATTGTTTATATGCTAGTACTGTAGTAAAGTAAATCACTAGCTAATTGTATATGTGCTAGTACTGTAGTAAAGTAAATCATTAGCTAATTGTATGTATGGTAGTACTGTAGTAAAGTGGTAAACCACCAGTTACTTGTATGTATGCTAGTACTGTAGTCAAAGGTCCAAAATGTTGATGATAGACCTTGTCTGGGCCATTACTTCTCCATGCATGGAAGAATTTGAAAATACTGTGATACATTTGTTATGCTCCCTGAAAGGGACATCATTATGTCTTTCTGTCATTCTGTCTAGTGTGGGGAAGAACTCCATAACTAAAAAAGGTATTGACTTCAAACTTGGTATGTGAATAGATCTCTAGAAGAAGCGTTTAAAGATACATGTAGAAGTTTAATATTTCATTTCCATTAAAGTTCTTCATTTAAATAACAGTTGGAGGGATGATGTAAATCAACAATGTAAAAAAAAGTCATCATTATTGATTTTTTGGATAGAAACCTGACAAACAAGGCTGGCCATAGGTTTCTATTTACACAAGCACATATCTTCAACTTGTTTATTCATATTTGTATTGAATTAATAGAGCTGCAGTTGTTGCTGATGTCATGGCTGTAGGTTTGCTAAACTTTCTTGTGCAGTCTGTTATCAGGCACATAGTACATTGACAACAAATCTGGACAGATTGGAAGATTTGAAGTGACAAAAAGTATTAACTTCACTTACATTATACAATTTGTTCAGTTCTTTTTTTAATCAGATAATGTTATTGATATTTGCATAGAGAATACAAAAAAGAGATAAAAGTTCACCTGTTACCATACTTAGATTGGTGGAGCTGATTTGAAACAATGTCTTAGTCATTAAGGCTCTCTGGCTTGGAAATAAGGTAATCTTTGTATAGTTGAATTGATTTTACAGTAGAAGGTGAGCATTGCTTTACACAGCTCTGCAAAGATATACATACCTTAACAAGCACAACTCCCATGTAGAAGATGGACATAGGTCACAAAATATTCCCTGATTTTCTTTGGTCAGAATTTTTTTTTAATTTGAAATGTCATATATTTCTTAGAATTCATAGAAATTTTCGTAAACAGTAGTTTTTAGCATTGTTTATCACTGCTTACTATGTATGCGTAAGACATTTTGTAAATAAAAAGTGAAGCGAAGTCTTCAGAAATGTAAATATGAGAAATTAACTGCACATTAGATTTTTTATTTGTGTATGAAATACATTGAGTCAGTTCTTATAGTTGGAAGATCCTTTGAACTCCACCCATTTTGAATTGTTTCAGTGTAATTCTGTATTACTAATTCATACATTGATAAAAATCAGAATGTGCTGTTTATTCCTAAAGAAGTCCATTTATCTGACAGAAATTCATTTGAGTACATTTGAATGGGTAGTTGAATTTTAGAGGTTTAATCATTTTAGAAGTCCTTACAACTTGCACAACATCAGATATATCCTTTACTCTCTGTAATTTGATCAGATTTCAAATGTCAATAAGAAGTTTTTGTTCATTTTGAAAATTTCCTAAGAGTGGTAATTGTCATACAATTTGCTTTGATATATTTATAGGTTTGTGAAGTAATATTTCATGACTCATTACACACTTCAGTAAACTGATTAAATTAAATTAATTTCAGAAGACATCATTGTTTATACCGATACCAAAGTCACAGGAACTGTCATCTGAAAGCATGCTGATTACAAATGTAAACAAATTTGTTATTTTTGCATTCACACAAAATACCAAAGCAGTTTTTACATAGGTATTTTGAAGCAACAGAAAGTGAAGTTCAAATGTTAGGTATTTAAGTACTACATTGTATTGATTAAAATTACTTTATATTTTGGCAGAATGAAATTGGAGAATGTTACCAGTTGTTTTTATAACTGATAGTGCTGTGGAAAAAAAACTTTGTTATTAAATCCAGTAACTTCATAGTGAAGTGGGTGGGGTAAATTAGTATCATGTTTGTATTACATTTCATAAGTTCTCACTACCGGCTGTGTTTTCTTTGTGTTTTTTTTTGTTTGGAGTCATTAGGACTTCATACTGTTAATGCTTGATGACATATGACATTGCTGTTGTTATAATGGTCAGTTTGAGGCAAAGTAATGTGTTTCTCTTTACCTTACCAGGGAGGCATGTTTAATCTTGCAAGGTTTTGAAGTTAATTTTTGTCATATCTTGAAAGCTTATGGTAAAAGTGTCTTATATTGTCTATATTTTGTCATAAGATATTATATTTTTGTATGCTCCTGAAGGGAGGCATGTAGTTTTTGAACTGTCCATCCATCAGTCCGTCTGAAAACTTTGACATTGGCCATAACTTCTTTACTAGTAAGTGGATTTACTTCATACTTGGACACAACATCCCTTTGGACAAGACCTTCCTACTGACCTATCTTTATTTGACCTTGACTCCTGAATGACCTTCACCTTGAAGATCCAATTGTCCAAAAACTTTAACATTGACCATAACTTCCTTATTAATAAGTGGATTTACTTCATACTTGGACACAGCACCCCTTTGGACATGACTTTCCCACTGACCTATATTTATTTGCCCTTGACCTCTGAATGACCTTTACCTTGAAGATCCAATTGTCCAAAAACTTTAACATTGGCCATAACCTCCTTATTAGAAAATCGATATTCTTCATACTTGGACACATCACCCCTGTGGACAAGACCTTCCCACTGACCTTTATTTATTTGACCTTGACCCTTGAATGACTGGTATTCAGCCCAAAGTCAAAGCGCCACTTCAGGGGCATTGTCATCTTACAGTGACAGTTCTTGTTAAAAAGTTAATTTCACTGAGGGTTGAAAAAAAGTTTAGTAGAGATTGTAAACCTGAAGGAACAGTTACTTTTAAGGCTGATTTGTGTACATTATTTTCTAAAATATATTATATATAAATGCAATAGTTTATGTTTGTATCAAATGTGTAGTTACAATGCAATATATCATTATATGAACTAATTTAAATAATACTCATAAATTTTGCTTAGAAAGTTGTGCCATACATTTCTGTAGCTTTGATTAAATTCAGTAACTACATTTCATTGTTTTCCACTACTGAGTTATAAATCCTATGTGTGAGATCACCTCAGCGAGCATAATCTTGTTCCACCAGTTTTAAGTCATTAAATGCTCACTCACTGAAAAGAAAAAAAAAGCTTTTTTTTTATTTTTTTATTATTTTAAATAGACATGCTCAGTACAAGAGACATTGGCCAGTAAAATATTAATGATTTCATGGATATATCTATTTTGTGTTTAAATTAACTGTTGATGGTGCCCTTTGTGAGTTTAAATTTTGTATGAGATTAGCCTTATGGCATGACAGCAGTGATAATTTAGAATCTTCGTTTGTAGGCATTGACATGGAAAAGGTTATTCATTAGTGTGCTTAGTTATTCAATGGAACTGTGTAGTAAAAGAGGTGTTCTGTGATATGTTGTCACTAATTTATTGCAGGTAATAGTATTCTTAGGCTTATGAGCTTGCACTAGAAATTATAACATGTTTGACATATTTTAATCTACATATACGTCTGTAGTTCAGTGGTTAAGGTTGCTTAATGTGCTCACTATAAGGGTGTCAGTGGTTTGAGTGCCACTACAGGCATCATTATTCATGTGAAAAAGTGGGGAGTTTCATATGTAGAATAGGGGTCAAGATCATGTTCTTTCAAGGAATGTTGGTTTAGCAGTTGCCAACCTGATATGACTTGGACTGTTTAGAGTTTGTAAAACTCCATTATACAAAAAAAGGTAATATTTTAGTCAGAGTTACCACATTTTTGTCAAAACATCAGGCACTCAGGCATGTTACGTCCATATAACCATATGAAAAATACCCTTGGATGTAAATATCATAGAAAAAATTGCAAAAGGGTATTTAGGTGTATATCAGTGGATGGTATTTATTTAATGGTCCATAAGTGCTCAGCTAAATTAAGTTCATAGAGACTAAGCTAAAACATACTGTTTTATTAATAGTACAGTAGAATATCACTATTAATCCTAACTATGCTAAATATCTAAAGTAGACTTGTCCATCTTTCAATTTGGACAGATCCTTTAATTGTTAATGGGGGGCTTACTGAAAATTTATGAACTGAATGGCGAAATAGTGCAGACCATGCATGATCAAACTGCATGGATGTGCAGGTGATCTTGGTCTGCACTAGTAGCAAAGGCAGAGTCAGTTGCTGCCAGTCGGGTAATTGTTAAACTATCAGTGGTTTTTTAGGTAAAATGATCTAAATAGAGGGGTGGTCTTATTACTGAACTGGACAAGCCTATGGAGTTATTAAGTAATCGGTAAGCTTTCCAAATATCAAAGAACTTCTGTTGATTTTCTTCTTCAAGCCTTTGTGTAGTCATTAAGGGCATAATCTAATTTGGTCAGACAAGTGATAAAGACAAAATAAATTCCCAGTGAGTTACTGTTTTTGTCTTTGTGTTTGCCCTAATTCTCTAGCCAGTCAGAAAGCAAATATATTTAAATTTCTCATAGAGTTATCCATGAAGAATTGCAGTTTCTTCACTTATTCATGAAGAGCATTGTATTTTTTACCTGCCAAAATACATTGTCTACCAAGGTGTGTTGGCGCGCAAGTGGGATTGGTTGGCTAACAGATTGGCATGTTCAAAAAAAGGAAGCCAATGAAAAACATTGGAGATCAAAATGGGAGGGGCAAACATTAGTCTCTACAGTTCCTGCCTTCGGTTTCTTTATCCTGAATATTTCACTTTCTAGCTTACATAATAATGACCTCTGGGATGAGTATTAAATCTGGTTATGAAGGCGTAAGACACAGGTCTGATCAGTTGAAAACTGTTGAAACTGTAACAGTTATCTGTAGGTTGATTTTTAAATCAGATTCATGGGGTCAGAGCTCATCATGCTTAGATCAAAAATTTGTTATCAATGAATCACTTTGTTATATATCCTGTTTCCATGCATGCCATTATAGTTTTCCACATTGACTGATTTTTAACTCACCTGTCACTTTTGTGATCGCAGTCCGTCCGGCATCCGGCCGTAAACTTTTCATTCAAAGGACATATCATCTGAAACCACTGGGCCAAAGTTGATGAAACTTGCCATGGATGTTCCTTGCATGAAGCTCTTCCAAAGTTGTTCAAAGAAATCAGTTCCATGCAGAACTCTGGTTGCTATGGCAACCTAAAGGAAAAATTTAAAAATCTTCTTGTCTGAAACCACAAGGCCTAGAGCTTAGATATTTGGCATTTAGCACCCTCTAATGGAACTCTACAAAAATCGTTTAAATTTTTTCCCTGGGGTCAAATTGGCCCCGCCCCAGGGGTCACTTCATTTTACATAGACTTATATAGGAAATCTTTAAAAATCTTCTTCTCAGAAACCACAATGCCTACAGCTATAGTTATACAGGAAAAACATGAAAAATCATTTTTTTCCGAAACTAATAGGACTAGACCTAAGATATTTGGTGTGGAGTATTGTGTAGAGAACCTTTACCAGTATTGTTTAAATGTTGGCCCGGGGGTCAAAATTTGCCCCGCCCCGGGGGCCCTTAATATGTAAAAAAGGCAATCAAAATCTTCTTACTGGAAACCTCAATGCCTACAGCTTAGATATTTGGTATGTACCAATGTCTAGTGGAGGTCTACCAAGTTTGTTCAAATTATGTTCCCTGGGTCAAAATTGGCCACGCCCCAGGGTTCTCTTGGTTTACATAGATTTATATAGGAAAAACATGAAAAATAATTTTTCTCCAAAACAAATAGGTCTAGACCTTAGATAATTGATGTTGAGTATTGTGTAATGAACCTTTACCGATATTGTTTAAATGTTGGCCCTATGGTCAAAATTTGCCCCGCCCCAGGGTCCCTTAATATGTGAAAAAAAGGAAAATTAAAAATCTTCTTGTCTGAAACCACAAGGCCTAGAATTTTAAAATTTGGCATGAAGCAAGCTTTATCAAGCTTTTTAAAATTATTAGATTAGGTTTAAGGTCATGGAGGCTAAAAATAGATTTATCTACTGTACCTCATAAAGCCTTCATTTATAGACCCGATATCTTTGATATTCAATATCTAGGTTCCTTGCATGGACCTCTACCCATGGGTAGGGTTTGAGGTCACTGGGTCAAGGTCACCATAGCTTATAATAGATATTTCTACTTTTGTGTCATAGAGCCTTTATTTATTGACTGATATTTTACATATTTGGTTTGTAGGCACTTACATATTTTCAATTAAAAAATGAAATACTGCTTAACAGCAAACCTACAGTCAAAGTAATCAGGTGAGCGATCCAGGGCCATCATGGCCCTCTTGTTCTTGTACAGAGGTGACAGTGTTTCCCAAAAATATAGCCTGGTGAACTGCTGCACACATGTACCACAAGTAAAGGTGAAGGGAATTTAGTGAAATAAACATTATTTTTTGAAGAAGCAATAAACTTCCTATTGGCTTTCAATTTGTTTCTATTTGCAAAGTTCTTTTCTATGGGGAAAAAACTTTTCTTTATCAGAGAATAGTAATAAAGTTTATAGTAAATGAAAGCAGACTAAATGACATCTTTCTATCCTTGTGATCAGTGATAAAAACATTTCTGTATTCCATAGGTGAATGATATATGGATTGAATTAAATTACGTGTGTAACTTTGGAGCGATTTAATCTTTCTCCTAGTATTCTATACAATGATAAAATTTACCTAATACCCTTTTTACATTAGTACGTGGAGGTCATATTATGTATACAGGTATCATATTTGTACTTTTTATCTCACAGTATTTATAAAAAACTTTATTAATGTTTACTTTGAAATCAATGGATATTTATGTATTGAACTTACTATCTAAAGGACAAAAACACTTAAAATTTAAATCTCATTTTCTTTCTTTCGAGTTTAACAGAAAAATTATTTGTCTGTATGAATATAACTAGTAAGTGATTGTATCAACAAAATGGATTGCATTAACCGTTTTTGTGACTTTCACCAACCTTGGCCAGTTCAAGACCAGTGTTGGGTAGTATATGAACCACTTTCAACATTTTGCAATATATCTGTACTATATTTTTAGCATACCATGAGCCATAGGCTCATGGTGGGCTATTAGGATCGATCAATGTTCGTTGTCCATTGGACGTCCACACTTAGTTTGTTAACACTCTAGTGGTCACATTTTTGCCTTCAGTTGTCATGAAACTGTTTGTCCCAGTGATTACTTTGACAAGTTTGAACATGGGTTATCTGGAATGAAAAGCTAGGTCATATCGCCCAAATATAGAAAAACCTTGTTGACAGTCTAGAGGTTACATTTCAGTCCAAATATCCTGGAAATTTGTCAGAAAAGTTGTTTCGGTAATTTCAAGGTCAGTTTCGAATATTGGTCATCTGGGGTCAATTAATCAGGTCCATAACAGTTTTGTTAAAAGCAGTCAAACTCAGGTGAGAGATCTAGGGCCGTCATGGCCCTCTTGTTTGTAGCAATTGTTAAACATGAAATATGATAAAACTTATGATGAAATACACGTGGGAGGTGTATAGTAAAGGTGCATTAGAGCTGTTGTAGTGGATGATAAATTATGCTAATCACCATGTGACAAACAGCATAAACACAGATTACTGTTTCTATCAGAAATCTTTTTTACGGGTATGTTAGAGTGATGGTGATAAAACAATGTAGTACTGCAATGCAGTACATCATAAGTGACACAGTCAAAGCTTTTTAGAGCAATTTTAGTGTTTTTAAATTTTCTAATATTTTGCATTAATTACTCTTTTCAGAGACTGGTTTTGATTGGTCATTGAAAATTACCCAAAAGAACTGGTACTTCGGAAAGTTGATGTCATAAATTTGAGGTAAGCTATTTGACTTACACTTATTTCTTCTCCTTAGAATAGAGTAGACATGCTAGTTTCATTTGAGTTTTTCATCTGACTGTGTCTGTCTGTCTGTCTGTCACAAACTATGCTGTAACTATCTCAAAAGTATAGTTACAGTATATTAAAGCTAGTGGTAATGTCTGTAGTATTGCTGTGGTTTTTACATGTGACTGTGTTGAAGAAGCTGAGTTATTGGCATGTAGAACATAAGATCTTGTGTCAAGAAGAAGGTCACATGTTAAGTGTGTTACTTTGTGAAGTGAAAGCATAGTGAAAGTAGAGTTACTGGGTTTGACTAAGAAAAAACAAACAAACAACAAAACAGAAAAAGCACTTTTTATACCAGTGGGTTGGGTGCTTTTATAACTTGGAAGTATTGATTATAATTTTCTCACAATTTATAACAGCTAAAGGGACCAGATCTCCACAGACATGATAAGTAGCACGTAAATTTGTAAAGGCTTCCTGGAATTACACACTATATGCAGATCGCGTGATGGCCCCTGAGTAATTATTCACACATTTTGTGTTGTGCATATCTCACAGTGTATAAAAGTTCAAGTCATCAGTCTTCACAGAAATATTAGTAGCATATAAACTTGTGCTCTTGGGGTTTCCAAGTTTAGATGCACCCTATTGATGCAGAGACTTGACCCTTGACTTAATTAAAAGCTTTTTTTTGTGTCGCCCTTTCGAAGAAAAGGCGATACATAGGGATCGCTTTGTCCGTCGGTCCGTCACGAAAACTTAACGTTGGCTATAACTTTGCCATTTCTAAACATTATCTTATCAAACTTTCAAATTGTATTGCTTATGACAACAGGGTCGAGTTGATGCCAAAATTTCTAGGTCAAGGTCACATTTGACAGAGTTATGCCCCTTTTTAGCTCACCTGTCACGTAGTGACAGAGTGAGCTTTTCTGATCACCTTTTGTCCGTCGTCCGTCCGTCCGTCCGTCCGTCCGTCCGTCCGTCCGTCCGTCCACAATTAGTTCGTTAACACTCTAGTGGTCACATTTTTGCCTCAATTGTCATGAAACTTGCACTGGATGTTTGTCTCATTGATATCTCGGACGAGTTCGAACATGGGTTATCAGGGTTGGAAAACTAGGTCACAGAGCCCAAATATAGAAAAACCTTGTTAACACTCTAGAGGCTACTTTTTCAGTCCAAATATCCTGGAAATTTGTCAGAAAGGTTCTATTGATGATTTCTAGCTCAAGTTCAAATATGGGTAATCTGGGTTAAAAAACTAGGTCACGGAGCCCAAAAATAGAAAAATCTTGTTAACACTCTAGAGGTTACATTTTCAGCCCAAATAATCTGGAATTTTGTCAAAAAGGTTGTTTTGACAATTTCTAGGTCAAGTTCAAATATGGGTTATCTGGGGTCAAAAACTAGGTCACAGAGCCCAAATATGGAAAAACCTTGTTAACACTCTAGAGGTTACATTTTCAGCCCAAATAATCTGGAAATTTGTCAGAAAGGTTGCTTTGACAATTTCTAGGTCAAGTTTAAATATGGGTCATCTGGGGTCAAAAACTAGGTCACGGAGCCCAAATATGGAAAAACCTTGTTAACACTCTAGAGGTTACATTTTCAGCCCAAATAATCTGGAAATTTGTCAGAAAAGTTGCCTTGAGGATTTCTAGATCAAGTTCGAATATGGGTCATCTGGAGTCACAAACTAGGTCACAGAGTCCAAATATGGAAAAACCTTGTTAACATTCTAAAGGTAGCATTTTCAGTCCAAATAACCTGGAAATTTGTCAGAAAGGTTCTATCGATGATTTCTATCTTAGTTTTGAATATAGGTTTTCTGGGGTCAAAAACTAGGTCACAGAGCCCGAAAGTAGAAAAACCTTGTTAATCCTCTAGAGGTTACATTTTTAGTCCAAATGTCCTTGAAATTTGTCAGAAAGATTGTTTCAAAGATTTCTAGCTCAGATTTGGATATGGGTCATCTGGGATCAAAAACTAGGTCACATGGTTCAAATATGTAAAAAACTTTTTAACACTCCAGAGGTTACATTTTCAGTCCAAATATCCTGGAAATTTGTCAGACAGGTTTTCTTGATGATTTCTAGCTCAAGTTGGAGTATGGGTCATCTTGGGTCAAAAACTAGGTCACAGAGCCCAAATATGGAAAAACCTTGTTAACACTCTAGAGGTTACATTTTCAGCCCAAATAATCTGGAAATTTGTCAGAAAGGTTGCCTTGAGGATTTCTAGATCAAGTTCGAATATGGGTCATCTGGAGTCACAAACTAGGTCACAGAGTCCAAATATGGAAAAACCTTGTTAACATTCTAAAGGTAGCATTTTCAGTCCAAATAACCTGGTAATTTGTCAGAAAGGTTCTATCGATGATTTCTAGCTTAGTTTTGAATATAGGTTTTCTGGGGTCAAAAACTAGGTCACAGAGCCCGAAAGTAGAAAAACCTTGTTAATCCTGTAGAGGTTACATTTTTAGTCCAAATGTCCTGGAAATTTGTCAGGAAGGTTGTTTTGATGATTTGTAGCTCAAGTTTGGATATGGGTAATCTGGGGTCAAAAACTAGGTCATAGAGCCCAAATATGGAAAAATCTTGTTAACACTCTAGAGATAACATTTTCAGTACAAATAACCTTGAAATTTGTCAAAGAGATTGTTTCAATAATTTCTAGGTCAAGTTTGAATATGGGTCATCTGGGGTCAAATAACCAGGTCCATAGCAACTTTGTTTAAAGCAGTCATACTCAGGTGAGCGATACAGGGCCATCATGGCCCTCTTGTTATACATGGATTTGTCATGAAAACTTAACGTTGGGAATAACTTTGCCATTTCTTAACATTTCAACATCAAACTTTCAAATTATATTGCTTACGACAACAGGGTCATGATGATGCCAAAATGTGTAGGTCAAGGTCACAATTGACAGAGTTATGCCCCTTTTTGTACTTGGATTTTGTCATGAAAACTTAACATTGGCTATAACTGTGCCATTTCTTAATGTTTCTTTATCAAACTTTCCGGTTGTAATGCTTACAATTGTATCACTTACGACAACACCATTTCTCAAGGGCAGATAACCCTCAAATTTATTTTTGCAATGTTATGCCCCTTTTTCAAGTTGAAATTTTTTTGTTAACCTTTTTCTTTAGGTCCATGTCTCAAAAAGTGTCAAGGATATTCCATTCAAACTTGGAATACTTGATCACCGGCAAGACCCCTGCAAAGATTGTTGGCACCCATGTCCCTGGGGTCACAGTTAGCCCCACCCCCAGGGGTCACTTGATTGTGCTTATATATAGGAAAAAAACTTCTTAAGCCTAGAAATAAAAAATTAACTGACATGAGATGGGTAAGTACTCCCCCCCCCCCCCCCCCCCCCCCCCCCCCGCTGGGCCCAATTTTTTTTTTTAAATTTTAAAACATAGGTACTTAACTCCCCATCCTACCTAAATCCCCCCCCCCCCCCCCCCCAACCAGTCACCCCCCACCCCGGGGCCCAATTTTTTTTTTTTTTTTTTAAATTAATAGGTACCTGACTCCCCATCCTGCCTCAAACCCCCCCCCCCCCCCCCCCCCCCCCCCGGGGCCTTTTTTTTTTTTTTTTTTTTCAAATTTTAATACATAATTACTTTACTCCCCATCCAACCTCAAACCCCCACCCGGGGCCCAATTTTTTTTTTTTAAATTCATAGGTACCTGACTCCCCATCCACCCTCAAACCTCCCCCCCACCCCAGTCAACCCCCCCCCCCCCCGGGCCTTTTTTTTTTTTTTTTAAATTTTAATACATAGGTACTTTACTCCCCATCCTACCTCAACCCCCCCGGGCCTTTTTTTTTTTTCAATTTTAATAGATCATCCCATCATACACACACACACACACCACTATCGGGGCCCAAATATTTTTTGTTTTTTTTAATACATAACTACTTGACCCAAATTTTTTTTTCATCTTGTATGACTAGGTACTTGCCCTGCTCCAGTCAAATTTTTTTCACTTTGGCCTCTTGTTTAACTTGGCTTATATTTAATTATCTAGCACTGAGAAAAGTGGAGCATGCTGTCTGTGGACAGGTCTTGTTGTACTTTGACTAGCATGCTGTCTTTTCCAGCAGGCTCTTGTTTACCTTTTTAGTTATTCTAACAGAGTACCCAAGGGCGACACAAGTGTTCCACCGAACTCCCATCTAGTATAGTGAAGAAATAGGTGGTTGCACCCATATCAGCTAGTCTTCAGCAGCATGTGAAGTTGTGCACCTTGGATTTTCTTTCTCAGAGTCTGTGATAAACTGATGACACAGTTAAGGCCTTGAATTAGGACATTAAATGATTTATTGTTTGATTTCTGATTTTCAGTCTGAATAAATAGTCTAAACAACCTGATTTTCTGACAAAACTCGAGCCTAAAGCTAGATTGTATGTAGGAGCATCCTTGTCATTTAGCCACATTTCTTGAAACAGTTCATAAATGTTTGTATTAAACTTCTTAACTTCTTGCTTTGAAGTATGTTTTCAAAAGAAGAATTCACTTGAATGCCAGTCTTCGTGTTATATATATATATATATAGTGGAAACATGGACATTTTCTCTGCAGAAAATGATGGTCCGCTTTTGCAAAAATAGTCCTTGTTTGAACTTCCATCATTTCCTGCAAAACTTATTCTTCTTTGGGATAGAGTTGTATCACATCCCACTTTTCACTCAGAGCTCTGCTTTTCAGATTTACAACCCTTGCTGTCATTTCCCTCAATTTTTTATAAACACTTTCATATAAACACTTCTAGAAAGGTGAATGACATTTAAACATGACCTTGTCTGAAATTGCTGATTTGATGTGTTGAATTACAGAGCATATGTTGACCTTATCAACCTATTTTTTGCTTTGTTTTTTATTCAGAACATATGAAGGGATTCAATCTAACTTGCCGCTGGAGAAAGCAGCAACAAATGTTTATCACATCTCCAAGATGATTATTTAGCCTAGGATGTCGGTCATCGCTGAACAGCCTACAGACTTCCATTGTCATACTTCAGAACCATCATTTAGTCCTCCATTAAGCCAGCCAGAGACAAAAAGTAACACAAAAACACCATTTAAACGTTCCTCAAGCCAGCCTGAGATAGGAAATAACTCAGAACCATCATTAAGTGTTTCATCAAGCCAGCCAGAAACAGAAAGTAACACAGAAACACCATTTAGACCTACCTTAACCCAGTCTGAGAAAGGAAATAACTCAGAATCATTAAGTCTTTCATCAAGCCAGAAAGAGGCAGAAAGTAACACAGAAACACCATTGTTAAGTATTTCAAGCCAGAAAGAGGCAGAAAATAACACAGAAACATTTTCATTAAGTATTTCATCAAGCCAGAAAGAGGAAGAAAATAACACAGAAACACTATTGTTAAGTCTTTCATCAAGCCTTATAGATGCAGAAAATAACACAGAAACACCATTATTAAGTCTTTCATCAAGCCAGAAAGATGCAGAAAATAACACAGAAACACCGTTGTTATCAAGCCAGTCTGAGATAGGAAATAAAATAGAACCTTTGTTAAATCTTTCATCAAGACAGCCTGAGAAAGGAAATAACACAGAACCATTGTTAAATCTTTCATCAGGACAGCCCAAGATAGAAAATAACAACAACATTGCTTTGATTTATAACTCCTCCTCAGGTGAAGTTGATGAAAAATCACTTTCTCCAGCTAGTCAGAAAAACACAAATGATAGATATGAAAACAAAAGTTCAGTTAATTCTTACTCATTTCTTTCAACTACAAAAGCAGGTCCAAACAACAAAGACGAAGACAAAAGCTCACATAATTTGAATTTGTTTTCATCCCATCATGGTGTGAGTTCATCTGTTCAAAAGGTAGGAAATGACTGTAACTCAGTTGTTCAAAAAGATGAACTGATTTCTTCTTTATGGGAAGTAAAATCAGAGGAAACTACATGTCATGAAAACAGTGAATCAGTTATTAAACTGACCACTGCAAATTCATGTAACATTAGAACCCAAGGAGACACTGTGGTGTCCTGTAAAGATGAGTTCCAAGTTAAAGGTACAAACTCAATCACTGAAGAAGCACTGAAACCTGATGTTTCATGTTTTGAAGCATCCTCACTCACAGCTCTCATTTCAAGTCAGAGAGATAAAATTCTAAGAATAAGAAGGGAGAAAAGACCAGTTGATAAAAAGAATTTCGAAAAGCAAGACTTAGAAAGAAAGTGTTTTGAAGTCGGGGGGAATGCTCATGTACAGAAACGATCAGCTGAGTCAGTAGAATCAAAATCTGTCTCAGAAGATCGAGCAAAGAAGCATAAAAGGTTAAAGAAACAACATTTAGAACGTCAGGGATTCACTGACATCTTTGGTGAACCATTGTGTGTTAACAGGTCTTGTTCAGAAGCGCCAGTAAAGAGGGAAAGAAAAATTCCTAGCAAGTTTTTGTATTATTTGGAAATGGATAAGAGTAGAAATGATAGTCATAATACAGACAAGAAAAAACATTACAAAACAAATCATCAAGACTGTGATAATTTTTATAAATACAAACAAGACAGATTTAAAACACCTAAAATGAAATCGAAAATGGAAATTAAAATTGAAAAGAAAGAGAGCAACAGGAGTATGAAAGAAGAAGCAAAAGTTTCTGAAGTGAAAGAAAGAGGTACTAAAGGTGTGTATCAGCTTAGTTCTAACAAGAATGCACTACATGAAGGAAGCTCAAGTACAAAAATTTCACCACAGCTCCCCTCACCTGAGACACCATCATCTCCCAAGTCATTAAAAGCCTCACAAATACTCAGGGATAATTATACTCATCACAACTGTATGGGAAGGTACTATAGACTTAAATCACAACACTGGAACTGCAGTTCAAGGCATGCTCTCCAAATGCTCAAAAGAAAATACTATTCTCTTAGATTGTTATTCAAAAGGAAACCAGTAGTGTGCTTAGAAAGACTTAAACCACAGGATATTGAAATGAAATATGAGAAATGCTTAAAGGAGTGTAAAAGTAAACTGTTTAGGAAACAAGTGTTTGAAAAAGATACGGTTAACACAAAAGAAGCAGAGACTTCAAGTTCTGATACTCCAGTAAGACGTAAGGATAATAAATCTGAGTCTGTTGATTTGGTGGATCCACGTGTAATGTCATTATCTAGAACATTACAGAGTGGAAATAATGGGAAAATTGGATATGAAAAAACGTTCAAAAGTCATAGTGGTAAACAAATCAAAACAAAAAATAGAAGTAAATCATTGTCTCACATGCAGTCTGAGAAACTGAAAAAAAACAAACCAGACTGGTCCAAGTGGAGAGAGAAATTGAAAGAGGCAAGCATGAGAATGGTTGAAAAGAAAAAAGATGTTCCAGTCTCACATAAAACAATAAAAAGATTTCCAGGAGTAAATGACAACCCAACTCCTTGTGCCAACAGTATTTTACATTTAAGGATTCCGCTGAAATCAAACCGAAGTACTAAAAGAGATGAAGAAGAAAGTTTTTCTTCACCACTGAAAGAAAAAGAAAACATATTTAAAAGCAATGAAAGTGTAAGACATTTGAACAAAATTGATAGTGCAGAAGCAAATAAAAGTGTTGAAGTTAAAGAGGAAACAGAGGTTTTGAAAGAAATAAATGAGGAACTCACTATAGAAGAAGAATATGAAACGGAATCAGTTGTTGGATATTCAATAAATGGTTATTCCATTGAGATAGTGAGAGAGCCCTCTGTTGATGACGGAATGGGAATGGAGGAATCTCCTGTTAATGAATGTTTTGATGAGGAAGAAATGAACAAAATTCTATATGGTGATGACTTTAAAGAAGTAAGTATGAAAAGTCTGAACATAGATGAAAGATGTTTTCCAGACACAGATGCAAATTTGACAGTGACAAGTGATATAATTCCAAATTTATGTGTCCAGAAGGATATTCCTTTCAGAGAAAGTGAATTTTCAGATGAAGTTGACTTATCACCTCCTGTACTTGAAAAGCTATCGAGCAGTAGTCGTAATCAAGTTAATGATTCATTGAGTGAGGAAAACTTTGAGAGTGACGAGACACAAGACTATGAGACGTTTTCAGTGGAAAAGAAAAATAAGCTGACAGGAAATGAAAATTTTAAAGGCCAAAATAAAAAGAATCTTGAAGCAAACAATTCTCGTGAAAGTTTAAAACCTTCTGAGGACAAAAAATGTCCTGTCGAAGTTGGCTTTCATGATATAGACTCTTATAAATTTGACCAAACTGAACATGAAAATGGAAGTGGTGATTGTGTATTCCCTGTCATTAAAGATGTCCGCTCATTAAGTGGCACTCAAGAAATTGAAATGTATAGCGAAAGTAGTGCTGATGATTTGAATGCAAATGATGGTCAAATCACTCCTGAAAGAAACTTGGATAATGAGGCTGATAATCAAGCAGCGATTGAAAGCGAATTATCAGAGTCAGTTTCAGGCAGTAGTGTAGGAGAAGAGAAAAGCAATGTAGAAAATTCAAAGACTGTAAGACTTAACTTATTTGAAGGATTTGCAGAGTCATTGGTTCAAGATAATGGACTTCAGACTCAAACCATATCTGCAGTTAAGGACAGTGATAACATGACCACCTGTAGCCTTGTTCATTCAGCTCAAGAAATAGATTCTGATGCCGTAACAAAATTTAAATGCAATGTAAAAAATTTGAAGTTTACAGATTTAAATAAGAAAAAGAAAGAGCAAAACTGTGGATGTAAAGAAAATCATTTAGAAAGGTGCCGCAGTGTTCTTGACAATAACGCCTTAAGAAGTAAAAGTGAAGTTGGAAATGTTGAAGCTATAAATAAAGGAAGTGATGAACTGAGAAAAGAAAATGATTTGAAATCTTTAAGTAAACTAGATGAGGACATAATGTGTAGTGATACCAGTAGGAATGATAAGAATGATGCTGGGGGCATACTTGTGTCACAGAATGAAAAAGACACTTATAATAAGATAGGAAGACTTGAACCTGACACAAATGAAAAACACCTGGAGTGTGACAAAGAGAAGATTAGAAGTGGAAAAGATGAAGCACTTCATGATGCAACACAAGCAGGAGCAAAACCAGAAGATATCTTCAGAAAAGAAACATGTGAACATTCAGAGAAACTGGATGTTGCTAGATCTCATAAAGAGATATATGACAGTGTTGGTCAGGTCAGGGATGATTCTGTAGAAATAAATAACCAATTAAGAAAAAACAAAAAAGTTAAAGCCGCTGCTGATATACACAGTGATATCACAAAATTTGATGTTGAAAGGCCTAAATTGAAATTTGCAAGTAAGAGGTGTGAAGAAATTGAAAAAAGAAACTTTAAAGATAATAAGATTTGTTCAGATGTACCATCTGATGCCACTGGGCATGCTGCTGAAAAGTCTAGTGAGAAAGTCATGGAGAAGAAATTGGAACAGATTGAAAATAGCAAAACTGATACAGGAATACAGAAGAAAAGAAAACATGCTAGTGGTAAGTGTCAGTTATCTGATTACATTAATTTTGAGAGTCATAGACTAAAGCAACTATGTGCTTTCTTTATCATCTGTTGCTAAATTAAATGAAGAAGAACAGAGTATTTTTACAAATATAATAGATAGGAGGTTTTTACATACTCTTCATTAAGAAAGTGGTACATAGCCTGATGGTGTTGAACTCTTTCTGTCTTGTGATTATCTTACAATGTATTCAGGTATTTAAGTCCCAGTAAAACTGGAATAGAACTTGCAAATATATTTTTATATGGACATTTTAGAGTGTTTAAGTAAATAAACTGGAATAGAAATTGCAAAATTCTTATTAGTTTATATGGACATTCTAAATTGAAATTGCAAATATATTTTTATATGGACATTTCAAAAACAAAAACTGCAAATACATTTTCATGTGGACATTTCAAAAACAGAAACTGCAAATATATTTTCATGTGGACATTTCAAAAACAGAAATTGCAAATATATTTTCATTTGGACATGTTAAAAACAGAAATTGCAAATATATTTTCATGTGGACGTTTCAAAAACAAAAATTGCAAATATATTTTTATGTGGACATTTCAAAAACAGAAATTGCAAATATATTTTCATGTGGACATTTCAAAAACAGAAATTGCAAATATATTTTCATGTGGACATTTCTAAAACAAATATTGCAAATATATTTTTACATGGACATTTCAAAAACAGAAATTGCAAATATATTATTATTATATGGACATTTCAAAAACAGAAATTGCAAATCTATTTTCATGTGGACATTTCAAAAACAGAAACTGCAAATATATTTTCATGTGGACATTTCAAAAACAGAAATTGCAAATATATTTTCATGTGGACATTTCTGAAACAAAAATTGCAAATATATTTTTACATGGACATTTCAAAAACAGAAATTGCAAATATATTATTATATGGACATTTCAAAAACAGAAATTGCAAATATATATATATTTTTTTGGACATTTCAAAAACAGAAATTGCAAATTTATTTTTATATGGATGTTTCAAAAACAGAAATTTCAAATACCGTAAAAGCTCGAATATTGTACACTAGCGTGTATAAAACGCACCCCTGGTCTGGCCTCAAGATCTGGGAAAAAAAGCTTGCACTGGAATATAATATGCACACAAATTTCGTCTGGAAATAGAGTTACCATTTGTCCATGTTTTTCGTTCAGGAAGCGGCCATTGTCGGTGCACATAAAAATTACATTGCATGAATAAAGCTACGGTTGCATTTAACTATTTATTTCATTAAGGACAATTAGCGCTAGAAACTATTTCTTTCGGAAATATCGAATAAACATGGCATTATCTCAAAGTGTCAATACCTTCTCAATACCTTTTGGATGTGTTAATAAACATCTTGTAATTATTGCGACATCAAATAACACTAATTATTCTGTTTGTTTAACAATATACGGATGACTCCTTTATCAAATTAATTGGTCGATAATTGTGTGAGTGCAAATATTGACGAGCATAATACCGGGAAGCATTGGTTATATGATTGAATCTTTAGCAGTTATACATTAAGAGGAAAAGAAAAAAGAAAAAGAAAAAAACGCGTTATAACGGCTTTTACGATACCGTACTTTAAGTACTGATGATATTGGTTTTCTCCCCTTAATAACCCTGTCCAAAAAAAAGGTGCACTAGAAAAGAAAACATGATCATTTGGACAGAAATTATTGACTTTTGGCTGGTATTTTACAGGTTTTCAAGCTGGAAAAAAAATTGTCTGTCGGCCCACCCTCATGTATAATACGCACCCCTTTGTGGATACTGAAAATTCTTGAAAAAAAGTGCGTATTATATTCGAGCGTTTATGGTATATTTTTATATGAACATTTCAAAATTTTTAACATCGAGCAAATAAACCGAAATAGAAATTGCAAAATTTAATATATTTTTATATGAACATTTCCGAGTTTTTAACATTGAGCAAATAAACTGAAATAGAAATTGAAAATATATTATTACATGGACATTTCAAAAAATTTAACCTTTAGCAAATATCTAAGCTGTTGAACAGTTAGATTTAAGTTTGAGTGTACATGAGAAGCCAGTACTCAAAGTAACATTCATGGTCAAAATGTCAAAGATGTATAACGGTGAAAACACAGTGAAAATTCAAAACCAAGAAAATAAGTTAACAAAGACATCTTTCACTTCTGTGACTGATATAAATGAAATGATATATAAACTGCCAGTACTCAAAGTTACATTCATGGTCAAAACGTCAAAGATGTATAACGGTGAAAACACAGTGAAAATTCAAAACCAAGAAAATAAGTTAACAAAGACATCTTTCACTTCTGTGACTGATATAAATGAAATGATATATAAATGAAATGATATATAAACTTCCAGTATAGTTGTACATTTTATCTGTAAGTTGGGTAACCTTTTTGCGATTATCAGCTTTACTGGATGGGAGTAAAACTTTTACAGTGAAGTCTTAACTCCACTGGATGCGAGTAAAACTTTATTGCAAAAACATTTAAGTAAATGAAAACTGTAATGTTTGTTTCAAATATTGTCTGAAAGTACATATCAGTACAGATAGATTTTATTTTAATTTTCTGGGCCACATTGACTACCTCTATATCTTTCAAAGTTTAATTTTCTATCATGAAATAACAAAACATAATTATTTATCAATGTCCTACTATTCTTTTTTTTAGCTCACCTGAGCACTGCTCAGGATGAGCTTTTGGGATCGTTGATTGTCCGACGTGCATCGTGCGTCGTCAACAATTTGACTTGAACGACTTCTCCCTCTTAACTGCTAAGCCAACATTTACAAAACATGCCTGGGATATTCCTTGCATGAAGCTCTACGAAAGTTGTTCAAAGAATTCAATTCCATCAAGAACTCTTGTTGCTATGGCAACTGAAAGGAAAACTTTGAAAATCTTCTTATCTGAAACCACAAGGCCCTGAGCCTTAAGATTTGGTATGTAGCATTGTCTAGTGGACCTCTACCAAGTTTGTTCAAATTATACCCCAGGGGTCAAATTTGGCACCGCCCCGGGGTCATTTTTTTTTACATATATAGTGAAACTTTAAAAATCTTCTTGTCTGAAACCACAAGGGCCTGAGCCTTAAGATTTGGTATGTAGCATTGTCTGGTGGACCTCTACCAAGTTTGTTCAAATTATACCCCTGGGGTCAAATTTGGCCCCAACTGTGGGTCATTGGTTTTACATTTGATGTTAGCTCAATAGCAGACCCAAAGGCAAAGAATTCAGGTGAACGATCTAGGGCCATCATGGCCCTCTTGTTTTGTATATACAGTAGGTTGCATTTCTTTGTCTGATTCTTGTGTCACAAATAAAAATAACATAGCTTTGAAACATGGTAATGATTGTACTCTCAATCAGTAGAAAAAATCTGTCACACACTGGTGGTGTAAACAACTTGATAAAAGAGGTAATACTCTACTCTTTGTAAAGATTCTATCTGTCTTAGGTTATCATTCTTTATTTGTCAAAAGGCAACAAAAACTGTGTCACCAGAGTAGGAAAACATATCGTCTTAAAAGCTTGAATGTAAATGTTTTAAAGATATTTTTCCTGATTTGAAAGGTTAGTTTGATGAGTATACTGATAAATGCTTATTTAGTTGGGTATAACTGTGACTTTTAGCTCACCTGAGCTGTAGGCTCATGGTGAGCTATTAGCATACCTGCCATAATTAGTCCCCTACTGGTTTAACCGGAGGGGACTATAGGTTTACCCTCCTTCCGTCCGTCTGTCCATCTGTCCGTCCATCACAAAAACTGGATCCCGTGATAACGCAAAAAGTACTGAAAATATTTTAATGAAACTTGAAGTATGGGTAGATGGCAGTCTGGAGATTATGCACATCTTTTTTTAGCTCACCTGTCACATAGTGACAAGGTGAGCTTTTGTGATCGCCTTCCGTCCGTCATCCGTTCACAATTGTTGTCCGCACTCTAGCAGTCTTAATTTTGGTGCGATCTTCTTTAAACATGGTCAGAATGTTTATCCCAATGATATCTAGGTCAAGTTCATAACTGGGTCATCTCACCCTTAAAACTAGGTCACTTGGTCAAATTATAGAAAAAGCTTGTCCGCACTCTAGCGGTCTTAATTTTCGTCCGATCTTCTTCAAACTTGGTCAGAATGTTTATCTCAATGATATCTAGGTCAAATTCATAACTGGGTCATCTCATCCTTAAAACTAGGTCACAAGGTCAAATTATAGAAAAAGCTTGTCCACGCTCTAACAGTCTTAATTTTGGTGCAATCTTCTTCAAAATTGTTCAGAATATTTATCTCAATGATATCTAGGTCCAGTTCATAACTGGGTCATCTCACCCTTAAAACTAGGTCAATTGGTCAAATTATAGAAAAAGCTTGTCTGCACTCTAGCGGTCTTAATTTTCTTCCGATCTTCTTCAAACTTGGTCAAAATGTTAATCTCAATGATATCTAGATCAAGTTCGAAACTGGGTCATGTGACCTTCAAAACTAGGTCACAAGGTCAAATTATAGAAAAAGCTTGTCCGCACTCTAGCAGTCTTAATTTTGGTCCGAGCTTCTTCAAACTTAGTCAGAATGTTTATTTCTATGATATCTAGGTCAAGTTTATAACTGGGTCATCTCACCCTTAAAACTAGGTCACTAGGCCAAATTATAGAAAAAGTTTCTTTGCACTCTAGCGGTCTTAATTTTGGTCCAATCTTCTTCAAGCTTGGTCAGAATGTGTATCTCAATTATATCTAGGTCAGGTTTGAAATTTGGTTATGTGACCTTGAAAACTAGGTCACTAGGTCAAATTATAGAAACTGTAGTAGTCTTAATTTTGGTCAGAGCTTCTTCAAACTTGGTCAGAATGTTTATCTCAATGATATCTAGGTCAAGTTTGAAACTGGGTCATGTGACTTTGAAATTTAGGTCACTAGGTCAAGTTATGATAAAAGCTTTTCTGCACTCTAGTGGTCTTAATTTTGGTCTGATCTTCACTTTCATGACCATAAGATCTTGGTTCCTTTCTTCAAATTGCCTTATTGCATTATTGGTTCCAGGGTTATGGCCCCTGAAAGTGCCAAAATTAACTATTTAGACCTTGTCTGCACAATAGCAGCTTCATTTTTGATTTGAATTTAATCAGACTTGTACAATACTTGAGTTGATATAAGATCTTGCAGGGTTGCCAGGGGACTTGAAAAATCAGAGGCTCAGTCCATTATAGTCCACGTTGTGCTTTAACAATCCTGATGACGCACGACATCTAGTGAAACTCTACCAAAGATGACCCCATGGTCATAATTGCCTGCACCCTTTTAGTCAATTGGCAATTGTATTTGCATCCACTGACTCTTGCAACCATTGAGCAGTTGTTGGCAGGTGAGTGACCCAGGGTCCCATGGACCCTCTTGTTTTTTCTTCATATGTTGAAAATTTTGGTTGCTATAGCAACAAATATATACTTTAAATATGGCAAATATAACAATATTTGTGATAACTCAAAAAGTTCTAAGAATAATTCTATAAAAACATAAAATATGGATAGCTGATAGTATGGAAATAATGCACCTCAAGGTTCACAACTCTAGCACCAAAACTATTAGATTTATCCCCCCTTGAACTTAGAATTTTCATGAAAAAATGTGGTTTTTTGTATATAACTTCATTATTTCTTAATGTATCTACTTCAAACTTTAAATATTGGTTTCTTATCATCACCCACATCATATGTGACAAAGTTCATAATTCTAGCACCTAAATTGTCAGAATTATCATCCTTGAACTCTGAATTTTTTCTTTTTAAGTTGAAAAATTTGGTACATTTGTCTTTCCCTAAAAACTGTATCCAGAGATCACTTTTGAAGTACTTGGAACTTTTCAAACAAATTTACTGAGAATAAAGTAAAGTTGAAACATAAGTTAAACATAGTGATCCTAAGAAAATTTAAACATTAGGAGCTAGTTTTTCATGGGTTTTCAACAGAGGTCAAGGTCAGATGATAGTTGAAACTTAGTATTAAAGATTATGTGCAACTTGTTACAACTGGGCTACCATCCTGTGACAAGGCAGTGCGGGGTATTAGTTGCAGTCTGTGATAAAAATTCTAGTTTTGCGACCTATTTTAGTCCCCAACCGGTTTCACCTGAGGGGACTTTAGGTTTACCCTCCTTCTCTCACTCCGTCCGTACGCAAAAACTGGATCCCAAGATAACACATGAAGTACGGAAAATATTTTTATCAAACTTGATATATGGATAGATGGCAGTATGGAAATTATACACATCTTTTTTTTCTACCGATGTTGAAAAATCTGGTTGCTATGGCAACAAATAGACTTAAAATATGGTAAATATAGCAATATTTGTGATAACTCAAAAAGTGCTTCAAATATTTTTATGAAACTTGAAATATGGATAAATGGCAGTATGGAGAATATCCACCTCATTTTTTTTATGAACTTAAAGGAGGAACTGTCCGTCCATTTTTTCAGTTATTTCCTCCGAAAACTTTACCATTGGCCATATTTTCCTTACTACTGAATGGAATTACTTCAAACTTGGCCACAATAATACCTTGGACAAGACGATTCCAATGAAGTACATTTCTGTGACCTTGACCTCTGAATGACCTTGACCTTTAAAGTTTCCTTGTCGAAAAACTATAAGTTTGGCCATAATTTCCTTATTTCTGAACAGAATTACTTCAAATTTGGTCACAACAACTCCTTTGTTAAGACCTTTTCAACAACATATATTTCTGTGACCTTAACCTCTAAATGACCTTGAACTATGACGTTTTCTTCTTTGATGATACTTTGTACATGGATAGAGGATCATATGGAGATTATGCATGTTTCAGACAAATTCTTTAGTCAGTTTCCAAATATGGGTTGGAGTAAGGGAGATGGACATTGCACCGGTAGGGGACTGTTGCTTTGTCTCAGACAAGCTCTTGTTGACCTACTGACCTACTTTTAGTTTTTGGAGCTATGGCAATGAAATTTGGACCATGTGTACAGTTTTTTGTTCCGATTTCAAAAACGTCATAGCATAACCTATATTTTTGACCTACTGACCTACTTTTTTGTTTTATAGCTACGGCAATGAAATTTGGACTGTGTGTACAGCTTTTCGGTTTGATTTCAAAAATGTTGTCTCATGACCTATATTTTGACCTACTGACTGACTTTTGTTTTTGGAGCTATGGCAATAAAATTGCATTGGTCCATTTCTGTGATATGCATCATTACATTCATAAAAATTTCTTTCATCTTTGAACCCATGTGAGGGCTTTATGGCCCTCTTGTTCATGTTTTCCGGGACATCTGGTGTATTTCCGGGACTCTGGGATGGGCCCTCGATTTCCGGGAAGATCCGGGACGTATGGCAGGTATGGCTATTAAGATTGATCAATGTCCGTCATCTGTCATCTATCGTCCATCGTCTGACCACACTTGGTTTGTTAACACTCTAGTGGTCACATTTTTGCCTCAGTTGTCATGAAACTTAGTCAGAATGTTTGTCCCAGTAATTTCTCTTACAAGTTTGAGTATGTGTCATCTGGGATGAAAAAATAGGTCACATGGCCCAAAAAAATATAAAAATCTTGTTAACAATCTAGAGGATACTTTTTCCGTCCAAATATCTTGGAAATTTGTTAGAATGGTTGTTTCAATAACTTCTAGGTCACATTCGAATATGGGTCATCTGAGGTCAATTAACCAGGTCCGCAACATCTTTATTAAAAGTAGTCATGAAACTTCGCTGGCATGTTCCTTTCTTGAATTTCTGTCATTCAGATTTCATTGAGAACTAGTTGCTACAGAAGCTGAATGGAAAACACCCACAAATAAAAGATGATGTTCTTTGTGTTATTTTTATGCTGCCCGAAGGGCGAGCATATAGTTGCCGCTTTGTCCGTCCGTCTGTTCGCTCATTTGTCCGTCCGTCATAATTTTGTCCGGAGCATAACACAAAAACTATGAGAGATATCAAGACCAAACTTCATAGGTAGTTAGATCTCGTTAAGGAGCAGTGCAATGTACATAAACCATAACTGTTGCTTTATTTATTTTTGAGTTATTGCCCTTTGAAATTTCTCATACTTATTTTTTTGTCCGGGGCATATCTCACAAAGTATAAGAGTTATCAACTTGAAACTTTATAAGTAGATAGATCTCATTGATGAGCAGTGCAGTGCACAAGAACCATAACTCTTACTTTATTAATTTTTGAGTTATTGCCTTTCGAAATTTCTCATACTTATTTTTTGTCCGGGGCATATCTCACAAAGTATAAGAGATATTAACATGAAACTTTATTGGTAGATAGATCTCTATGAGGAGAAGTGCAGCGTGCAAGAACTGTAACTCTAGTTTGCATAATTTAGGAGTTATTGCCTCTTGTTATTTTTCATACTTTAAAAAAAATACATATTAAACAATAGCCCTTTTGGAATTGGCATTTATTCGGGGAGCATCCATTGGTTCTACCGATTTCTTGTTGAAAATGGGTGACATGTTTACATAGATTATTTTGTAACAGGTTTACCCATCAAACACTTTAACAGTTTAGACCTTTGATTTTTAGCATTAGAATATTTTTGAGACCCTATTACAAATTGCTCAAATTTGTCCCTTTTGACATTATTTCCTCCACTCTGAGGAGACATACAGTACGTGCCAGGAGGAACTCTCGTTTTCCTCGAGGTTGTCGCGGACTACCCATTCCTTAAAACGCGACCAAATCCGCCGCATTTCGAGGACACCGCCGCGGACATGGTCACCAAATATCGCGGCGGACGTCCGCTAAATGGTTCCGCGAACTTTTTCACAGGTAAGAATTGACGTATCGAGGCTCACAAAGTTCCTGATTACACGCATTTCGGCGAATTTTACGCTTTAAAATATCATTTAAATGTATAAAACCCTCATTCTGATGCGTTTGTTTACGAATGCTCGTATTTGTTAACGGAAGGAATGACAATTCAAAACTGAAAGTAATTGCTTCTCGGAACAGCTGACCCTATTTTCAGAAAATAAATTGACTGGTTTCCGATTTACACGTATTAAAACTGCTTTCCTATATTCAAAGAAAACATACAACTTGTAAACCCTACTGCGACATCTGTATCGTCTATGCGCTTGACGAAATTATTGATCGGTTTTGCTATACAATAACGAGCGTTTTCAATGACGGAAGTACACATAAATCTACACAGCAAAATTATGCATTAGAAATTTGGTTTTAATTTTACCAAAATGTCACATAATTTGCAGACGTAAAATGCACAGTTTCATTACGGTCATTTCATTAAATGTTCAGCTTATCCAGGTGAGTTATGACCCTAATTATTTTCGCGCTGGTCGTCAAATATTGCCGAGATATTTCGCGATGTCGAGACATCGAGGAAGTCCGTTTTTTTCCTCGATGTCGCGGCGGATTTTTTTTTTTCCGCGTCCGCGAAATACAGCGGAAAATGTGAGTTCCTCCTGGCGCGTACTGTATTTTGCACAGATTTCTATCAAAAATCTTTAAAAATATTTCTGTGAGAAACCAAAAGGCTCAGAGCTTTAACATTTGATATAAAGTTTAATGGACACTTTGATTTAAGTACAGAGGCACTTTGCATGTACCAATTAAAACTATCTTGTGACTTTTCCTTATAAAATTTTTTCTTAGATTACCATTTGTTTTACACTAAAAACAGGGCTTCTCAGACCTTCCCATTAACCAGCTTGCAAGAGACATCACAGTGATTTTTATTATCTTTTTCATATGCAACTGTTCTCAGTAAAATTCAGTTAAGGAATGATCATGGGATATATCAGCACTAACATTGTTTATAGAAACTTATTTACCTATCCATTTTATTCACTTATTATCAAGACAATTGTAAACATCAGAACATGTACTCAGCATTGTTGGCAACATTCTTTTGTAAAGCAAAAATGTGTGAACATGATCACAGGACTTCCTGACTAATTTATCTAATAAGTATGTCCATAATTGTTCCTAAATGAAATGAATTGAGGCTAATCTGTTAAATTGTTGTTCATTGAAAATTGTCTCGCCGCATTTCATTGGTTTACCAGTTTTACTGACCAATGAAAATTAGTTTAACAGATCATTTTAAAATAGGCAGAGCGTGGATGATTTTGACACTTTGAAAACAATTTCAGGTGTTTAACCAAATGAAGTTGACTTTGTTTACATTTTTCTAAGCAAACAGAGCGAAATGGACAGAGATAAGGCGACTACCTCGCCCAAGTCACCTAGAAATGTGATCCTAAAATACCATGAAACATTTTGTCAGTCCATGTCAAATTTTGAGCTTTTTTAAGAAATATACTATCCTAGGACAAAATAAGGACTATATAAAACACTTTTACAATGGGAGTTTCAAGAAATGACTAATATTCACTTCAGTCCTCACCCCACTGAATGGGTTTATTTGGGACAGAGAGACACAATGCTTTTTCTAAGACTGACCATAAAAACAAGTGTTACTTGATGTGTAATCATTCACATTATGAAGACCTACTGAATCTGACAAAAAAAAAATGAAAAGCCGAAAGTCAGAGGAAACAATCGAAATAACATTATAAACATGACACAAGTTTACTCCACCCACTTCATTATGTGGGGATGTTATCAGTGTAAACTTCAACATAAATCTTCCTGGCTCCAAATAAGCTGCAACTATTTTATTCATGTATCACAGATACCCAATTTTCATCAATTTATCATGTTAAATAGCTTTGTTACAATTGAAATATATCTAAAACGTAAGAAATTGAATTTAAATTCTATAAAAGTTTCTGTTGTAAAACCAAAACAATTTAAAACTGCCAACAACTAGAGAGAAAAATTTGGCTTAACTGGGGTGTGAGCCCATGTCCTTGCAGGCATTTGTCACTCTAAAAGAAAAGGTTCACAATATCATCAAAAAAAAACCTACCTTAGTTGTAATTTATTTCTGTCACTAACACTTCCGTATATACGGAAAATGGACAAAAATGTAGGTATGATCATGTCATGTTTACAAAAGTGTTGCATTAATAGATTATCCCAGAATTGAAAAACACTAGGCATTACTTATTTTATAATTGGGCCTAAGATAAAATATTGTTTGTTTCCCCTCCCACGACCCATGCCAGTTTAGGTAGGGTATGTAGGTAGGTAAAATACTTTTTTTTTTTAATCTAAAATATTTTTTATTGATTATCTAATTTATATATCTGAATTATATGGATCGATTTCAAAGAAACCAAAATTGTGAGTACTTAGCATCTGTTTAGAAACAGTTTCAAAGTTTTATTCAATATATACATCCCAATTTGTATATTTACAGTGCAAAAATATGAGTTAGATATAAAGATGTGATTCTCATTCCATGTGCAATAAAAAACTTTTGTTGTTTTTTTTGCAACAAAATTTTTTGGTAGCTATGATTTATGTGGGTAGGAAGCGGTAGGGGAAAAAAACAATATTTTATTTTTTGGCCTTGCAGATAAATTCCCTGTATCGTTTATCAAAACCTTGAATGACTCATTTTGTCTTTTGCTCAAGCAGAGTTTAGAAATACTTGGACTTTGACTTTTTCCTCTAAAATATTGTAACAATGAAGGGTTTGTGTAATTAGATCAATTAACAAAGTTTTATCTTCTGCCTTTAACAAGTTAGCACTCGGAAACTATCCATTTACAAAAGTAATAGCATAATAACCACATGGTCTGTTTTCTTAAAAAAGTTAAAGGCTTAAATAAAGCTTTCTTGTTTCCTTTTGTGACTTTATACAGCCTGATGTTTTCAGTAAAAGTTCCTTAACTGCTAATTATTGTCATGTGTTACACTCATGACCTGTCTTTATTTCTGCTTCGAAAGCAAAATCAGTATGATAGAGCCAGATGAATTGATACTTACCTTAGCACAATGTGCTCAGGAGCCCTTCCTCTGTCTGTCATCAACATTTGTTTGGAAGAACATTATCCTCTTCATGGCTTTATGGATTTTGACAAATCTTCACAGAAAAAGTCCTTGGATATTCCTCATTCAAAATTATTCAAATTTTTCTGATCCATTAGATATTTAGGTCAAAGGAGCAAATATTAGATTTTCATAATGAAAAATTTAAAAATCTTCTTGTCTAAATTCCAGAGTTTTAAAATTCAAAGTGTAACATTGTCTAGTAGACCTCTACAAAGTTTGTTCAAATTTTTGGTTCATTATAATCCAGTTTGATATGTCATATGTTTACATAGAAAGTTTGAATTCTTCTTAAATGATCAACAAGGCCAAGGTCTCTAAAATTTTGCACAAAGCATTGTCTTGCAGACATCTAACAAGGTTGGTCAGACAATGCTCCCAGGTTCTAATTTTTTTCTCGCTTGATCTTCTCTGAAACCATTTGGCCTAGAGTCTACATATTTAGTGTTTTGCATTGCCTAGGAGACATCTACCAAGATTGTTCTTTAGAATCATTATTGGTCCTACTCTCAGGAGTTATCATACAGTTTAAAAACCTTCATCTCTGAAACTGCTTGGCATGGATTCCAGAAATTTGTGTAAAGGATTGTCTAGTGGACATCTTGAACTTAGTTACAGGCCATTCGTGATGCTACAAATATGCATCGGACCCTGTAGAATTTTCATACTATCGCATTTTTCGTTGAATCGCATTTTTATTCTTACATGTTGTTGATACTATCGTAAACCATCAATGTCGTTATATATTGTTGTCGTGATATGTCGGAGTCAATCAAGATTTAAATAATAATGAAGAAAGGAACATTTGGTATCATTTTTATTGCACATTTACATGTTATCAATGCATATGTAAACCAATATACAAATGTACTGTGATTGGACTGTACTTACTATGTAAATGTCACAGGACCAGTATGTACATGTCACAGGACCAGTATAGGTGATATGGTCACTAATTATCTCAGTAGCTCAGTTAGTAAACACCTGACTTGCAAGCAGGGGGTCAAAGGATTGAGTCCCGCCCTGAATAGAAGATTTTTCTGACCCCATAACATTGGCGCCCAACGTGGTCAGTGACTGTTACATTGCTATGCATGTGCTTCCATAATTATGTCTCCCCCCAAAAATAGGGGAGACATATTGTTTTTCCCCCCGGTTGTCTGTCTGTCCGTCCGTCTGTCTGTCCGTCTGTCCATCACAAAATCGTGTCCGCTCTGTATCTTCCAAAGCCCTTGAAGGATTTTTATGAAACTTGGGTCAGATGTTCACCTCATCAAGGCGGCATGCAGAACCCACTTTGCGGGTGTGGTGTCTCAAGGTCAAGGTCACACTTGGAGGTTAAATGTCAAATTCCAACATAGTAGGAGTAGTTCCAACATACTACAGCTATCATGATTTTCTCCTTATCAATGGAAATAGATTAAACTTGAGTGCTTGAAGAAGACACCTTGTAACTGGCTTCATGTTTTTTGCCCATATCTGTGTACCAGCACTGCCATCGACATGATTCCAAAATGCTACAGGTACTAGACTGAATGAATACAACCATTTTGTACAATATGAAACAAGGTTTCAGCTCAATCCTTTCTTGACAGAGTATGAGTTTCTTGTTCATCATGTACATTTGACAAAAATATCCCCCTTATTTTACAATCGCCTGACTCAATACTGCCTGCAGCAACTGGCTGCGGGGAGACATATGTTTTTGTTCAATCAAAAACCCATTTCTAGTTAGTCTGTGTGTCTGTGAATTTGAGGATGAATTCTTATAGAGCAAGGGAGAATGTCACAGGACCAATATAGGTGATACTGTTGCTAATGTACTCCCACCACCCTGGATAGTTCAGTTGGTAGAGCACCCGGACTTGAAAACGGGATTGTGGGATTGAGTCCCGCCCCAGGTAACTGATTTTTCTGACGCCGCAACATGATTACATCGGCCCCCAATGTTGTCAGTGATTGTTACATTGCCATACATGTGCTTCCAAAATAAGTCTCTGTGTCTGTGAATACAACAATGAAATCTTATAGAGCAAGGGAATGTCAGAGGACCAATATAGATTATGCAGTTACTAATGTACTGTCACCAGCCTGGTTAGCTCAGTTGGTAGAGCACCGGACTTGCAAGTGGAGGATTATGGGTTCAAGTCCTACCCTGGGTAACTGATTTTTCTAACCTGAGACATAACATCATCCAGAGGACCTCTAAGATAATTGGAATTATACCCCTTGGGTAGGAAATTACCCCACCCAAGAGGTCACTTGTTTTACTTCATGTTTTATACAAAACATTGAAGATCTTCTCTGAAATGGTATGACATACAACTGAGATTTTGAATGCGTTGCTCATACCAGAAATTGTAAAACATTAAGGTGTGCTAATACAAGTTCTAAGAGTACACGTAAGTGAGCTGATACCAGTGTATAAGGCATGGTAAAGGTTTGCTGATATCAATTTTAAGGCAGTGAACTCACAAGTGGGTGAATAGGGTGAAGAAGTCGCCTTCTGCTTCCAAACTTCACCATCTCCAGCATTAAATTCCGCCTAAATTTTCTAAATAACAGGTGAATACACAACATCATTTCAGTTCACTCTGAAAAATTAGCTCCGCCCACTCACCAGTCTCTTGAAGTCCAGTATATTGTGCGTTTTGACAATAGGCTGTGTTTTTCAAACCTATGCAATACCACAAAAAATGTGTCAAAGATGATCAGGTAGACTTTTTAGTGTGTACTCGGTAAGTTGCCCTTGGTGATACCTTTTGTAAAAGGACCAAAAGCAATACAGTCAGACCAATAATGTATATGCTGCCGGTCATTACAAAGATTTACTGCAAATGCATTCTATTTGTTTTACAAACCAATGTTTGAATTTGAACTGTTGTAATTATTATTGTTATTATTTTTGGTAATGATTCAGATATATGCAGTATCACATAATTGAAGTCTCAGCTTTTTAGCTCATCTGAGCACTGCTCAGGATGAGCTTTTAGGATCGTTGAATGTCCCACGTCCGTCGGCTTGCGTCGTGCGTCGTCAACAATTTGACTTGAATGACTTCTCCTCCTTAACCGCTAAGCCAACTTTGACAAAACATGCCTGGGATATTCCTTGCATGAAGCTCTACCAAAGTTGGTCAAAGAATTCAATTCCATCAAGAACTCTGGTTGCTATGGCAACTAAAAGGAAAAACTTTGAAAATCTTCTTGTCTGAATCCACAAGGCCCTGAGCCTTAAGATTTGGTATGTAGCATTGTCTAGTGGACCTCTACCAAGTTAGTTCAAATTATAACCCTGGGGTCAAATTTGGTCCCGCCTGGTGGTCAGTTGATTTTACATAGATTTATATAGGGAAAACTTTGAAAATCTTCTTGCCTGAAACCACAAGGCCATGTGCCTTAAGATTGGTAAGTAGCATTATCTAGTGGACCTCTACCAAGTTTGTTCAAATTATACCCCTGGGATCAGATTTGGCCCTGCCCTTGGGGTCAATTGACAGCAGACCCAAAGGCAAAGTATTCAGGTGATCTAGGGCCATCATGGCCCTCTTGTATTATTCATCTGAAGTAAAAACTGCACTAATTAATCAAATAAAGCCAAGAAAATAAGCCTTTTCAGAGGTCTTTACATTTTATTAAATCTGCCATAAACTGTTATGGCCAAGAGCGTTGATTGATTGTACATTGTTAACAGTGCACAATGAGCAAAACTAATGCTAAGAAAATGATGGCTTCTCTGTACCCTTTTTAGGTCAGGTGTAACATTTGTCAGTTATAGCTAAGTGCAAAATATAGATTACTGTTACAAGAACAAAAACCCAATTGTACTGTGAGATGTAAATTACTTACATTTTACATTGCCATTACATGAAGTATATTGTATTTTGTTGTCTGCTTTTTCATCACATTCATTTGAAATATTTTGAAATTGATTTGAATTTCCAATAGATTTCTAGGAAAAGATGGCAGAAGGATATACATATGGTGTAAATTTAAGGATAAGCAAAATTTGAGCTAATTGTATAAAATTTGTGAAACATAACTTCAGTGTGTTTTGGAATTTTAGGAGTTTTAGGGAAAAAAGGTATATAATTAAAATTTTTATTTAATGTAGCAATGAATGCTCTACATTTTACTTTACCTTTTCTGTTAAGGTGATACAATAATAAATTTCCATTTATTAACCCTGAACATGCTGAAATCTTTTAATGGATTAGCCCAGCTTTGAATTTGGAACTGTCCATTCAAAGTTTAAGGGATTTCAATATCAAAATACAAAAATGGAGCTACCAACAGTATAGAGCCTGGTCAGACTGCACGGATGTGCAGGCTGGCCTGGCTCTATACTGGTGGCAAAGGCTAATCACTTTTGGTTCCAGCAGGTTAAAGAGGCTGTACTCCAGATTTGACATAAAAAAATTTTTTCATAAATTATATATTTAGATGCTGTGAGATTATAACAACATAATATTTTACTTCAAAACTGATTATAAAAATCTAAATAAAATAAAAAAAATATTTTCGCTCCAGCCTGATTTGAACTCTGGACCCTCATGTTAACAAAATATTTCCAAAGCTTTTACTGTCACGACCATTGCCGCACGTGATATTAGAGATATTTACTTTAAATCTTATACGATATAGTTATACGGTTGCATTACGGTATAGCACTTTGAAAGGGAAAAAAATCAATTTATAATGTAATTATTTGACTTATTTTTTGTCAGTAAGTTATTTTTTAAGCATTAGTCATAAATATTACAAGAAATTTATAATACAAGAAAACTTTCTTTTTTTTGTCATCTGGAGCACAGCCCCTTTAAGGGTTAATAGGAGAATATTGTCTTTGGTGAGGACCATCTTGCTGTGTTAAAACATAAATTGCTTTATTATATAACCTATTATTAGCTTTGAAATGCCTTTCTCTGATTGGTGCAGGCACAACTTTTTGTTAAAAAATAACAGTAAATATCAGAGCATATTGACCGTTTTTTTAACCAGGTTTTCAATTTTGAAAATCCTGGTTATTAGATTGGGGTATGGCGGGCGGATGGGCGGGCGTCAAACGAAATTGTGTCCGCTCTGTAACTCTTCAACCCTTTGAAGAATTTTGATGAAACTTCAGACAAATGTTTACCACATCAAGATGACGTGCAGAACGCATGTTCCGCATGGCTGGCTCCAAGGTCAAGGTCACAGTGACATTAACATTGAAAATCCTGTCCGCTCTGTAACTCTTCAACCCTTTGAAGAATTTTGATGAAACTTCAGACAAATGTTTACCACATCAAGATGACGTGCAGAACGCATGTTCCGCATGGCTGGCTCCAAGGTCAAGGTCACAGTGACATTAACATTGAAAATCCTGTCCGCTCTGTAACTCTTCAACCCTTTGAAGAATTTTGATGAAACTTCAGACAAATGTTTACCACATCAAGATGACGTGCAGAACGCATGTTCCGCATGGCTGGCTCCAAGGTCAAGGTCACAGTGACATTAACATTGAAAATCCTGTCCGCTCTGTAACTCTTCAACCCTTTGAAGAATTTTGATGAAACTTCAGACAAATGTTTACCACATCAAGATGACGTGCAGAACGCATGTTCCGCATGGCTGGCTCCAAGGTCAAGGTCACAGTGACATTAACATTGAAAATCCTGTCCGCTCTGTAACTCTTCAACCCTTTGAAGAATTTTGATGGCTCCAAGGTCAAGGTCACAGTGACATTAACATTGAAAATCCTGTCCGCTCTGTAACTCTTCAACCCTTTGAAGAATTTTGATGAAACTTCAGACAAATGTTTACCACATCAAGATGACGTGCAGAAATTGTTGTCTCATTATTAAGTATACTCCTTGCAGACAGTATTGTTAGCCGAAATTTACATCCTACTCATTATCATGTATTCTCATGAATATTATCTTTTCCTTCATGTCATGTTATAATCTTTTGAATATTCATAGCAATCTTCATTCCAAAATTCATACTATAGTATAGAATCAGAACAACATTTTTGAAAACCTGGTTTCGTGGCATTGCCATGTTTCTTGTTTTTTTTTTTTTTTCAAAAGTAGATTTCCTGGAAATCCCCCACATCTGTTTATAATTCGGACATTTCCGGCGAAATCACTCACTTTCAGGAAATGACGAAGGCCGTTTCGGCAAATTTTGTCAAATGCGCCACCTGATAGGATGTTGTGAATTATGACGTTTCCGGTGCGTTCATTTGACAGTGAAATAAGAAATGGATGAAACAAATGTGCCATATAAAAGCTATCTATAAATTACATAATAAAACAAATATGGACTTTTTAGCTGGTAAATATGATGTGATATTTACCTAAAAAATTAATTATTGACCTTGGCTATTGCCTCGGTCAATATTAACTTTTTAGGTAAATTTCATCATATTCACCAGCTAAAAAGTCCATATCTGTATAATGTACCTCAGTCCTTAAACCACACATACTGGTATTTTGAGCTATCTATATAAATCTCAATAAATTTAACTGATGCAACTTTGAACATTTTATAAAAGCAGTAGGAGAATAATACTTAGACAATCATTAAACTAAATTTTTGAGGGATCATTTAAAAACATTAAATTTATTAATATGTTTACAGGCGCGTAGCTAGCCTATAAAGAATGTGGATTCAAAATAATCTAGGGGGGTCAGGGGGCATGCCCCCCCTGAAAATTTTGAAATAAATGGTGCAATTTGGTGCGTTTTGGGGCCTCCAGAGAGCTTTCTTGACGCGGCTGAATTTCAAACCACATTTTTTTTACTAAAAAATTTTTTTTTGGTCAAAATAATGTGGATTCAGCTGCGTACTCGCGTATAGGCAGCTACGCGCCTGGTTTACTTGTAAGCCTGAAATAATGGACTAACTCTGTAGCAATTTAGTATTAAAGGAAGCTAGCACAGTTTTGAAGGAATGCCAGATTGGAAACCAGACCGTAAAATTTTGACTCCTTACCTAGATATTATGTAAGATATGAAGACGGTCCATGAAATTCTTACGAACTGATTAAGTTGTTAAAGATGAAGAGGCATTGTTGGCTACCCAAGGTACATATTCCATACAACCTCATTTATTACTCACAAGTACGAAATGTTTGAAATTAATTGTCCCGTTGTCGATAAATAGAGTGAAACTGAATGGAGGGAACAAGGGTTTCTGATGATGACATTGAAGAGTATTGGCAGCAGTATCATTACTTTTACTAACTAACTTACTATGAAGTATGAAACATAGTATTTTTATGTATTTGACTTCATTCTTGCTGTATACAGAGTTACTTTCTTGCGTGAGTGACATGCCATGAATTGTCAAAGTAATTCCAAATGTGTTAGATGAAGCTAATTATTCATTATTACAGCATTGCATTTTCTTAAATAACCTGAGAATTACATTCCAGTAGTGACTTTGATATTTTGTTCAAATAAAGCATCATAAACTCTGCAACGTCTTTGTTGGGTATAGAACGATCATTTTAAGGATTTGTCAGCAATGGTTATTTTGTTATGTAGGAGACAAAAGAGCCAAAGCTCATTCTAGGGTTAATCAAGTCTGACAGCTTGTAGAAGGTTACAAATAAAACATAAATAGTTCTAAAACCAGCATACAAACTTATCTTGATGATATTTGACACTGTCAGTGAAAAAATGTTTGACCCTTAAAATGTCCCAAGGACATCAAGTAACTCAGGAAAGTGAGAGCCAATTCATTGTCGGTGTGGCCCTTCCACTCCCTTGGAAATCAGCAGGCTTTTATTTCACTGCCCTAGAGCTATGAGGTTTATTATGTCCCAGCCATTTCAAAGAATGGCAAAAGTGCATTAAGGGTTGCACCTGTCTGTCCATCTGTCCTTCCACATTTTGTTTCCACACATTTAAGGAAAATGCTTGCACAGATTTCATTCATGTTTTGCATGCATATGTGACTTATGAAACTACAGGTTCCTTTTGAAATTGGAAGTGGCCCCTTTAACTTTATCAGTGATACGGCCCTTTTAGTTTCTGCACATTTAAAGGAAAACACTTGCACTAATTTCATTCATATTTTGCATGTAAAGGTTTTTTCTGAAAATACATTGGGCAAGACACTTTCCATTTTAACAGAGTTATGGCCCTTTTTTGACTCCACATTTCTTTTCTGCATATTTAAAGGAAACGCACAGATTTCGTTGATATTTTGCATGCTTATGTGTCTTATGAAAGTACAGGTCCCTTTCGAAATAGGGCATGACATCTCCAGTTTTATCAGAGTTATTACTCTTTTTTTACTTAATTTCTGATGAAAAACAAATTTCTTTACATTTTAAGGACCGACTATGTTTTGCAGTAACCTGTTTATTTAATACCTACAACAGTTATTCAACATTCTGACTGCCTCTTTTTACATTTTAACCATCAGCCTAAGTTGTTCTGTCAACATTTGAGCAAGGGGGTGGGGGGGGCATCTGTGTCCCTTAGACACATTTCTATAGTTAATTCTGAGTCTAAGGTTATTCTAGAAACAAAACAAGAATAGGATTTAGACAAAACCGAATAAAAGATAATGTGAAGTAATTATAGTGCAGCTGTGTAAATGAAAATGTTGCTTTTCACATTGATCTGTCTTGATTAACTGTTTCTCATTATAAATGCAATTTAAAAGCCAGGCAACAGAAGGGAGAATGTAATTATAGTGTCTATCAGAATCTCTGGTCAAGGGATCTACTGGTGTTAGGGCCAGAGTTTGTTAATTAAATGGTTTATGGGAGTGTCAGTCCTAAATATTGCAAAATCCAATTAAAGATAAAATCTGATATGAGAAAAATAGAAAAATCTTTAAAACATTTCAAGGGTGAAACCACAAGGCCAAGATTCCTGAAAACTCGCATGAAGTCTATCCTAGTAGACTTCTACCAAGATATTTAAACATCACCCCTAGAGTCATTTTTTGTCTATGATCCAGGGGTCTGATGTTTTATTTAGACTTAATAGGCAAACTCTAAAACTCTTCCTGGCAAATTAAGTGTGTTGCGTAATTGAGGGTACTGCTGTCAAATTTACTCAAATTATGTCCGAGGGGTTACTATTGGCCATCCCCAGGGGTCATGTTTGACATAGAAATATACTGGAAAATGTTCAAAATTCTTCTGATATGTCCATTGTCAGTTGTCCACATTTTCATTCAAACAACATCTCCTAAACCACTGGGCTAATTTTAACCAAAATGAATTTAAAAAAAGTTGTTCAGCCAGTCCTTTTTATAGTTCCTTAAAAATTAAATAGTATTCAAAACACTGGTTGCCATGGCAACAGTAAGGATAAACTTTGAAAATCATCTCTTCAGAAACAACTAACCCAATTTCAAAATCTTTATAGAAAAATGTTCCTTAGGTGGCTCTTATCAAATTCCTTCAAACCATTTGGGTCCCTTAAAAACCATGGCCATCAGAGGGTGGGACATGTTGTCTTATTATAATGAAACATCATTTTAATATGGACACCTTTGGGCCATCATGGCCCCTTGATATTGAATTTATACCATAGGTATGTCTTTTTAGACAGATTGCAACTTAAAGCAACTGACTCTCATAATTAAGTTTTTTTTTTTCTTTAAAATTAAAGAGAAGTTAATATGCTATGAAAAAAAACCCCATAATTTTATGCTTCTATACATTTTGAAAACTGAAGAGAAAGAATTTGATTTTAACAGGATTTTAACCCATGCCCTTCAGGTCAGTAAAATTAGGAACAGCGACCTAGACCATTGAGCCACTATGGAATGTTCTTAACAAATGTCAAAATTAACAATATAAACAAAGGACCTACCCTGTGACTAACGGGGTAAATTTTTTACTGATAAAATTGTGAAACACTTTATATTATGATGTGTTTCTGTATCTAACACTTAAACAGTAACTTAGTTTAGATATGTTCTTCACAACTACAACCAGAATTTTTACATAATATAAAAACATTTTCTTTTTTATGAATTGTTGACTCATCTGTGAGTCAGTAACTTTGAACATTGAATGAACTTTACCTTGACGTATTTGAAGTTCCAGATTTGAAATTTTAACTATGTGCATAAGTTTCTTTGCACTTTTCAGCTTTTTAACTTAAGGAACTTGCCTTTAAGTGAACATGGTTTTGGATGCTTGGGTATGCTGTATTTAAGTTGAATATCTTTCACTGGCCATGCTGTTAGAGAAGTGGTACTCAGGTGAGCAACCTAGAATCATCTTAGCTCTCTTGTTGCATTTGTAATGCCGGTATTAACAATAAGTCTAAACAAAGAAAAAAGTCCCTTAACCAACATAAATGTCTCTTTTTTGTTTAATGGATTCGTTTGTATTTCCAGGAAGTAAGTGCATTAATGTAATCTGCAGATATTGCCAGTTTAGCATGTTTTAATATATACATTTTTGTGCAGGTTTACAACCCTAGCTAAGTGGTATCAGTCACATATATAAATAGTATGAATTATACTTCCTTTTTCAAGTGGTAAAGTATTGCAAATCCGGCCTTGCAAATAATTCAATTGACACAAGAATTTAGGATGCATTTATCACAGTTTATTAAATCGGAAAGAAAAAAGCATACATATCTGTACCATTAGTGGATGGGACTTTGAATATTTATAGTACTTGTTCAGGTAGACTTTTTTGTATTTATATTTCAGTCATAAATCTTTGCATTTGATAGGTCCTTCAGGTTTTGTACAATGTTCTTGATTATTTAGTTACATTTTAGAAGTTAATGAACGTTAAACGGTGTTTCTTAAAGATACTGCTGTGTGATATTAATATTTGCCAATTTATAGAAATATGTGCCAAGGAATGAGTGACTATGATTTATGTTTTAATTTATTTTCATGAGATGGAAGTGATGTAGTTTATTTACATACTTATATTATCAGTAAGATTAATGCTTATTTACACTAAGCATAAGCATCAGGTATGACATTTTTAAAAAAGATTTCATTAATTACAGCTGTTTCCCCATCATGTGGGAATTTTCTAGAAATTTCAAAGTACCATGTAACTGTTACATTTGCAAGCACATACAGTCATGCATTATTTAATCAGTGTATTCACATCTGTTCTGAGGCAAAGTGCGAAATGATATTTTGTTGATGTATTGGTAGCATGCTGATATCATAATATCAGTATGTTACTAGAGTAAAATCACTCAACCGTAAAATGTGATCTGAGTAAATTGTATTGAACTGAGTCTTTAAACTTGATAAACATTTTAACCAGTGTTTACTATCCTGCCAGGGTATGGAGAGAAGCCCTTGGTGTACGCTTTTTCCAGTAATGTCTTCAATAGTTTAGTCTTTTAATTTAGCCTTGTATAACATTATGGCAGGAATAAAAATGTCTATTGCTGTAGACATATGTCCAGCAGTAAATAAGCCCAGCTGACTGTGAATCGTGTTCTGCCTTGTCTTCATATATATATGGAGCTTTTATTGAACGTTTTAATGAAACTTCTGTCAAACCAAGTGAACGTTTTGTTAACATTACTGCGACAAAGTGCAAAGCCGATCATCAAGATTTTAGTTTTAACCCTCATGTTCTAGTTAAATATGATATGTAAACAGTTAATATTATGTAAAAATACCAAGTCATGTATAAAATAAATAAAGTATGTAATTAAAGGAGTAAGTGAAAATATTAACTGATGTTTTTAACGACAGTTTAACTGTTTGCTCATGCACTTACATTGACAATGAATTTAAAAGAAATACTAAGGGAGGAGTTGAAAGATTATTGTGGGAATGTTGGGTGTTAATATGCAAGCAGTCAAGGTGAAAGGTAAACAAACTACAACTTTATTAAGTCATTATATTCTGGTTTTGACAGGTCTCAGATAAGAAATTTCATTCATTATTATGGTGTATACAAACCATATAATCAATAAATAACTAAAGGACAAAATCACAGCAGAAATTGTCACAAATACCTTATAAACTTAATTGTATTTTTGAAGCAATTAACAAAGACATGTTTTAGACATATTTCAGAGTAAAACTTGACTCAGTCAAGACTGTTGCATTGTTTATATCTTATTTTCACACAGGTGGTATAGGGTGCTTAGGGTGGGCATCTTTGTGACCAGGTTTTGTTTGTTGTTGTATGTCGTCAACATTTTAGCTTGTGAATATTTTAGGAGTCACATCCTTCATGCAACTCGCTCAGATCAAAGGAAAACGTTGAAAGCACTTGTCAATTTTCGACTATAAATGAAAATTGTTCATTTTTAACTTGATTGTTTTTGAAGAAAGGAGTTAAGCTATTGTGATCACTTAGTCGTCAGTTAAAATTATATCCCAGGGGTCACTATAGCCTGTCCCTCAAGGTGTCAACATCCTTTACATAGAAAAATTTCCTTTTTATGAAACCAGAAAGCCAAGAATTGAAGAGTTTTCATGAAGCATTGTCTAGTGGACCTCTATAAAGATTGTTCAAACTTTGAATAATGGGGTAATTTTTGGCTTAATCCAAGGGATCAGATAATTATGCAAACTCTGAGAAATGTTCTTTTCAAAAACCACTAGTTGATGTCTTTTGAAAAGTGATTCTTCCTTGAGTCTTGACAGCTCCACCTCAGGGTCACATTTTTAGCTCACCTGAGCACAAAGTGCTCAGGGTGAGCTTTTCTAATCAGTCTTTGTCCGTCGTCCGTCCGTCAGTCCGTCCGTCAGTCCGTCCGTCAGTCCGTCAACTTTTTATTCAAATGACATCTCCTCTGAAACCAAAGGGCCAAATTAAATGAAACTTGCCAGGGATGTTCCTTGCATGAAGCTCTACCAAGATTGTTCAAATGGTTCTGGTCCATTGCATTTCTGGTTCACTGGAGCTAAAATTAGATTTTAAAATTTGGATTTTTAAAAATCTTCTTCTCCAAAACCACAAGGCCTGGAGCTTAGATATTTGGTATGAAGCATCATCTAGTGGACCTCTACCAAGTTTGTTCAAATTATGATCGTGGGGTAAAAACTGACCCCATCCCAGGGGTCAGTTGATTTTACATAGATTTATATAGAGAAAACTTAAAAAAATCTTCTTGTTAGAAACCACAAGGCCTAGAGTTTAGATATTTGGTGTGCAGCATTGTCCAGTGGACCTTTACTAAGTTTCTTCAAATCATAGCCACTGGGTCAAAATAGGTCCCACCCCGGGGGTCAATTGATTTTACATAGGCTTATATAGGAAATCTTTAAAAATCTCCTTCTCAGAAACCACAATGCCTACAGCTTAGATATTTGGTATATAGCATTGTCTAGTGGACCTCTATCTAATTTGTTCAAATCATGTCCCCTGGGTCAAAAATGGCCCAGCCCTGGGGGTCACATGTTTAGATAGAGTTATATAGGAAAAACTTTAAAAAATCTTCTTGTCAGAAACTGCAAGGCCTAGAGTTTAGATATTTGGTGTGCAGCATTGTCTAGTGGACTTCTACCAAGTTTTTTCAAATCATGGCTCCTAGGTCAAAAATGGCCCCGCCCCAGGGGTCAAATGTTTTATATAGAGTTATATAGGAAAATCTTAAAAAATCTTATTGTCAGAAACCGCAAGGCGTAGAGTTTAGATATTTGGTGAGCAGCATTGTCCAGTGGACTTCTACCAAGTTTTTTCAAATCATGGCTCCTAGGTCAAAAATGGCCCCGCCCCAGGGGTCAAATGTTTTATATAGAGTTATATAGGAAAATCTTAAAAAATCTTATTGTCAGAAACCGCAAGGCGTAGAGTTTAGATATTTGGTGAGCAGCATTGTCCAGTGGATCTCTACTAAGTTTCTTCAAATCATAGCCACTGGGTCAAAATAGGTCCCACCCCGGGGGTCAATTGATTTTACTTATAGTCTTATATAGGAAATCTTTAAATATCTTCTTCTCAGAAACCACAATGCCTACAGCTTAGATATTTGGTATGTAGCATTGTCTAGTGGACCTCTATCAAGTTGTTCAAATAATGTCCCCTGGGTCAAAATTGGCCACGCCCCAGGGTTCTCTTGACTTACATAAAGTTATATAGGAAAAACATGAAAAATCATTTTTCTCCGAAACTAATAGGACTAGACCTTAGATATTTGGTGTGGAGTATTGTGTTGAGAACCTTTACCAGTATTGTTTATATGTTGGCCGTGGGGTCAAAATTGGCCCCGCCCCAGGGGCCCTTAATACAGTACACGCAGCGCGGACTTTAACATTGTTAACATTGTCGCGGGGGCCGGTATCGTCTCCGGGTGGCCAGTCGCGGTGGACTGAACACCCGAAATTTCGGGTGTCCGCTAAAATGACCACCGCGACAACCGCCGAGGGGTATGATCACCGCGTGTCGCGGTGACCGAACGCCGCGCGTCCCCGCGATGTTCTGACTGGGAGATTACTGCATTTAAACATACTCAGCGTACAGTACACGTACGTGGTTTTCTTTTTACTCATTCTTATTTCACTTACATGTATTTTGTGGCTATTCAGTTGGTCAAATTAAGACCAAATTCCAAGTACATATGCGGTGTAGGTTTATTGTGTACTTTCGTTTTTGGAAATTTTGAAAAACGCTTGTTACTATATAGCAAAATCGATCAATAATTTTTGCCAAGCGCCTAGACGATACAGATGTCGAAAGAAGTTAAACACGTGTTGACCTAAAAACACCGACAATTCATTTTCTGAAAATATGATCAGCTGTTTCCGGAAGCAGCAACTGCTTTGAATGGTCATTCTTTGCGTAAACAAAAAGGAGCGTACATAAATGCATCATAATTAGAGTGGATTTGTTCGAATTTTGACAGTTTAAATTAGATCTATTAACTTTTCGCAGTTTGATGATCGTTAGTAATTTATTTGCGTGTAATTTATTTGCGAGTGGATAAACGCAAGCGCGGCACCGATTGAAGACTTGAAAATATATTAATTGCAGCAATTAAAGTTAACAAGATGGATGTAGGTGTGTAAATCTATTCATAATCGGCTGTGTTACCCTCAATCATACAACCAAACATCGAACGTCAACAAACAAAAGTTTAACCGGATGGGGTATTAAAAAGAAAAAGAAACAACTTCAACTGGTAATAATTACGTGTTTCTGTAACACGTCTGAAAAAAAAAATAGGGGAAGTAAAATTGTGTTGCGACTTCGTTTTTTCGGACACCGCAAACCCCCGCGACCCGACGCCGCGACATGGCGCGGTATTGAACACCGCGGATGGCCGCGCTGACCCCCGCGTTTTATACGAATGAACACTCGATGCGGTGGTCATTTTGGTCTTCAACGCGGACAGTAAAATCGCGGGGACGGGTGTTCGTTGTCAAAGTCCGCGATGCGTGTACTGTATGTAAAAAAGGCAATCTTTAAAAATCTTCTTACTGGAAACCTCAATGCCTACAGCTTAGATATTTGGTATGCAGCATTGTCTAGTGGATGTCTACCAAGTTTGTTCAAATTATGTCCCCTGGGTCAAAATTGGCCACGCCCCAGGGTTCTCTTGGTTTACATATAGTTATATAGGAAAAAATAAAAAATCATTTTTCTTTCAAACTTATAAAACTAGACCTTAGATATTTGGTGTGGAGTATTGTGTTGAGAACCTTTACCAGTATTGTTTATATGTTGGCCATGGGGTCAAAATTGGCCCTGCCCAGGGGCCCTTAATATGTAAAAAAGGCAATCTAAAAATCTTCTTACTGGAAACCTCAATGCCTACAGCTTAGATATTTGGTATGCAGCTTTGTCTAATGGACCTGTACCTAGTTTGTTTGAAAAATGTCCCTGGGGTCACTGTTGGCCCCGCCCGAGGGGTCACAATTTTTAAATAGCAGTATAGAAGAAAATCTTTAAAAATCTTCTTGTCTGAAACCACAAGGCCTAGAATTTGGCATGAAGCAAGCTTTATCAAGCTTTTTGAAATTATTAGATTAGGTTAAAGGTCACAGGCTAAAAATATATTTATCTACTGTACCTCATAGAGCCTTCATTTATAGACCAATATCTTTGATATTCAGTATACAGGTTCCTTGCATGGACGTCTACCCATGGGTAGGGTTTGAGGTCACTGGGTCAAGGTCAAGATCACCATAGCTTATAATAGATATTTCTACTTTCTGTCATAGAGCTTAGATATTTGGTGTGTAGCATTGTCTAGTGGACCTCTACCAAGTTTGTTCAAATCCTGGCCTCTATAGAGCTTAGATATTTGGTGTGTAGCATTGTCTAGTGGACCTCAACCAAGTTTGTTAGAAAAATGTCCCTGGGGTCACTGTTGGCCCCGCCTGAGGGGTCACAATTTTTAAATAGCAGTATAGAAGAAAATCTTTAAAAATCTTCTTGTCTGAAACCACAAGGCCTAGAATTTGGCATGAAGCAAGCTTTATCAAGCTTTTTGAAATTATTAGATTAGGTTAAAGGTCACAGGCTAAAAATATATTTATCTACTGTACCTCATAGAGCCTTCATTTATAGACCAATATCTTTGATATTCAGTATACAGGTTCCTTGCATGGACGTCTACCCATGGGTAGGGTTTGAGGTCACTGGGTCAAGGTCAAGATCACCATAGCTTATAATAGATATTTCTACTTTCTGTCATAGAGCCTTTATTTATTGACTGATATTTTACATATTTGGTTTGTAGGCACTTACATATTTTCAATTAAAAAATGAAATACTGCTTAACAGCAAACCTACAGCCAAAGTACTCAGGTGAGCGATCCAGGGCCATCATGGCCCTCTTGTTTACGTAGAAATATGTATAGAAAAATTTAAAACACTTCTCGTCTCAAACAATAAGGCACATCGTTCTGAAATACTGTATGAAACACTGCACAGTAGACATTTACCAAAAGTGTTCAATCTTTAGCCCTCGAGTCATGTTTGTCAAAACATTAAGATGTTTTATATTATGTACGCTTTATATATAGGGAAACTATTAAAAAAATTTTTTTTTCAGAAACCATAAGACTTACATAGGCTTCTGAAATTTGTTTGAAGCATAGCCAAGTGAACCTATAAGTTTAACCCTAACCCAGACCTGAATTCAGGCCCTAGGGTGGAGGGGGACACATCTTGGTATTCTGGGTATGTGTTTTGACATTAGAACAACATTTTCAACACCAAAGAGCAGTTCTAAGCCAGCTTAGAGGAGGCCCTCCATGGCCCCTTTAGGATCATGTTCAGTGGACTGAGCACAATTAAAAGTCAGGTTAAATGAAGTAGCAGTCACTTCTAGTTTTATTACATAGCTACATCCCCAAGTTGGACACAATACATTACATGAATCTTAAATTTCTCTTGGCACATTCAAAAGGATGGTGACAGGTTGCATTTTAATGTGACAACATACCTTCAGATCAATGCAGACAATGCTAGGTAGGTAGTTGAGTTCTCATCAGTTGATTTGAAAGCTGTGTATTTCAGACGTTAAGATTGAGTGAAAAAAAAAACAAAGAAATGTAACAGAATGTCAGCAGCTGGCTTTTTCATTTTCATATTGTTATTTGGCAGCTTGTCTTAGAGAACTTTTAATTTAATGGCTTTCCAAATGGAAATGCCTTAGGTATAGATAAATACTGAAATTTCTTTACATTTTCTGCTTTGATATGAACATAACCACACAGTTCAACTTCCCTAGGACTAATAGCAGCATAAAGAAAAAAACATGTGATACTGTTTGTCGTTTATAAGTAGGTCATCCTACAAAACCAGGTCTTTGGGAAATTGAGATAAAATATATTTAAGAGTATTGGTTACACATGGTTAGTGAAATCGCGGCACGCGGAAGTCGAATATTATGCTTGTCCCTTGGTGATACAGGATGAGAGGGCTGTATTGTTTACCAGCTTAAATTAAAAACCTACTATTGCAGGGGCGGATTAAGGTTTTCAGGTTGGGGAGAAAAATGTTCAGCCCAATTTGTTTTCTACCTCATTTCAGTGGCTGTGGTTATGCTAGAGTATACTGATTTAACAATATCACATGGGCCTCTGATTATTCAATTAAATGTTGAACAGTAAAGTATACATTATTTAAAGACATATATAAAATAGACCTACAATAACACCTATGGTCTGGTATTTTAGGGGGAGCACCCCCGCCCCCTTGCTAGTGTATTGCATACATGTGATAACTTCGGTAACTCACAACTGGATTTTCAGCTGGATTTTTAGCTTGAAAACTGGAATTTTTTTATCGACTCGTTTTCGCAAAAAGAAAGACAAGAAGAACAGAAAAGAAAACTAATGAAGTGTTTTTTGTTAATACATAAAGGTTGCACCACATGCAAAAGGCATAATCTGTTCCCTTAGCACACTTTCCTGTCCATTTATATTCAGATTCCCACTGATGATTGAATTTTTTTTTTGTCTTTTGAATTTTAGCTTTTGGACCCAAGTCCTTACACAGATCCCATTTTGTGAAAAGTCTGGGATGTGTTTCCAGTTTCACCAGAATTTTTTGAACAAAGTACAAACGATTTTAAGATGTAAATTATGTTGATTCATTATAATTGTTGCTTTCAAAAGTAACCACGACAGAAATATTTAAGTCTTAGAGAAAAGGAAACTTTTTCTGATCAATGAAAAACTGGTATTTATAATTAAATAATGAACACTTATCTTAATCAATCAATTGAATGTTGTAAGTTTGCCATATAAAAAGTCTCCAAGACACTGTTTTCTATAAATATTAAAATACGGCGGGGTCGCGGAAATATATGACAAACGAAATTTATCCGAGATTTTCACTCGCTGCCTTATGTTTAATGAACTAAATCATACCTGCCATAATTTTTCTGGCCATTTCCGGGATTTTGATATCGAATTTCCGGGATTTTAGCCGATTTTCCGGGACATACAACTATTCATATACTTTCAATGCCCTACCGTTGGCAGTACACAAAATTGGATGGGATTCCGTTTTTGGCGGGAAAAGCCATGCACGTCTTTCAAATACACATCAGTATCATCAGTTTCATAGCTTTTATTTTAGTTGCAAGAGCAAAGTAATTGACAAGCTTGCAGGAATGTTTCAAGCTCAATCGGTCCGACCACCTGACGATTATTCCCCCATCCATCTGAACCACTTCAAAATTTACGAGTGGAGAAGTACTATAATTTTCTGATCGATCGTCCTGCAGAACGAGTGCAAAAACCGCAAGAAATACACCGATGGATGTGTATATCATAACGCCACAGTTTACCGACAGTAACTGTCAAAACGAAACCGGAAGCGTGAGTAAGGGGGAGCACTGCGCCTTTTTTAATTCAGTAAACCGCACAGAACCGTTGGTCGTATTTCTCCTAGGTCACCAGGACTGGTGATGCAGGACGAGTAGAAATTTTTGTCACTCGTCCTCGATTTTTATGCGCGTTTGCATTAAATTTAATTTTAAGTAGCATCTCAATTAACACCAATTACCGCGGCGGCAGTCTTTGAAATGGCAGATATTTTACAAATTAATTAATGCACCGCAAGTCAATAAATCGATAGCCGATAGCGGTCATTTGTTAATTGGTTATCAATGACACGCGGTGTATTCACCTAATCGGAACATATTATCATAACAAATAAAGAATTAGCGGCTTGTCAACAATTTGACTGGCCTGATCAAAGGTATGCGCGTTTTTCATGTTTTCCGGGACATCGGATGTCTTTCCGGGACTCCGGGACGGGCCCTTGATTTCCGGGACAATCCCGGACGATCCGGGACGTATGGCAGGTATGACTAAATATTTGCTGAAATTGGTTTCCTACAATTTGTTAAGCTTGTCTTAAAACTGCTTGACCTTTTCTTTTAAATAAATCCGAGAATTAAAACAAAAATACCAAAAAGTATTTTAGTCATTTCCTTACACTGTTTAAAAGGTTAGAGTAACACTAGTAATGCATTGATGTTTAACCGTTTGCCTTTAAATTTAAGCATTCAATTAATTTGTTAAGTTGTACACAACAATTAAAATGCGCTCTGATTGAACAATGCTTTGAAGGTAGTATGTATATTGATCACCGTTTCTGAGTATAAGCTCCGCACATAACCGGAGCTGAGCAAGTTATTGACGTCGGCAGATGAAAGATTTTTTCTTCTTGATTTTAATAACGGGAATTTTTAATTAATACCGGGACAGCTGGAATTGATGTGGAATAACGGGACTTTCTTAAATCCCGCCGGGATATCACATGTATGGTATTGGAAAGGGGTATAGGATTGTGGAGACAGGCAGGTTGGTAGTTCTCCGGCTGCTTGGTTACCTCACAGTAAGGAAATACTGGGATGGAAACTAGGATATGGGTGGATAATGATGAAACCATACTGGAATTGTATTTTGGGTCATTAGGGTCAGTCAGCCTAGATCAAAGGGAATAGGGACTGTTTTGGAACTTCAGTCAGGAAGGAGACAGATAGAGGTTGGGATGAATAAAAACTGACCAATTTGGTAAGGGTCATAGTCACCAGCTTGGATCATAAGAAAATCATGTTAACACTTTAAAGGTCATATTTTTTTACCTAGCCTTCATAAGGCTTGCTTGTGTGTTTGCCTGGTTGATCCCCAGATCTCATGTGAAAAACTAGGTCTGTAGCTTAGATCAGTGGACAGGACAACCTATTGAACCCTAAATAGGTTACATTATTGCTTCAAACTTAATTTCTTGTTAACCTCCTCGTCAGGTTCAGAAGTGTGCCAGTTTCACCAAAAACAACAACATCAACTCAAAGACATATTGTGCTTCACTGTTGTTGTTGTTGTGAGTTTGGAATTCATTGCTGTTATCTTTCAAGTGATTTGAAAGATGGGAAGACCATTTTTGGCTTCTGACTCTCAATTGTAACATGTTTGTTTACTTCTGTATGTATGTTCAAAAGCATTTGTTGTTTCCATTTGTATCTTTTGAACAGTTCATGAATATTTCTTGAAGCCATATTCTAAGAAATGTCTTTGATACTTTTAGATATTCTTGTGCTTGAAATATTTATTAAATGACAGTATTAGAATAGGATACATTTAATCAGTTAAAAAAAATGACATATACATTTGAACCATATCATACCACAGAAAAAAATGTCATACCACAGAAAAAAATGTCAGCTATAGATGCTGATATCATGTTTTGATATGTGAAACCAAATTCATTTGACGTTGAGAAGTTTTGTATCACTGTCTTTATCACCCAGTTTCATCGTATACAAGGCCTAGTCAATTGATCCATCGTCAAACAGGAGAGGAAAGAAAGCACTGAATCATTTGAAATTTTAATTTTTTGGCATTTGATTAACTGTCATATTGTATATTTCAGGTGAATCTTTGGTACCTGAAAAGTTCCCTGGACCTTGCAGGGAGCATTCGGATCAAAAAATGGAATTGAATGAAGAACGTCTCATGCGAGATTTCCCCAAGCACAACTGGCTTTTCAACAAATATAATATCAGTGAATGTGCTGTGGATAGCAACAACATAAAAGATGTTAGTTCAAAGAGCAAAAAACCGAAAAAGGTAATTTGATATAATACCTTTTAAGCACATCTACTGTTGTTTTACAGTTAATTGAAGTAGGTTATGATATTACATTTACATCTGTGGTATTTCTAAAATCATACCTGTGAACCTTCGAGTGGGAGATTGACTCAAAAAAGTGGGAGATTTGGGTAAAAAAGTGGGAGATTTTAAACAGTGTCGTTTTATGGTATGGAAAGTTTTTATAGCGGGATTGGTGAGAGTATCTCAAATTTAATGCCAATTAACAACTCGATAATTGTCATTTTGTGCACAGGTGAGTTGCGAAAATCAATAATTGTTATCAAAACATCGTCCTGTCCGAAGTTCAAGGCCATGCTTGTCTTTTTCATTGACTGGTAATCAATATACGACTTCCTGTCAATGAAAATGGCGCGAAAATATCGTAAACCAGTCTGATGAAGGCGTGATCATTATTTTGTTTTTTAAGGGTTTTTTTGTAAATCATTCACGGAAATGTCAAAAATCGGGAGAAATACCGTGATATGTGGGAGGCAGGAGATAGGGCTTAAAAATCGGGAGTCTCCCGCCTAAGTCGGGAGGGTTCACAGGTATGCTAAAATGTTTGTTAGTCCTCTACTATAGGTATGACAAATTTACCATCTATCCATTTGTCTACAGAATCTTGATCCTGAAGTAACTAAAAGTATTGAAGGTCAAATCATGCATCTTTACATGGGGTTACAAATAAATGTAACACATTTAAATTAAACATGTTTTTTAGCTTGTCTTTTTTCGAAGAAAAAAAGCTATTATGATCACTGGTTCTTTGGCGTCGTGCAAAAATTTTATTGTAACTGATAAACTCATAAACCATAAGGCTTAGAGTTTAGATATTTGGTGTGTAGCATTGTCTAGTGGACCTCTACCAAGTGGACCTCACTTCATTTAACATGTACTTATATACAAAAAACTTTAAAAATCATCTTCTCTAAAACTACTTGACACACTGAGCTTTGTAATTTGATGTGAGGCATCCTGTAGTAGACCTCTATCAAGATTGTCCATATTATGTCCCTTAGGTCAAAATTAGCCCCATCCAAGGGGTCACTTGGTTTGGCATAGACTTACATTGGAAAAATTTCTTAATATATGGGAAAACACAAAGCTTAGAACTTAACTGTTTATTGGATGGATAGGTACTTCCCCACCCCTCCCCCACATGAGCAATAGTGAAAAACTATGGGACAAGCATCATTCAACCTAGGCCTTTACATTTTTTTCTGGTTGGCTAATGTCTGTTTACTTAAGAATTGAAAACTGTAAATTGCATGTTTTTATAAAGAGTGCATCCTGTTATATAACAACATAAGTTCAGAAATTTTGGTGTGTGGGTTGATATTTTTATACCAAAAAGAATGTATTAAGTTTTACCATTTCTAAATGGTGATTGAAGGACTTTGTTAGAACTAATATGAAGTATCTGTGCTAATTATCAGTCATCCAGTGTTTATTGCCTTTTAAAGCCAACTCACAGAATTTAGCTGAATTTTGTTTTCTTTAAAATTGAAGAGAAGTTAAATATACTATGGAAAAAAACATAATAATATGTTTCTATACACCATGAAAACTGAAAAAAGAAAGTTCTACATCTACTGGGATTTGAACCCATGCCTTTTCGGTCAGTAATATATAGAGCTATGATCTTCTCCACTTAGCCACAGAGACTAGTTATCTTAATTTGTAAAAGTTAAAGTTATAACCAAAGTATCTACCCCTTGACTGACGGGGTAATTTTTACTGATAAAAGTGTGTAAATCTTCATACTGTGATGTATTTCTTTAAGAGAAAATTAATGGGTCAATAATTTAATTTAAGTAATATTATATTCTTCACAGTTACAGCTAGAATTTCTAGATGTGTAAACATTTTCTTTTTTTTTTTCATCGTCTGCCCATCTTAGTGTGGCAATACCACATGACGATGATGTCAGCCATTTTTTCAAGCACTACATGAAACCTTGGAATTGGTTTGTATGTGAGGTTTCACATAGTGCTTGAACAACTGGCTCAGCTGCTGATGGAGATCCTATATTCCGTGGAAAGCTTTTATTTTTCTCCTTAGACTGACATAATTATGTCCCATAGAAATCGATGAAAAAAATGAAATACTTACAGGTAATCTTCTATTTTCAACCTGAGCAAATTTTGACAGTTTTATCTTGGTTTTGATGCCTTTAGTGATGTCATGGTCACGTGGTATTGCTACACTGCATCTGTGAGTCAGTCGCTTTAATTCTTAGCTCACCTGAGCTCATTATGCTCATGTGATCTATTGTGATAGCATGTCCGTTGTGCATTAGTGCATCGACTATTTGATTCAAATGACATCTCCTCTTAATCCACTTGGCCAAAGTTAATGAAACTTAGCAGGTATCTTCATGGCATGTAGCTCTACCAAAATTGTACAAAGAATTCAGTTCCATGCAGATCTCTGGATGCTATGGCAACCAAAAGAAAAATCTTCTTGTCAGAAACCACAAGACCTAGAGCTTAGATATTTGACATGGTTTATCATCTAGAGGTCCTCTACCAAAGATGTTCAAATTATATTCCTAGGGTCAAAATTGGCCACGCCCTAGAGGTCACCTAATTTACATAGAAATATATAGGAACATTTTTACGAATCTTCTTCTCTAAAACCACAAGACCCTAGGTACTAAAATTTTGCACAAAGTATTGTGTAGTAGACCTCTACCAAGATTGTTCAAATTATGTCCCTGGGGTCAAAATTGACCCCAACCCCGGGGGGGGGGGGTCACTTGTTTATATGGAGAACTTAAGAAATCTTCTTGTCTCAAACTACTATGTTTGGGATTTGATATACAGGTTCACTTAGTGCTCCTCAACAAAGATTGTTCAAATTGTACCCCTGGTGTCATAAATGGCTTCTACCCAGGGGTCACTTGATTTAATAAAGGCTTATTTACATAAAAATCTTCTTTTATGAAACAAGACGGCCTAGTGCTTAGATATTTTGCAAGGAGCAACATATAGAAGTCCTCTACCAAGATTGTTCAAACGATGCTCATGTGGTCAAAACTGACCTCTTCCCAGGGGTTACTCACTTTTTGTAAGGACTTGCATAAAAAAATACATATTTGATGTGTAAACTGGCCTAGTAGACCTCTACCAAGTTTGTCCAAATCATGGTCCTCTACCAAGTTTGTCCAAATCATGGTCCTGGGGTCAGAATTGGCCCTGCTCCTGGGTCACAAGCACTAAAAATGGACTTCAGATTTTCATCATAAAGTCTATTGATAGATATCTTAGATATTTGGTATATAGGCACCTTGCATGAATCTTTGCCATTCATTTTGGTCAAGGTCATAGTCACTGAGGCTAAAAATAGATTTTTATACTTTTATTGATCAATATCTGAGATATTTAGTATGTAGGTAACTTGCAAGGACCCCTACCCGTAGGCGAAGTTTGAGATCCATAGGACAAGGTCAAGGTCACTGCAGGTAAAAATAGATTTTTCTACTTCTGTCATAGAGCCTTTATTTATTGACTGATATTTTAGATATTTGGTTTGTAGGCACCTACAAATCTTCAATTAGAAAATGTAATACTGCTTCTGACATTCGCTTAACAGCAAACCCACAGCCGAAGTACTCAGGTGAGCAATCCAGGGCCATCATGGCCCTTTTGTTATTCGTAAATAAACTGTGCATTCGGAGAAAATCTTGGAATGCATCTCTCATTGCAGTGTTTGAAGTATTGTGTTATATCCAAAGGATCATGTTATGTCATGTCATTGTTTAATATCTGTCTGTATGCTAGCAGAATCTAATGCTGAGTGGTAAATTTGACATTTAGGGTATTATTTGTTAAATTATTATTATAGTGTATTTATGTTTGAGTGAAAGCTGATTCTTGTATATCATTCTGAAGAAATGTTCCTTTTCAACTGTACCCTTTGGGTATGCTGACTGCAGAGTTGTTAGAAAATTGCTTAAATTTACTTGATTAAACTTCTGAAGTCTCTTAGATCATAAGTAGAGACTAATTTATGTAAGGAAAATACAACAATTATGTCTCCCCCCAAAAATGGGGGAGACATATTGTTTTTCCCCTGGTTGTCCGTCCGTCCGTCCGTCCGTCTGTCCGTCACAAAATCGTGTCTGTTCTGTATCTTCCAAAGCCCTTGAAGGATTTTTATGAAACTTGGGTCAGATGTTCACTTCATCAAGGCGACGTGCAGAACCCACTTTGCGGGTGTGGTGTCTCAAGGTCAAGTTCACACTTGGAGGTTAAGTGTCAAATGCAACAAAATCGTGTCCGCTCTGTATCTTCAAAAGCCCTTGAAGGATTTTTATGAAACTTGGGTCAGATGTTCACCTCATCAAGGCGACGTGCAGAACTCACTTTGCGGGTGTGGTGTCTCAAGGTCAAGGTCACACTTGGAGGTTAAATGTCAAATGCCACAAAATCGTGTCCGCTCTGTATCTTCAAAAGCCCTTGAAGGATTTTTATGAAACTTGGGTCAGATGTTCACCTCATCGGGGGAGACATACAGTTTTTCCCCCGGTTGTCTGTCCGTCCGTCTGTCCGTCACAAAATCGTGTCCGCTCTGTATCTACCAAAGCCCTTGAAGGATTTTTATGAAACTTGGGTCAGATGTTTGTCTCATCAAGGCGACATGCAGAACCCACTTTGCAGGTGTGGTGTCTCAAGGTCAAGGTCACACTTGGAGGTTAAATGTCAAATGCCACAAAATCGTGTCCGCTCTGTATCTTCAAAAGCCCTTGAAGGATTTTTATGAAACTTGGGTCAGATGTTCACCTCATCAAGGCGACATGCAGAACCCACTATGCGGGTGTGGTGTCTCAAGGTCAAGGTCACACTTGGAGGTTAAATGTCAAATTTTACAATCGTCTGATTCAATACTGCCTGCAGCAACTGGCTGGGGGGAGACATATGTTTTTGTTCAATCAAAAACCATTTCTAGTTATATAGAGGTAGAAGAACACAGTTTTAAATGCATGTTGCTAAGTAAATGTCCAAAAATATCTGCTTTTGGTGTGTTATTGTTGAGCCCGCTTGCAGATAGCTCGACATAGTTGTCACATTTGGTACCGCAGTTCAGTGTTTTGTACTGTTGTAAAAATGTACTTTTGTACATATGGGTATCGCTGCCACCAAAATTCTAACAATTCCCGGGAGAGGAGGTTGGTTTCGATTTTTGCAATAGCATAGCCATCAGTGTTGTGTCATCAATATTTCGTGTCAGTTCATTACAATTCACAAATAGAAAGTTCAACTTGCCAAAATGAACCACAAAGCAATATGTCCATTTTACTAATTTAATTCTATGCTAGGTATATATGTTATAATTACAGTAATAAATCCAAAGATGTATTTCTCTCACACATAGCTCAAAGTTGACTGCACTCTAAGTAAAATCCATCTCTATGGTAATATTTCTACGAAATACTAGTAAAAAGACCTGTTAACAAGGAAAAGTCTAATAAAAAGCCCAGATACCTGTTTGCTCCAGTATATATACCCTCCCCTCCAAATAAGGGGTGTAGCATCATTAGTCTGTCATCTCCTTCCCAATAAGGAGTGTAGCATAATACATCAAATGTTAGCCTACAGAGAATGCTACAATGCTACAAGTGTAGCCTACTAGTCATGATTTATGGTGCTACATGCTACTCCTTTGTTCTTCTAGCAGATTCGCTGCAGAGGTTAACCAAAGGTGAAATAAGTTCAGCTGACCCCTAAATGTTTCCACTATAAGAATTTCTACTATGAATACTAAGAATGATTATACAAAGTTATCTTACAGGTACTTACTACCCAAAAAATACAACACTCCCCTCTCCTTAGCCTTAATGGTCCCCATTAAGAACTTACATCCCAAAAACTACAATTCAAAAATAGTGTAGTCACAGAGCTCACATTCTCACAATTATTTAGAAATTGAACATAATGTTATTATGAAACAAACAATACTCATTAACTCAAGAGCATAAAGAAATGCTTTTATACTAATAAAGAAACATATCAGAATAAACTTATTCTGTAAAGAGTACAATAGTGAATATGAACAACAATAGATTGACTATATGAAAACTACACATAATATTGTAACAAAAGTTCTATTTTCCTGACTGAGTATATTCACAGAACCTTAGGTGTTCTAAGTAAGTCCTATATGAAGTAAACACACTTTCACACAATGTTCGTAACTTACACACTAAGTCCTGGTGCCTTTTGATTTTAACCTTTAACATAATTTATGATTGAAATAGGCACAAACATTCACTTTGATTTTATGGTAGCCGTCTCTACCATTACTTATAAGTCCTGGTGCCTCCAAATTAATTAATTAATTTAAAATGGAAAGAGGCACAAATACAAATGGATAATGATGGTAGCCTTCTCTACCAAAAATGTCCTGTGTGCCAAGAAATAAGTATTTAAACACATGTTATGAACACAATAAATTGACTTAAGAAAAAAAATGGCACATTTTGTTTTTGGCTTCTCTGAAATGGAACACTACTTTAAAAATCCATCTGAATGAACACATAAGGCTAAATGGGTTTATTATTACCATTTGACCCTCACTATGATTTTAAATCCAAATGAATGAACTGAAATACATCCAGCAAAGTATGACACTTTAAATCCAACTGAAACAACATAATTTTAAATCCAAATGAATGAACTGAAATATATCCAGCAAGGTATGACACATTAAATCCAACTGAAAAGACACATCTAGATTCATAGTTAAACTAATCTAAGGTTTACAATTAATATCCAGATGAATACGACACTTTTGTTTTTGTTTTTCTTTTTTTACATAACTATGTACATTTGGAGGGGAATCTGCCAGTTCTGTTGAAATGAATGGTTGTTTTATTGACTATGGAAAAGTTCAGATGCCCTCTGGTTTAATTTTTCTAAATCGTCTAGAAAGTCCTTTGGAATTTGATTCTGTTTGGTTATCCTGTCATTTAATTTCCTCAGTTCTATATTGATGCTCGACAATAATTTTATCTGAGTGTCACTTGTTTCAATGAACATAGCCCCTAACTTTAAATTTAAATTCAAAATTTCCCCAACAAGAATCTTTTGATTCCTCTCAATTCTCCTCTCTAACTCAGAGAACTGTTCACTGTGTTCACAACTGACTCGCCTAACCTTTGGTTCTTCTGGTTCTGGTGTAATAGATCGGTAATTTCCCATAATGGCACTGCTAGTAGCATTAGTCACACACCATGTTGGTGACACAAGTGCAGGAATGTTTGTGGCTGTTGTTGACGATGCAATCTGATCAAGTATGGTATCTGAAGAAGACATCTTACAAACCGTTTTATGCCTACACAAAGATGTTCTGTGTCGATATTTTCTATCACAGTTGTAACAATTAAACATTAATAGGTTTAAATAACAAATTTTCCAAAGTCCTGTTGTGGCCACAGCCAGCTGAGAAATAATGTGAAAGTGCATAATGCACTAATATTTGAACAAAATTTCCTTTGTCCTACCAAAGTTTACTGACAGATATTCGACAGAACTTCTAGATTTCTTCAGATCTAATACTGGAAAGGTTTAAACCTTGTTCTCTTCCTTTGACTTTTTCTTGGAGGCTGACACTTGTTTTCAGAACTTTCTGAAATATGGTTACTTGTATGTCCCAAAGTTCATTTGGGAGGTGACTTGCTGACAGGTATCTTGCTGTAACACCACTGCGGTACCTGCTTTCCTGTGTATGGCTTAAGTCTGTCATGATGTACAATCTTTGTCTTTGAAGTAGGTCCCAGTCTGATCATGAACAAAAGATCACTTATCTTCTTTGAAATGACAAATGGTCCTTTCCATATACATGGATCAATTTTCTTGCAGCGACCTTTAATTTTCGATTTATCCCAACACAAAACTAGGTCTCCCTCGGTGTAATTTATTTTCTGAATTCTTGTGTCATAATCACGTTTTTGTCTGTTTGCATTTTTATGTAAATTGTTCCTTGCTAATTCATATATTTTAGACATTTTGTCTTTAAGTCCAATGACATAATCCAAAGTGTTTTTCTGTCTTTTGTGATCTGGAATGCAGCCCATAGATATTTCAACTGGAAGTATAACTTCTCGACCTAACATTAGCATATTTGGAGTAAACCCAGTTCCTTCATGAACAGTGCTGCGATAGGCTGATGTAACCAAATTCAAATTTTCATCCCAGTTCGTTTGATTGGAGTTAATATAAGTTGTTATCATATTTTGCAATACTTGATTGAATTTTTCAGGTCCACCATTTGACATAGGTCTATACCCAGATGTTCGCGTTTGCTTTATTTCCAGTAGTCTACATACTTCACCAAAAAGTTTAGACTGGTAGTTTGACCCCATGTCAGAATGAATGTCCATACACATTCCATACCGTGACAGAAATTCATAAACTATTTTATTTGCTAAGGTACTAGCTTGTTGATCCTTGATTGCGTAACATTCTACCCACTTGGTAAAGTTACACATTACAACCACAATGAATTGGTTCCCTTGAACTGTTTTTGGAAGCGGTCCCATTACATCCGTGCTTATTCTATCCATTGGATATCCAACTGTGTATTCCGTTAATGGTGATCTTGGAATTTTTAGTGGCCTTTTCCTAAACCCACATTTTTCACACTGTTTTATATGAAGTTCTACACTCTCTTTCATTTTGTACCAATGAAATTTAGTTCTTAATTTTGAATATGTTTTTGTTATTCCCAAGTGAGCACTAGTGATTGAATCATGTGTAGATACTAATATCTCTTTCTGCAACACTTTTGGTACAACCAGTAAAAGATTTTCATCTCCGTTATTGCTCACAAATGTCCAGAACAGAACTCCATCAATAAATTTCAGTAAGTCCCAGTTTAACCAGTAATTTCTTACTGATGGTGAATGACCAGCAACTACTTCTCTTGAGGGTCTCTGACTGTCAGATTTTAGCCACTTAACAACAACACCAATCTCTGGATCTTGCTGTTGTAACTTGGCCATCTTCTCTGGTGAGTAATTAACAGAACCGAACTTAGCGAGACTACCTAAAGAAGATACTCGAGCTGCATTGTTGGATAATGCAACCCCCCGACCTAACATAGAATTCACGTCTCCATCCAGCACCCTACTGTTATCACCACCAACACATGAACTGTTTTGTTTTGTACAACTGTAGACTCCAGAATCATCATGGAAGCGCAAGCGGGTAATCCGTGAGCGGCAGTATTTCCCAATTCTGATTAATCCACTGCACATAGAACCAACACAGTTCAACAGCTTCACAATTTGAAACTGAAATAGGAGGAAAATCCAACTCCAAAACCCACTGTCTTGAAGCTTTACTCTGGAGATTCCCGAACACGATGTTTTCTCTACCCTTTGACAGGCTACAGCACTTTGCTTGTCGAATAAGGGAACAACATCATCGAACTCGTAAAAATCTGACCACTGTCTATGCTTCTTTAAGCATGTAACACAACCCTTACAAGGCAAGTCCTCAAGAATTGACTTCCTGTCATAGCACTGACATTCCTCTGGGTCACAAGGTATGCGAGATAAGCTGTCAACATTAATGTGTTTTCTGCCACTGCGGTGTTCAATTCGAAAACTGTACTGTGACAGCACCTCTAACCATCTAGCCATTTGATCTGTTGGTGATTTAAATGACATAATCCACCTCAGACTTGAACAATCTGTCCGCAGGAGGAACTCTTTTCCAAGAAGGTAATGTCTAAACTGGGTAATAAATGTTACCACAGCCAACAACTCTTTTCTTGTAGCGCAGTAACGACGTTGACTTTTATCCAGGGATTTGCTAGCAAATATAACTGGTTTCTCCACATAGTCCTTTGATTTACTGCACCACTGAACCTGGCTTAAGCATCCACCGATAGCAAAATTGCTAGAATCTGTGTCTACTATAAACAATCCTTCATCTTGTGGGTAAGCCATTACCTCTTCTCCAGTTAAAACAGTTCTTAAATCAACAAATGCATTTTCTTGTTCTTCGCCCCAATTAAAAGCTTGACCGGCCCCCATTAAGCGATTAAGTGGTGCGGCACGTTGACTAAACCCTTTTATGAACCGTCGATAGTACGAACAGAATCCAAGAAAAGATCTTAATTCACTTAGATTTCTTGGTCTAGGCCATGTTTGAACTGCCTTCACTTTTTCATCTGTTGGACGAATCCCAGAAGAATCTATTGTATGTCCTAGGATGTCTATCTTTTTCTGCAAAAGGTGACATTTACTAGGTTTCAGCATCAGATTTGCCGTCTGCAATCGCTGTAAAACTTCATCAAGCCTTTGAATAGCTTCATCGAATGTTGCAGCAAATGAGCATATATCATCCATGTAAATAACTAAGGTATTCCACTGAAGCCCCTTGAATATTAAGTCCATGCACTTTTGAAACGTAGCAGGAGATCCATGCAATCCTTGTGGCATAGTAGTATAATGATAAAGTCCACCCCGAGAAGTGCTAAACGCGGTCTTTTCCCTGTCACTCTCATTAAGTTCAATTTGATAAAAACCACTTAACAAGTCCATTGAGGAAAACCAACTATTTCCTCCCATACTCTCTAAACACTGATCTATTCTTGGGAGAGGGTAAGCATTCTTTTTCGTGACATCATTCAAACGACGATAGTCTACACAAGCCCTTACTCCCCCATCACGTTTCTTTACAAAACACAAGGGTGCACTCCAAGGACTGCTGCTTTCTTCTATAATTCCCATTTTTAACTGGTCCTCAATAATTTTCTGTTCTTGACCTTCAAATGAACGAGGCACGCGACGTGGCGGGATTTTTACTGGTCTAATATTTTCTGGCGTCTCAATATAATGTTTAACTATTGAAGTTCTACCTAAATCTGTAGGAGATGTAGAAAAAGTTTCTTTATATTTTTCTAAAAGACATTTTAACTTTTCTTTTTGTGGGTCATTTAATGTTTTTGAAGATCTTTCATATAATTGACGCAAATCCTCACCCCAAGTAGAAATATCGGGTTTATTTTTGTTTTTAATGTTTTTCAATACATTTTCCTTATCTAAAGTCACATTCTCCTTTAATAAATCAGAACTGTTTACTTCTTGTAAATAACCCAAAGTGACCCCACTTGCTAATTTCACAGCCCTGTCTGATGTGTTGATAAGCCTAACTGGAATCTCATTATCTTTAATAGTCCCTGGGGATACCAGCGCACTCCCTAATGTAACATGATTAGCTGGCTGTTTACAAGTTGATGGGCATGTAATTCCAAATTGTGAACTAACGGCTCTAAAATTTATTGCCTGACCAGGTATAATACACTCAGAGTTAGCTGGAATGCAAGTCTTTGATCTCGTTGTTATTCGAACTGCCCTGAGAGGAACTTTCTCCACAAAAGTTTTACACTTTTTTCCATTTAATCTTAATCCACCTTGTGCACTTAGCTGAAAATTATTGTCATACAAAAAATCCATACCAATAAGCCCGTCATCATGAATTGGTGCCACAAATAAAGTGTATTTAAATGTCTGTCCTGAAGACTTAAATGTCATTTCACATTGTCCATCTATAGCTAATAATCCATCGTCTGCCACTTGAAGACGCACAGAGGAACCAACCTGTTCAAGTAAAGGACGCCGTTCAGCTGGAATTTTATTGTACACAGCTGTAGAAATAATTGAAGTACATGCGCCAGTATCTACTACAAAGTTTACATTCAAAGTTTCACAAAGTTTAACAGGAAATATAATAGACATTCCATCACTAGATGCAGTTCTACATCTGATAGTTCTAAATTCACTTTTTATTTCTGAGACCAATGCTGGGCCGTTAGCCTTGGTCTTACCTAGTTTTCCGACTGACCTCCACATCTAACTCCTGACTTACACTCAGAAGCATAATGACCATTGCGATGACACTTGTAACGCTCTATATTCGTTTTGTTGTGAGATGTTCCTTTGGTCTTGATATTATTCTTCACATGTAGCTGATTTGCCAATTGATCGATCTTCTTTCCAATATTTGACTTCAAATCCCTTCCAAAATCCTGTAAACGAGCCTCAGTAACATAAGTATCCTTCCTATTGTCAACACTTCTTACTCTTGGACATCTTACATCATCTCTGATACTGGTGTAATTATCAAGAAATTCTCGTGCTTGATCTATTGTTTGTGGGTTTTGCATCCCGATGAATAAAGCTGCCTGTGAATCTGGAAGTCCTTTCAAGAAATGACGAAGGCAGATGGTTTCCCGAGTAGCATTATCTGCAGTTGGATAACCTTTAATTACTAGTCGTTTGATACTAGCAACATATTCAGCTAACTTTTCTTTACCACTTGTGTACTTGCGGTTTTCCAGTTCAGCCAGATATGAAGCAGTTGATCTTTTCTCTTGAAAACGAGTTGCCAATGCTGACCTGACCTTGTTGAAATTTTCTAAGATATCTGTGCTCAGCTGATTAAACACAAACTCCGAAGCTTCGCCCCTAAGACTATTTTTGAGACGGAATAACTTTTCACTCTCATCCCACTGGCATGCTGCAACCATAGCTTCAAATTGGTGAATGAAGCTTTCCCACGAACTTCTACCATCAAAAATACGTTGTTTTGGTAAAGGAACCACAAATTTGCTTCGAGTCCCATTGTTGGAGTGATCACTTCTTGTTTGATGACTGCCCTGCCTGTTTGATGAAGCATTATGTAACGTATCTCTTTCACTTTCTAATTGCCTGATCTGACTGTCTTTTTCTAGGTTAATATTGTTAATTCTTTGTTGATAATTTCGCACAAGTTCATCTCTTTCAAGCACATTTTCTTCTTGATTTTTGCGAAGTCTAGTTTCTAATGTCAGTTTTTCTTGTTCTGCAGTTTTAAGTTTTTGTTTTAAAATCTCAATTTCTGACAATAAATGTTCACCACTATCTTCCTGCTCGATTATAACAGAATCCTTATCTGTTTGTTTCTTTGGTCCCATTTTTGATTTTCAAAGGCAAAGTCCAATATATTTTAAATCTCCAGAAACGTGTTAAAGATCATAATCCCACCGCTGCCACCAGTGTTGTAAAAATGTACTTTTGTACATATGGGTATCGCTGCCACCAAAATTCTAACAATTCCCGGGAGAGGAGGTTGGTTTCGATTTTTGCAATAGCATAGCCATCAGTGTTGTGTCATCAATATTTCGTGTCAGTTCATTACAATTCACAAATAGAAAGTTCAACTTGCCAAAATGAACCACAAAGCAATATGTCCATTTTACTAATTTAATTCTATGCTAGGTATATATGTTATAATTACAGTAATAAATCCAAAGATGTATTTCTCTCACACATAGCTCAAAGTTGACTGCACTCTAAGTAAAATCCATCTCTATGGTAATATTTCTACGAAATACTAGTAAAAAGACCTGTTAACAAGGAAAAGTCTAATAAAAAGCCCAGATACCTGTTTGCTCCAGTATATATACCCTCCCCTCCAAATAAGGGGTGTAGCATCATTAGTCTGTCATCTCCTTCCCAATAAGGAGTGTAGCATAATACATCAAATGTTAGCCTACAGAGAATGCTACAATGCTACAAGTGTAGCCTACTAGTCATGATTTATGGTGCTACATGCTACTCCTTTGTTCTTCTAGCAGATTCGCTGCAGAGGTTAACCAAAGGTGAAATAAGTTCAGCTGACCCCTAAATGTTTCCACTATAAGAATTTCTACTATGAATACTAAGAATGATTATACAAAGTTATCTTACAGGTACTTACTACCCAAAAAATACAACAGTACGTACATGCATGCGTGCTTGCATCCATCCAGATTGCCTTGTCCGAGCTATAACTTCTCTGTGCATGGAAGAATTTTGAAATACCTTGGCACATTTGTTCTCCTTGATGAGATGATGTTTTGCGTGCAAGACCGAAGTTCCCGGCTCAAAGGTCAAGGCCACAGTGACAGGTCAAAGGTCAAAAAAAAATTTATGATGGACCTTGTCTGGGCCATAACTTCTCCCTGCATGGAAGGATTTTAAAATACCTTGACACATTTGTTCACCTTGATAAGATGGTGTGTTGCGTGCAAGACCCAGATTCCTAGCTCAGAGGTCAAGGTCAGATGACAGCTCAAAAGTCCAAAATGTTGATGATTGACCTTGACTGGGCCATTATTTCTCCATGCATGGAAGAATTTGAAAATACTGTGATACATTTGTTATGCTCTCAGAAAGAGACATCATATAGGCCTGCCTTGTCCTTCCATCATCATCTTCCCACATTTTCCATTTCACTGTCCCATCCTCATAGGCGGCTTTCCATTGGGTGGCTTGATATGCTGCCCATGGATATTCTAGTTTGTACATTTGGTTTTCGCAAAGGTGGCCCAGCTCCGTAAAGACTTATTTATGTTCTTTTTTTGTAGGATGACACAGATGTCACAAGAAAAGCAATGAATTCAAAAGATGCTAAAGTACGTAGGAAATCATGTAACACAACATCAAATGTACTGGAAAATCAACGAAAACAGTCAAGGCAGAAAATCAGTATTTCCTTAGAAAACAGTGTGGTACAAAATGGGAACAGAACTGTTAGAAGTCCCACTTGTTCAGATCACAACATTGTAACAGTGACTTCGAACAAATTTGACAAACATAATTCAGACACTGACAAAGGCTCAACAGATGAGAAACGAATGCTTACAATCTTAAAAGATGACCAGTCGGATTTTGAAAGGAAGAAACTGTCTCCAGTATATCAAGGTATTCAATGTGTCAGTAACCTTAGTGACGCAGAAGGCAAAGAAGTGACAGAAAAGCCTTGTGACCACAATAATTTAAATGTAAATGAGGACATAAAAGACATGTCTGTCTCTTTTTGTAATGTCACAGCTATTGATCTCTCCTTTAAAACAAAGGATGATCATATCAGTGTAGATAAAAATCTTTGTGTGACAATGCCTGGGTCACACTTGGAAATGGCTAATGACAGCCTGTTCTTAGAAAGAATGCAAAAATTCAATTTGCAGTCAGATGGGCTTAATAGTACATCTGGTAAAACTGTATCAGTTAGTGAGACAAGAGAAACTGACGTGAACATAAAAATTGCTGAAAACAAGACGTCTAAAACTGCAGAAAATATGCGGGAGACTCTGCTTGGAAACATTAGTGATGTTGGTGATGATAAAGGAGACAATAATGATGATGAAGATGATGATGATGAGAAAAAATTGGAAATAGATGAAAATGCTTGTTTGGATGGTGTTTCAGACTCATTGGATATATCACCTCAGTAAGTGTATATTTACGCCGAGTTTATATGTGTTCTCTCTTTTATTTTGTTATGTTACAGATAGAAATGGTGAACAATCTTGTCCTTTGCAACGGACTAACTATGGTTGAAGAACACCATTATGAATGCATGTTGCTAAGTAAAGGTCCTAAAATAGTTGCACATGGTGTTCTGTTTGTACAATCGTTTGGTTCTCACTAGGTAGTGGCCCAGTACACTGCTATGCTATGTCAGTATAAATGAATTTACATTGTGCTGTGCTATTGTAAATGTTTTTAGCTCACTCCAGGCCTAGCTAGGTGAGATAAAATAAAAACTCATGGTGAGACACTATGGCCACATTCAGTATTGCGTCCACCACATTCTTTTAACAACATCTCATCTGAAAGCAGTGGACCAAAGTTAATGAAACAAGGCAGGGGTGTTTTTCCATTAAGCTCTACCAAATGATTAAAGATTTCCATTCCATTCCTAGCTATGGCTACTTGAACGAAAAACTTTAAATATTCTTTTGTCTAAAACATGAAATTTGGTCGATAGTATTAACTACTGGGCTTCTACCAAGATTGTTCAAATTATATCCCTGGGTTTACTATTGGTCTCCCAATACTTGTCACATTTTTTTACTTAGTCGTACCAAGGAAAAACTTCTATGAAATTGCAGGGCCTGTTGTGAATATCAAGTGCAAGGAAGTGTTTAATTAGAGACAAAACTGGGCCCTCCCATGAGGGTCACTAATTCAGGAATATTTAAAAGGTCTTCTCTGATATGGTAAAGCCAATAAATGGTTTAGATATTTTGTGTGTAGCATTGTTTTCAGATTATTGCCCTGGTGTCAAGTGACCCGAACCCATGGAAATCTTCAAAATTTCAACTTTAGTTGACATGGACCTACTGACCTACGTTTTGTTTTTGAACTGTGTCCCTGAAATTTGGGTCATAATTATATAAAGTTTTGCATGTAAATTTCAATTTTATCATTGGTTGAATTAGACCTTGATCAACTTTTTTTGACCTTGACCTACTGACCTTTCTGTTTTTGACAATACATCGAAGCAATAATTATAGACCCTGTGTTTATTTTTCAACTTCGACTGTGGCTGACCTTTACTTTCTGACTGACTTTCTAGTTGAAGGTAGAGAAGAGAAATTGATATTGGCACAGTCTGAGGGGTCACCAGTTAACTAATTAAATATGATACACAGAATTAAATCTGGTCAGGGTTCAATTAACAAACTTTCCATGAAGTGAACATGATTTGCTATACTGTACTTTGGTTCAATGTCCGTCATTTGCCTTGCTGTTTAGAGCAGTGGTACTCAGGTCAGCAATATAGGACTACAATGGCCCTCTTGTATAAATCAGTCTAGCAGAAGAAGCCATGGTGTATTTAAAGAACCAGAATTCATTTTCCTTCAGAAGATTACAGTAAACATAAAAATATTGTATTGTGTGAATGTTTAAATGCTCTTAAAAACATTACTGAATGCGGAAGAACTGTGAAGAAGATTCCTTCTACACATGTACATTACTTGAATAATGAGGCTTTTGTTTGGTTTGTAGAATAATGTTTGTCATCAGATCTTCTTATATTTTCCTGCTCTTAATTTTTCTTTAAGTACAATACAAGTATGTACAAATTGGTGCAATAAGAACATCACCTGAGGTCTTCCTGTTTGATATTCTCCTTCGTTTTTTGTTTTAGCATACGAGCACTTTGTTTGCTATATACTATTATAGTACTAGACAAGTAGATGCTATGTTTAGCAGTTGTAAAAGGCTTTGTATTATGATTTTTTTTCCAGGTGTATTTTTATCTAGAGTATTAATACTTTTCCTTCAAAGTAAGAAAAAACTAGGAGTGTTTTTGATTCAGTTATTTTTATAAGAAATATTGCAAGTCCTCAAACATTCTGTAGAGGAAAATATTTGTGCATTCTGTCTTCAGCATTGAAGATATTAACCTGAACCAGCTGAATTTTTGTAATGGATTTTGCCCAGCTTTGAATTTGGAACAGTTAATTCAAAGTTTGAGGGTTTTCAATATTGAAATAAACAACTGAGCTACCAACAGTACAGAGTCTGGTAAGCCTTATACAGGTGGCAAAGGCTAATCACTTTTGGTTCCAGCAGATTAAGGGTTAATAAAGTGTTTCAGATGGCTATTTGGTATTCTTCATTCATGCAGTAGTGAGGGGGGGCCTCAGGTAGAATTATTATACTACTAAAGGACTTATTCTGGACTTTGGCTCATTGTACAAGATAAAAACACCAGATAGAGCATTGTGTAAACAAGGCCATCCATGTGAAAATCAAGGGGCTGAGTGGTGTTATCACATCTGTTGTCAGATACGACAAAGTTACAGATTTAGAAATTTAACCCTGTCTTGCATGTCTCAAATTTTTAGTTTTAATATCTGCTATCATTAGTTTGATAACTTATCACAGATAAGGCAGAGTTTTTATGCATATGCGAGTTGATTTGTGTCACCAAATTTTGTAAGAATTATGGGATTTTGATAAGCATAGTTAAGGAGATTAATAAGTAATTTATACTGTGCCTGTTACAGATTGATGGATAAAACTGAGGAAGAAATATCCAGTTCAGAACATACAGAAAGGTCAGGCTTAACTAATTTTGTGTGAGTGTATATGATTTGACCTGACCCACAATAATATATTTATTATTCATGAATAAGAAAACGGAGGACTTATAATTGGTTCCCAAAGGATCAGGTCAGCTAAGTTGTAGCTCTACAGTTTTTCAATCAGATTGTTTATTTAAAAATAACTTCCAAAAATAGAGTAAATAAAACAGCTAGAAGTAAAAGTATATAATCAGTCAAAGTTTACAAAAACCGATGGATCAGTTGTCTTTGAATCCACATGAAATTTTCTCGTGCTGCACATGATTTTCATACATTTTCAAACTTGGCCAGTTTTTGTAAGTCTGCTTTAGAAATAAAAAGTCTAAACAGATTGATTAAAACACTAACCAGATAAATCGGTAATTAAGAGTAAATAAAGCAAATAAGAAGCTACTCTCTACATCCAAAATATTAAACGATAATGCTTATTGCTTTCTAAACAAACTGAATTGTTATTTCACTAGGCCAGGTCATGACCGGAACACAGATGACTAGCAGACGATGAATAACATATATTCTAAAAATAGCTATGACTTTGTATCACTGCGCTTAATAGAACATTAGACAGAAAATTTATAAAAAAAGAAGTAGAAAAAAAATAACTCTCTCAAACCACGGTAGTAAGAAAGATATTGAATTAGGTAATTTCTGTATTACTAAATGATCACTGAACTAAGTCATTAATTGTTATTTTAAGTGTTAGAATCGATAGAACTCTTTGTTTTGATGGTAGGTAGAAAATTCTGGTTGTTGATAGGTGATTTGTTATAAGCTTTGTGCCCTTTGAAATATAGGATTGTGTGTCAGTCGATCCAAAAAATGATGTCTTCCTACCAGTTTTAAACACTATCATCTTGAGAAGATATTCACAGAATGTATAAAAATCATTGCCGAAAGAATATTGTCCCTTGAGCAATGACAGTATAACACATATCTTGAACATCTGTATGGTCAGAGCATTTTATATTCACCAAATGGGAGGGAACTGCAGCCATATAAAATGATACCAATGCTGTACTCAGAATTTTCTTACTGTCCAAAGTTTCATTTACAACTTTGTACAGCAAGTTAGGTCAAGTGGCTTTGATTTACACAGAAATTTTACAGTATAAGCTGTATAGAGCTTTTTACCCTAACTTAACTTGTCACCATACTACCACATAGCACATTACAATAGTCGAGCTACAAATAAAATTTGAATTTTGAACAGTCCATTCAAGTTTAAGGGATTTCAGTATCAAAATACAAAAATTGAGTTACCAACAGTATAGAGCCTGGTCAGACTGCATGGATGTGCAGGCTGGCCTGGCTCTATACTGGTGGCAAAGGCTTATCACTTTCGGTTCCAGCAGGTTAAGGGTTAAGCTTTGAATGAGTCTGCATTTATCAAAGAAACTTGCCGAGTGAGAACCCCTGACTTTGACAGTTTTGTTTGCTTCCAACTTAAAGATATTTTGGCATCCCTTAAAGATTTTGAGGTCACTACACACTTGCCAAAAATTCAAAGGATTCAGGACTGCAAATGGCAGCCTCAGTTTCATTGTAAATATGTTGTGAAATGTAAATGAAGCATAATTATTATAGTTTAGAAATATTGATATAATCAAGGTATGACAACAGCTTTTACTTTAATTCGATATGTTAATGAGAAAGGTATTTAAATCTAATATAACTTATAGGAATAGGACAACAGGCTTTAAACATTTTCAATCCATTTGCCTTCAGTATTAGCATGTAGTATTTGATGGGGGGTGGGGGGCTACCAACTTTTGCTTTTACTTTCAAAATCGTTTTTTGGAGCTAAGTACATTTCAGAAAACAACAAGAAAACACCAGCATTTGTACTATCTAGTTACCAAAGCAGAAATGGCATTCATTTAACATCCAATTTTTTTATAACAAATCATGCTTGAATGAAATCAATATTTAATGATTCACAAGAGATACTTTATAAATATTAAACAGTGCACTATCTTTTAATCAGCATCCACCTGAAGGTTTTAATTAGAATGTTTCTACAAATGGTAATGTAATTTGTGAAAATAGTATTTTTTTGTTGTAGTAATTATCAAAATAAGTAATTGAAAACTCTTCAGGTGTTTGCATCATTAAAAGGGTATCAGTTACAGATTGGTTACACTTTCATTGCATCTATTAACTATGCTTAACTAATCTTTCCCTCTTCCCCCATCCCCAACCCACATCACTTTTCATTAATTGGATGTCTCAAGTAGGTTGAAGAAAGATAGTCTATGAATATAGATATATAATTAAAAGCCACATTTGTTTAATATTGTTAAAAGAATTGAAAAATTCAAGTCTGCCCTCCCTCCCCCACCTCTTGTTCTGCCTCCCCTACCCCTCCATTTTGTTTTTACACCTGGAAAAAAACAAGATCTTTTTAAAAAATAAGTCTTTCATTCTTTTTCCAGAGACAGTACTTTACTTTTAAAAATGGTACAATAGATTTTGAACACCGCCATTTTATCTGCATGTCACACTTGGTTATTATTAACTCTCGCCCTGAACAGAAAACAATGATTGAATATCCTGTAAAGTATAGTAGTTGTATAGTAGGTTGAAATCTGATATTATACACAGAAGTTTTAAAATAGCTTATCACTGACAAAAATGTTCACCTTTTGGATAAAAAAAGAGCATATCGAGGGTTTAGCGTGAAACTGTTGTATCTGCATTTTCCATTTTTGTCCAGGAGAAACAAAAAACTGATTTTCTCTGCATATATTCTAACTATATTAAATATAGAAAAGGATCTAAACAGTTAATGTATCACAATTAACCTAAGCAGAGATTTGAAGATTTTAAATTTGTTGTTTTAAAGAAATGCATCAAAATGTCAGATACAATAGTTTCGCGCTAATATTTACTGTTAAATAGCATTTTCGCTTAGCGTGAAACTATTGTATCTGCAAAGTTATTAAAGGGAAATTATAAATATTTGCTTCATTTTTTTTAATAGAGAGATTCCATGTTAAAGACATGTTTCATTTATTTTCAATCAGTAATATCAATGAGGATATCCTACCTTTAACTTGTTCGGTGTGAAAGTATTGTATCTGCATTTTTTGGGGATCTGTGCTATTTTGTTTTTTGTGAATTCATTTTTTTTGTTTCCACTGCACATATTCGTAAAGCATCATAGCAAAAAATTTGCATCATAGCAGAAAACTTACAGAAAATGTCTTAGATGTGAATAATTTCTGATTTGATTAAACAGTAGCAGCTGTAAGACATGAGCAATATGGCCTTTAGTTTAAACTTTAGTTTAAACATATGAAATTTTATTTTACATCTTTGAAAAACACGATTTTGCAGCTTATATTAATCCTGCACGATGACTGCATCCTGGAATCAACCAGTACTTGCACCACAATAGAATGAGAAAGTACCAGATAAGTCTCACATCATGTGGGGTTGGGACCTGTGATCTACAGATTGAGAGTCGGACATTATACCACTTGACTGTGGTCCTCCACTTGGTGTTTGACTTTGAAATAAGATAACAACATATTTCTCATAACAGAAACAGAGGAAATATTTATTGGCTGAACAATTGTAACACTCTCTATTATTTAGCAAACAGAAACATTGAGACCTGGGGTCATATTCATATTTAAGTATCTATTAAAAATATTAGATATTTTTACTCAAGTTAAAAATTTTTAAGCCCTATATATCGTACACTAAAAACTGTTATACATTATTTTAAGATATTCTTGAAGTAAATAACAAATTTAATATAAAACAATATTGTACATTTCTTTCTTGACCTTGTGATAAGATATTTTTTTCATATTTTGAGAAATATATTCAGTTTTAAACTACAATGCTTAATGAATACAACCCCAGGTATAACACAATTTTTTTCAAACAATTAAAAGGAACATTTACATTCAGTTAGCAAAAGTATACATTTTACAGCTTAGGCATTATATTTCCTTGATCATAATTAATACATTGTAAAAGTTTCACAGCACGTTATGCCAACAGTACCTTGCAAACAAATATTTCAAACCGTCCACAAATAAAAGTATCATGACATAGCTTTTCAAAAACACTCTATCAATTAATAAAAACAAAATTAATTTACAGAGTGAGGTAAACATATAACTTTACATGAATACATCAGAAGTATGTCACTTATTATCTCTTGTCAAATCAATATGAAATAATACATTGTATTAGCCGAAATAGATTATATCCTGGCAAAACATAGAATTAAATCAATGAGCTTAGTTTGAAGAAGTTTATGCTAAATAATAATATTTATTGGCGGCGCCGAGAACGGCAACGCCTATATTGGAATAGTGTTTCATTTTGTACCATGCGCTGACGTAATCAATTTGGGAGAATCTTGGATCATTATCAATGTAAAAAAATCCAATTATTCTGTACATCACTTAAAATATGTCACTTCATAAATCGTATTTATTAATTTAAAAAAAAAATTGATCCAAATCAGCTAAGTTTGTATTTTTAATCAAACGTTTTTGATGCAAAAATTACAGATTTAATTACTTTTCCCAAAACAAACCAAAGCGCTGCAAGTACTTGTGTATTCACTGCATTTATCTAGCAGTGTGTTGCTACTTAATCTGAAATGCAAATCTTTGTTAATTCTTTCAACTATAGCTATATAAAGAAAGGTGAAGCCGAGTGGTTAAAAGGTCGGACTTGTACTCTAAGGATAGCTAGTCAAGACACGAGTTCAAACCCCGTCAGCGGCCGTGTCGGCATCGGTTATTTTCTTCAGCAAGAAACTTTATTCTCATTACTTAGTACTGGTTGGTTCCAGGGATGGATTTGAGAATGGTTCTATTAGCTAAAAGCTTTCGTCACAATCGAAATAAAATTGATTTGTATAAACTAACTTGAAAACAGAAATTGTACAGAATCTGTCGTTTTAATGCAATAATAAAGAATGAGACTGTCTATGTGAATACAGACACAAGGATGAATTTGAAGAACACTCTTACTTTGCTGGAGTCAATTCAGTCGTTATAGTTACAAAAAAACATATCTATTCACTACACCACTAAACCGTTAAACCATGAATATGATAGAGTACAAGTAAATGTTCTTTGGGTGTTATCTAGTGCAGACAAATTACAAAATATTTGAAATGTTGTAATACCATACTGTGAAAAGTGGAATTCGAACAAAGGTGTTACATGTAAGGTTTTATTTTTTGGATGTCGATAACATAGGAATTGTTATTTCAAAATCGAGGACACACCTTCAGAGACAAGTATCTTGGTATATTTTTCACCAAATCTGGGAATATTATGCATACAAGAAAATATTTAGTAGTAAAGCCCTTCATCTATTATAGGAGAATGTGTACTCCATAGTTGATTACCTATCGGAAGCACTGTCAGGTCGGCAGCTCTCTTTGTTCCAATTTCAGAAATACACTCACACTGCTACTGCTACACAAAAATTCGATTCCCGTTTCCTACCAGAGACGGTAATTCCTTAGATATAATTTTCTCTTAAACACAGACCGGGGAAAAAGCAAGATTACGAGGTGATTTTAAATAATTTATAATGACCATTCTCTTCTACAGTTCTCTTCTACAGAAATGACCGTCCATGGATCTCAAATTCTCATTCTCTGTGGGAAGAAAAACATATTCTTGGAATTGTCATTCAAGGTTTAAATTTGAAATTTTGACATGTCTTGGGCTGCCTACAATCTTTGGACAGTAAACTTAGCAACCCTTTTGAAACTTTCCGATCACTGAAGTCATCCTTGTTTCAATTTACTTAATGTGCTATCGATGGTTCCAAAATGTTCCTTGGTCAGTCGCAGCAAATCTATATAAAGTATAGTATTTAATATACGTTGAAGGCTTATGACCACTGCATGTGCATGTGTGATGGTATTTTCTTCATGCATACAATATAAACAATGAAAACAACATTTCTTCAAGAAATAGATTGAAAATCTGAGTTTGTAAAAATTGGATTATATCCTGTTTATCATGGTTGCGCAACCAGGATAGATCAGAAAAAGACACAAAACAGTAGGATTTAAACAGACTAAAATCATTAAAAGGGTATAGATTGTTGAAATAAAGCAAAAGTTGACATTTGGAATATTCAAGTGCTGAATTGTGTCGCAGACGAAGAACACTTGATTATTATCCCAATTTTTAATTTTAAAGGGAGACAATATGCAATTTTCATAAAAAGTGAAAGATCAAATGATTTTTTATGAGAATATAGTCATTCATATCTGGTCATTTTGTTGAAGAAAAGTGAATTCACATGATTTCACATCTTCAATAAAAGTGATTAAAACATGGATATAATTCAAATGTTCCCCTTTAAAATCTTTTTACATCCCATCTGTAAATAACTTGATTGTATCATCAAAATGTACAACATGTACTACACACGTGTACAATTGTTTAGGTTAATTTATACATTTATTATTTATCTTATTTCAAAACCATGTGCGCCGCCTTTGATGCTTTGCATCAAAATTAATCTTGTCATAATTCTTGGCTGCTTCCTGGAGAAAGTACTACTTAAGTCCAAAATGCAGAATGTCACAAATGATTATCAACCTCCAGTGACCTCAAAGTATTGTCATTCAGTATATATGATATCTGATTACCGCTTCCATACACTGACTAGTCTAAGAGTAGTCAACAAAACCTGTATGTATTATCATGGCATTGTTAGGTTAATGATCAACAATAAATCATCAGTGCTACTTCAGCGTGTCGATACAATTACAATACTGTACATGTCAAAAGTCTACGGTTAAATCCTTTTAAAAATATTTTTAAACTGTACTTTTGTAAAGAAAAACATTTTCCTGAAAGCAATAAGCTGTTTAAAGACTGTTTACCTATTTTCCAATACTTTAATTATTTCTTCTAACGAAACTTTTCCTGGACAACAGTCACTGACAAGAACGTCTTGTGGACATAATTATAAACTTTTGTAAAATTGATCTAGGTGCCTTTATTCGTAAAACATCTTAGATAAAACTTTAGATTTTTCTTGCAGGACAATAATTTCTTATGACTAATGACATAAAAGAATCCAAAAATGATTAAACTGTGCAAAATGTTTCAAACAAACAATATACTTTGAAAACCTTTCACAAAAAAAATAAAAACACAACCCTATTATATTTAAATAAAATTATGCACTGGAAATAAAACAATGGAAGTCCAGTAAATCAGGTCAATTCAATAACAATGCACCTTTTCGAACAGGTGAACAATTATTTGTTCCTTATAGTCAAGACTGTTAAATATACATGACCTCCTAGATGTCCAATTTATGGCTTTTTTTCAAGCAGTATCCCACTAAAAGTCTGTTTTTATGTTTACTGGCAGCTTCAGATTAAACAGCAGATAGAAAGTTCTACTATCTTACTCATGGATGAGCTGCTTTAAAAAGTCAAATTTACTCAATTATCATCTATTGCCTGTGTTTCATTGGGCAGCAGAGCATAAAATATGTGGTGGGGCTTTGGTATTATGTCATCCAAGCACAACTTTACAAGATCTTTATACTTGTCAATAGAAAGAGGAATAAGATCTCAGGAACTGCAGGACATGTGTTGTTGGATTGAACATCAAAATGAGGCTGGCATTTTTCTCTCTTCTGATAAATTTTCTGTTTCTGAAACATTACTAATCCAGAATTTATTTGCAAAATGGCACTGTAAAAGACCAACTGTAGCAGAAAGGCCTGACAAAAATTCAGTACTGAAAAAAATCACACTGGATATTTTCTTTTATCAAAAGAAAAAATGTTGCAGTGTTATGAAGTTATGTGACTTGTAACTACTCCATAATTTTTATAAATTAAATTTGGTCCAAAGTCTAAAAGAACTACTGAGTGGAAAAGTGTTATGGTACTGTTTTGTGACACCAGCTCTAAAAATCAATAGTGCTTGTTTTCCAGGCGCCATAATGCAAATAAGACGATGAGTTCAACACTCATTGAAAACATAACAGCGACTAAGAATTAAAGGCCCCAAATCTCTTATGAATATCCCCCTAATGTGAATATTATGATTACAAAATGTAATGTAATGTATGAAATATGAATAACAATCTGCACAGTACAATAGGCCTACAGTACAAGTCATAATATTTTTTCATTATTTTGTTCAAATGGAGGGAAAATAAATCTATAAGTGTTTCACTGATTCTAAATGATAAGTGTTAAGGACATAATCTTAAATCCCTCCCCCTGAAAAAAAAAGCAAAAAAGCATTACCGTAATGCATTTAAAAGTACAAAATATAGGAAAGATAAATATATACTCACATTGCAGAATCCACAGGCATTCGGCACATTTGTCTTGCCAATAATGGTCAAGTTATCATAAAATAATCTCCCTTTGATCATCAAGACCAAAATAACTATCCAGCACCCGTTTACTATATAATATTATATAGTAAACGGGTGCTGGATAGTTATTTTGGTCTTGATGATCAAAGGGAGATTATTTTATGATAACTTGACCATTATTGGCAAGACAAATGTGCCGAATGCCTGTGGCAGAATCCACGAACACTAACACACAAATCTGAGCACTCTGATCTAAAACATCTTATTCCATAAATGTTAATTCATACCAAATACATTAATAGTAATAAAATCTGGCCATCTTTGTGGTTTTTCTCTCTATTTATCTTTCAAAAGCTTGTACTGAGAAATATAAGTAGATTCTATATAGATTCTAACTTTATGTCATCAATGATGTCATCATTGCCTATAGGTCATGAAGTGTATTTTACCAATGAATGATATTTCTTAGAATTACTTACAATCAACCTTTTGAATCTTTACAACATTATTATATATTAATAAACACAATCTTTAATGCAGATACAACATTTTTTCATTGTTCATGTAAAATGTTAAGCGTGAAACTATTGTATCTGCCATTTTACATTTTTTCACTTAAAATTATAAAACAGAATTACACCCAAACATTTATTAAAAATCAATGATGATTTTGGGTTATTATATAAATATTGTTAAAAACAATTTTGCAGATACAAGAATTTCTCTTTTTTTATTAATCATGACTGCTTTAGTGTGAAACTATGGTATCTGCACCATGTCAGATACCATAGTTTCACGCTAACTATACTGCTTCATAACAGATACAACATTTTCACACATATGACAATTTAAGATTTTGTTATTACACTTGATACTTAATATTTATTCAGAAGATGTATAATCAGGATAGTGATGTATTCATGCAAAAAAGTGATTTTTTGTGAATATGTCAGATACAACAGTTTCACGCTAAACCCTCGATATCTGTGTGCCAGGGAACTTGCCTTTTATATAATTATGTGAATTGGACCTTTATTTGTACGGAAAAAATGACATGAGGTTTGATTGATATTTGTTGATTATAAGCTAGTAAGAAAATTAATGGTTTGGAAAAAAGTAGAGTCTAAGTAGCATATTTTTTTTTTACTATGTAAGATTCTGTGTATTGATCTAAATTCATAAAGAATGTAAACAGAGATTCATTTTATACATTTGCACCAGATGTATTGCCTTAAATATGAAATTCTTGTAACAAACTTGCTTTCCAGATAGGTCACATCCTGATTTTTTTTTTTTTTTTTTTTTTACACATGACTTTAAAGTTTTAACTTAGATCCAAAAGATATCCTGCTTCAGTACATTCTATCCATACATGACACCATAAAAGATTATCTCCTAGTTAACATACAGGCTCTATAAATTCTAAAGCAAAAATGTGGTACAGCTACTTTGTAAAATGCTGATCAAGATTCAGATAGGGTTACGTAAAGAAATACACATTGTATATTTTAAAAACTTACTCTGTGCTGTGTGGCGGGGTTCTGCACAGTTTTTTAACTGTCTGTCCATCTGTCATTTTGTCATTCAGTCTGAAAACTTAAACACTGCCTTTAAATTCCTTAATAGTAAAGGCATAAGTAAAGAGATTTATTTCATCCTTGAAAACAACAACCCTTTGGACAGGACCTTCCCACTGACATATATTTATTTGACCTTGACCCCTGAATTGCCTTGAACTCAAAGTTCCAATTGTCAAAAATACTTAAAATAGCTATAACTCCCTTATAACGATACATAATTGGTTCATGTTTGCACACAGCAACTCTTTGGGAGGTATCTTCCAAATTACATATTTTATTTTTAACCAGGTTTTCAATTTTGAAAATCCTGGTTATTAGATTGGGGTATGGCGGGCGGATGGGCGGATGGGCGTCAAACGAAATTGTGTCCGCTCTGTAACTCTTCAACCCTTTGAAGAATTTTGATGAAACTTCAGACAAATGTTTACCACATCAAGATGACGTGCAGAACGCATGTTCCGCATGGCTGGCTCCAAGGTCAAGGTCACAGTGACATTAACATTGAAAATCCTGTCCGCTCTGTAACTCTTCAACCCTTTGAAGAATTTTGATGAAACTTCAGACAAATGTTTACCACATCAAGATGACGTGCAGAACGCATGTTCCGCATGGCTGGCTCCAAGGTCAAGGTCACAGTGACATTAACATTGAAAATCCTGTCCGCTCTGTAACTCTTCAACCCTTTGAAGAATTTTGATGAAACTTCAGACAAATGTTTACCACATCAAGATGACGTGCAGAACGCATGTTCCGCATGGCTGGCTCCAAGGTCAAGGTCACAGTGACATTAACATTGAAAATCCTGTCCGCTCTGTAACTCTTCAACCCTTTGAAGAATTTTGATGAAACTTCAGACAAATGTTTACCACATCAAGATGACGTGCAGAACGCATGTTCCGCATGGCTGGCTCCAAGGTCAAGGTCACAGTGACATTAACATTGAAAATCCTGTCCGCTCTGTAACTCTTCAACCCTTTGAAGAATTTTGATGAAACTTCAGACAAATGTTTACCACATCAAGATGACGTGCAGAACGCATGTTCCGCATGGCTGGCTCCAAGGTCAAGGTCACAGTGACATTAACATTGAAAATCCTGTCCGCTCTGTAACTCTTCAACCCTTTGAAGAATTTTGATGGCTCCAAGGTCAAGGTCACAGTGACATTAACATTGAAAATCCTGTCCGCTCTGTAACTCTTCAACCCTTTGAAGAATTTTGATGAAACTTCAGACAAATGTTTACCACATCAAGATGACGTGCAGAAATTGTTGTCTCATTATTAAGTATACTCCTTGCAGACAGTATTGTTAGCCGAAATTTACATCCTACTCATTATCATGTATTCTCATGAATATTATCTTTTCCTTCATGTCATGTTATAATCTTTTGAATATTCATAGCAATCTTCATTCCAAAATTCATACTATAGTATAGAATCAGAACAACATTTTTGAAAACCTGGTTTCGTGGCATTGCCATGTTTCTTGTTTTACCTTTGCCCCACAAATGACCTTGACCTTGAGGTCAGATTAAAAAAAAAAGACACACACTTCTTTTAAAGGCTCTACAATAATTATCTTCATCTGGTCCTTAGCTCCAAGTTCAAAGCACCACTTTGGAGGCATTGTCATCTTTCAGTGACAGTTAGATATATCTTGTTTACAAAAGGATATTGGAAGAAAAGAACAATTTCATTCATCCTCATTTTTACATATCAGCAGCTATTGTGCAAAGTTAAATTCTTCAAAAGTAGATTGTAAAATTTGTGCAGATTTTTTTCGTTGTTTTTGGTCTGACATCAGACCAGCATTATTTTTTAATCCCCTTCCGCAAAGCGGTAGAGGATTATAGGAATGGCCTCCGTCGGTCTGTCCGTTCGTAATACTTTTTAATCCCCTTCCGCAAAGCAGGGAGGGGATCACAGGAATGGCCTCCGTCGGTCTGTCCGTCCATAACACTTTGTAATCCCCTTCCGCAAAGCAGGGAGGGGATCATAGGAATGGCCTCCGTCCATCTGTCCGTCCGTAATACTTTCGTGTCCGTTTCATAACTTTTAAACTGCTGAAAATTTTTTGAAATAACTTGGCACAAGTGATCACCATTATGAGACGATGTGCAGAGCGCAACAATTGGGTTGCTACCCACAAGGTCAAGGTCACAGTTAAAGGTCAAATATCCACATTTCACGTCTGCTCTATAACTTACTAACTTTGCTTACGAAAAGTTTTTTAATTACTTTGCACAAATGATCACCACTATGACATGATGTGCAGAACCCAAAATCCAGGTTGCTACCTCTAAGGTCAAGGTTAAATGTTCTCCATAACTTTTTGACTTTATGGAAGATTTTAAATAACTTGAGACTATGTGCTTATAATATGCATGGCAAAACATCAAGGTCATGGTTGGTTAAAGGTCAAGAAGTACACATTCATGTCTGCTGCAAAAGGGGATTTAGCTTTCCTTCAGGCTGCCTTGTTTTTATAGAAAAATCTAACATGTGAAATAACATTTGCCATTTTAAGTAGAATTATTGTTGACATCTAAATGAAGTAAGCCTTTGAAGAATGTTTTGAAGTTCTGTAAGCTGTAGTTTTTCACCCTTGATCTGTACTAGTTCTGATTACTTTTAGGCATAATTCCCAACTACCAGTAACTGGATATCAAATACCGCAGTCAGAGCAAGCCACAAAGGAATCTGCCGTGGGGAGGGTGGCAAATACTTGCCAGAAGGTGGAGGAAGAAAAGTCAAAACAATCGAACATAAATCTGTGTGATACAAAGCTGCCAGAACTTGCAAGTGCTCCATTGTCAGCTCACACATCAGTTACACAACAATCTTCAGGTGAAGTATTGGTTTCTGAAATATCAGACCAGAAGTCTGAGGAAACACCTTGTGAACAGAGAAACAGCTCGCCAACCGAGTCATCTACAGTGAGCAGACTAAAGCCAATCTGTGACATTGGGACAGTGAAACCTGGTATGCATTCCTTACTAATCTTTACGATGTGTACCTTCATGATTGAATATTAAAGATGGCTTGCTTGAAGATAGTTATAATCCCCCTTTGATTCGGGAGTGCAGGGTTGATCCTTATGATGCACTTGACTGTAAGACATGAAGGAAGCAGTTTCTTACACAGGCCTGTAGTGCTTAAATTTTCATGGTCAAAAGCACTTGCATGTAACTTACATATTGTTGAAAGGATGACAAGAAAATGATAATCAGGTGTGCTAAACTGTCAAACTGAAATTTCTGTATGAAAAAATTACGCCTAAATAAGTAAAAAGTCTGCATCTTCTAGTTGGGCTAACAAAGTATTCTTTCTGTTTGCCAGAGAATTTGAACTTGATAGTAAAGCATCTAGAAATGGTTTTCTATATATAAAAAAAAACAACTTTATTTTACAGATGCAGCTAGTATTAGCTTTCGACAGCGTACAAAAGCACCAGTGCAGTTAGTACATCCACAGGTTTATAAACCCCCTGAAAAAGTAAAAGTGGAGTCAGTAGTTACATCTGAGATACAGAACCATGGTTCAAATAGCTCCCTTGAAAAGGAGGAGGTAAATGAAAGAGTTGTATCACAAATAATTAATACTGATGCTTGTGTTGTGGTGCAGTTAAAAAAATATTTAAAATTTGCAAAATTTTTCTTTAATACTACTGTAACATTGGTTTAATGCTGATCTGAGAAAATGTTTGACATGAAGTATTGTGGTCATTCAGTGTCCATTTTACCCCCATTAGTCTGTGTTTCTTTGAGCATTTATTTGCAGAACTCTGTCAGACATTACAGGATTACCTGGAGGAGTCTTTTTTTAAAGATTTGTTTTCTAATGAATATGTATGTGTCTTTGCTTAAATCTGAATGGGACAACAAAAGTGATTATAATTTTGTTAACGGTACTACTTTGGAATTGGCTTTCCTCATCTGATCATAGTGTTGATTTCTTTACCAAGAATGAGAGAGGTTTTCCTTATATTGCCTAAAAAAGTTCTCCAGAAAAATTGGGCTGTGTTTATTTGATTCTCGTGAATACAAGACCATCTTGAACTTACTGTAATCAAGCAGAATAAATTGAAGATGCAAAACTTAATATGAGATGTGTTCAAAAACTATTTGATATCAAAAACTATATTACAGAGAGTTTAGCAAGATGTTCATACTTTGCTCCTGTGGCCACCTTTGGCTCCACTTACGGGTCTTGACAAAGACAAATTAAGAAAAACTCTTTCAAAATCTATTTTTCATCCATCTATCAAAATTGCCATTGTTTACATAAAATGAACAAAGAACATTCATGAAAGAAAAAAGGGATGCAAGAGGTTAACCGGTTAACCTACGTAATAATCGGTTTACCGGTAACAATTTTCCGGTGAGGTTAACCGAAACAAAAGGAAGAGAGAATGTTAAAACTATAAACATTTAAAGTAAAAACTACCAAACAAGCGCGCCACACTGACAACGGTATTTATCGATCGTCATGGTGATAAACCCGGGTGCGCGTACATCAATACATGTGTCACACTTATACACAAGACGTCTTTCGTTTATTTGGTAATTGTCACTTTTGCCATTGTAATGATTAACAATTATATAAACATTGCGCCTCCTGTTTGCCGCTGCCAATTAAGAGTTTAACTGACACTATTGTTTGTTTTCTACTCGCTAAATAAAAACTTAACTTGAGATTAAAGGAAAATCGCCATTGATGATTTCTTAATAATTAACACATCAAATCAAGCAGTGGCAATTTATGTAATGTCTTATTAATTTGTTTTTCGATAGAAAGACTTGAATGTGTAATTAAATAAAAGATAAAACTCTTCAGTGTTTTTTTCATTTATTCTATCTACGTAATGCATTACATTTCATTATAAGAATGAAACAGACTGTAAACGTTAATATTACCAACAAGGATCGGACACATTTATAAAAATGAATTTAAAGCAGTAAGAAATTAAACACGAGGGGAATGCTGCTTGCATATGTATCTATTACGCGATCACAATACTCTTTCTGCCCGAATAAAGATCCGAATAGTAAACACTATCCCGTCAACTTCCGGTTTCACTTTAAAAGTGTACATATCATAAACTGTTACTAGTCGGCACGAAAATATATTATTGTTTATCGGTTAACCGGTAAATTTACCGGTAACAGCGTCAGGTTAACCGGTAAATTGAAAAGTTACCGTTTGCATCCCTAAAAGAAATCTATAGGAACCTTGTACATATACAAGTCTTTTGCTAAGTTCTTGATTCACATATGATCTTGCAGACTGCAATTATGTTTTATGAGAAAACCTAAATATTGGAGCTTATCAGATTAAGCTTTGTGATATGGCATAATTTATCAAATATTTCCTGTTTATCTGAGAAAATATTGATTGATGATTCAAGTTAGTGAAAGTTACCTTTTATTCTCTATATGTACAGGATTTTGCTCAAACAGAAAAAAAACTATTGGATATAATTTTAGATTAACACTGTAGTCCCTTTAACTTTGTTGTGGGCTTAAATTTATTTTATGAAAAAAAGCCAGCTTGTCAGATATATTACTATACTGGTATTACCTCATACATTAAATGAGTAACTTAAGCTGGAAACTGAAGTTGTTTAAAGTCTCATTTCACTTTTAAATTGTTTTCATATTTTATTTTGCAGGAGTCTGTCAGTATTACTGTTAAAAAATGCATACATGGAGAAAGAACAACTGTTGAATATGGTGAATCTAAGACTTCATCAGATGTGAATGCTGCTAATTCCTCAACAGTCTGTCTGCCATCAACTTTACCGAGAAATGTAGATATACCTAAAACAGTATTTTCAACTCAGACGAAAGCACTTGCTGTTACAACTGCATCTAACTATGCAAGTGGAATGGTTATACCTATTCAGCCATTTGTTCAGGATGTTTCTTGTTCAAGATCACAGAGATATCTTTGCAGTGAGTCACAGCTTCAGCAAAATATTGCCCAGGTACAGTCTCTGTCGGGTGACACGATATGTCAGCAGACATCTCCTGTTCCCATTCAAAACCAAATTATTCCAGTTACAATCTATCAAACGGAAAACCAAACTGTGATCTCAAATTACACTCTCACAAATCAGAATAATGTAGGACTGGTTGTATCTAGTCAGTCAACAAATGCAATTCCAGCTCAGCCTGTTAGTTTGAATAGAAATCAAGTGCAAGTGACTGGTGATGCAGTCAGAGCTCCTCTTTGCCCACAAGTCAAGGCAGGACCACCACCACTATTTATTTTACCAAAAACATCAGAAATGCCAGAATTCAAGAAAGGAAATCATTTAGCTGGTTTGCGGACACAAATGACCTCAGGGACAAGAAATTCCTCACAGGGGCTTTCAGAATCACATGTGAATTTGCCTCTAAAAACTGTATCAAGTGTTTCTCCTGCACCGGCACAGCTAGAACCATTTACTAGATGTAATGAAAGTAATCCCCCAGATAAGTTTTGTTCTGGAAATACTGCCTCTTGTTACCAAGGGAAAGCTGATGAACATGTAGCTAATCGAAGTAAGGAAAACGTTGAAAATTTTGATGCTGAAATTGAGAAACAGATGGAAGAACTAGACAGGGAAATTAAGCGCAAGGAACAAGAGCAAGAACAAATGAAAAGAAAAAAGCTTGAATTGCTAGAGAAAATGAAACTTGCAAAAAATGTGAATATATCAAAAGACAGTACACTACAAGGGTGCAGTAACTCAGCATTAGAAAATGTTAGAAGTGTTAAAAGGGTTATAAGTGACTCTGTAACAGACCAAAGTGAAATTCCAGATACTTCATCTAGCTCAAACTGTTACAAAGAATTAGACAAGAAAAATTCCATGTCAGAGGTGAAAAGTACAGTCTGTGAAAGGATCAAACTGACTGGGGAAAGACACAGTTCCTCAGAAGATCTTCTGTCATTGCAAAACAGAGATGTAAATCATAATGATTTTAATTCTGATACACCTATTGACCTTTCCGCCACAATTAAGCCTAGCAAAAGTGTAAGTTTTGAACGAAACTTGTTAGTAACTCAGACAGACAGTGTCAGTTCATTAAATGAAAATGGAAACACGTTAGAATCAGATGCACCTGACTCTTGTGGTGTTGATGATTCACTAAGTCAAATAGAAACTGAAAGTAATAAAAATGACAGTGATGATAACACAGTTGATGATGAAGGTTCTCAGCACAGAGACCAATACAGTAACAAGAGTGATGGAATTAATTATATTGAAGATATTGGTCTAGTAAATCCATTCACAGGTGAATATGAAATTAATGAGGATGTTGAGGGAGTCGAGTATCTGGACTTGTCTTCTAAGCTTGATTACACCAAGAGTATTGATGAAGAGAAAGAAGGCAGTAACAAAGAGGGAGTGAATGACACTGAAAATGATGTCTTAAATGTAAAGAATGGTTTTCAAAATTTAGATTGTAAGATGGATTCCGATACTAGTCAGCAGGAGTCAGATATGCATAGGAATGTTTGCCTAGGAAAGTCCTTATCCGAGTCTTATGTTACAAATTCAGAGACAAATGTGTCAGTAAATCAGTCAGACTCTTCTGTTGAAAGAGGCTTTCAAACTCATAGTTCTAGTTCTTTCACAAGTTGTGTGTCTACTGGTTCTAGTTTATCAAGCATTTCAACTACAACGTTTGCAGCTGCGCAAGAATTGGTAGTGAAGACATCAGTCTGCACACAGGCAGCTAAGTCCTTAGTAGATTCTACTGCAATCAAAACACTGCAAGTTTCAGATGAAACTAGTGATAGAGAAGAAAGCACAGCAGCGGTAGATGGAATTTTAAACAATGTTCAGAACAGAAATGAAGCTAATGAAGATGAAGAACCATTAAATTTAGAAACGATTAGAAATCCATCTTGGGAAAAAGATTCTGCATTAAAAGATAGCAAGACTGAGAGAAAACAGTGTAATACTGAAACATGTCCTCAGCCCCTCTGCAATCTACCAAATCAAAATGTTCTTCAGCCCAAGTCAGTTGAGCAGACAAATAATAAAAATATTAACAACTCAGTACCTAACAGTTCTCCTCAAACTTGCTCAAGTTTGCCTAGTCGTGAAACAAAATTGGTTGGGGGGTCTTCACAAGTGTCTTCATGTGGACCAGTTTCTGCACCAGATATTCAAAGTGCATCTCAAAAAATAGATGAATCACTATCACTCCAGAAAGAACAGCATTTGCAGGATCAGAAAGTTGAAGATACAGTAAATACAAGCAGTCGGCAGTCAGAATCAGTAAATACAAGCAGTCGGCAGTCAGAATCAACAAATTCATACAAACAGAATTGCAGAACAAGAGCAGTGGGTCGCATTTCACGAGGAATGTTTCTGGGGAGAATGAGAGAAAGACTTGTTGAATTAAAACCAGCTCACTCAAAATCACCCCCAAAGAAAATTCAGAAAGGAGCAAAACCACTTCCAGCTCATAACCAGAAGGCTACGTCCCGTGAAACAATGAAATTGATGAGTAAAACTCCATCTGTTATGCCTGAAATTACTGAAAATACTTCACCGTATATTTGTAGAAAACATCCAGTGTTTCTAAGCCCAAAGGAAGGAGTGGAACCTTTGCCAAGATTGTGGGAAAAGAAACCTCCTAAGCCAGCCCATAGTAAAAGACCATTTGGAATTGCCGGGCATTTAATCATTCCATCATCAAGAAAGTACAAAAAGCGAAAGCTTTCAGAAGAGCATGTCACTCTTTCTAGATTTAATAGCCTTCCAAATACCCCAACATCTGTTGGACCAACACCACCAAGGCCATCTTCTGTAGATGAGCATGGTTACCGTAGCCCTATACCATCAAGTGACACTCACAGACCTGTCTGTTCACCTTCAGAAGTAGTGCAAAAAGTTTGTTTACCATCACCTATCAGAGCCCATTGCAGACCTAAATCATTTGTGTCTAAGGACCAGTTTTCTGAAACAAATGTACTGAGACCTCCAGCATTTCTTCGAAATGCAAGGTCCCACTCAACTTCTGATGAAACTACTGAAATAATTGATTTAACTAATGAAAATGTTCCTGCTCCAGTACTCAGTTCTGAGAAAAGGCCTGTTGAAAGTCCAAGGAGCACAGAGATTGCTATTCAGAAAGAGTTAAGTAATGCAATGTCAAAAAGACAAAGACTTGATGTGGATGAAACAGGACCTGTTGAAAAAAATGATAATACTTCAAGAAGTACAACAGTTCGATCTAAACAGATCATGAACCAGGTAGCAATGATGCCACCCCCACCTTATGTTGGACGTCAAAGAATGCCAGTACTTCTGCAAGTTCCTAGAGATAGGGCTGTATTTGAGCAGTCCCAAAGGATGCCTTATGACAGAAGAATGGAGTGCAGTCAGACAATGCATGAGAATACCATGACAAATAAAGGCATGCACAGACAGCAGATTCAGCAAAATGTGGTCCAGGAAACTCCAAGGAGACCTCAGACATGGGCATCTCAGTACTCGGGACCATCCAATGAAGCAAGACCATATGGTCAGGTTCATGTTCAAGACTTCAGTGTAAGGAACGAGAGTTATGGCACTAACCAGGAAATGACTCTTCAGCATTCACAACAGATGATGTATTTACCCAGGGGAACTACGCAAACTTTAGGTATTTTTCTTTATTATATGGTGTAATATATTTCAAATATAAGGCCATGTATGACAATTGTTTTTGATTGGATGGTCTTAGTTACAAAACAATTTACAGTGGAGTTGCATTTAATTGTTAGAAGAGGAAACCATTTATTGTTTAAGAATAAGTTACTTCTAAGGATGTCATATAGAATATTCAAATATTCGTAAAAGAAACTGATTGTTTCTGAATGTCCAAGTTTTTGGTATCCAAATACCCATACACTTACAGTATTGACATATTTGTCCCTGTTTTATTGAAACTTCTGTTTCATTTATCAGATTGTATTTGAATTTTTTTTTTTATACTAGTTTGATATGTGAAAGCATTTATCACAATAAATTAAGTTATATTAAATAATTAAATTTAATTTGGCATCTTTCGTGATTTAGTCACCTTGATTACTTTTCCTTTTTCATTAGTCATTTAATGACTTCACTTTCTTGAATATTTTTGAGAAGGAGGCATTTTACATTAACATTTGCTGATCAAAGTGGATTAACAATACATGACACAAAATTATTTCGCACCTTCATAAAGTTGCATGGCAATTACCGGTAGTGTTAACTGTTAAAACAACAAACATGCCAACTGACTGCAAATTGCTAATGTGACGCGCGTTATAAAATCAAATTTGCAAACAAACAGATAAGCTTTCACTTAATCACATTTTCCATATCTTGGTAATTTTAAGAAAAATGATGCTGAAACCTTGATATTTTTTTATGGGAAAACTTCAATGTAGAAATCAGATTTGAATATTGATAAGGAATTGGAATGTGCTAATATTCCACGACATCCCTAGTTACTTCATATGTTGTTTAATGTATTTTTGTTATTCTGTTTGTTAATATTCTAAGGAGGTGGATTTTTTTTTATAAAACAACTTTCACTTCTGTCGTTATATGTTTAAGGAAATCCAAGAATGCAACTTGCTGCAGGCAGTGTACCTTTGCACAATATTTCTCAACAAGGCTATTCAGTCAGAGGTCAGAATCAGACACAAATACATCAGTTACTGCAGCAACCCCGTGTATCTGCCCCACAGCACAGGGGAGAAACTGGCCCTAGGATGATGCAGATCAGAGAAATAAGCCCTCATATGATGCAGTTTAGTGAACAAAACCCCAGGATGATGCAGATGAAGGAAGTAAGCCCTCAGATGATACAGAGAAGAGAAACAAGCCCAAGGACTATCCAGATGAGGGAGGCTAGCCATCAAATGGTTCAGAGAAGAGATGCAAACCCCCAGATGACTATGAATGGAAATGTGAGTCCTCAGATGATGAACAGAAGATTGAACGTCCAGATGTCACATAATGCAAATGACCTTACTGTTTATCCAGCAAATAACCCAACTGTGCAAGATGGGGAAATGAATCAAAACAGTATGTACTTACAAAGTAATGGTCGCACAATATTGCAGACTGGAGACATTAGTCCACAACAAAGCCCAGTGGGTATGGTTGCAGCAAATCAAAGAGGTCACATGATACAGGATTGTGGTAGTTCACATAATTCGCAGATTCCGTCAAACAATTATTCACAAGGTAGGCCTTCATAACCTGTTTAATCAACCTTTTAACTGTATTAGTAAGAAGATAAGGCCTCATTAGGAAAATGTTTTTTGTCAAACTTTATTTGTCATATTTATATAAATTCTTAATTAATTCAACCTTACGGTTTGTCTAGATTGAGTTTTTTAAGTCCGTTTTGTTGCTGATTTTAATTAGTGAGAAGTTCTTCAACTGGTCAAATCTTTTAGTGGACTTTGTGGACACGCAATTGGCTTTGTCAAAACCTTGTTAGCTTGTTTTGTTGTTTTCATGTGTTTTTTTTTTTCAAACTCAGAATTCATGAATTTTGGTTATTTGGAACATTTGCTTTAAACATGATGTAACATGATTTATTATACCACGCAGAACCCTGTTTGATAACTAACTCTCAGATAATAGATTCTAAGTAACTTGTCCTTTTCTTCAGGGTCATCAGGAACAGTTCAGCGGCACTTAACACCTGAACAGCGATTCCAGCGAATGCAGCAGATTCGTGCTCAGTATATTCAGTCGAGACAGTTGCAAAACCGAGATCAGATTGCAGAAACTGAACCAAGAATTCGTATGCCAGATGTCCGAAATCAGCATTTCGGCAACAGTCATACCAATGAAGTAGCATGTCAGCAACATATGACAGGATACAATGCTGTAAGTCTGAAAGTTGAATAATTGAATTGGAAAGTTAGATAATTTTAACATCAGTGATTTCACATAATTATTATGTTGCATTTTACTGCTTGGTTTGGTGCTTATTAACTGCATTAAAATCTGACATTCAGTGACTTTTTCATTTGTTTTCAATCAGTCTACAGTGCTTATTAATGTATAAACTGGACCAAAAGAATTCATTAGATATTGCCTCTATACATAAAAATTAACAGGTAACTAGAGATTTGAATTTGAAAAAAAGATGCTACTTGTATTTTATTTATTTTGGCATGCAGCATGGATTTGGATGGTAAATATGTGTTTCCTGATTTTAAGAAAGCATAAAGCGGGAAACATCTTTATAATTAATAAGATGGCTTGTACACTTGTGGAAATTTATTAGTTCTTGAATGTTTTTCTATGATTTTGTTTGATTTATAGCATTTGTTCCCTGTCCATTGGGTGTAGAACACTTAAAGCTTTTACCTTTTCCTAAATATTTCTTTCATTTCTGAAGGAAAAGAAAGTTCTCTCGTTCTCTCTAGTTTTTATGTGTTTTCACCCATAATAAACAAGATTATACATTACTGATTTCATTTCCTGTCTGATTTGTTTGGGTTTTTTAAACTTGTTTCAGCTTTAAGTATAAAACATTTTGCTTTATAATCAAAATTGCGTTAACGATTGCAGTGTGCATTTTGTAATTTTATATGCCTATCAATTTCTCAGTTAAAAAGTTGACAAGTGTATGTTTACATTAACTGTTATGAATGGAATATTTTCTTTTCTCATTTTATAAAAAGTGCACATGCATTAAGTGCATTTGTTAATGTCTGAGGTAAATGTGTGTTAAGAATAGCAAGATTACTGAAGTGAGCATAATGATGCAGTTAGATATTTGTCTGAACATAGAAATTTGCCCTCTTGGTCATCCAGATTCAAACGTTGTGAAGTATTTTGGAAAACTTATAGTTCAGTATTGTTCCTAAAGGTTCATAGCTATTTTGACTAAGATAAGATTTTAGGCATACAATCTGATATAATTATATAAGTTGTAGAATAGTAATTGACATATTTGATTAAATGCCGTATTAAGAAATACTTTTTATTTTAATAGTAAAATCTTGTTTAACCCTTACCCTGGTGAAGGCCATTGTCTCAGCCTTTATGACATGTGCAGGCCAATATTAGTCTGCACATCCATGCAGTCTGATCATGGTCTGCACTAATCGGCAGTCAGTCAGTAAATTTTCAGTAAGCACCCTCATAAACAATTAATAGATCTGTCCAAACAGAAAGATTGACAAGTGCGTTTTTAGATATTTAGCATGGTAAATGTTAAATTTGTAATTTTGTAAATATGAACAGGTCCATACCTAGCTAATTGTAGTCAAGACTAGGCTCATTGTAACAGTTTCAACAGCTAGAGATTATTCTGAATATTTCCAGGGAATGCCCAGTCCATCATCTGGGAACAAGGGCCAACCAGTACCATCAAGTACCTTCCCACAGGCAGTGGCAGGTTTAGAGAACCAGACTCATAGAAATATTCAGCCCAAACCATACCAAGTGCAAGGTGTAAATGGCCCAGCACCATATCTCACATCACCAACACAAAGACAGACTGTAGTTCTTACTTCTGCACCACAGCAAGTTCATTTTCATCAAAATTTTGCACAGAATAATATACAGGGTGCTAACTCAGTGCATCATAATGTATTTAATAGGCCTAGATTAATACTTCCTAAGCAGAACAATATGTATTCAGCAACAACTGGAGGTGGGCCTGATCAGTGCTACTCACAAGCTCAGATACAAGCTGCAAGAGTAGCAGCAAGTGGACAGGCACAGGGTAATGGTTTTAGGAATTCATTAGGGCCGTCAAATGTTTCTATGGTTTCAGGAGGACAGTTTGTACAGTTTCAGACCAATAATATGCATGAGAGTGCTCATACTATTAATGACAAAAGACTGCCATTTCAAAATCAAAATCCGCATCTCCAAACAGAGAATACTCATCAGTTGGCTCCAAATAATTATTCTAAAACTGTAGACCTGACTGAAACCTGTGCCATTTCTAGTGAAAATAACCAGCAGCCATGTCAGCAAAGCATGAACAGCACACAAGGTTTAGCAGTTGATAGTAACCGAGTGAACTCACAGGCTGTTGTCATGCCATCAAACCCAGAAATCGTGCAGTATGCTTCAGAAGAGACAAAGCGTTCAGTTCAGCAGTCAGCAACAGTTGAAACTCAACAACATCCCTCACCTGTGCAAGATCAAACTAAAGGCAGTCAAATAAATACAAATCAGGGAGCAGATGAATTACCCCATTTGCAGCAGGTCCATGGAGAATGTGTAATGTGTGGAAAATACTCACTTTACCTTTGCAGCAACTGCAAGAAAATATGGTACTGCAGCCCGGAGTGCCAGGTGAATATTTCAGTATATTTATGTCGTATTTATGATATTTTGACCATTTAAAAGTTATTTTGTGACATTTGTTATCAGCATTTGACCTTACCCTGCAGAAATGTTGTGCTTTTGCATATGCATGCCTTACTGATGATTTTAGCATTTTGGTACCTTAAAAGTAGTATAGACACCCAAAGATGTGGACAGGTTATTTTGAAAAACTGTTTTATGGGTATTCTGTTGCAATTATAAAGGTTTAGGGTAAGCGTATTGTGATGTGGTTGAATGATGATGTTTTCCAGAAATGCAAATCCATTAGGATTTGTGTAACAGAGAAATGCATGGCCTAAACTGTAATTGGTCAGTGTATGATTTCAGACTAAGCATACTTGGCTGTAAAATTTTAAGTAGTATTTCAGTCATAAAGCTGAAATATTTTCAGTCAGAAGAAAATCAGTAAACATTAAAAGGAAAGCTCTGGAAATATTCCCGATTCTCCCCTGTTTTCTTGCTTTACATTTTTACAGGTTTTAGTAAGAATAAGGAAGAAGTGTGGTAAAATTATTTACAAATTTTTCACTTTCCTTCCAGTGCTCATTTGATCTTTACATTTTATTTTATAAATATTAACCCTTAACCTGCTGGAACCGAAAGTGATTAGCCTTTGCCACCAGTATAGAGCCAGGCCAGCCTGCACATCCATGCAGTCTGACCAGGCTCTATACTGTTGCTAGCTCCATTTTTTGTATTTTGATATTGAAATCCCTTAAACTTTGAATGGACTGTTCCAAATTCAAAGCTGGGCAAATCCATTACCAAATTTCAGCATGTTCAGGGTTAAATGCAGTTGGTTGATGTTCTGATATGATGAAAGCATTGCTCTGTTGCATAAATTTTTAGCAAAGGAAAGTCAAAGAATTTTATACTAGGATACTACACATTTAAGTTTTAACTTTTTTTAAAGAAGGGGAATATGAAGCAAATAGAAAATGAAAAATGAAAGCTTATTTTTCAGTTAAAACACTGGCAGACACATGCTGCTGAATGTGAAGGTCAAACAGGTTAAAGGTGAGCATCTACCCCGTCAGTTACATTGGAGACAGTTCTACCCCGTCAGTTACAATGGAGACAGTTCTACCCCTTCAGTTACAATGGAGACAGTTCTACCCCGTCAGTTACAATGGAGACAGTTCTACCCCTTCAGTTACAATGGAGACAGTTCTACCCCTTCACTTACAATGGAGACAGTTCTACCCCTTCAGTTACAATGGAGACAGTTCTACCCCTTCAGTTACAATGGAGACAGTTCTACCCCTTCACTTACAATGGAGACAGTTCTACCCCTTCAGTTGCAACAGAGACAGTTCTACCTTTCAGTTACAATGGAGACAGTTCTACCTTTCAGTTACAATGGAGACAGTTCTACCTTTCAGTTACAATGGAGACAGTTCTACCCCTTCAGTTACAATAGAGACAGTTCTACCCCTTCAGTTACAATGGAGACAGTTCTACCCCTTCAGTTACAATGGAGACAGCTCTACCCCTTCAGTTACAATGGAGACAGTTTGAACAAAAAATGATACAAAGCAGTCAGTCTTTGCAGGAATGTGATTCTGTTTATATATATATATTTATTTACATATGGTTTTCATGATTCTACACATGTGATTTATGTAATATTATCATTTAATTGATTTAACTGCAGGTATGGTAATAAAAAGTTTTACTTGCACTTTTGTCAGTTCAGACCATGTTACTTTGATTTTTTTTTTCCGGAAGATTTTCATTTATATTTTTAGGGTTATGTTGTGATGCATCCTTATGGTATGTATGTGTTGCATTGGCTCTGATGATTCAGTTAATAACAGTTTAAGATTCTGGTGCCGAATTCATAAGGTGCCAAAGTTTTTCGGAGACGTTTGACTAAAGTAAAAAAAAAAATGCAAGTCATTTTGCAGCTTTATTGTAAATGGCATAAACGTGAAACTTTCAAGCAACGTTCATTCTGTTGTCAAGCAGAGGATACGAAACAAAATATAGAATTTCTTTCATGATTCTTGTATTGGTATTTGAGTAAAAAATGTAATTTAAGAAAATTAGGCTTATGTTTTTACTCAGATGCTTTGTGAATACAACCACTTACTGAACTGTGAAGTAAGCTGTATAAAAGTGCCATAATTTTATTTTCATCTCAAAGTGCCTTAAAGCAACCATTTTGTACAAACTTAAATTCTTTAATAATATTGCAAATCATGCGTAGCTCTGATTATGTTAGAAGGCTTACAGGTTTTATGTTGCATTGGTGTACAGGTCAGAAAAAACATGACTGTTTAAATTAATACGAAATGTTCTTGTAAAAAAATATATATATACATAAATTACTTAACCATGGCTGAGATAATGAAATCAATTTTGTTTTGTCATATTTCTTACATAGATAATTTTATAGAATAATTACTGTACCAAATGCAATATGAAAAGAATTACTTTGAGATAGATGTACTGGGTATATGTATGTTCACCATTTACTTAAATATTTGTAATTTTTATGTGTGATGGTATCATATATCTTGTTTTGTTATTTGAAACCCCGTTGAAATTTGAAAATTTTAATGATCTGCTAATGTTAATAATAAGGATAACATTAGCCACCAAATAGAAAAATGTTTAATTTTCAAAAATTTTCACTTGAAAAATGAAAAATACCTATAATGATTCCACATAACAGAGTTTTTTTTTTTTTTCAGATATCAAAATGAAAAATGGTAGTTCAACTTCTTATAAGCATTTTTGTTAGTTTTAAAGGAAATGTTTTCTAAATAAATCTTCAACAGCTAATTTTTCATACATGTTTGAAAATTGATCATTCTATTACACATTGTTGTGCAATGTCCAAAAAAATGGCAGCAAAAAAATAAATCACCATTTGAAGCTAAGTTTGGGGTTTAAGAAACTTTACAAAAGTTACTATAAAATTTGAAATTTTTTAAAACTCTGTTTTTGACAGGTTAGTTCAAAGTGATCCACTATACATAATAGAGAGCTTCTTTTGTTAAATACTCAGTTTCATGAAACCTTGCCCCAAGGTCATATTAACCTTCCGAATTCAAATCCACTGATGTGTTCATGTTCATGTCCATGCCCTTTCACAGGTGCAGAATGATAAATAAATGATATGGGCTGGGCCCATACTTACTTCACTGGAAATTTGAAAGTACTCTCCAATTTGAGGTGCATATTTGATCATAAGAATTCTAGTACCAAAGTTGGTCTCATTTTGGTTGGTAAATAAGTACTCTAATTTAGTTAGTGTGTAAACCTTCAATGAGTGTGGCAGTTTGATGTTACTAGTCAACTTTATTTGATATTGTCAAAGTTATAGCAAAAGTTTTATGCCCGCAAAGGAAGGCATATTGTTTTTGAACTGGCAGTCTGTCTTCCCATTCCAAAACTATAACTTCCTTTTTAGTATATAGTTTTACTTCATACTGAAACACAGCACCCATTTGGACAAGACTTTCCCACTGACATATATTTTTTAGACTTTGACCCCTGAATGACCTTGACCTCAAAGGTCCAGTTATTAAAAATACTTAATAACCAGGTTATATTAGAACTCAGATATTAGCTACAACTCCCTAAATACTAAACAGATTTGGTTCATGTTTGCACACAATTCTTTGGAAGAGATCTTCCAAATAAAATATTTCTTTTTACCTTGACCCCTAAATGACCTTGACTTTTTCTTATTAAATCTATGTTTGCACACAATTCTTTTAATAATAGTGAACATTTTCATAACATGCAGTCCTTTATTATTGATAAAGTGAGTTTGACCTTGCCCTACACAGTGGTAAGAGTGTTGGTTTAGGAAACTACTCATGGTCGAGGTGGCATGGGTATGAATTGCGCTCACAGATGGTCTATTTTAATGCACTAACAGTTTTCCAGTTATAATAATATTCTGTATATATGAAATTAGATGTATCTGACACTTTCACATCTTCAGAATCTTCTGCACTGACATGACAATCTTTTTCTTGTCATGCATTTTGACAACTTTGCTTAACTAGCATCAGTATTGACATAATAATATCAGCTACTGCCTTGTTAAAATTTGGACAACTGTTACTTTTCTGATATATCCTGTTAGTGTCACAGATGATTAATGTTGGTAAGTTTACTTGAAGAAAAATGGCAAATGCTGCTTACTGATGCAGATGGCAAATAGTTTGTGCAGTTTTTCGAAGTATGGTAAAATTTTAGCTTCAGGGTTGCTCAAGGGTGATATGGAAACAAATTTCAAGTCTTCTCTAGGCATGGTTGAAACCTCCATGAGGTAGCGGTTTTACTAAACTCCTTTCAAACTTTGTTTTCAGGGGTATATAGATGACATCCTACAAACAGGTTGGTCAGTTTGTCGGTCAGTCCTTTGCAGAAATTTTCTTCCACATTTCTGGAAAGGTCGATTTGAAACTTGGTGTGCATGTTCTCTGTGTAAGTTAAGTGTAGATATACCTGACATGTTTTCATATGTGCCAAGGCCCACTCTGCCGTACGTTTCATGACCTTTCATAGCAAAATCTTGTGAATCGAAATATGTCCACATTTTTAGGACTATCGATTTGAAACTTGGTATGCATGTTCACCAATTAGTGTAGAGATGCGTGAATGTTTCTCATGCAATCCAATATGCGCTTTACAGTTTTAAGGCCCAACACAGCAAAATCTTATTACACAAACTACTTCCACATCCCTAGAACTATCTATTTGAAACTCAGTGTGCATATTTATGATTAAGTGTAGATGTGCATGATACATTTTTTATGCGCACTTTAGGTTTTATGGCCTGTCATAGCAGAATTGTGATGCGAATTTCTTTCACATGTCTAGGACTATCAGTTCACACCTTGGCGTGCAAGATCACCAGTAAGTGATATAATAATATTACAGGTTTTACATGTGTGTTATGACTGCTTTTAATGAACATTCCCATTATACAGCTATTTACAACCCCCCGTGTTTACAAAACTGTAGGAATCACCAGCGTTTTAATTCGCTTACTTGATAATACATCAACTTAGCACAAATCAGTCAGAATCACGTGGGTTGTCACAATACCATTAGCAGATCTAAATTTATCACAAATATACCAGTTATAAATTTAGATGCTTGTTAGAAGAACAGTTGTAGCACATATGCAGATCTGTTATTTAAGTAAATCTTGAAATGAGAAAACAAGCTGTACATACAGAGGGCAAGGTGTTTTTAAGACTACACAAATGTTTGATTTTTTATTTTTCATTTTAATATATCCTGAAGTGCAGTACTCATTTACACAGTGTAAATACTCATTATTAACAGCATTGTAAATGCACCATGTCATGATAAATATTTAATAAACCTGATAATTGAAGTTGATAATTCCAGTTTTGCTCATAGTGCTAACAATTTTTGCTCACGTTTGTACAGAAAAATGTATTTTTGTATTTAAATGAAGAATGCGAATTCCATTGATTATATGTACTTTTGCATTGTATATTTTGTAAATAAGATAACATATCGAGGGGTAAACCAAAATGAATTAATTCATAATTACAAAGCTTTTGAGGAACTAGAACCTGTTTATTATATCTTGTTTTGATTTAATTTTGTTAGATTTAAATTTCTCAAAGTTTATTTCAGTGTTAGTATTTAGTTAAGAATTTTGTTAAGAAGGTTTGTCAGTTTATGTACTTTGATAAAGTCTTACACATTTAAGGCCATTGTTGGTCATAACTTCGTAATTTTGTTTGTTATTGCACCGAAAATACACAATTTCTCTGTGAGTTTTTTTTAAAAGAAAAAACACTTCCTGTAATTCATGTAATTGACACTTATCCAATGATAATTAATTTGTATTGTTGTGTGTTTTATTTAAACTTAATTCTATACAGGACAGATAGTGTCATTGACAATTTTTAACCAAAAGATTTCTTTTAACTATACACAAGATCTTGTAAATACATTAAGCTAAACAATTTTCTTGTCTTAATATTTTTTTATGTTTTTATACCATATTGTTCCTGCATTTCAGATTTTATCTTTTGTTTAACTTTGTGCTAAATTCTTTTTTTAACTGGGCATTAATTTTAACAGGAGAGCAGTCATTCTTATTGTTCCTGACATATTACATGGTTTTCATGAAACAAAGTGTCACTTATTTGAATAAAGTTTCACCACTTATTTAAATAAAGTTTCACCTATTTATTACCATTGCACATTACGCTTAACGTATCGGGTATATGTCTTGGTGACTTGTTACTATTTATAGAGTTTTCATTGCAGTCTGAAATTGTTGTTAAAGATAGTGCTTGGGCAAAATCTGAATTGTTATATGTTTAATAAAAATATCGAAAATGCAATACAGACCAAATTTCTGTGAAACTGTATTGTTTAAAATGTATAAAAAAATTCTTAAAACTGTATTTTAAACATAGAAATATACTACTGTAAAATCGATGTATTTCATTACGGTGGAAAAGTCTCGTGAATGTTTCAAGAAATCCTTTATTTATTCTTGCATTTTTTGTGCCATAAATGTTGTAGAAACTATTTTCTATGAAGTCCATATAAGAGCGAAATCCATATGATATTACAATTGCACATAACTCTTATGATATGTTTAGGCCTAGGATCATTGTGCCTTATTACCAACTGTCTGATCTTAACACGAGATGAGTACCTTAGATAAGGAATATTTTGATGCTTTATATATAGGCTAGACCCGCTCAGCTACTCATTTGGCAAAGAGAACTTTCTTATATTCAGTTACAGAAACATAAGTAGGGCTAACGTTTGTCATGTCTTTTTCCTGTTCAGTCCAGGATATTTTTTATTCCCTTTGGGTAAAACTGTTTTATCAAACTCGTGTAAAAAAACTGCAATTTAACCTTGTGCTTGCTTTTTCTTAAAATTTAGTTTAAGACGTGTTTGTACTAACATACATCAGGTGTAAATCAACAATATTTTCAACCACTTGAAAACAATATTTGAATGTATAAAGGGTATGTAGTATCTCGGTTCAGAGAGGCCCATTATTTTTATTTCAAGGAAGAATACCTTTCACTATTTTCTCTCGGACATGCCTAGAATCTTCACTAAACTACAGCACAGATTTAGAAGTTATTGTTGAATCTAGCTTTATCTTAAAGATCCTCGAGATTCATAGCTACCATATTACTTGAGTGACTTGAAAACCTTTTGACATAAGCTGGACACTTGTTTTTTTTTTAAACTTATGAAGTGTTTTTACATATTTTTTGTTACGAGTCAGTCTGCAAATAATATAAAAACATGACAAAACGCCCATTTAATGGTGTAAGTGTACGCCTGATGAAAAAAAATGGTTCTTTCTTAATCTAGGTTCCGTACTGTTACTGAAATGGTGATTATTTTCTGTAAATGTCTATTTGATATGTGTTTTAATAAAGGCTGAATTTTGAGACTGTGTTGCAACTCTTTTGTGTTTCCTGACGGAAGTTCTGAAAGAGAATAAACATTTATAAAAATAAAGGACATAAATCCAAAATTTTGTTCTTCCAACGATTTTCTCGTCCCAGTCTGCTTCAATGCCGTCGTTGCATAAATATTTTACAGGCATGCGTGTATTCAGTAACATCAAAACTACCATTTGGAAACTGAAATTGCACCGTTCACTACTTGAAGCTAGGTATAATGCACACACAGATTACTTTGTGTGAGAAAAAGTAAATTCATTTTACGTTTGAAAGAAACAAAGGCTATCTTAATATTTAATACAAGTACCCGTTTTCCAGACATGACCTTGTTTATTCAGCTTGTTAATTCAGGCTTCTTTTTCATTTTTTTTGTCATTTTACAAGCGTCCGAAGCAGTACCAAAACAAAAAAGAAAATAATGTTTCATTGCGATGTTTTAAAGAAGAATCAAGTTATTGACAATTTATTTCAACTTTTGCATTTGCAGAAATCGTCTTAATAGGAAAAAGCCTAAAATAGCATAGTGCCGACTGCTTTCATTAAATGCTTGCATAAAATTATACAATATTGTTATGCTTAATTTCTTTTAAATGTTTGTTTGATTTCTGTGCAGCGCAATACTGTTACGTCATTGCCAACATAACAGAAAAGTAATATGAGTAAGTCCAGTTTAGTTGATTTCTGTGCAGCGCAGTCCAGTTTAGTTGATTTTTGTGCAGCAAAATACTGTTGTACGTCATTGCAAACATAACAGAAAAGTAATATGAGTAAGTCCAGTTTAGTTGATTTCTGTGCAGCGCAATAGTGATGTACGTTATTGCCAACATAACAGAAAAGTAATATGAGTAAGTCCAGTTTAGTTGATTTCTGTGCAGCGCAATAGTGTTACGTCATTGCCAACATAACAGAAAAGTAATATGAGTAAGTCCAGTTTAGTTGATTTCTGTGCAGCGCAATACTGTCACGACATTGCCAACATAACAGAAAAGTAATATGAGTAAGTCCAGTTTAGTTGATTTTTGTGCAGCAAAATACTGTTGTACGTCATTGCAAACATAACAGAAAAGTAATATGAGTAAGTCCAGTTTAGTTGATTTCTGTGCAGCGCAGTCCAGTTTAGTTGATTTTTGTGCAGCAAAATACTGTTGTACGTCATTGCCAACATAACAGAAAAGTAATATGAGTAAGTCCAGTTTAGTTGATTTCTGTGCAGCGCAGTCCAGTTTAGTTGATTTCTGTGCAGCGCAATAGTGATGTACGTTATTGCCAACATAACAGAAAAGTAATATGAGTAAGTCCAGTTTAGTTGATTTCTGTGCAGCGCAATAGTGTTACGTCATTGCCAACATAACAGAAAAGTAATATGAGTAAGTCCAGTTTAGTTGATTTCTGTGCAGCGCAATAGTGTTGTACGTTATTGCCAACATAACAGAAAAGTAATATGAGTAAGTCCAGTTTAGTTGATTTCTGTGCAGCGCAATACTGTCACGACATTGCCAACATAACAGAAAAGTAATATGAGTAAGTCCAGTTTAGTTGATTTTTGTGCAGCAAAATACTGTTGTACGTCATTGCAAACATAACAGAAAAGTAATATGAGTAAGTCCAGTTTAGTTGATTTCTGTGCAGCGCAGTCCAGTTTAGTTGATTTTTGTGCAGCGCAATAGTGTTGTACGTTATTGCCAACATAACAGAAAAGTAATATGAGTAAGTCCAGTTTAGTTGATTTCTGTGCAGCGCAATACTGTCACGACATTGCCAACATAACAGAAAAGTAATATGAGTAAGTCCAGTTTAGTTGATTTTTGTGCAGCAAAATACTGTTGTACGTCATTGCAAACATAACAGAAAAGTAATATGAGTAAGTCCAGTTTAGTTGATTTCTGTGCAGCGCAGTCCAGTTTAGTTGATTTTTGTGCAGCAAAATACTGTTGTACGTCATTGCAAACATAACAGAAAAGTAATATGAGTAAGTCCAGTTTAGTTGATTTCTGTGCAGCGCAATAGTGTTGTACGTTATTGCCAACATAACAGAAAAGTAATATGAGTAAGTCCAGTTAAGTTGATTTCTGTGCAGCGCAATAGTGTTGTACGTTATTGCCAACATAACAGAAAAGTAATATGAGTAAGTCCAGTTTAGTTGATTTCTGTGCAGCGCAATAGTGTTACGTCATTGCCAACATAACAGAAAAGTAATATGAGTAAGTCCAGTTTAGTTGATTTCTGTGCAGCGCAATAGTGTTGTACGTTATTGCCAACATAACAGAAAAGTAATATGAGTAAGTCCAGTTTAGTTTATTTCTGTGCAGCGCAATACTGTCACGACATTGCCAACATAACAGAAAAGTAATATGAGTAAGTCCAGTTCAGTTTACTAGTTTCTAGTTAGTATCGTGTCCTTTTATCAGAGCCTTATATAAAACTATTAATGTCAAGACACTTTTAAACAAGTACGGACAAAATTTTTGACAAAATGAAACAAGATGAATAATCTTGTAACAGAAAACGTCTTTCGAACTGCCAGTATTTTCCGCACGTGCCATATATTATGAGCTTATACAAGACGACGTGTTTGTTGCTTTCTTTGCATAAATAAAAAAACATTTTGATAAAGGTTATAAATAGAAATTATAAACATAAGCTTTATGTCTGTTCTGGACTGAATCGAAGCCGAAACGTGTTCTCGGCTGTAGAGCACGTGTCTATCACACTAGTTTCAAACCTACAGTAGACTGGTAATTTACGTGATCCATGTTGCAACCTGCGAGTCCTTGTGCTGTGCTCTCGTCAGAATATATCTCCTTGTTGTACAGAACCATGTTAAATAACTTATTAATGTAAAAGTGATCGAAAGAGTCGTCAAACATGCTTATGAAATGTATAAAAAGATGGTACTCAGAAAAGTAACAATTTGATTTTTTAATCTTATTTTGCTGTAAATCAACATTAACACCTCTTGAGTCAAAGATAAATTGATTATAAAAAGTTTTACGGTCTGCATTATTTTGAATTTAAATGATTTGTTAATATTATGATTTGCGGCTTTAATAAAAGTAAAAACGAATTAGGTTTGACGTTTAACACGTGACCGGGCTTTTGAAAGATTTTTCTCCGGCAGGCTATTTCGGATATATAAATTGAGATTATGCAAAACTTTAATTTATTTTAAGAAAATAAGTAGACAGCCTAAAAATTTGCTGTAATAAATTCACTCATTCATTCATTCATTACTGTGTAACAACACATTTAACTAAGAAGTCTGTTTCATGTAAAATATAAAAAGATCTGTGCGCATGATTATGTTTATAAATAGAGTTATTTTACGATAGAATGCAAAACAAGTAGCTTTTCTCATCCCATAAAACTTAAAATGCAGTTTGTTCAGTTTCGTCACACTTCTAAGATTTTAGTATTTCTTATCAACATTACTCACACGAGACAAGGAATGACATTAATGAGAAAAGGGTCAATGCCGATGTCAAGTGTAAAGGAACAGTCATGAAGGTTCAGTATAAGAACACTTGGAAAAAGCCTTCGATTCTGTTGATTTCCGTGATGCCATTGCTCAAGAACAACACTCAAGACCAAGTCGAGTTATTTTTAAGCAAAGAAATCCGTTAGTGGCTACAGAGAATAAGCTTTAAACTGAAAATCAGAAACTATATATAGCATAACTGTTTTATGGTTTAAACAAAAGACATAATTATAAAAAAAAACTATGATAATCATCAAATTCCTATAAACTTAGATACTGTTTGTGATCTTAAAGATAGCATTCAACAATCTGACTGAAGTACACGAAATAACCACGGTTTGATCTGAAAGTGACCCTTTCAATTTTATCTTCTTGATAATCTGGATTTCCAGTATTGTTATTTATATCCCAGCAAATGAGACTGACTTATTACGCGTCTATCGCACGGCATGTTAATGTTGAGTGTTTAAACTTCCATAGCATGGGAAAGCAATATTTTGAAAAGAAATCGTGTTTCGTAGGATAAATGAATACTCTTGATTAATGTAAGTTTATTAAAGTTTCGGTTTGATTTTACTGAATGAATATTAATTAGAGTATGAGCATGGTGACGAAACTATTCAACTAAACGGACCTGTTTATTTTGGTATACATGCAGTATCTATTAAATGTCAAAAGCTACTGGAAATGTTCGCACACATACAATTATCTCAATATTTAACAAGATTTCCTCTATTAACTTTGACGTTTATTGCAGAAAACGACTGAGTTATTTGGGATCCAAGTTAAATATAGATTTTTGACATGCATTCAAATGGTTGAAAAAAAGAAACGGATTCACCTTCAAAAACTTGAAAGCTAGGTACTGACTTACTGATTGAAAGGTAATTGAGAAGGGTGACCTTCTTTTGGTGACGTTCAGATCCTAATAGCAGTGCGTTATTTAGGGGCTGATTTTACTCAGATTGGGCATTCAGCTAAGTTACCTTTCTACTGTTTAAGAGACTGTGCATAAAGGGTAGCTAAAATCGAATATTGTGATATCAGCGTAACTGCTTCAAAACTATTTATGCGATTTTTTTTAAACAAAACCAAACCAGATTACTTAAAGTTTAAAAGCACTTAATATCACGTTACACAGTTATAACTCCGTTTATGTATGTTAGAAAAATATATCCACCATGAAATGATATCAAAAGGCGGTAGGGAAATCAGGCTACTGATTATCTAAAGCTTTCTCCTTCAACAACATAAAATGAAGCTGCTGTTACTAAGCCGGAATTCCACATTCCACATTCCACATCCTTTAACTGAATAAATGTTTATTTGAAAGCTTCTGAAAATGAAGATCAATCTTGAATTTCTATTAAGACGGAACATATAGGAAGATTTTGTTCTGAAAATCGGCTTTACGACGTCTAAAACGTCAGACATATTTTTTTTTTATATCATACCATTTCATATCACTACAACTGACTGACTTTATAAATCTCATCCTCAGAAGTGAAACACATCCAAGTAAATTCACATTAGTCTTTTCTTAAACGGATGGTCTTAGTAAGTTTACTCAGATTACGTTAATGTATTTTTCATTTCTACCTCATTAAGGTCGAGGCAGTAGTTCGACAAATTTTGCGCAGAACTAAAATGCGTGTATTTTTAGATGTAAATGACATTATGTGCACTTACAGCACGTTATAAAAGTTATTTCACAATAATTTGATATATTTAAAATTGAAAGTTGTGTACTTAAGGTTATTAATAATAGTACATCAGTTTCCACAGACTTACAAGATTGGTAGACATTACAGAAAGACCATTGACAGATATATGATTGTAAAGTGGTACAGTGAAAATCTTCAAACTATATTAACAAGTATAAAATAAATATTCAAAAACCAAAATTCATGCACCTTGTTGTGATCCTTAATGGAGTTTTTAAAGTAGAATATACACCGCATATATCTTTTTTTACTATTTTCGTTTTCATAGCAACTAAAACTAAGCTCCCCCAATAAATATGATAATAATAATAATAAAAAGACAATATTTATACTCTCAATATAGTTTCTTCTGTATCCACATTCATAGTTTAATGATATCAATCTGGATTTATGAGTCGTTCTTGTTGCCAAATCCAGACTTTTCAGATGGATAGACATAAAAAGCATATTATAAAATCGCACCATGTTCTGTAAACTGTCAGCTTGAAAATATATTAATTTTTACATCTCTTTCGAGTTCATTACAAGATCTGAACTTTCATCACTCCCTTATCCAGCAAATAGATATGGTCTCCGTGCGCCCATTTGCTTGTCCGTCCGAAACTTATGTCCGGACTATAAATCTCAACCCCTTCTATGTAGTGACTTGAAACATTGATGACAGTATGGTGGTTCTGACGACCAGCACAGTGCAAGAAAAAAAAAACCATCATTTTCTACAGATCTATTTACAGAGCTATAACTCTTGTTAAAATTTATAATCTGTAATATATTTAATTGAAATTAAGAGGAACATTAGGTTGAGGGAAAGTGTAGTGCTAAAGAACCATAACCCTACCACAGCCATATATAGAGTTATTGCCATTAGTTGAACTATTTTCCAGAGCAGAACTCTGGAAGCCCTGGAATTTTCAGGATAAAGGAAAATTGCCAAACACAAGAACTGTAAGTTATTCTTATTTATTGTTATTCAGTGTTATTGCCCTTTACAACTGTTAATTTTAGTGCCAGCACTGTAGGACCATAACTCATCAACCGCTTACGATACTTCTTTGACACTTTAGGATTATCATTTTATATCTGCTTTCCGTGTCTGTCTAATTACTCAAATAAATTTAACCAGGATTGTAACTCTAAATTTCTAAAGCTATAGCTTAAAACTTTTACAGATAATTAGATTGAACTGATGGGAAGTGCCGAAAACAAGAACTTTACATGTTCATTCTCGGTTCTGTGATTGCCCTTCAGTGGAGTGTCCTTTGTTTAGGTGTTATCTTGAGTAGGGACTTTCCTGGGATACTTTGTTCAATGAATTTATCAAATCCTGTAAGTTACTTTGGTGTATTATATATAGACAGAAAAACTGACGGATACATACACAGACGAAGAACTATTTTAATCTTAGATGTAAGATGCAATTTACTAACATTCATCGTTAGGGAAAAAATGATATTCTGTACTTGCTTAGTTATTTTTGGGTCAAGATTTTCCATTTGACTGGTGCACAGAGTGAAGACATTACCCAGGACAAACTAATAGTTGCATCTATAGTCAACATTTTTTAATCTCTGCAAATACAACGTGTCTAGAATAAGCTTCCATACTTGTGATTCATAACATGATCCAGATTCAGAGGTCACCATCTCAAAACAATAGGCTGTGAACATTTAGAATGGCTACCTAAATGGAATCCAAATTATGCCAACTTACTACAAAACTTTATCTCAGTATGACATATAGTTATAAACCATTGTTCTGTCAGTTAGAACAGTTATATACGGTGTCTGCACTATTCGCCATTAAGTCAGTAAATTCTTAATAAGCACCACCATAAACGATTAATGAGTTTGTCCATATTGAAGAACTGACAAGTCCATTTTAGATATTTAGCATGGTAAGGGTCAAGAAATTGTTTCCGTATTTGGTACGCTCAAACACACATACATTTAGGACTGCTCGTGAATTGTTAATGTGTCTGGGTAATGAATATAGTTTGGCAAATGTAACAGATGTAAAGTGGCGATTGTAACAGATGTAATGTGAAGGATCGAACATTGTTAGAATGCTCCTCTTGTGTAGGCTAACGTTTTGTTTCATAGATAGCAGGACGCTTTGATAAGTTAAAACGCAGATGGCACCACGTTTACATTCGTGCTGAAACCAGTTTACATAATTATCTATAAAATATTGAATCCAGCACCTGGCAACATATAATTACTTACATTAATTGTACTTAATTGCGTGTCTGTAAATGAAATGCGACATGTTTACGTGATGAAACTTGTGGTATTTTATATACATTAATATGCCGTCTGCAACATAATATACATCTTGTTTCCCACCGTAACACACGTACCTAGCTTATTATGATCTTATATTTCATAGAAATATTAGATATTTTTGCGCTAAGGCTAATCCTAAATTACACGTTCTCGCTAATTAACTTCTTTTCCTAGAAGGGGTTACATCTTCTTTGTTGTCAACTGCGTACTTTGCCTACACTGTTAATAAGCACTCTTGTTTCGTTAAGTCTTCATGTTCTATGATAAGCCCAGTTTTGAAGCCGATAGGAAACTAGTTAATTAATTATAATTAATTATAAATGGTAGTTCTTGAACGTACATACATCCAAAAACGCAAATATACAGTTTCGAGGCCTAATCCAGTACGTTCAAATTAAAGAGTGCTCAATCCCTTTAACTAGTGCTGGCTAAAGACTTTTTAGCGGAAGGCCGTAGGTTCAATCCCCACTCGAACCAATTTTCTTTAGTATTTGCTTTATTTTAAACATTATATATCATTGCCAATGGCTAGATTTCGTTCGTTTTATTTGTATTTCGCATGTTACATAACTTTTAAACGTAGTTTAATAAATGAAAATTTAGTTACAAAATTTCATTTGATATTTTCTAAACCATCTTGCGGTAAGGATCAGAATAAGAATAAAAGTAATATAAGCTTATTTAATCTCCAATTAAATATTTAGAAATTTGCTTCGATAACACTCCATCATCATGAAGTTTTGAGGTAAATTTGCATTATGTCAGTAATTCTCATTGTTAGATATGCTTCTTGTTTGTATTACATCAAGAAATTAGTGTAGTTTTTTTTGTAAGACTAAATAGCACCGATTTTAACCCTGAACATGCTGAAACTTTGTAATGGATTTGCCCAGCTTTGAATTTGGAACAGTCCATTCAAATATCAATATCAAAATACAAAAATGGAGCTACCAACAGTATAGAGCCTGGTCAGACTGCACGGATGTGCAGGCTGGCCTGGCTCTATACTGGTGGCAAAGGCTAATCCCTTTCGGTTCCAGCAGGTTAAGAGTTAAAATAATTTGCCTCCCTAGCTGTTTAGTAGATTTATTTAAGTTGGTTGAAGGTTGAAATGATTCATAAATTAGTATGTTTTTAACATCTTTTAGTATTATTACATATTGTTCTTATCTTGTCATTATAATTATAGTTTTTAAACAGGTCAATCAACCGAGATTTGTAAAATTGCCCAAGTTCATAAAAAAAATTGTCTGATTTAATCAGCTCAAACCATTTTTTTTTATTTCTCTTGCTGGTGATAAAATTTGGCTTTAATTTTATTTCATGAAGTCGAAAGAGTTAATGTACATGCTATTCGTACATACTAGTCCACGGTTCACATTTTGCATAATTTCCTATGCTATGCGACGTCGACAAATAGAAAGAATTTCATTAGTATCTCGTAAAAAAACGACAATTCTACATTTACTGACAGATTTAGTTAACATTCTTCAGAACTCACAACTGACATGCAAATGATGCCCTATGTTATAAATAATAAATGTAATGAATGTAAATTAGTTTGTTTTTAATGCATGTTTAATTTACAATGTAGTTTATTCTAAATTTCTTTCTGCCACGAACTACAAAGCTATCGATAGTGTATTCACCTCAATGTTCACGTACAGCTTGAACCGGAAGCCTCAAATTGTCATGCTCATACTGTAATTAAAGAAACAATAAACGGTAGAAAGTTTACGCCAGTGTGCACACCGTCTTCTAAGCTTTCTTAATCAAAACAAGTTGGCTACTTAAAAAAAAAACATCCAATGGGTTATGCACAATAATTGAATTTGCATGTGATCATATCCGCAAGCAATATTTTTTTACGATATTGATAATTGTCTCCTTCCTTTTATGTTTCTGTCCATGTTAGTTAATATTGTTAGAGAGTAAACAAAGCTTTATTGCACATTGTATAGGCCTCAAATGGGACTGCAGAGAGGATCGCAGAGACGCAGAGTAAGGAAGTCCGAAGATGCAGTCATTCGGAACACCTCGGGCGACTTCAATAAGTCACCTCGGAAATAATGTGGTAAGCGCCATATTGGGCTATTTTATTATACAGGTGGTGTCTGCTAAATTGAACACATTTCTTAAAGCCTCTACCTGATTATCTTTAAATTAACATTTATTTTTCCTTTTTCTAATACATAAGACAAAACACTGCTTGAGTTCTGCCATGTGTGTTTATATTTTTATTAAAGCCGGGGCGAATTACCATTTGGTGTATTCATACACTTACATACGAGGTCTTTATACGAAGTTGCATTATAAACAAATCAAAATAAATGTTAATTTAAAGGTATAAACTGGTAGAGGCTTTAAGAAATGTTTTCAATTTAGCAGACACCACCTGTAATATAGAATAGTCCAATATGGCGCCTAAGTCACCTCGGAAATAATGTGGCAGGCGTCATACTGGTCTGTTTTATAATACAAGTGGTGTCTGCTAAATTGAAAACATTTCTTTAAGCCTTTACCTGTTCATGCTTTTATTTTCAGTTTTTTCTAATGCATAAGACAAACACTGCTTGAATTGTGCCATGTTTGTTTATATTCTTAAGAAAGCCGGGCGAATTACCATTTGGTGTAACCATTCACTTAAATACGAGGTCTTTATGCAAACTTGTCGGAAAAGGCCGAGTTGTTACGACTGAGTCTCCACTATATTGGGTGATGCCCTATAAACTTATATGAAATACAGTATAGGGACTGAGAATTTACGTTTAAGGGGCAGGTAACTCTTACAGGCTTATGCTTGAGTTAAAAACGTTAGTAGCTTCTGTATGGAAATTTGCTGCTGTCACATTATGCCTTTTTTGATTAAGGGAATGGAATAAAACCGAAATCATTGACATAATCAAAAGATAATATTTTTTTCTTACCTCTGTAATATAAATTTGCTTATTTTCTACAGTTCACGTACGGAAAAAAATATTTCGGAAAAAAAAGTAATTCGAACCCATGCTTGAAACTACATTTTTGACTGTCGCGTCCTTACTAAAAATAACATCGTAGTCATTCATTTAAAATCGGCTATTTCCGTAAAATTTAGACTGATTCGCGATCTTAAATCAAAAGACAATTTGTTACAAAGAACACACTACAGTCTACAAGGATTACGTAATCCAATGGAAATTTTACTTACTGCATTCCGCTATGCACATCGCCTCCTGCGCGTTCTGGATTTTGAAATGTCCGCCCTATTGTTTTTCTGTGTCAGTGAATCGGAAAAATACACTTATAGGATAATATAACGTTTTCGTGTTTTCTGCATTACTTTAGTGAAGTTGCCTGTTTTAGCTCACCTGAGCACGCAGTGCTCATGTGAGCTTTTTAGGATCAGTGATTTTCCATCGTCGTCAAAGTTGTTCAATTGGTTCTGGACCATTGCAGATCTAGGCCACAGGAGGTGAAAATAGATTTAAAAAAGTGAAATTTTTAAAAATCTTCTTCTCCGAAACTGAAAGGCCTAGAGCTTAGATATTTGGTATGTAGCTTTTTCTAGTGGTCCTCTACTAAGTTATTTTTAACCAGGTTTTCAATTTTGAAAATCCTGGTTATTAGATTGGGGTATGGCGGGCGGATGGGCGGATGGGCGGGCGTCAAACGAAATTGTGTCCGCTCTGTAACTCTTCAACCCTTTGAAGAATTTTGATGAAACTTCAGACAAATGTTTACCACATCAAGATGACGTGCAGAACGCATGTTCCGCATGGCTGGCTCCAAGGTCAAGGTCACAGTGACATTAACATTGAAAATCCTGTCCGCTCTGTAACTCTTCAACCCTTTGAAGAATTTTGATGAAACTTCAGACAAATGTTTACCACATCAAGATGACGTGCAGAACGCATGTTCCGCATGGCTGGCTCCAAGGTCAAGGTCACAGTGACATTAACATTGAAAATCCTGTCCGCTCTGTAACTCTTCAACCCTTTGAAGAATTTTGATGAAACTTCAGACAAATGTTTACCACATCAAGATGACGTGCAGAACGCATGTTCCGCATGGCTGGCTCCAAGGTCAAGGTCACAGTGACATTAACATTGAAAATCCTGTCCGCTCTGTAACTCTTCAACCCTTTGAAGAATTTTGATGAAACTTCAGACAAATGTTTACCACATCAAGATGACGTGCAGAAATTGTTGTCTCATTATTAAGTATACTCCTTGCAGACAGTATTGTTAGCCGAAATTTACATCCTACTCATTATCATGTATTCTCATGAATATTATCTTTTCCTTCATGTCATGTTATAATCTTTTGAATATTCATAGCAATCTTCATTCCAAAATTCATACTATAGTATAGAATCAGAACAACATTTTTGAAAACCTGGTTTCGTGGCATTGCCATGTTTCTTGTTCAAATCATGGCCCCAGGGTCAAAATTGACTCCGCCCCAGGGGCCACATAATTTTACATAGTCTTATATAGGGAAAACTTCTAAAATCTTCTCGTCTGAAACCACAAGGCCTAGAGCTAAGATATTTGGTTTGTAGTATTGTCTAAGGGACCTCTACCAAGTTTGTTCAACTGATGGTCCTGGGATCAAAATTTGACCCCGCCCCAAGTGCTACATTTTTACATAGGGAAAACTTCAAAAATATTTTTGTCTAAAACCACAAGGTTTTGGACTAAGATATTTGGTATGTTACATTGTTTAGAAGTCCTCTATCAAGTTTGTTCAAATCATGGCCCCGCACAGGGGTCACATGACTTAACATATATATTGGGGAAAAATGTTAAAATCTTTTCCTCTGAAAACATAATGCCCAGAGCAAAGATATTTGGTTTCTAGTATTGTCTAGTAAACGTCTACCAAGTTTTTTTTTAAATGCATGGCCCTAAGGTCAAAGTTGACCCCGCCCCAGGGGCCACATTACTTAACATAGGCTTATATTTCTACTTTTTGTTATGGAGCCTTCATTAATTGACTGATATCTTTGATATCGTACCATACATGGACCGCAATCACTGGGTGGGATTTGTTGTTACTGGGGTCAAGGTAAAGGTCACAGAGGTTAAAAATATCTACCCTACATCATAGTGTTTTGCTCGCAACTGATTCAATTTCAACCAAACTTTCACAAAACATTTATATACAAAAGATCTCCTTTCTTTTCCGTAACTAACCTGATCCCATTATGTGTTTCAGAGATATGGGGCCAGAATAGGCTTATTTTTGGCATGTCTGCATGGTTTCACAGCTTTGATAATCTTACAAACCAATTGCTTGAATCTTCATTTATTGACATATATCTTAGATATTTGGTATGTATGTATCATAAGCATCTGCTCTTGGGTTGGATTTTAGGTCATTAGGTTTAAGGTCACCAAGGCTAAAAATCAAAATTGGCCCCAACCTAGCGGTCACTTGGTTTTATATGCACTGACATAGGTAAAACTTAAAAAATTTCTTGTCAGAAACTACAAGGTCTGGAATTTATATATTTGGTATGTGAAGAAAGTAGTTGCAGTTGTTTTCAGGTGAGCAATAAAAGGACCATCACTGAAGTTTTATCAATATTAACAAGTTCGAGCTAAAAGTATGTTATCCAACGACACAAACGTGAAATATACGTGAATATATGTCTCTTGTTCTTTCCAGATTTTTCGGCGCGGAGACCCTATTACGTACACAGACACTTGGATGCAGTAGAGCGGTTCTTGGCCCAGAATGAATCTTGTACACATGCTGTGACGCCTTCAGTTCATAACAAACATGTTTTGCCCACCACTTCAGAAAAATGCCTATTTTTCACTATATGGCTATTATAACACAAAGATGCAAAGCTTCTCAATCGGACAAAACACTGGTGCCCTGTTTCACTCGTCATTTCATGACAGTTACATACACCTACCTCAAAATTTCCAGTGTCAATCAAGAGGCCATACATTTATCTTCACGCAGAAATCAGAACTGCTTAGAATTCCTGCTGTTACTAAGAAAAATCTACTCTGATTTCCCAATTTACACGTTTTCTACTTTCGGTTACTGAATCGGGCGAATGGATACCGATTTCCTCCGCGCCTAGTCTCACTATTTCGCCTCCGAAGGTGAACCCATTTTACAATCTGATATTTTATTGTTGTTCACCTTCTACAACTAAAAATATCAGAATTATAAAATAGGTTCAACACTTTAAGCTTAACTAATTAGGCTACTCCGCGCCCACCTATAGCATTCCGAGCCGGGCGCAAGTTTTTTTAAGCGCAGACCAATTAAATTCTTGCCTGTTGTTGGATGTGAATTTAATTGGTCAGCGCATAAAATAACTTGCGCCCGGCTCGGCTAAAAGCGGACGCGGAGGAAACCGGTATCGCCCGATTCAGTAACCGAAAGTAGAAAACGTGTAAATTTGGAAATCATAGTCAATTTCTTTAAGTCAAAGCAGGAATTTGAAGCAGTCCTCATAGCTGCGTGGAGATAAATGTATGGCCTCTTGATTGACACTGGAGTTTTGAGGTAGGTGTATGTTACTGTGTTGAAATGACGAGTGAAACAGGGCACCAGTGTTTTGTCCGATTGAGAAGCTTTGCATCTTTGTGTTATAATAGTCATATAGTGAAAAATAGGCATTTTTCTGAAGTGCCGTTTGGTGGGCAAAACATGTTTGTTATGAGGAAAAACCGCTCTACTGCATCCAAGTGTCTGTGATTACGTATACTAGATTGTTGCTTTTCATCCCAAGGTGCATCAAAACAACTGATAAAAAGCATCATGTCTTTACTCAGTAAATGATATATTGTCAAATTCAAATAAATTCATTATCAAAATTTTCAGATATTTGCCCAAAAAGTCCAGATTCTTCAGAGATTCTTTTTATTTTTATCAGTTTATTTTTTTTAAATTTTTAGCAGACGGCCTTTTGTTGTTGTTGTTCGTTTACCTACATGTACATTGTTTGCAAATAAACAAAGGGAGGTTACTGTGTAGATAAGGAAATTAGGTGCACGTACGGCACAGTGAAAATTGTATTTTGTAAATTTCACTCGTGCCTTGTCCGAATATTATCTACTGTTATATTACAGTAAAACACTGGAAAGTATGAAATGAACATGAATATATTTACTTCATTATTAAACCAGTTACATGTTATATCCTAATCTATACACGCATTTTTCTTCTGTATGGTAGCACATACCAGTTTTTCAGCCACACATTCGAACTGGCCATGTAGAAATTATTAATGAGAGGGTATGATGCATAAACATGTGTATTGCTGAAGTCTAAATTAATTAATACATGAAGATATGGGTATTCAGAGTGGTCAGGATGAGGTTTTCTTAGTTTTTTCCCTATGAAACAGTATTGAAATGCACTCAGTGTGAAGTAGGAGCTTGAAAAAAGTGTAGCGTTGACAGGTATCTAGCACTAGCTGATTTAGGTGTGCCATAACAGACGAACAATTAGCATGTAGTGTTATGACTGTACCGTGTGCCTTTGAATATCAGGCGACTTGTCTGTTTCATAGAATTTGCCTCGGCCAGGGGTCGAAAAGTGGGGCTTGGGAGTAGTTTCTTTCTTGCAGCTGATTTTTTTAGAGAAGTGTTTCATCTGAAATTTGAGTTTTTGTTGTAGATTGTCTTCAGTCCTATAAGAATAGCTGTACTTTTCTTTTCAGGTTGTTGTATTGGGATTGTCAGTGAGGCGCAAACAGTTTGAGTGGTAATCAGACACTAAATTTCAGTGTGAAACTGGTATCTGCCCCCTATGCACTGATACTAGCTGATACCACAGGTGCTCGGCACGTTGATTGGTCAGTAAACTGAAGTGTTTTTCAGCTAAGATAGGTTTAACTATTTATCATATAACTGTCATACAATTTTCTTCTCTTCCAAAAAAAAAAAAAAAAAAAAAAAAATATATATGTAAGTGTTAAGAGAAGTGCTAAGCCAGTCGCTGGCTACACCTTCAGAGGAGTATCAAGAGTATCAATATTTCCATTAAAAATGATCAGAAACACTTATTTTAAATATTGCTTTAATGAAAAGTGTTGATAAGATCAATAACCTAGATGACTATGTCTGTCATAGAGAAATTCAATTCTGTCGATCCTTGTGAACTGACGATGATGCAAGGATGCAAAATATTTGCAGAATCATCTCATGTAAAGTAGAGGAATTTTCATATATATCAACACTTGACAGAATTTTCTAACATTTCACTTTACAATATAACTGACAGTTAACTATAAGACATAATCTAAATATCTTTAAATTAAGAATAATATGCTGATTATTTTTGAATTTTGAACCAGACAAAAATGAACACAAAGACAACAGCACTGGCTATTCCGTCGACAAAAGTCCATATTTATTCTCCCATCAATTTGATCAACTTGATCGAAATATTGTTTTCTTCAGGGACGTATCTGTCATAGAGAAATATTATTATGTCGAGCCTTTGGCTGTTGTTGTTGATTTAGAGTTAGCAGACGACAACAAGAAGCAAAAGGTATTTTTCTGATTAGCACAATTATCTTTCAATTATTTCGGAAGTCACAAGCTTGTCCAACTGTTAATCACACTCTTTATGTTGTAGTTGGCAGTTTTTGACGTAGAACAAGGGGACAGAAGGGATAAAAACAGCTGATACTTCAAAGATAGTATTACGCCGCCTAATATATATATACAATCTCTAACTTGACCAACAACAATAGCAGAGAAAAAAAGGTCTTATATTCGTCATGTTAAGATTTTATGCGTACTGTATTACAATAGTAATTGTTTTCGGTATTAACATTTTCCATATGCAACTTATATAATCATAGGAGTATTAGGATGTTTTTGTTTTTATTACTTGCGATCGATCTAGTTTTACTTTCTGTTATATATCAAAATTTGGGGCACTATGACTTCATTCATCACTTTCACGCTTAAACTCTGAATTCTGAGACGCCAAAGGACATTTACTTTCCTGTATTATTTTACCGCCGTCTGATATTTGCTGGCAAGTTTTAAAAATCACATTCCTTCTACGCCAGGAAACACCACCACTTGCGCCATTAACGACAACTATAAAATGTTTAATCATTCGTCCTTTTTATCAAGCGTTACCACACGTTCTGAAAACAAATAGATGGTAGTTTAGTTCTGTAAAATCATCATACAGCACAACAAACTTGTCGCCTCTCTTGATATCCTGTCTCAGTTTCTTATACTCCTCTTCTGTTACTACTTGACTGTTCCTTATGATAATAGTAACTGGCGTATCGTAAGTTTCGACACGCTCAACAAGTTCTTTCACCACAGAAATCGAAATGATTGCTCTGTTCAACTCAATGCTTTCAATATTTCGCATTTTCTCACATAAATATAACGAGTGGGAGCCGATTTCTATTTGTTGCAGGTAAATGTGTCGTAGCTGAGACAATCCACACACGGTCTGTAGTAATTTTTCAACACTTTCGTCATACATTTCAAAATTTAAACACGAAAACTCAAGCAGTCTCGTTGCGTTCTTAAGGCAGTCACACACAATTGTTAGAATTTCCTCCGGGAAGCGCCCTACCTCGCATGCATTCAATTGAGACACATTCAAACCAAAATGAGATAATTTAATGCTTCCTACTTCCAACATTTCTAGATCAGGATGCGATGACAAATCAAAATCAACTCCTTTGCAAGAATCGCCATGGTCATCACATGTTAGCTTTCCTACGCAAATTTGTTTAAGATTTTTTGACTTTGAAACAATCTGTAACAGGTTTTGAAGTTGACAGTGTGCCAAAATGAAGCATTCCAGGGTAAATGTTTCCAGCCGAGGTATTATTTCTGTCAAAGCGTTCACAGTAGACTTAGAAAGGCGTATGCCCCTGTTTTTCCATGTTGTTCCTGCCCAATGCAAACTCTTTATGGAGAAACTTTTCAAAGAAACACATGCATTCCTAATCAAAGTAAATATACTTGCATCGTCAACTTCAGCTACTACTGCAATCTTTTCAAGAGAATGTTTGTTTCTGAGATTGAATTCCGAAATAACAGAATCTAGTGTCTTATTTGTACCTTCAGTGTTAATAAACAAGGACTTAATGTCTGCTTGTTTGCCGTTGACGATGCGTCGCAAAGCTGACATATATTTCTCTCGTTTACAGTCTACGCCGTAAACTAAATCTTCTAAAATGATATTAATTTCAGTTCTTTCACGGTCGGCACATTCATTTTCACAGGCGATATACATATCCTGCAAACTTTTTAACGGTTGACTAAAGTCTTCCATTTTATTATGAATATTGAGGGCACGCCTGTATTTAAACGTAATACTATCTTCTCTGAAGCATTCGCAAAACCATTCTGAGAGCAGATTTACTTTGTGGAAATTCATTCCGCTTAGGAATATGAAAACATTTGCCATGTCAACAATAGCGTGTGCAGATAAACAAGACTTTTTAATAGATTCGGTACACATCTCATCTGACAGTGAGTGCAGGAAAATCGCACTGAAAAACTCTTGAAATGTTTTATGGATAAATATAACAGCTATTTCATCATCATCGTACACTTTAGTTGTACTCTGAGTCAAGATTCCAAAATGGAAACAACATTTGATTTCCTGTTCGGAAAGATAGTTTTTCATTACATCTTCACGTAACACTAATGCATCTTTTTTGTTTTCACCGAATAGTGTTTCAAATGCAAGTTTCCCCAAGCGCATGATGAACTTACAGTACTTTTTGCAATTTGGCATATGTTGTAGAAATACCGGCGTGCTTAGAGCATCCTCGGCCGTTTCCAGTAATGCGACTTGCAAGTCCTCTTCTTTGGTTTCAGCTATCTTTTTCGTCCCATGACGAAGCATGAATTCGACAACATTTCTGTATAACTCACATCTAGAATTACCTGTCGGACGTCCCTCATGCCACAAACATAGTAACTGTATCAGCACTACTGGTGTGGACAAGAGGTTCTCTAAATCCTTGTCCTTGACGTGCTCGTAAAATCGTGACATTTTTTCCTTGTCCACTGTACCAGTCAGGTACGTAAAAACGTTACTTATAAGATTTTTAGAGGCATCCGGATCAAGTCCCACCATCTCAATTTGTTTCTCAATTTTGCTGACAGGAACAGCGGCTTGATGCATTACCCATTTTCTCGTGGTCGTGAGAACTGTACATTTACTACGTGGTTTTCGTCTTGGAATGTGCTCTTTTGGATGTGACCACTCATCGAGACCATCGAGTATTATCAAACAGGTTTCATTATGAAGCAACTATTTCAAGAAATGTTGATTACTCATATAGTTATGTGAACCTGATAGGTTGGTCAGAAAAGCACTAACCATTTCATCAACGTCGAAAACATTTCCCATGTTTCTCAGCAAAATGAGGAAAACGAAGTCAAAATTCTGCATCATAAGAAGCTCTGATTTGTGTATTTTATCACTTGATTCCGAAAAGTCGGTTTCAGTTTTTGCATGACTCCATATGAGACACAGACGTTTGACAAAGGTAGTTTTGCCAATGCCCGCCTTACCGGTTATGTAAACATTTCGACACCTATTCGTTCCATTTAAGAAAATGTCTTCCAGCGAAGTAACTTGTTTTCTTATTTCTTGATTCAGTTTTTGTTTGGAAAAGCATCGTGTGACTACCTTTTTAACTGGGGCATAAAAAAGCATCAATGGTGCTTCATGTGCGGCAGTGAAAGGTGATATAGGTATAGCCTGGTTTTCATTTTCGTAATAGGTGATGAGGTCGTTTCGCAAATCTGAAATTATTTTGAGAATAACTAAACATAATACATATATTATGTTTAGAAATGAAAGGAAGTTCATTATTCATTTTTAGATAACATGATCAATGTACATTGTTCCGTTGAGATATTCGCTATCATAACTTCTTCTTAACTTAAAGCAGCTCGTTCACAGGTGGTCATTGACTAAGACTTTGTTGTTAACTACAGACGTACTGTCATCAAATGAAACATTTCGTTATTGTAAAAAATGGGTAGTTTCTCTATCATAGGCTATAGCGTTACAAACGGCATAAAACCTATATTTAAAACTTCTATTTCATGTGCCGTCACAAGACTTAACACATTCACTCTTCGTGCATGCGCTCACATCATATTCGTTTTTTAATACTGGACCAAAAATCACAGGCATTCGATTCACAGATAAATTCCCCGAACCACTAAATAACCAACAGAAGTAACGAAAGTTCACAAGAATAAATCTGAGGGTCACTTTACTTCAAACAGATTTTCTCTAATACAGGGTATTTTTATTGTCTCTGATAGTTGAAGACATTTTTCTAAATAAAGCAATCAATAACACCATTTTATCCATTGTACCTCTGATTTATCTAAATGAATTTCACTGCTCCTCTACAAAACTTTTCGTGACCCCACTTCCAGTCTCTTACGTAGCAAATAGATATTGAATATTAAATTGTTGAACAAAGTCAATCTAAACATCTCAATCAAGTTTCAGATTTATTGTATAAAAAAATTCTTTAGTGGTCTTTATATATTTTTGTAACAGATTCTGTAGATAAACACCAATCAGCTGATATACTTTCATTTTCACTTTTATGACAGCAACAACATTCAACTGTCAGAAGCAATAAGAGCTATATTGCATCTGTCAGATTAAATTAGAGAAAATCTGTTCGAAGTAACGTGGCGTATAGATTCATTTCCTACTTTCTGTTGGTTATATAGTGGTTCGGGGAATATATCCATGTAACGAATGCCTGTGCCCAGAATGGTGAAGACGCCTTGTTGCGGAACGTGTCTCGTGGCATAGCAAGCGCCTGTTTCGGGGATACTGTATTCTATATTTAACCGGAATTCCCAAGATGGGCATATACGACAAATTGCGTTTTTCTGTGCAGTGTAACCTACACACACCGAGATATTTTTATTTTTTGGTCAAACAACAGACTTCATCAACAGTAACGAGTGAGAGAAGAAAAAGCTTTTTTATTTTAACGTTCAACTGTGAACGAGCTGCTTTAAATACGCGCATTCAAATGGCGTTTGTGCAGAAGTGAAAAACTGTTTAAAGAAGGATGAAAATGGCTAAAACGTCTCCAAATTTCTGAAACTGATTTCACTCTAAGAACATCTCTCAAAATAATGTTTCAACTTTTCCATATACCAGTAGTGTTCAAATATGTACGCATCTAAGCACGTAAAATTTGATTCTTCATAGGTTTCACTGATTTTTTTATTTTGTTACCTCGAAGTACTCACCTCCAACCGATATACAAAGTTTCAGTCTCCGGATCCAATCTTTGAAAGCATTTTCATAGTCTTTATAGATATACTATGAAGACACTGGAATATTGCAAAACCGAATTGTTTGCACTGAACAAATTTTCGACCTGAAAGGTATTTTTTATCTTTGGAAACAAATAGAAGTCATAAGGGGCAAGGTCAGATGAATACGGAGAATGGGGGAGTACAACAACTTTTTTCTGCTTCAGAAAGTCTTGCACTATAGACGCCTTGTGCGAGGACGCGTTGTCATGCAGCAATCTGACATTGGCAAAATCTGTTGCGGGCCTTTTGTCTTGTAAAATTTCGCATTAACAGATTTGCCTTTACGAACAGCAACCTGAATGGCAGGACTCTGAGTTGTAAAGAAAACGGCATACAATATCTTCTTTATACTGATGGTCCTTTTTGCAATGCATAGTCTTTTGCCAGACTTTGTAGCCACAATCTTGTTTTGGTGTTTTCGTTTTAGCTCATAAAAATGAACCCATGTTTCGCCACCAGTGACGACATTTGGAAAAGACCGTGCATTGTAATTTGGATACTGTTTAAGAAACAACTTAGCGCATTGCACGCGAGCCTTTTTCTACTCATCTGTCAGCAAATGGGGAATCCATCTAGCACAGATCTTTCCCATTTTCAAATCACGTTTGAGAATGGTATGAGCTGCTCCTAATGAGATGCCAAAGATACTAGCTATTTGCCTAGTGGTGTATCTTGCATCGGTATAACTATTTCTTTCACTTTATCAACCATCTTGACAGACGTTGCTGTTTTAGGCCGACGGGCATGGGTGCATCTTCAGTCGAAATAAATCCACATTTGAATTTATTAAACCACTGAATAACTGATTAAAAAGACATTTCATTTTGTCCATATACAGAACAGATTTCATCAAAAATGTCTTTACACCCTATGCCAAGGAGACAACGATTTTTAATAAAACACCGTATTTCATTAACATACTGCGATCTTCTACCAACCATTTTTGTATTAGAGTAATACGAGTAGACAATGTATAGCGAGCTATAAATACAGCTAAAGTGAACGGATTTTAATGAATGTGGTGTCAATGTAAAACTAACATGTATATCTAACCTTCATTTCCTCGTGTTTTTCACAATATTGAATAATATAACGTTCTAGATGCATTCATATTTGAACACTCCTCGTAGAATTTTACTTTTTATGACATTTTTACTCATAAACTCAGACACGGTCACATCAATATTCCTTACAGCTAATCAAACAAACCTACAAACCTTCTTTCATTACTTTGTACTGTTCCTCTTCAATACCTGTGGAAATACTATTAAGGTGGTTGAATAGTTGTTTTATTAACTCCTGAATCTCAAGCGATATAATGTTGTCTTCTTTCGAAAGCGCCTTCTCTATTTTCTCTCTGATTTCCGACGTTGTCTTGTCTATGTGAAGAATTGAGTGGTGAACCCTGGTTGCAAAGACTCCATCAAGAGTTTTTGATGCGTCAGAGCGTGGTATTGTGTAGGTTGGATCCATAATCTGCAATAAATAATTACGTTTATTTTATGCCAACCAATGAAATACCGAGTTCTATTAGTGAAATATATTCCATTTCAGTCACAGTGTGACTGATATAGATTCTACGTTCCTGACTGGTAAGTTTTCCCTATATAAATCTATGTAAAATCAACTGACCCCTGGGGTGGGGTCAGTTTTAACTCGAGGGTCATAATTTGAACAAACTTGGTAGAGGTCCGCTAGATAATGCTTCATACCAAATATCTAAGCTCCAGGCCTTGAGGTTTCGGAGAAGAAGGTTTTTAAATATCTAACTTTTAAAATCTATTTTTAGCATCAGTGAACCAGAAATGCAATGGACCAGATCCATTAGAATAATCTTGGTAGAGCTTCATGCAAGTCACATCCCAGGCAAGTGTCATTGAATTTGGCCCTTTGGTTTTAGAGGAGATGTCGTTTGAATGAAATGTTGACGACGGACGGTCGGACGGACGACGGACAAAGACCGATCAGAAAAGCTCACCCTGACTATTTTGTGCTCAGGTGAGCTAAACATTGCCTTGAGTGGGGTTTGAATCCATGTCCTTCAGTGAAAATGTCTCAATCCTACACATATGAACGGAATTAATTACTCTTCAAGTAGAGGTAGAGTATTAGTTTATAACACCCCCTCATAATGGCGTGGGTGGGGTAAATTCGTGCCATGTTTATAATCATATTTCGCTTTTTCTCAATACTTTAGATATTTTATGTGTGACTGAAAGTAGTTTCAGTTGTACTCAGGTGAGCTATAAAAAGGCATCATGGTCGTTTGGTTTTACTTCTTTGGTTTGTTTCAAAGTTTAATTTAAATTTTATTGGAAATTATTTCTGGAAAAAATTATCGTGTTTCTCTATACCTTATAAACTCATTAAGTCGGACAGGTTTCAAGTGAATATTAGTTATTTCTTGAAACTCCCATGGTAAACGTGTCTTATATGGTCTATATTTTTACCTAGGATAGAATATTTCTTTTAAAAAATCTAAATTCAATGAGGGTTGACAAAATATTTATTAGTACAGTAAAATTCCTCTATTAAGACCACCGCTGGGTATAAAGGGAAGTGGTCTTAATTGTGAGTTGGTCTTAATACAGGGTCGAGACCTCGGCAACATATGTTTTTCATAATTATGTTCATAACGGGAAAATAGAACATTATTTAGACAGAGCAAAATACATTATTCATCAATATGATAATTAAAATTTAACTGTAAATATTTTGAGTTTTAAAGTTAGATTAAGTTTTAAAATAAGATCTTACGTTTTTTAACAGAATAAACCCTTAATTAAATTAACTCAGTATTTTATTCAAGCAACTAAAACGATTTCTTTTTCAATCAACATAAGTAAGCATCGATCTAAGATTATGTTTTGCTTTGAACCCCAGCAAACTGGAAACTTATTATACCCCCGAGGATTCAGTTCCCTTCCCAATTATTTACTCGTGTCGCAATCAAATTGTAATTGAATCAATTTTAAGTAACACTTATATCATCCTTGAGTATCCTTACTTTCAGTAATCACCTGAAGAAAATTTGTTTTTCACAGCACAGACTTTCTGTTGTTTACACATGCAGCTCTCGTAAAGCAGTGTCGTAAACATGGCGGTGTACTCAACTGATATTGATGACATGCCCGGGGGGCACTAATTTTGAGTGGTCGTAATCGAGGCATTACAATAATAAGTAAATATACAAAATGATTTTCACAAGATGGTCGTATTACCGGATTAGCGGCGTGGTCTTAATTCTGATTAATATCTGTAATAGGACAAGAATAAAAATATTTGGTTCTTTTCAAAAGTGCCCGTAATAGCGGCGTGGTCTTAATTTCGGCGTGGTCGTAAGGTGGTAATCTACTGTATTCTAATACCTTAACTCCAGACATTGACATTTCTGACAAAACTACTTTTTAGAAAGATTTTACCTATGTCAGTCTATATAAAATCAAGTGAAGCCTGGTCGAGTTTTAATGGTAGTCTCGGTGAAATTGACCTCAGTGATCTATAATCAAACCCAAGGGCAGATGTCCATAGTACATACATACCAAATATATAAGATATCGGTTAATAAATGAAGGCTCTATTTGGAAAAGTAGAAAAATCTTTTTTTAAACCCCGGTGACATTGATCTTGACCCCCAATAAAAGGCAGAGATTCATACAAAATGCCTATATACCAAATACATGAAATATTGATCAATAAATAAAGGTTGTATAACGAAAAGTAGAAAAGTCTATTTTAAGCCTCGGTGACCCATGGGGCAGGGCTAAATTTGACCCCGGGGCCAAGATTTGAACAACTTGGTTGAGGTTCACTAGGCCATGTTATACATAAATTTTTTCATTCAATACTAAAAAATCAAGTGAATCCTTAGGAGGAGCAACTTTGACCCAAGACACACGATTTGTACAAACTTGGAAGAGATTTATTAGAAAATGCTACATACCAAATATCTAAGGTCTAGAACCTATGGTTTCTGACAGAAGATTTTCAAAGATATTGTATTTTATAGGACCCCAGTGCAGGGTTAATTCATGAAAGCATGTTACTGTTGGGAGGGGCCAATTTGACCCTGGGGCTGTTATAAAAGAAAAACTTGATAGTGGTCTATTACAGGATGCTTCATACCAAATATTTAAGGTCAAGGGTTATGGTTTATGACAAAAAGAATTTCAAAGATTTTATAGTTATCAGAAAAAAGATCTATAGATGCCTTTATTAAATTAAATGACCCCAGGGGCTGGGACATTAGTAACCCCTTGGGCATACTTAAAAAGTCTTTGTAGATGACCTCTAGTTGAACATATATGCCAAATTTCAAACCCTAAGGCATAGTAACAAGAAATGTTTGAAGTTTTCCCTATATAAGCCTTCATTAAATCAAGTGACCGCGGGACGGGGACATTAATGAAGTTCTCCTATATAAGCCTATGTAAAATCATGTTGCATCTAGGACGGGGCCAATTTTGACACTTGGCCATGATTTGAACAAACTTGGTAGAAGACTAATAGACAATACCAAATATCTCAGATCAAGGCCTTTTGGTTTCGGAGGAGAAGATTTTTGAAGTTTTTACTTTTAAAATCTGTTTTAGCCCCTGTAGCTCAGGTCTGCGATGGACTGAAAACCATCTGAACAACTTTGATAGAGCTACATGTAGGGAACATTCCAGGCAAGTTTTGTCACAATTGGCTTCAGAGGAAATGTTCTTTGAAGTAACTGTGGACGACGACGACGGACGACGGCATCCGCTGATCCTTACAGCTCACATGAGCACTTTGTGCTCAGATGAACTGAAAAGTTGTCTATATCCTCACTTAATTGATAATATTGATTGGTATTATTATTACTCTTTTTATATCTTCTGCTGCTTTGTTCAACTTCACAGCGCCCTTACAGTTACTGTAGACAAGCTCGAGAAATGAGATTAGCTTTTCAAGGTGTTCCTGTATGATTGTATCTTCAATTAAGACTCCTGGTAAATGGCGAACCTTTCTTCCTATCTGACGAACCTGTAAATTAACAGAACATACTTTGCACAGCTTTTAAAAGGTTTCAAACAAATCCAATGTATATCACTGGATATTTTGTAGAAATCTATTATTACTTAGATTTCAAAACTTTCAGCTAACTTGTCTAAGAAATGTGTTCAAATGACCTTAAAAGCGGTAACAACTTTAAATGATGTAATTTTATTTTGATACGATATAAAATAATTACAACAGTAATCATTTGATTTTTATGGACATTCAAATTCAAACAGGCATTGTTATGTCTTGTGTCATTGGATTGTTTTTAATGTAAAAAGAAAATCGTTGGAAATAAATTGTTTTTCTGTATAATGTGCTTATCTAATAAAGTAAATGTATGCATAATATAAAATAAATCATCTTAGCAATTAAAAATTGTTATGTCGACTTCAATATTATTCCACAGTCATAAAGTGAATATAAGATTACAATTAAAATACATTATTTTCATTTATTGTGTGCTTTATCAAGTGACTAAAAAGGTGAAGGGTTTCCCTGGGCCAATTTTAAAATGTAGACGTAAATATTCCAAAATGAAAGAAAACTATTAATTCAATTTACTTTATACTATTTAGATAATATATTGATTTAGATATATTCCCCAAGTTGGAATACCTCTCTCTTTATACAGCATTTGTTTTCGTACTGTAATAGATAATAGAACTTGATTTTAAAGTTTTTTTTGTTTAAAGAGAAATGTGGCTACAAAGTGAATGCAATCTTCTTTGATCTCTTTGCTATTCTAAGAAAAAAAGAAAACATTTTAATGTAAATATTGACAGGGGTATAACAGTCATTAACAAACGAGTCTTTTTTGTAGCCACCATCGACTTTGTCTGGGGCTGGTAATAAAATAATGGAAGAATGCTGTTTAGTACCATTTCACACTTGTCTTTCTCATCTTCTGACAAGAAGTCCCTATGATTCAATAGAACATTGAGTAGTCCATTCAGGTCTGTTTCTTTTGCTGAATTTGCGGTACTATAACCATCTGGCGGCAAGTAACATTTTGCTATCTCCCAGGGATGTTGCCACCATCTCTCTGACTTTGTGTTAAACCATGATGGTGGATGGCACCTGTGGTGTTTCTTTATTTTCTCTTTAATCGCTTGACAGATGTTCTTTGGGCATTCACGGTAGGCTTTTTCAGGCATAGAGTGAAATTTACAACCTGTCCTACTTTTTTTGCAGAAACCTCTGGTCTGGCACGGAAGCACGTTTTCTATCGTGCATTGACTGCACCCTGCACCTTTCACTTCTTCAAACAAACTTTGATGAAATATTTGTATCTTTTCAAAAACGTAGTCTTCAAGCGCTACTTTTGTTGTATCTAATGCAAGGTGCTCCTTCAGCCAGTTCTCAAACTCTTTCCTAGCCGTTTTTGGTATGTGATCACTCATTTCCACTAACTGAGGTCAATGATCCATATGTACCTTGCACATGAAATATAGTGACATATCTCATTTATGGCATTTCAAATCTTTATCAGCTACATATACAATCTGTGCACATGTAATGCATTTGAAAAGTTTACAACCAGATGATGTATTGTGTACAAACCTGAATCACATTCCTCTTTATGTTTCATTAGTATTTTTACTTACTTAAAATCCATATAGCTACATTCAAGTATCATTAAATTTACATATCTAATTGTTATAAATATTACTTTCTTGTTTTCTTTAAATAAGTTACAATATCTATTCTTTCTGTTTATCACTTTATCAGTTCGTATACTTTTACTATATTCCTTTAAGAATAATATCCATATCTCATAAACAACAAATTTTTGACCAGTTTAAATCTAATTCACTCTATACAAATTTACCATCTATTTTTAGTATTTAAGCATTAAGTATTCGACTTTAGAGTTATGTAAAAATCGAATAATTATAAAACTTTATCTACACAACCTGATACTGATATGTGTTTATCTGATACCTACAATTCAAGTGCCTGATTAAACAGAGCAGTCAATACGTCCGCCCTCTTTAGCCCTCTTCATTTTTCCTAAATAAGATTACATACAACTTATTCAAATCCTAAAAACATCATGTCCCAGTCTCAATTTATAGGCCCCTGAAAATGTTACCTTTGCCAATTTCTGGAATAATGAGAAACAGTGTCATTTTTTTCATAGCATAACCATTAAACTTTCCCGGTAAGGAGGAGTCACCCCAGTCACTTCGGCATTTTTTAAATCCTATCTGTCCACATTTTTCGCTTATTTTAAAACGACAGAAATTAGCCAGGAAATGTTCGGCACACTTGTGTTGAATTTCATTTTGGTTTTCAGTATTTGTAATTTTTTTCAACTTAAAGGGAAACGAAAGTCAAAAATCCAACCGACACCGTCATAAAGTTTGTGCATTTATTGTTAAGTTTTGAAAATTTTACGAATATTGAAGGAATATTTACTTAGAAACGCTTAATCAAAAGTAGCGATTTTTCAGTCATCGGTCGACCGATAGAACGCGCCATCTTGTCACGTGACCATTTCTGTGGCGTGCTTCTTTTGATCTAAATTGGTGACGACAGGTAAGATTATCGGAAAATGCGTTTATTGCATGAAAGTATGCTAAATAAATTGATGGCTTATTTTTTTTTTTCCAAGACATAATTCGTACGCATTGTTTCCGCCGAAATTGTTTTTACACTTCGATGATTTACTAAGAGAATTTTTGAATTCAGTGTAATTATCAATCATTTAAACAAACACATGTTTTCAGTAAAGTACAAATTTGTGCAATCAAAATATTATAGTAATTACAGTAGGCGTTAACTTGTGTGACTGTGTAAAAAAGAAGTAAATCAGTATCATTATTTTTTGACAGGGGATTATAAAGCCTGTGGCATTTTTATGCCCCCATTCTTGGGGGAGGCATTTAGATTTGCTCTTGTCCGTCCGTCTGTTCGTCCGTCCGTTCGTCCCAAAAAGTTGTGTCGCCAGTAGCTCCAAAAGCACTGGAGCTAGAGTCAAGAAACTCAGCATGTGAAGTTGCGCACCTGGGGTTTCCCGTATATATTTATTTGGAACTGTTAGAGTTATGGCACCTTACTTAGTCAAAAATAGTAATTTTCAACTTGTGTCGCCTGTACTTGCAAAAGCGCTGCACCTACAGTTAAGAAACTTTACAGGTATGTTGATCAGCGTGTGAAGTTGTGCACCTGGGGTTCTGTCCGTCCGTCTGTCCGTCCTTCCGTCTGTCCCAAAAAGTTGTGTCGCCTGTAGCTCCAAAAGCGCTGTGGCTAGAGTCAAGAACCTTTACAGGAATGTTGATCAGTATGTGAAGTTGTGCACCTGGGGTTTCCCGTAATGATTTTTTTGGAACTGTTAGAGTTATGGCACCTTACTTACTCAAAAATAGTAATTTTCAACTTGTGTCGCCTGTACCTGCAAAAGCGCTGCACCTACAGTCAAGAAACTTTACAGGAATGTTGATCAGCATGTGAAGTTGTGCACCTGGGGTTCCGTCTGTCCGTCCGTCAAAAAAAGTTGTGTCGCCTGTAGCTCCAAAAGCACTGGAGTTAGAGTCTAGAAACTTTACAGGAATGTTGATCAGCATGTGAAGGTCTGCACCTGGAGTTTTCCGTATAGATTGATTCTTTATTGTGGAGACAGTATTTTGAGTCGTCACACCACAACAGGTTTCTTATAGTTGTCATTTTTTAAACCAATCTTATTAATGATTCAGCGTGTATGACTATCTCGTGGCCATATTGCTAGCTATATTTTAGCCTCTGTGACTTTTGACCTAATCTAATAATTTGAAAAAGCTTGATAAAGCTTGCTTTATGCCAAATTTTAAAATTCTAGGCCTTGTGGTTTCAGACAAGAAGATTTTTAAAGATTTTCTTCTATACTGCTATTTAAAACTTGTGACCTCTCGGGCAGGGCCAATATTGACCCCAGGGACATTTTTATGCCCCCACTCTGGGGCTGAGTGGGGGCATCTGTGTCCTATGGACACATTTCTAGTTTTTTATGACAGGCAAATTAGGTCAAACTTGAAACCAACCATCGAAGATCAAACGGCAATTAACAGTGGCTTATCCAAACACGGATATGTCACAGGCTATTATGCAATCACATTATAATCACATAGTTATAATTGCCGTCCTGTTGGTATCTGTAGCTCTGATAAGGACTTAGTACTTTAACACTTAGAATTTTATTTGGAATTAAATGTCATTTTTCCAGAGATCTGGCATTGAATTTTCAATTTTAACTGAATTAAATGTGCAAACGTCAAACTGAAAGAAGTAAGGTCTGTTTTTTTCCTGGAGTGAAAAAATGTTCAACCTAGCATTAAAAGTAAAAAATGCAGTGAATGTAATAACTGTCATTTACACTGGACGGAACACAAGGTATGTTCATCACGACTTTGAAGTTTAAATCTAACAATTGTAAATCAACTTCAAACCTGAAAGAATAAATCAAATAAAATTACGATATTGAAAAAAGATAAATGGTTTAAAAAAACCCCCAGAACTTTAAGTCAAAATCGCGTTATATTTTGTTAAACAAAATCATTGACAACCGGGGGTGTGACTAATTACAGGATCTAAGTTCTGACCGCGGATCTAAGTTTTTTTCTACGGACGAAGCTTCATTCGGGCAGATATTTAGATTAATCCAGGTATTGATTGTATAAGCTGAAGAATAATACAGTTGGTATTCTTTTTATGAATCATCTAAAAGGGTCAAGAGTGATCTAAGGGTCAAGACTCAGGTTCATAGATTTTTTAAATGCAAAAAAATGTTCATGTAAAAGTTAAATTGTGTTTTGCTTTAGACACACTAGTGTGTTTATCTACCCGTAACAGCTCAATTATCCCGTGCAGGTCCATGCAAAAAAATCACGTGAAAAATCAAATGTGTAGAATAAAGCCAACGTGTCATGAACAGGTTTTAAATTTGAATTTTTGATTCTGTTACACTATAGAACTGATTAGTGTGAAGAATCTTTTATATCTAGAAGACACATGTCGGAGGCTGAGGCAACCAGAGCAGTTGGTCGTCTGCTGGCCGGGCAAACGCAGCGCGAAGTGGCCTATGAGCATGGTGTTAGCCAAAGTGTAATCCAACGACTTTGGCAAAAGTACCTGGACTCAGGCGCCGTCACCAGACATCCTCAGTGTGGACGTCCGAGGTCAGCATCTGCTCGGGAGGACCGTGCAATCGTTGTCCTGGCAAAACGCCATAGGTTTGACTCGGCTGTTGCTTTAAATAGAGACTTCCAAACTGCTTCCGGTGTTCGAATCTCGGCACAAACATATCGCAACAGACTCCATGACGCAAATTTACGTGCTGGCCGTCCTTTGGTACGTCCTTCTTTAACGCCAAGACACCCGTGCGGCCCGTCTGGAGGTTGCCAGAGATCACGTTAATTGGCAACTAAGGGACTTTCGTAATGTGCTATTCACCAACGAGTCCAAATTTTGCCTGGACTTTCATGATGGACGTTGCCGTGTATGGCGTCAGCGAAATGAGCGCTTCAGCGAGTGTTGCATATTCGAACATGACAATTTTGGTAGTGGCTCTGTTATTGTTTGGGCGGGCATTTCTTACGACGGGCGTACAGACATTCACGTGTTTGTAAACGGCACAGTTACTGCTAGACGTTATATTGACGAGATTCTCCGACCTCACGTCATTCCATATGCTGGTGCAATCGGCCAGGAAGTCGTGTTAATGGACGACAATGCTATAGCTCACCGTGCGAGAATCGTCAATCAGTACCTTGACGACCAAGGGTTTGAACGTATGGAATGGCCAGCTAGGTCTCCAGACATGAACCTAATAAAACATGCCTGGGACATGCTGCAGCGCCGTGTAAAAAAGAACAGCTGTCATAAGTCCTTGACCCTTAATTTCTTTTGTTGAGTGTATTACAAGACATGCCTTGTTCTGTCTGCGGATCTAAGATTATATGGACAGAGCTTCAAACGAATAGATAATTTTGTTAACAAAGGTGTATTTTGTACAGATGGAACTTTGTATGATTAATTTCAACTGTTTTAGATGATGAGTTACATTATTTATCCAAATATAAATACAACAATTTATTTAGATGAAATCTACGAATCACGAAGTGTACACGTTCGCCATTCTCCAGTGGACCATATGTGCGCCGTCGATAAACTGAGAGACACCTTTAATTTTTGATTTTAAAAGTCAAAATTAATGTATTTGGAGATCGCAGATTTTCGTTATATCTTGGATTATGAAATAGAATGAGGAGTTGATGTAAAATAACATTCGAAATATTTGACTTTCGTTACCCTTTAAATGATTTTCAGAACAACCTTTCCATTTTTAACAACTCAGATAGCTTTGTCATCTGCTCCGCACAAACCCTAGATAAAATTGACTGGTTCCCGACTACTTTGTTTTGGTGTTGTTTTTTAGAGATAGCATAACTCCATAAAGTTTTACAACAACCTCTTTTGTTTTCAAGAATAGCTTTATTTTTTTCATTTGTTTCACTTCTGGTTGAAAGTTTACCCCCTAAAATACTGTAAGGATAGTTTCATTGTTGATGTCTGATTTTTTTATGAAATAGCGTGCTGTATCAATGAATATAATATACGTTTGTTTTTCCTTGATTCAACAAAGACAAAGATAACAGTTTTATTCTGGTACCGACTCTACTAAGGTTAGGTTTTGTAAAGAGATGTATATTGTGCTAATATTGGGCAACCTAGAATATTTATTAACCCCCTCCCCTTCCAAAATAAGACAAACGCGGAATTAATTTATTTTTAGCAATCTAGTGGGTCAATTCTAAAAGAAAAAGAATAACCTATAGGCACATTAAACTGGATGTGCCACGTCTACAAAAACACAAGCACTTTTTTGCATGTTCTTACTCTGAATTGCTTTCAAAATGGCGCCCTGGCGTCCGAAGAAATGAGAAATTCTCATGTTGTAGCTCATGTTTTACCCTTTTCTGAAAGAGCTATAACTAGCTTTATTCATATAATTTTTCCGCTTTATTTGAAATAGACGTAATAATCATTTTGGGCAATGTTTATATGGCTTTCCCCCATTACATAGAAAAAAGCGACGCAATTACTGTTTTTTTATTTTCATCAAAATTGAAGCACCAAGCGCTCATAAAACGCATTAGTACTCACAAATAAAATTTTTCGATCTTCATCTGCTGGAAATGGCATAAAAGTGACAAAAAATCAAACACAATTTGGCTTTAAATTGATTTTTTTTTTCAAATCAAGGGAGGTAATTAAAAAATTTAAAAAGCTTATTTTGTAAACTGTAGCTGCAATAAAATAAAACCAGTGGTTTCTTAAACATTGAATTCTGTATATGCTGATTCTTTCTTACAACGAAATGGCTGCAGACAAATCTTATATCCATGATAATGTACAGAAAATGTACTCGAAAACACATACCGTATAAACGGTATATTTACTAGCTTTTCATATAATGTGCGCCACAAATTCTTGTATTTCGAATTCTGCGATTTTATTATAAAGCTGATATATTGTTTCTTTGCAGAGACTTTTATCTTGTTTAAAGGTTAATTAAGTTAGAACGCATAAAATGGTGCACCATTTTCTACACAAAAGTCACACGAAGGCCAAGTTTTCTTTTCAAATTGTCCACCCCTGTCTTCAAGCTTTGTGTGACGTTACCAAAAAAATCTAAACATTAACGATCGCAAAAAATGATAATTTGCACAAATTGTGTTTTACAAATACAATAAAACAACGAGCTGGTTAATTTTCAGACACTATTTTAACTGAAGTATGGTTAATTATTCTAAAAACCATCTTGAGTTAAATAAATTTTTAGGTGACTGTGCTTTTCAAATATTTCAATGAAATGCCAATATTTACGCATTTCTTTGTCACCCCAATTTATGTTATTTTTTAAGTTACACACCATTAAATCAAATCCTATAGTTATATATGGTATCATGAAGTCCTAATCTGATTTTGTTAGCTTCTGAAGATAATACCTTTGCCTATTTCTGGCAAAAATTAATTATGAGAGTTTTTTCATAGCATAACCATTTTCACTGTTGTACACCGTTCAGATGTTTTGCTATTGACAGTTCCAAAGCGGTAACCCCTCGGGTTCTCATTTTCGTTGTTTGTGGTGACCCCATTTTTAATTGATCTATAAATGAATTTATGCTATATTTTCCTTTGCTTTTTGACTGTGTAGGGAGACTGTGTCTTTTGACCGTGGTTTTTCCTGATATGCCTTTTTCCACATTTTTGTCATCTAATAATGGTGGTGTTTAACTTAAAATACAGCTATGTAATACGTGTACAACTGGTGGCATCTCTAACTGCTTGATTTTGAATCTGAACAATTGAAGAGTTGAAATATCAGTAAACGACCAATAAATGAAACCACTGTGTGAATCTATGCACCAAGACTTCAATTTGAGTTTTGAGAAGGATATCTGCGAATTTCTTCAAGGTTCCTTATATAAAAAAAAGCAATTTCTTTCTGACACGACTTTTCAAACTAATTTTATCATCTATTAAAGTCGTTGTGAAGTTGGAGAAATGGTAAAAAATTAGCGAGGAGTGAAGGATAGTAAAATTGTAAATCTGGCAAAGATAACCGACATCTTTAATCCAGATGATGAAATCCAATGAACTGGAGTTGCTTTGAAAATGAATGTCTAGGGAACATTTAAATACACATTAATGTAGGTCAATTAATGTTTGTAGTTTTTAATTGTGTAGTCACAGAACTAATGACACAATTGAGTTATATACTTGAAACATTGGACTCAGTTTAATAACAGCTATGGGCGACTTTAAAATAGTATTTGAAACAAAGCGTACAAGACAGCCAGAACTAGATATGTTTGCTTTTTGATATTTTTTCTTGGGCTAAAACTTTTTTCTGTTGTCAAGTTATAAGAAAAATAACATTTTTTTATTGTTATTATTTATTCTGTTGTTACCAGTAGAAGTTTTTTGAACAAAAGATATTGAGACTACTTCTTTATTATTCTATATTATCAAGAGGCAATGCAATAGCTTAAACATTATTCAATATTTTATCACATTACATACGTTATCACAGCCATTTTATGCAATTTGAATACCATCAGTATGTAGAAGTAAGAAAACACGAGACCACAAAATAATGATGACTATAAAGTTCTATTTAATTAGACAACATATTCCCATTACAGCTTTGTACTTAATGATAGAAAAGTATAATTTATTATTCAGTTAAAATAAAGCAGAAAAGAATGTCCATAACCTAGTGAGTATTTCTGTATAGATACAATATTAAAGTGAAAGGCAATAATGAGAAAAAATGATATTATTAGAAAAAATGATATTATTAGAAAAAGAATACGATGAATGATCAGTTCGCGCTGATACAGCGTAAAAGAAATAGCATTTGAAGCTTAAAACGTGAATTGCTGATATTTCGATACTGACAAAGTGCGTGAGGGCCGCCACTTTGTTAATTTGTTAATTGAAAACACACACTTCCGTGAAAAAAATATCATCAGAACTTTTAGCAGAGTTCTGATAACTGATTTGACAAAAATCTGTTGGACTTCTTGCTTATGATTTTTTAAGACAAACGAACATCTTTTTCCGCACCAAGAATTTTTTAAAATAAAGAAAAAATGATTAACAGAACGTGTAATATAAAACAATATAGATAGTGCTGAAACTCTATCCAAAAACAAACAGATATACTGTGATATTTCTATTCACAGAAATAAAGGTTTTTCAAATGCAGAGTCTGGTTTTCCCTGAGTATATTCTTATTCTTTTGCCAAAGATAACAAAAGCTGGTATACAATGGTATAAAAGTTGTTCAATACATACAGCAGGAAGATATAAAGTTTAAAAACATATGTGAATAGCAGCCGGGTATTATACAAAATAAACGCCGCTTGTTGTGAACAATGAATTCAGTGATAAGTTAATTCAAACCAATTCACTTTTTTTATGATTGCCTGGCGTTGCGTTAATATAAAATACAATGTAGATGTTAGAAATAATAGTTATACATGCACTTTGCAGATATTCTAAGCCACTTTACTTAACTAATCTCTTGATTTCAATAGTATCAACCTATGAAATGTAAATGAACTAGGAAGCTACACCAGATGGTACATATGTGTCAACGATTACAAAATGTTAACCTACATGTAATTTCATAAAGGTTCTTGTTAGGGGTAACAATATGAATTGCTAGATTGGTTTCCATGTGTATATTTATGTTCAAAGCAGTCAAAACTAAATGAAGTCCTAGAGAACGAATACACTTGATTTTTTTCATACTTACATTATGTTTGTGTTCATAATTCCTTAAAGGGGCTGTGCTCCAGATGACAAAAAAAGGAAAGTTTTCTTGTATTATAAATTTCTTGTAATATTTATGACCAATGCTTAAAAAATAACTTACTGACAAAAAATAAGTCAAATAGTTACATTATAAATTGATTTATTTCCCTTTCGAAGTGCTATACCGTAACGCGACGGTATAACTATATCGTATACAATTTAAAGTAAATAACTGTAATATCACATGCGGCGATGGTGGTGACAGTAAATGCGTTGGAAATATTTTGTTAACATGAGGGTCCAGAGTTCAAATCAGGCTGGAGCGAAAATATTTTTTTTTATTCTATTTTGACTTTTATAATCAGTTTTGAAGTAAAATATTATGTTGTTATAATCTCACGGCATCTAAATATATAATTTATGAAAAATTTTTTTTATGTCAAATCTGGAGTACAGCCTCTTTAAGACTCGTCATGTCATGTGAAGAAGTAACAAAATATTTTTACAAATAATAAAAATAATAATAATCATCATCATCATTAATCTAATCAACAGCAATATATCATTCATTTATCATCAATCATTTGTCTTCATCAGCATGAACGATTTTATCACCTTTCTTTTTGTCTTAAGCTTAAATATCGTCGTCATCATCATCATCATCACTGATGATTTCAGGATCGGTGTCAGGGTCACCTTCTTCGGGAACAAAGTTCTTCAAGTCATATTCTGGAATGTCTAGCTTCAATGTACCATAGTCAACTGAAAATAAAATCAGAAAAATTGTCTTAGATTTGAAAAGGTATCTGAAAAATATGCTTCATATGGTGAAGATCTAGACATGAAATGAAACAGTGAAATAAAAGTCCTTAACTGAATATTTTATTTATTCTTAGTATATCTATCATTAGTTATCCAAATAACAGTTTTGTTGTTCAAAAAGTAAGTTTCCAAATTATTATATTGATACTCTTAAGTAAATGAAAATTATCATGAAATATTGTTTAACCAAAAAGAAAATAAAAAATAAATATTTTAATTGATATACGAACTTTTTTATTTGCACTCTAAATCTGATTAGAATATTATGATCCCTATAGAAAAAATAATTAAAAAAAAGTAGATCACTGTAAGCGCCAAATGTCTGATCGGTACCGCTTTCAAAATGTGCTTTGCTTTAGTACAGTGTTGTTTAAAATGAAATTACAAATATGGACACAAGCAGATAGGTGCAATGAATACAAGGCAGCCAGACCTATAGACAAACATATCTACTCAAAGTATGCGACATATTGCCGCGATGTGGTCAATATAGTGTCAGGTTATTTCAAATCAGGTGGCGTACATATGAGTTGCAGAGGAAATACAAGCAGCATTCTATAATATATGACAACAGTCTCAACTGCCTCAATCTGGTAAACATGTATGCCACGTGTTCTACAAATCGTGTGATGTACTAATGACATAATGACATATTACAGGCAGTAAGCAATTTGTATCATAGAGACAGAAGGATAATGACCCCTTGCTTTATTCGCGTGAACATTAAGAATTCTGTCATGAACCAATGAATAACAAAGCAGACAGGCGTAGACGCAGGCAGTTTATTTGTTATGAGGCAGTAGAGACGATGAACAGGTTGGCAGACAAACAGATATTCCGCGACATATTGTCTCTGACTGGTAAATAATTGTACCAATTAATGTTCCTTATAGATACATAATGGCCAAGAACATACATGCAAGCAATTTTCTATATTTTTAAGACAACTATTTCAAACATTGACTTTAGAAATCCGGGTTTTATTTGCGACATGTCAACTTTCTATGTGATGAACACTTGTGGTAAATAATATTTAACGAATGATAGAATAACTGAGCCGGCATGCATTGTACATGGACTTTCTATGTTATTTAGGGACAGACGGACAGAGAGAAGCTGAGTTTCAGAAATCAACCTCGTGAACATTTGCGTCAAGTTATTTAAAGATACATCGAAGAATCACAGTCACAGAGAGGACAAGAACATAAAGGCTAACATTTGGAAAATGATTTGTTTCAAGTTATATAAAAACAAAAAAGTCATATTACAGAGCTGACATCAATTTGACACGGGCAGACGGAATGACAGATATATCCTCTTTTGGCGGTATGAAGTATTGTATCAAATAAGAATTAGCAGGCTGTAAGTATTTATTTATCCATCAATATAGCTGAGAAAAAAAAGACGATTAAGTCAAACCTTTCGGGACAAATGTTTCCAGATCAGCATCATTGCCCAATTCTACTGGTAGGTAAATGTCAGGTATTCTGATAAAATTTACGTCAGTTACGTATGGATGTCCGTAATGGATGTTCCATATAGTGACGTCATCAGATGCTGATGGGCTGGTATTTGTCGTGAAAAAGAAATGTCCACAGTCACTCCAATGTATGTTACTGACCTGACGTCAATGAAAATATAGCAAATCATTTTGAAGACAGAAAAATTAAGTAAAGTTGATAGCATTTACTTCAATGCCGGGGGAAAATCTGCCTTTTTAAAAACAAAATATACAATGTACACAAAAATTAAATATGTAATGTACATGTACACTGTAAATTCATATATAATTTAAAGTATGTACACTGTTCACTATGGCAGATCAAGTAACAGTGGATGGATCAATGGAGGGTAAAGCTGCAATATAAATAAATATATAAATACTAATGAAAAAAATAAAACCTTTCTTAAAAAACATACACGAATATATATAGTTATATATATAGGGGGGAACGATATATGTCGATGAAATGAGTGAACAGTAAAACAATTTATAAATATGAAGTTGAAAATATAGGGAAAAGATTGCTGGAAAACTTGTTTGATGAAAAAGGAATTTAGATATAAACCTGATGAAGAAATACTTGAACTACTCACAGCAGTGTCTAACGAATATGAAGCAATTTGCTTGTATGTTGTCTTGTCCCAAAGTCGTATACAATCTTCCTCATCCAAAGATCCATATGTTAGAATATATGGTGCTTTTTCATTTAAAGCAACTTTCACACTTGTTGTGTGACCTTCCATTCTGTGAAGCAGTTTCCCTGTAAAAGAACGGGGATGTTATGATAGTCACAATAAATAAAATGAGCAAACTTTAGCATTCATGGTATCTTCACAACAGTGGGAAGATCTGCCTTTTAGACTGGCAACATTTTCTGCCCCCTACCGACCAAATTCAGTGAATATGTAAGCACTTCAGCCGGTCAGAGTTGTATCTTTTATACGGGTAACATAACATGTTAAGACAATCGTTAATCTCAATCTTAGTTTTTATAAGCAACAGACTTTACATATACTACTCAAAATTTGATAGGGATCGCTTATAAGAATGTGTATATTTACTACATAAGGTTGAAAGGTTACATTTTTTGTTGTGGTTCTGAAAATATGTTCATATGACAACAGTTTGGTACCAAAAACTGAGTAAGTCTGTACACCGTTGAAGCGTGACAGAGGCTGAGCCATGGGAGGGGCACGAATTTGGGATAACACAGACAGAAGATGAAATAGAACTTTTTGGCAAAATCAAGTCTATGGCCTGAATTTTGCTTTAATATCGCGTGTGGTGTCCCTTTGCTTAGAGTACTGCTCTGCACCGCCTTCTCATGCTGCTAATGAGTCTCCGGATGCTTTGTTGTGGGAATCGAGCCCACTCGTCCAGAAGGGCCTGCTGTAGCCCAGGGACCGTGGTTGGCTGGACTGGGCGAGCAGATATTGCAGTCTACAGCATGTCCCAGGCGTGCTCTATTGGATTGAGGCCTGGAGACCTTGCTGGCCAGTCCATTCCCTCTATGGCTGCTGCCTACAGGTACTCGTCGGTGACCCTTGCCCTGTGAGGCCGGGCGTTGTCGTCCATTAAAATGAACTCAGGGCCTATAGCACCAGCGTACGGACGAACGTACACATCTAAGATCTCATTGACGTATCGTACAGCCGTCAATGTGCCGTTTTGAACGATGTGCAGGCCCGTTCTTCCCTGCATGCTAATGCCGGCCCACACCATGACTGAGCCCCCGCCATAACGGTCATGGGTAGCAACACATTGGCGGATTGGCGGAACACATGCCAAACGCTCATTGGCGGATCTCCTACCCGCACTCGCCTATCAGTGAAGTCCACACAAAATCTAGACTCGTCAGTGAACAGCACTGGGGTCCAATCATGCAGCGTCCACCTGGCGTGATCGCGGGCCCATTGAATACGTGCCTGGATGTCGTTTAACGTCAATGGGATTCGGATTGCTGGCCTTCTAGCCCTCATGTTAGCTGTATGAAGACGGCTCCTGATGGTTTGAGTGGAAAGTCTTACACCAGTGGCATTCTGGAAGTCATTTTGGAGGGCAGTAGCGGTAACAAAGCGCTGACGTCGCGCTTGAACGACAATAAACCGGTCCTCACGCTGAGTTGTGGACCTCTGACTCCCTCCGCCATGCCTATGCGTGACATGCCCGTAAGTTTGAAACCGTCGCCACATCCTGGCAACGGTGCTCTGGGACACCCCAAGGACACCTGCCACGTGCCGTTGGGAACGCCCAGCCCCAAGAATCCCTACCCCCCTATTCTTCTCCTCATCGTCAATACGCCGTCTTTGCCGTAGATTTGCCATGTCCAGTGCTAGGTTCGATATAAACGTTACCATGCACAATCGAAGTCTGAATAAAACGGATGTGTACATGAAGGTACATGCCCGCGGTGCACCACTTTTCCAGGGGTATCGCTTTTCCCGTGCATCTCGAGCCATGTACAGGTAAACAGTCAAAATCTGGACAGGTCGGCTTTGCCATATGAATAAACTACATGTATGAGAAAAAATCAGTTATCTTGAGGTTATTATTAAAAAGATATTTAAGAAATAAAAAGTGATCCCTATCAAATTTTGAGTAGTATATAAAGAAAATTTATCACAGAAAATCGGATGCGCGCACGGAAGCACACATGCGCGCGCACACACAAAATCAGATAGCAGAAAATGCTATTAGTTTTGTTTTTTAATAGGTTTGCCCTCAGGACAAAGTTTACCTGTGTTGTAGTCATACACACGTAATATATTGTCAAAGCCGACAGTAAGGACTTTATTTTTGTCTATCCAGTGAACACCATCCACCGACGTCGATTCGTCACTCTTTACAAACTTGTACTTCTTTTCATAGGCAATATCATACAATCGGAACTTCTCTTTTTCTGCCAAAATATACAACCACCATTTGAATATCCAATTTAAGAAACTACGACTTTCAAGTAAGTGATAATTATTCAGAATTGTTTTTCTTTTTCATAAATGTAAAAAGTCGTTGATCGCTGATTTAAAGAAAGTTAATTTACAGTTTCAAGTAAATATTCTCTCCAGTGTTTTGTTTGCTTTGGTTTGTTTTTGGGTTTAACGCCGATTTCAACATATAGGTTATATCTCGGCGGTCAGTCCACCTAGCCAGTTTTCCTGGATAACTAACCAGTAATTGCCAATTTCTCCGCAAGTGACTGACTACTGTTCCAACATGATCTACTCTGAATCAGCGGTGAGAGACAAATGAACGTTAGACTCAATGTCTGAGATCAATTGTCACGGAGAAATTTTGCCCTTCCCAGGGGTCGAACCAACGACCGATGGATTACTAATCCAGTGCTCTACCTATTGAGCTAAGCGGGCGGGCTCTCCAGTGTTTTGTTTGCTTGCCAGTTTTTATTCAGACTGGAATGGTCCACATCATGCATAAGTACCTGCCTTTTAAAAGTCAACATAAAAAGTACTGTAGACATACTATTTGGAATGTCCCAGACGACCATATGATCAACATCATCCCCTTTTGGTAGTCCTGGTAAAGTCTGATCTGTGCTAAAAAGTAGTCCAGTACCGTCATCACTGATCACTTTGTAGAAACCGAAGTATTCGCTGTACATCGGCTCTGGAAAATATATCCAGTGAAATATATGACTGGGAGATATATCTAGTGAAAGATGACTGGAAAATATATCCAATGAAAGATGATGTCACAGGTCTTTATAATGAATCACAAGAGACAGGTGACTATAGGATGTTGACATTACTATAGCATTGCTTATTATTACACTACCACCACCACCATCATCATCATCTACTGCACCATATCAACTCATCATCATTTCTACCATTGTTTGAATTAACCAAAGAATTATAACAGCTTTAAAATAAATCTTAGAAACAAAATTACAAGGACTATCTTACAAAATGATGTAGATTTCAGATATGAAAAAGAAAATTGAAGATTTTTTTTTAGTTTCGTCAAACCATGATGAAAGGTTGTATTGAAAAAGCACAGATAAAGTGAATGTATGCGCAAAGCAAAGACCTACTCACTTGATTCGATAGTATACAGCACTTTATGACCAACTAAATCAAACAGAACAAGAGGGCCTTCATCTAACAGTCCGCACGCCACAGTACCTTGTTCGTTCACCTGAAAAGTTCAGTGAAATGCACTTGCAAGTGGAATGTTTAGAATTTTCAAAATTCGACCTCCGAACATAAAGTTCCGATGAAAAGCCCCATAAAATAAAGAAGGGAATAGTACGTTTTCGCATTCGCCCTTTGTAATATGTGCTGTTTATTGGACACAAGGCTGCAACGCTGACTGGCTATTTGATCAGAATTCAGACACTCACTTATATGATGTAATCTTTTTGTTTATAATAACTGACCTGAAAATTTAAAAATGTTGAACCGAAAATTAACAAAATGCTTCCAAATAAATCTTTTAAATGAGAACTTTGAAACACTGCACTCATTTTGGAAATGTCGTTTTTCAAGTAGCTACAACTTGTAACTTGGCATTTTATCCTCTCCAGGTAGATCTTGTGCAGTTTACAAATGAGCATTTTTTAGGGAAATGAGTTTTTTTATCTAAATACATTTACCGTAAGTGAATCAATATTTTTGGGTTGTCCAGTCTTGATGACATACGCAACTTTGCCGTCGGTCATATTGTATGCCTTTAGATTTTTCTGACCCCTTGACACAGTGACGAGTTCTGTTTATGATAAGAATAAGTGTCAGCATGATAGTTGGCACGATTAGCCAGGTGATGTATAACACCACTGAAGGCACGTAAAATGGGAAACAGTTACCACGATATCTGTATGAACATTTTATTATCTGTTTACTTTGAACTTGTTTATTTTATATCGAAAATTCTTGCAACTTAATGAAATATTTATCTGAATTTCTCTAGCTTATTGCTTCTTTGATTAAAACCGGTGCTCGCGCCGAAAGTGTGGAATTTACTAAATTACTGTTATCAATAGTTGGGTTTATAGCATGCAAACTCCAAATCGGGAGTCCGGCAATCGATCACTTCCCCTCTGTTTACTTAAGACAGTTGTCAATACAAAAATCTGTATATTACGAATTATATTGCTTTACTAAATATCGAGGGTTCAATGCAAACTATCGTAACTACATTTAATATGAGGAAGTACAATAGTTCGGCACTGAGCCGTCGATATATTTTCATCTAAATCAGGTTTCAAAATGGTTACACAGGATTTGAACAAGCGTATACAATTTAAAACTGTTAAGATAAAATAACGCACGCACGCACATACACGTTTTGCTTTCGGAATTGACCATAAGGACAAGACAAAATGATCATTACACACGTTTTCTATACTGCAAGACATTTTAAAAAATATAAAAAATAAATGATATAGTACTCCACTTACCGTTTCGTTTGGTAACAGTGAAATCGCCATGATCACAGATGAACCCTTGAAACGTAAACACTATTTCCATTGTGTCTAAGTTAAACAGAAGTAACTTTCTGTTTATTTTCATGATAAGTCGCTTGTCATCTACTGTTGCAACTATTTTGAAACTTTGTCCAATCTACAAAAAATGCATCAATTAACAGAACATGTTTTTCATCATGTGAAACTTTTCAAATTCTCATTTATACATCAATCTATATTTCTATTAGAAATTTTAAATACCATTTGTTAATTATTAATACTTAACCCAAGACATTTCGAATGGAAATGGTTAATTCATCAGTATTATATAATTCTAAATGTGATTTTTTGACTTTTATTAAATGTTTGCTATTTTATGCTTTAAAAATTGATTATTTGAATGCAATTTGACGGAAGGGAACCTGTAATGAACTTAGGTTTAAATAGTTTATAACTTTTATGGATACCTGTGTCCTTAGTTTTAAGTAAGTTCTACTTTCTTTCTTGTTTTTACTTTAAAGTATCAATGTATCTTGACATAAAAAAGCTTACCAATTGAATTTTCCTCACAAATTTGTCTTCTATAAAGTCATACACAGCGATGGTCTTGTTTTCAGCATCCTTTTTCACAGTACCGATGACCACAATGTATCTTGATGAAGGAAGAGGACAGAATCTTCTGCAAAATGAAGAAAAAAGAGCATAAGAGTGGGCATTCAATTATTTTAAGAACTTATGTGCGTAACAATGATGCAGAAAATGACAAGACTTGTGTGAGATTCGAACTCATACCCACTATAAAGGTCATTGTCAGTCTAAAAGGTATGACTTTCTTTCAGTAACAGTGATTTAAAAAAAGCGTTGAGGAGTCCTTTAAGTAGACATTGTGTTTACATACTGTTTTTAAGCTCGAAGACTCTAATCGCATCCTGAATGTGCCAAAGACAACTAAACTGATTAACAGGTTCAATGACTAAATGTTAGTAGCTGTTTTCTAAAATATTTTGGGTTGTATATAGAGAACATTTGAAATAAGTTTGTATGGCTTCCATCACAATCTATGAAAATAAGTAGATATGGTGTTTAAACTGTTGAGAGATTGCCTGCTAAATGAGGCAAAGAATAGACTCGAATGTTGGTTTTGTTGGCATGTATTCCTTATTGGCTTTGGTCTATTTAACGAACCTTCATGGTGATAACATTTTAAGCGATGGTAATGGAAAACAACTCAAACTTCTGCAGCCTTTAAAACTACTTTTCTTTTGTTCGATTTGAAATCCAGTTTTGTGGCTTGAAATAAAGAGTGCACTGAATAGTTCGCTAAAATTATGAAGAGCAGTATAATTAGATAAGTACAGCTGAACTATTTATTCTTTCATATAGTCTTTACTTCATAAACATTTTTTGTTTTCAAATAGAGCAACCCTTATATGTAGAATGCACTTAAGAAATCTTTTACTTTTTTTCTAGAAATCGTCTGACATTTTTTCTCTATTCTGAGGCCCTCTCCCCTTCTTTCTCAACGGAGAGTTGCTTGCCTTACCTATAGTATATAATATTAAAATTGATGTGTGTACATGATTAATGTGGCAGAAGAGCCATGTTATATTTTTGCATTTTTAAGCGTTCTTACTTGAAGCATATGATATGGTTGCTGTTAGATGGGGGAATTATGACAAAGAAAAAATTCATTATTTCAATGATTATGGACGATTATAGTTTTGCTCATGGTCACATGATCTATTTTTTTCAGAAGCACTAGCCTCACTGAATTATTCCTTTATCGGTGAGAAGGACTGCACTTAGAAAGTTATGTATTTGAATTTTATAAAGTTCTTTTCAAAAGTATCTAAAATTAAAATGATGAATTTAAATGTTAAATATGGCAAAAGTTAAAGTTCTATTTAATCCATTATGACATGATATTGTAAATGTCTTATTGCAAAATAAAGATAACACTCATACTCGATTTTTTCAATTTCATGTAAGTTGTAATGGTCCTTCTCGTCTGCTGTTTGTTTTCCTTTCGATCGATCCCAGATGCGTAGATTACAGTCGTCAGCGACAGTGACTACAGTTTTCATATCTCTCGATTTCGCTGTCACCACATCTTTTTTATGCTCAAGAAAATCAATTTCCTTAACAATAAACACAAACTTAGGTAAGTCGGATTATTGATATATTCAACAAAACAATTTATTAGCTAAATGTACCAATTTCTGATTTTAAAAGATCCACAGACTTGATACTTTAATACTTTGCATAAAGATGATGATAAAAACGACGTCATCATCATCACATTTCATATGATAACATATTACTATTATCATCATTGTTTTCTATATCATTTTATACTACTTTTTCTAGTTATATTGATTTAAGTCCGTTTCAAATGGGTAAAAAAAAGTCCTACCATGTGATCTTTATGTGTAAAAGAAAAGCTAAAATGGGCAAAGGAGATACTAATTTATTTGCTACAGAACAAATACTAGATGGACAATAAAGTGCTATTTACCTGCATCGTGTTTGTATCATAGATCAAAAGTTTGTTTGAGTCATGCACGTAGAAGTAAAGACCATCAGATGAAAAGTCAAGACTTCTGAATGACTTATCTTCATTCGCTGTAATGTAAAAAGTAATTCCGCATTCAACAGTCATATCAACATATCAAGCTCTTAAAGCAACATAAATTGTTTAATTCCTATTCTTATAAATTTCTAAAATGGACTGGTCAATGCATTCTTTAAGCTGGAACAGACCCATTAAACAATTATTAGATAATCACATACTAATGCAACGAGGTCTTATCATTGTTATCAAGGGCCACACACTAGCTACAAGCAATGTCACTTGCCGCTTTCAGGGTAAAGGATAAACATATATGTATAAGATGTCTTAAAAGTTTGTAATTTGATAAGAGTTGTCTGTGGTGACTGATTTCTGCTATTTTGTTCCGTCGTGTTGGCGGGCAAAAACACGACTACACGATAGGACAACAAATGTGGCATTTATCTTATTGGCGCGCTCGTTTGTCGTTTTTTCTTGTTGACGTGCTGTCGTCTCGCCAACACGACAGAACGACATTTTGAGGGCGCCAACTCGAGATTTCAATACCCTCCAACACAAAAACATGACAATTACATTTGTCGCTCCGGCGACCTTTGAATGTCGTGTTGGCACACAAACATGTCTTTCTTGCGGTTGTATCCAGTAAACGCGCCAGCATGACAGAACGACAAATTTACTTTGTCGTTCTGCTGTCTTTCGGCACGCAAGCACATCCTTTTTACTCAAACTATTTACACTGCAGATTTCAATCCATACTTTATATGGAAGCCCAAAAATATAATTTATGTTTTACTCACAAACTTGTATAGATCCTTATCCAGATGTTCCCATATGACTGATCAAGAATGCATTAATCAGCCATCATAGTTGTCCTTAGTAGCACTAAAGAAGTATATTTTATGCAGTTCTGAACTGTTACCATAATGTAAAGGGCAGTAAATAATGAATATTATATAATTTAAGAAGATTTTTATAGTTTTAGAGGTCATACATCTGCGCCGTCACATTCCCCGCAGATGGTCTGGTAAAAAAGTTATGTACCTTCGTGCTTAAGTAATATTTCATTATCTCATTTCATAGAATTGTTTTGATATTATTTACATGGTTTTTAAAGGGTAATTTAAATCACTGGAGTCTTGTTAATTATGGCTGTAATGAGAAACAATCTTTCACAACAATTTGGCCCTTTCGTAAATATAAAAAGGCGTAAAAGATTAACATATACTAACCAGGTACGGATCTTAATTTGGTTCCGTCGAAGTCTGCAAAAACAATTTCACTGGTAAACAGTGTGGTATAAATGAGGTAGGTTTCATCTGGATGTATTGCAATTGCTTCAACTTCATGTTCTTCAAAATCATCATCTTCTGTTGGAATCTTTTCAAAACCTCTGAATTTGTTCTTGAATGACATCTTTGTAAGGTCAAGGACGGTGATGAAATATTGATCATCGTTACACAGAGCGACGTAGTTTGTAGACCCTGAGTTATACAATATAATAATATTTGTCACATATAAACGTATTTTTCTTATGTAATATGTCCCTTGCGTATTTATGTACAATGCACAGATGTTATCACAATTCTGCATATTTACTCATTTCGTGTTTCTGTTATTCCTCATATATACTTGTTTAATTTTATTTCTTTTCGGTAAATTTTGACTGTTTATTTGAAATATTTTCTTTGCGAACGTTTCGTTAAAGCCCTTTGTAAAATAGTATATAGTCACAGTCAACCCCGACAGTTCAGTGTAACACTGTATTAATTAACTTTGATATGTCTAATCGGAAGTTGCTTCTATTCAATAATTTACAGAAACAACAATACATATATCTTAAAATGGTGTCTGTTTCCATCAAAAGAAAGAACATAGTTTTGTATATAAGTATGTTCGCGTACGCTAAATAATAAAAAGAAATTACAATCTGTTTACCGCATGGTATACTCATTGGCCCAAACATCATTTTCTCTGGATGGATCACAGTCTGTACAAGCTGGCCTTCTTTTCTAAGGTCATAAACAAGCACTGATTGCTTACTACATACAAGCAACAAAGTTTTGTCTTCGCCAGCAACGCATATACACGTTTGTCTAATTGATGAAGTTACTTGGACATCAAAACACTTTGTACCTAGCAAATGGAGATATTTTTTTTATGAATTGACATCAGATTTATTGAGTAGGTTTTCATCATTTATTTCGATTTTAAAGACTTTCAGTTTCTTTTAAATGTATACAAGACGATATGATTTTGGAAAAGATATAGAAGAAAATGGCACTAAACATTTGAAAAAAAAAAGATGTACATGTTTTATTCATACAACCACGTTGATGATGTCGTTGATTATGATAATGATGTTGTTGTTGTTGATGATGATAATAATAATATTGTTGTTGTTGATGATGATGATAAAGAAGAAGAAGATGATGATGAATATGGTAAAGAAGATGATGATTATTCAGTTTTAATTGATAAAGATGCCACTGTCGACATCACAAATACCTGTTTCAACTTCCTCAATGGCAACAGCTTTTTCTTTTTCACACACTAACCACTTGTCATTGTTACAGAAGTAAGCATTTGTACACTGGCCCTTGCCTGTGACATCTCGCTTTAGTTTCGCTGCTTCTATATCCCAAATTTTAATTTCATGCTCTGACTGACATACTGTAAGAAAAACGTTAAAATAGATGTCTTATATCACTGAAATGATTTTCCAAAAATGGCGTCACAAAAACTGTGCGACGTCATCAAAAGTGGCGTCTGTCTTGAGTTTCTTTCTATGCAACAGGATACAATACTAAGTTTTTCTGAATAAAGAAAAGTAAAAATCAAAACATCTTTTACCAGATCAGTCAAACTCGACATTGAAAAACAAAATATTCCTTAACATTTACTTATCACTACGAGGCTTCATTTTGAGTGTAAGTCGCCATGTATTAAGACTATATTTCCAAGTTTGATAACTCAACCGAATTTCAAAATTCTATGATCATCTACTTAAATGAACAGACAGTCTTAACGTGTTTATGTTTGAAACCTTTGTAATAATTGGCTTCAAACTAACATGTCTTTTGCCTGGGCAGCCCTTAATACTTACAGCTTTTTATTTACATGTAAGTAAATACGTCTTAGTGCATCATCGCTTCAGAGCTGTTGCCATTTACGTACGGACAAACTCTGTTCGTAAACTCCTATATAAGAGATAATGTTTACAGACCATACCAGTTAAAGCAAGCTTTCCATCTTTTGTCATGTCCATCATGTCTACATCTGTCTTATGGGCAGATATGCAGTGAACCAGTTGTCCTCCCGGCTTGTCTAAGTTACGTCTTGTAGGTTCTATATATGTCTTCGGATAGGCTTTTAACTGTTTCAAGAAAGCCTTTGTAGTCTGGAATATCAGGAAAACGAGAATATATATGCGAAACGTTGGCATCGATAAACTTTATTTATTTCTGATTTTCCTCTGATTGTTTTCTGGCTACATATCTCATAACGGGTTGTCAGTTTCAGTGTTCTAGCACATTTTTGATTTTTTATTCTTAAGTTTATATTATTTTGTAGAATATTCAGTTTATCAAACATTTTCGATGAGAAGCAAAAAACACAAATACACAGTTTTCTCCAAATAGACACACTATGCCAGTCGAAATAATGGCAAGTAAAATACATAATGATTTATTTAATGAACTGTTCAGTATGTCTGTCATGTGAAGCTTTGACCTACATCTATTCAGTTACAAGTTGAATTCTTATAATACGTTTTATTTTCCCTGCATTTAAATGTATTTGTTTACCTCATTGTCGTCCAATCTGCCTAGCAGCTGTGGAACAACCTGTCCAGGGTCTGTAATTAGTGCTTTCTGAGACAGCAAGAGAGACTCGTGTATCATTTTTATCAGAGCATTGTCTGGGAACGATGCCCGTGCAGCAGTAAAATCGCCAAACGTAGCCCTGAAGCAAATACAGTCATAAAGATACACGTCTTTGATCTTATTTGATGAACTCTTACCATTCTTTATATCTTAAATGTACTCGTGCCCATTTCAATTTGGACTGATCTATTAATTGTTATTGGGATGCATTCTCAAAAACTCACTGACTGAATGGCAAAATTGTGCAGACCATGGTCGGATTGCACGGTAGTTCAAAGGCAGGGTCAATAGCCTCCGGCAGTGTAAGGGTTAATGTACTTCTCAGTATCTGTAGATGTATTTTAGTGGGATAGTGATTTAAAATGCCTTATCAAGAAATGGTCAGCTTTCATGAGAGAAAATACCAATGAGGAACTCGGTGCCATAACTGCGCAGATGACACAGTAAAGAAGTAAATGCACGAAGCACAAAGTCGACTTTTGTAGTTTTATAATCTAGCCAATTTGAAGCGAGTGACTTTAAGACTTGCCTAGAGCTATCATAAATTTGCCCACGTTGTAAGTTTAGTAAATTTCCGGGTCAATTAAGTGCTAGTGATTAAAACATACCAGTCTATTTCTTCTTGTTTACCATAAAAAGCTAACAGATACTTACAGCAATGGCATGGCGGCCAATTTACAAATCAAGAAATGAACGTTGACCAGACATTCTTGCTCCAGTTGCTTCTCCTGGCCAGCCTTTATCCTATGGTAAGGCAGATTGTTAAGAGCACGGATATTGTAATCCTTTCCACTAAATTCCAATGGCTGTGCTGACACATGTCTGTCTTCTTCCCCTTTTTCGCCTTTGGCTGTTGTATATGGTTTAAGTTTGCCTGGGAAATTGCAAGTGGAAGAATTAACATTTTTGGTAAAATGCATGGTGCATCGTTACTGAGCCTTCCTTTTAAAAATTATAGTTAATTGTGATATTTTCTTAGAAACAAAATAGGACAAAAAATGGTGAATAATTTAGTTTTCCTGAAAAAAAATGGTTTTTGCCTTCAATGCGAGTGAATGTACATGTAAACAGGAGAGTATTCCTGGAAAATGTATGTTTTTTTTTCACTTTTCTCTTCAAAATGCATATTTACTGTTTAAATTTTCCTTAAATGAAAATGCATGGTTTATTGTTTTGGTTTTCCTGAGAAAAAAGAACTTTATGTATATGGTATTATATTTATTTTTAATTAGGCTTTTCAGAAAACAAAACAAAACAGAAACCCCCCCCCCCCCCCCAAAAAAAAAAAAAAAAAAAAAAAAACGCACTGCGTGTACTATATATTTTAAGTTCTTTAAAACTGTTCTTCAGTTAACCTTTGTTTTAATCGTAGTAAGATTTTCGGATAGTATTTTATTTTGAAAACCTTGTAAACCTTTTGCAAAATATTTTCATACAGTTAGATCACCCTCAGAAAGCTAAATATTGAAAGACTTTGATGCAAGGTCTAAATATTGAAAGACCTTGATGCAAGTAGTATCATTTAAACATCACAATTGTTCAATAAGGAAAGACACATTTTTCAGTTTAAGTTCCACTACCATTTGCCCAAGTTCCGTTGAAAAAATCGGCCAGATTTTCATGGATGATTTTATTCACTCCTGGGTCGGAGCAGTATCTTGCCTGGGCAGCTTCAATGAACTGTCTGTGATACCAGTAGAGTACTCTTGTGCCATCAGCACCTCTCTCCACTGAAAATAAATTTTCTAAATATTTGTGTCCATACACAAACCAAAATAGACAGATGTAGCTATAATGAAGGGCCATTTTTTCAAACATGTCTTCGTCTAATTTTGAAACCCCAGTGTTTAGTTTGTCCATTTAAGCAAATGCACTGCATCAGTTAAAATAAACAAACAAATAAAAAAAGTTTACGAAGAAAGTACAAGAAACCTTACACCAAAGGTGCTATTATTATTCATTTACAAAGTTGATAATTTACATTCAAACTACAAGTTGATAAAAACAGAAAGACGGAAGTTGTTTCATTATAATCTCAGTTGTTACCTAAATACTGGCTGAGGTCACTCCTTATCCTGACGAGTAAGAGGGGAGGTAACCGACGCATTGGAGGAGTCCAGTACATATACACGTCATTTAGCACGTCATCGTCGCACGAGAGGATATCCTCAAGCTCGGCCTCCGAGGCTCCATTGTGTGCTGTAAGTATAGAAGTTTCCGTCACTGATATTTTTATGATCATTGACATAATTACCAGTATTATAAAAAAAATAAAATGAAAATAACGAAAAGTGAAGGGGAAACGTTTGCATGAAAAGGGGAAACGGGAAACGTTTGCATGAAAAAGAGTATGCATGGCGCACCGCATTGCAAGATCACTACAAATGATTTTTTGTATATCCTTAGTATAAAAACAATAGACAAGTGATGAAAATAAAACGCAGTCACTCACCTAAGGTAAGATAAGCCAGCGCTCTTGAAACGAGCATTTTACCATGTATCTTCTCTAAGTTTTCAAACAAGTGTTCAATACTTGAGCGCACCGTTGTCTGCAGAACAACTTTGTCCATCGGATGAAACGATGTCCAACTTGTACTCTCCTCAAAAGACAGCTTCAGAGTGAACGAATAATAAAAAACATGTTAAGAATAATTTATAATTTTTACTCTTAGACACACGTTTTTTATGTTTAATTCAGATTTAATGATTTTGTTAAATGTAACTCTTGTAGACTTAACTTTGTCTTTTTTAGCCTTTTTAAAACATTAGTTGTAGTTATATATTTCTTTTTAAAACTAGACATGTGTTCTTAAGACATGGATGACCCAACATGCCGCTGTATTGTCACAATAAATCCTGGACAATAGATGTTATCCGGAACTCGGCAAATGTGGGTTTTTCCAAGCTAATCCGGGGGTACAAACAAACTTTTACCGTTATGGCTTCACGGTGCACAACCCTTCACAAAAGGTTGATCAACGTGTTGCCTTGTTGTAACTGTAAAAGTTTGTTTGTACCCCCGGATTAGCTGGGAAAAACCCACATTTGCCGAGTTCCGGAGTAAGTCTATTACAGCTGCGTATAAAGTTTAAAAATGCTATTTTTAGCTTTATCAGGGGGCATAACTATGCCAATCTCCAATACATTTGTGTCAAAATACCCAAGGGCGTAACTTTAGGACACTGTGACAGTGGGACGGACAGACAAGGGCAAATCTATATACCCCTCCCCCCAAGTGTTAGAGGCATAAAAGTGGACCAGTTATGGATAATCACAACGTCATTAAGCCCTCGGCAATATATCTAACGGCTTCATCAGGCCTAAGTAGAGTGGCTTCCCTTCCCTACTTCAAATTTTATTCAGTTAATTGGATGATAAGCTAGACTGTCGAGTCACTTACTTTAAGGAAAAGCGGAGTAGGGCATTTGTCAAACGCTTGCAATACCACTTCCATCTGCTTATCTGTGAGTCTTCTTTGCCTTATTTTTAACCAATTCTGCAAAATTGTTCCAACGTCACTCTTGTCCAGAACAGGAACCTCTACGAAATTCTCAGCAGACTGGATGGCCGACTGTTTTCAGAAATAAAGCAAATACATAGTGGATGTTTCACCTGTCTGTTTTTGACAGCTGACAAAGCGTTGCACTTTTTCTCTGATATTTTATCAGAACTTTCGTTGCAGAAATATACATCATAAAGACACCATGACATGAAGCTGAGGTACTTGTAGACAGCGTGGTCAGACTGAAATGTCGTCTGCTGTTAAAACAGCTCCCAAAACCGTCAATGCACAACCGTTATTGTGCTGCTTCTGAGACATATGGAGCCTACTAGATTTTATCGATTTGTTTATTCATTAATTCCTAACCCTTGACGTCTTTTTTTACGCAGAAGGGAAGCTGATACTTAGAAAGTGCATTGTAAAATTTGAATGGTTTATAATTTTTTAGTGAGTCTGTGTTTTATCAACTCGTTTTCCTAAACAGTTATTGTCTGTAAAACCATTCAATACATAAAATAACTGAAATTTCAATTTTCTATGAATGGCTAATACTCCATAAGGCTTGACTTGCTGTTGTGTTCTTTAAGACCAGCTTAAACAAACATTCAGAAAATCGACGTACTGGTGTATTGTGTATTTTGAGATATTACAGAATTAATAAGTCCAATAAAAATGAATGTCATATTACCTTGAGTGCTGGAAAGCACTGATATATAGGCTCGGGCAATGTAGAGACAACCACCCTTGTTGAAGCTGTTACCTTGTTAAACAACCATGCCATCTGCCTGGCATCATAAGCGGGATCAAGCTGGTCAAGCGAGTCAAGAAACAGCAAAAGCGGTTGCTGCGGACGTCCTTTAATAAGCAGCGTTTTGAAGTCAGCGATTTGCGTATTTATGTTCTGGTAAAAGACAAACATTTTAAATGAACTTTTATTTCATCTGATACGCTACCACTTTGGAATATTAGCAGTACACGTTCATCTCATTAAAATTTATGTATTTCATATCTACATGATTGTGTTGAAATAAAACAACATTAATGATTGACAATTTAAATGTTAAAAACAAATAATGCAGGATAGATAGACTTATAAATAAGGGGTGTCATGTTATTTGTGTAAGAAGGTAGATATATTGTGACTGATAAGAATAGTCAAAAAGATAGGCCCATCAAGCAATGGAAAGGTAAAAAAAAAAAAGTGAAATGGATCTTTTCAGTTGTTAACTGCTTTTGTTACGTTCTTAGTTTAATGTTTCAAACCAAAAAGCAGTTATATTTTTATCGGGAAACAGCAATCGCTATCTATGGTGGCATATTAATGCTGTAAAATTGTTACACGATTGCATTTGCGAACCTTAACTGGTCATCTTACAGCAAAAGTATGCAACCATAGCTATCACTCTAAAAGCAACACATCATTTAATTCAACAGATTTTTGTATGGTGTTTCACTCTTATTCATAACATATATTACATAATGCAGACAAGCCATGCTTTTAGTCAAATACATCATGATCATTACATAATGCAGACAAGCCATGCTTTTAGTCAAATACATCATGATCATTACATAATGCAGACAAGCCATGCTTTTAGTCAAATACATCATGATCATTACATAATGCAGACAAGCCATGCTTTTGGTCAAATACATCATGATCATTACATAATGCAGACAAGCCATGCTTTTGGTCAAATACTTCATGATCACTCCTATTAGAACTTGGACAGAACCAGCGCTGATGGAATGTTGAATCCGGGTAAGCAAGTCGCCACTTTGGCCTACTAAAAGCAGCTTCGTTCATAAAGGAGACATAAAATCTTAAATATCTACATGCAGATTTATAACGCTAGAGTCTTTATTTACTCACCTGTACTCTGGGTACACTTGGGAGCTTGTATGCTCGCCTGATTTGTGAACAGATGCTGTACAGTAATGACATTAAGTTTGAACTTTCAGGTGTAGTTCCCAAAAACCTATTACAAAAAAAAATGAAAAAAAAATGAAAAGCATTGTTTTTTTTTTGTTCTTGTCGAATTTATATAGACATCTCATTTGTAATGTTTTTATACATGTTTATACATGTTTTTCATGCTTCATTGTGACAGAGCTAAACTGTCCGTGTAATTAGTTTATACCAAAGTTATTTTAGTTCGATTGTGTAGGAAGCTTTTAGCTTATAGACACACTCTCGAATCCGTTCCTGGAACCAACCAGTACTAAGCAATGAGTTGCTCAAGGAAACAACGGCTTGCCCCTGACTGGGTTTGAACCTTTGAGGCTAGCGATCCTTTGACTACTAGTCCGACGCGCCAACCACTCGGCCATGCCGCCGTCCGTGTAATTGAGTACTATAAAGAAGCGAATGTTGAATAACATGCACTTCCTATTTGAAGGTATCGATTCATCAAAACGCTGAAGTATAAAAAGGAGTGTACAAAAGTCAAATAACGGATAAGTAGATAGACAGACCTCCCCTCCTCCAGGGAGACACAATGCATCCACAAATGAATTAAAGTTCTGGAGTTGAATCCCTAGCTATAATGTTTAAGCACCTGTTGTGACATTCATGTTGAAAGCACATACATGGTTTTGTATTTGACAAACCTTCATTCTTTGGGAACAATTGTATAAATTAATACTAAACTAAACAAATCTATGAATGTCGTAGTTTTGGAGCAAACTGGACATACAGCGTGGCTATTCATTAAAATAACTTTGTGAATGCTTGAACTACTGCTGTGACCTTGGCCATGAGAGAAATTGTAGCATGCAACAGCATACCCACGTGTTTTTGGTTACATTTGTTTGAAAGTATACCAAAATCCATCCATAAATGTAGACGGTATAAAGAGGACAGCACAAACAGCATGCCTATACGGCTGAACATAATAGCAACCCCTATCAATGTTTAAGCACCTACTGTGATCTCGAAGTTTATAAATGTGGAAGTTATTCGCGGTCCCGAAATAAGAGACCACCAAATGAATTGACAGACACGTGAAAACCTATAGTCCCCGGTCGGCAGCAGTGGACTAACAATAACATCATCATCATCATCATCATCATCAACAACAACAAAAACAACAACAATGTTTTCATTTCCCCTCTTAAATCATAACAAAATTAATGTTCTCATTTGAATGATAAAAGAAAAGTGGTCACCCTAAGTATTGTGAACGGTGATTTGCTGAATCTAAAACAGGTATTTATTATTCTTTTAAAATAATTTGAAATTCTTTACAATCAATGATAAGTTATCTGTATCGTATTTAGATACCGCCTTATAATTTGTTTTACCTCAGCATCTTAAAACTTGTTTACCTTAGAATAATGACAGGCGATTTGTTTACCTTAGAATAATGACAGGCGATTTGTTTACCTTAGAATAATGACAGGCGATTTGTTGATCCAGCTCTTGGCCGTTTTTGCAGCCATTGCCATTATAGAGGTCTTGCCAGAACCGCTAGCTCCGTGTAATACAAATGGTTGATTTGTACCATTGCTGCAAATATATTCTTGTATTTTCTGAAAATCAACAGTTTTAGATATTGTTTTCTGTCATTGAAACGAAACAAACAATATGTTTCATGATATTAAGATACATTTAGGTACCTATCATGTTTGACAGAATGTTTAAGATATTTGTTATGAAGTCATATTCACGAGTCAATATCTATGGATATTCAAAGCAGTTTCAGCATATCAAGTTTCTTAGAAAAATAAGTAACAAATGGCAAGAAGTATGCTTTAATAGTACCCACAAATAGCTAGGCTAAATTTATGGCTCATATAAATTCCTGGCACCTGTTTCAACGGAAGCAGGTGACCAAAAAAATGTGCTACCAATATTCTCCATACAGGTGTAGAGGTGTAAATCTTACTCCCAATAACTTTTTTACGGAAGATTTTATTTCATAGTAAACAGAACCATAAAAACAACAAAGTTTCTAAAGTAACCACTATTTATGAAGCCTGCAAATTACCTTTAAGGTGTCTTTTTGTCCAGCGAAACCGTCACATTTTGACTGACAGAATCGGATGTGTTGTATACACTCGTCTACCAGCGGGCTGTCAATTTTCTCTTTCTCTGCGACTGACTGGTCTATCATGTTAATCATACTGTTGACAAAATCACCACACAGTGATTCCAGATACTTCTTATGTTCTTCAACGGCGTCAGGGTCAATACCTTTAACAAGAAAATGTAACTAAATCTTAAGGAACTGCTCGAATGTAACATCACTGTCTTTATTTAACACTCATCGTTTCGGCAAGTGAAATCAGTCCACATTTTCGTGTTTGTAAGGATTTCTAATAGAACATTTTCAAACGCGGCAGTAATTTTTTATACTTATCAAGGGGAGTTGCTCCCCTTTAGAACTTTTAAAGCTTTCTTTAAATATATATTTGTTATTTTTTCAATAATAGCTTATTTTAAATAGGTAAGTGTCGCTCCCTATAATTATAAAAATAGAAGAATTTTTTTTTTTTGAAATTGCCAGCTTATAAGCAGTTGAAAAAGTACTTCAGAATGGAATGCGAGAATTTTATAACCACGTAAAGTATTTTAAATATCTTATCTGTTTGAATATATAGTTTTTTTTAAAAAAAATGTAAGATTCTGTCTTTTTTATTTTAGTTTGAAAACGATTCATCTACGATTTTCAACTTGTTCAGAGATGACGTCACTCGGTCAGATTAATCTAAAAATTTTAATATTTTTATAGAGCCTCAGTTTCACCATTTATATGTATATGCATGATTGTAAATTAGAATGAAAATAAACTGTTAACAAATGTTTAACTTGTGCTAATTTGAGGAAATGATAATTAACGGCACTTGACACTTGACATTGGGAAGGAAGGAAGGAAGGAAGGAAGGAAGTATTTTGCGTTGAAGGAAGCTCCTTTGAGTATCTTCATTCGTCTCATTCTGATTATTCCTAAGTGATAAAAACTGATCACTTGAATTAACAAAGGGTTTAAAGGAATTCAGTTTGTTACTTTGTGTAGTGTGATAATTGGGCGGGTGACTGCAAAGAAGAAACTTTTAAATGAATGAATAAGAAATTGTCATATGTATTTTGCGGTTAAAAAAATCAGATTCCTTTAACGACTGACTCACAGAATTTAGCTGATTTTTTCTTTAAGATTTAAAAGAAGTTAATATACTATTGAAAAAAACCACATAATATTATGCTTCTATATACAATGAAAACTAAAAAAATGATTTCACAAGGATTCGAACCCAAGCCCTTTCGGCTATTAAAATATAGAACGATGATCCATAGATCCAACACTGAACCATAGAGACTAGTTATCACCACTCGTTAAAATTAATGAAATAACTAAAGTATCTATGATTCAGTAACTTAGTTTAAATATGTTCTTCACAATTACAGCCAGAATTTCTAGATGTATAAATATTTATTTTTCTTTTCATCGTCCGCCCATTTGTCAGTCGCTTTAAAGTGAATTTTAAAATCTAATTGTACATTTTATGTTTTTTTTTTTCTAAGTGAAAGTTTTTAAATAAAAAAGTAACCATTTCATTTCTTTTGAAATACAATTAGATGAGAAAAATAATCGACACATTTTGGAATCGCTCGAAAAGGGAAACAACTCGTAAAGCTATTTTGCAGATCCTTCATATTTACTTACGTATCCATTCTGTAAACTATCTGAACGAGTTTTTATCTTTCTTTTTTTCCCCTTTAATTGTGACAGTGAAAAAATAAGTGAATATTTCAAATAAAACTTTGTGAAATATTCAAAATCACCCTACCTGCCGGAACCAGTTTTTTTTTTCTTAAAAGGACATACCGTACATTTTATAAAGACGAATGTCAGTTAAAACAATCATTAAGGCTTTAAGACACATATAGTGTTCACTTGTAATAAATGGCTATCCACCCAATATTGGTACAACAACAACAACTCTATATTAAAACTAACACAAATGTATTCAGTATTCCTGTTGTAGTTAGAATTTTGACTGACTGGGGTAATTATTAACTCAACATCATTCGAATTTACATGATTTTAAAGAAAATGAAAAAAAAATCCATTTAATTAAAGAGTATGCCTCTTAAATGAATATTTCTACATTTCGCAATAATTTCAATAAAAGTTAATAAGTTATTCGGGGAAAATGTGTTAAAGGGATCTTTTGAACTTGCTGTATCCACTTACCATCTGTGGCTAAAATAGGTAAAGACGTTTACTGAACATAAAGCAAAAACGGCTAATTTTCATAAAATCTCATGTATACTAAACATCTATGTAAAATGGCATATAAAACATTTTGTACAAAATATCTACTTCTACTACTACAACAACAAATGTATCCAAAGACGATGGAAAACGCCTGTTCCGAATGGTGAACTTTACACACAATGAACTATAGTAATATAAATAACAGATAAACTGGTTTCGAAACTTGGTCATTTTAAGGCATTTAAACATCTGTTTAAAGTTCGTTTTTTTCAACTCTATGTTTTTATTCTATTTGAAAATAATTTAAAATCTTTAATGTAAGTTTTATGTATTTCACTTGATAAACAAAGTAAGTTCGGAGATTTACCTACACATTCATGGTTTTTCAGAGACAGAAGTAAGACTTTTATCTTTTTTATACTTGTTAATTTGCTTATAAAACAATTTGCTAATCATTTGCAGAACTGGAGAAAACTCATGTATATATTGCCTGTTGTCATATATTTTTCTTGTCGGTATATTGAAATATAATTAAAATTGGAGAAAATAAAAGTCATTCGAAAATTTTTGCGAAGGCAGTTCTAGTATGAAGTTATTTTCGAAACTAAATCTAACCTCCTGTTTCACTCCAGTTGACGCTGTAGTTCAAAATTTTACTTGGATCAAGTTTACGTTTCAGTTTATCCTCTTTCAGTTCCTTCAACAACTGTCTTGCTTTTTTTACCTTTTCCTCTGGACCGAGACATTCTACAAAGGTACAAACACACACTCTCTCAGAAACATTAACACATACTTTTAAACAAAAGAAACATTATAACATACTTTCTCTTAACCAGTGAAACAGTAACACGTACTTTTTCAAACTGGTGAAACATAACGCATATTTTTCTAAACCAATGAAATATTAACAAATGCTTTTCTAAACCAATGAAGTATTTAAACAGTGAAACATACGCGTAAGTCATAACACAAATTAATGCCTTTGTCATTTACATTAAATTGGCGTGGCTTTTGATTTCTGTCATTAAGACATCTCATGAATAGTAAAATGCTGATAAAGGCTGTTCAATTCAGTCGTGGCGATGAAAGACAATCAAGGCATGTCGATATCGCCTGATCGCCATTTATATTATTGAAACAGATGCATTTAATGTCAGTGAAAAGAAGGGGTTCTGAACATTCCAAATAAACGTCTTTAAATGGCAACAATAGTTGCTACTATAGCTGCATAGGTACCTATATATCTGGACAATGCATAGGAACTTTCTTGTTCCTCTATATCCTCTATATTTCTGTTCAGCCACAGGAACTTCTTCTCCGCTTCTTTACCCTTGAGCGCTTCTTCCGTCTCCGTCTCGGTCACTGAAACATGAATAGCAGATGTCAAAATGCAGTCACATTGACTTAAAAAATTGAAATTAGAGCGTAAGGAAGCCAGCGTATTATATTTGTTTCCGAAATAAATGAGTGTTTTACAAATATAATTTTATCAATGCTTTGAAAATAAACGAATGACTTACAAACAAGTGGGTCATGATAACCCTATATCACTCACATAAGTGTTGTTAACAGCACGGTAAATGAGAGATATTCAACTTAAATGCAACTTCCTCAGACATTCAGCATTGTGTTCACTTCTTATAGCATGTAATTTATACTAATAAGTTTGAATGTGCAAACAAAATTATGCAATAACCATGTAGTTCAAATTTCACTGCTTAGAAAAGAAAGAAGCAGTTTAAAGTAAAGTTGAAAGTTGAAGTTGAAACGTGTATGCAAAACTGAACTCATGTTCCAAACTCCTAACTTCAAAAACAGAAAGTAGATCTGTAGGTCAAGATCGACAAAGGTCAGAGTTGAAATATACATGAACTATTATATACTAAGTTCAAATTTTAATAATGTTGCTACAAAAAACAAGGAGGTAACCAGAGTTCTGCACAGACTGGAACATTTTTAACAAATTTGGCAAGGAACTTTAGGCAAGGAACATCCCTCACAAGTTTCATCAACTTCGGCCAAGTGGTTGTAAAGGAGATGTCAATTGAGACAATTGTTGACGCACGCACGCACACATGAAGACGGTCGCCGGACATCACGCGATCACAAAAGCTCATCAGAGCACTTTGTACTCAGGCGAGCTAACAACAAGATGTAAAATTAAGTGTAATAATACATCAGGCGCTTGAATTACCAAGCAAGATATTAAAACGCAGGAGAAATTACCTGACATGATGTACTTCCTTGCTTTTTCAGTGTCAAACATTTTCCTTGCCGTCTGTTCGAGGGCGTCTTGCATCTGCTGACTTTCCTCATACCACTGGTTCTTGGCTACCTTCTTCTTCTCCGTATCTTCACTGAGGAAGTCAGGTATATGTGTACTGATGGACGTCAGAATGTAGGCAGGAGGAACGGCGTTATCGTCCCTTGTGAACCATCTGTAAGAAAAAAATATAAGAATGAAGTGAATTAATCTTACTACACTTAAAATTTACATTTAGCAGAAATTTTTTCGAGTGATAGTTGATTGCGGGGCGTAGAAACCAAAGGAAATGCAACATGTCATCATATCGCCCAAGGATCTGAGACGATATATAGGATAAAAATGATGGAGACCATCTTGTTTTTTTCGCTTCACATTTCTTTTATTGAAATATATCAGCATATTGAGATTGACAATGAACTGTTTACTACAAAAATGTGGGATTTTCCTTATTTAATCTTTACAAGTATGAATACGTAGAATAATCTGCGTGCACCACTACTATGCAAGTTACATGGCAAACATCTTTTGGACTACACGTTAAGCTGACGTACAATGCACTAGCGCTATACACTAAGCATGTAAAAGAACTAGATGGTAGTTTTCTGTATCTTGCAATATCTTACACAACCTAAAATAACTTAACTCATCGAGGGCGTCGGTTATATGGGTAACCGGAAATGACGACAATTAAACTCAAATAAGTGGTAGCCATCAGTACTAGAAAGTGTGTAGACTAAATAACAGCATTATATCAACCTCGCACAGAGATATTTAGATTACATTTAACCATATTAAACTACGTGTATTAACAATACATTATATAATAATTCCATGCATCTCATGAAGGAGTTCCAAATATAACAAACAACTTACTTCTTGAAGAGATCCTTTGTCTCAGGTTGCACTATATTCTCAACTATTGTCTCAAACTCTTCAGCTTCTATAGTCCTTGGAAACGGGGTGTATCCATACTTGTGTGAAAGTAAAGACTGAAAAGGGGAAACGCGGATGGACGTGGGTTCAATTTTTCATATGAGCTAGAATTGGTTGTTTTTTGATACAGTAGTTGTAGGTTATTAACCAGTTTAATTATTAACAGTAAAATTTGCTGTCCCTTCAAAAGAGACATGATCATAAATGATATATGAAAAAGCATGTTTTTATTTAAAAGAGACATGTTCATATATAATATATGAAAACGCGTATTTTTATTTATAATATACATGATTATATGTGTGATATGAAAACGCATATTTTACTTAAAAAAAGACATGATCATAAATGAGATATGAAAACGAGTATTTATATTTACAACAGACATAATCATACATGAGATATGAAAACGAGTATTTATATTTACAACAGACATAATCATACATGAGATATGAAAACGAGTATTTATATTTACAACAGACATAATCATACATGAGATATGAAAACGAGTATTTATATTTACAACAGACATAATCATACATGAGATATGAAAACGAGTATTTATATTTACAACAGACATAATCATACATGAGATATGAAAACGAGTATTTATATTTACAACAGACATAATCATACATGAGATATGAAAAAGCATACACGTATTTATTTTTGCCACTTTCAGTGTTCGTCTTTTCAATTTAGGGCAATAAGAAAAAAAATTTGCTTTTTTCGATTGACTGAATTTGAAATCATATCCTCTTTCGATTGCCCACCACCTCATTAGGAGCTTACCACAAAAGTTGGTCCCGTTGAAAGTTTCTGGCATAGTTTAAGTTCTTTGAGACACAGTTCTGTAGTCATGTGGTCGTCAGTGGCTTCATCACGAATCCCCCACCTCATGTCCACGACCTGGAATTCGTAACCTATCTTACGACAATGCTCCTTTATCTTTGGGTAAGCATACTTCATCAGTGTGTTTCTTTCTTGTTTAGTGTCTGCAAAAAGGTATGTGTTACTAGAAACAGCCAATTACACCGAGGTTTAATGCGCATGACATAACTAGAGATTCAGAACAGTGGTTATTAAATAACTAACAACTGAAGCAAATTCTTTTCTGAAGTGATTCTGGTTGACTTACAAATTATACTGCTACTAGGCGGCGTCTGATGCTTTTATAGTTCTTAAACCTTAGGGACAGAGATTTTGGTTGGTCTGGAATAACTGTTCATCATAAGATTCTAATGCTGAAAAGTAAATCATCAGATATTGATACATTTTGTAAATCATTTGAATAAGATAATCATAATTCGTTGTATTATCTTATAAAGACAAGAAAAATTTCACACCTGTGAATGTGCTACTTGTAAAGATACGGACAATCTTTGCTGGAGATGGACATTCCATATCCATGTTACCATTAATGGCACTATTTGCGACCGAATTACCGCTAGTTTTTCCAACTGCCTGTAAAGATTAGTGCAGATTTATACAAAATATTAAGAACTTAAATATGCATTCAATTTAATTTCAAAGAAAATTGAAAATATATTTTGCTGTCTTCAAATTGCACAGGAAGATGAATATAATTACGTCTTCATTAAAAAAACAGACAATGGAATGTTTGATAAGATTTAGCTCTTTGATTAAGATCTAAATGCTCTTAGATAAGAATAATTGATGATGATAATAATTTTACAAAGTAATACCTACCTGCTCCAACATTTCCATCGTTTCTCTTATTTTCTTTTCTAACTCATCTGCAAGCTTCCGTTGCTCTGGAAAAAATGTCAATTTAATGAGTTCTAATCAGAATGGGAAATGTAACAACAGAGAAGTAGCGTTTAAGGTGAACAACTTCTTGTAGTAGTAACAATATCAGAAAGTTAGGCCGGTCAATTTAACATAAATAGTCTTCCCTTATAGGAAACCTCAAATTCGGGGAACGTAGTTAGCTCAGCAGCAAAGAAATTTGGAACCTGAGACTCAATAATGAATTTTTTCAAAGAGGAAAGTAATAGGGTATTTTATATCTTTTATCATATGTTAGGTTTTCCATCATCATAATAATAATAATAATAATAATAATAATAATAATAATAATGGTTATCATCATCGCCATCATCATAATCGTCGTCGTTATCATCATCATCATCATCATCATCATCACAACAACGTTATCATCGTGATCAGCATCATCATCATCACCACCTTCACGGAGAGTATGTGAGCTTAAAAAGAGGTAATTAAAGCGATGACTTGGATTCCCGAGAAACTGTAAGCTTTTGTTTATTTTCACGAAGCAACACTATCTACGCTGTCACTATCTTGCTTCTGTAGGTCTAGTTTTAAAATTATAATAAGGTAGTTTTACCCTCCAAAAATGCTCTGTTCCGGGCTTTTTCTCTGAAAAGAAAATTTGGCATTCTATAGCGTGCTCATATTCAGAATGAAATATTTGTTCAAATCAAAGTCCTAAATTACCAGTTTAGGTCTTTATTCAAATTAACAGTTCGATTTCAATGACCTTTAATTTACCTTCAATTTCAAGAGTTTTAATTTGTTGTAGTGCTCGGTCCTATTACCTGTCGCTGAATGTTGGTCATTGGTTCGAATCCTGCTAAAGAAGTTTTATTTTTCCAGGACATAATGGGAAAGGAAAAGTACAGATATTTAAATAGTTTACAAGTAGCCAATATTCAGACTTGTTCACAGAATTTTAGCGCGTATATTTAAGATTATGATATGAATAGTTCAGTTTTAAGTAGTTTTTCTTACTCTTCTGACAAAGGTTTCTTTTCAGATGTAGGTTTGACTCCCGCAGATGGTCCAGTAGTCGCTTGCCCCTGTGCCCCATCATTGTTCAATCCCGTCGATCCCACCTGTTGTTCAGATTTAAGGGGTGGCGCAAGAGGGACAGGAGGCGAAGTCTTCGTGGGTAATCCTGATTTGTCAGGCGGTGGGCCTGCGCCTTGGACAGTTACTGAAACTATTGTTCTGTGTTTCATGAATTATTTATTTCCATATCATTCGGAGAACTTTAATTTAAAACTGCTTTGCATTTTGTAAGTCTAAAAACAGTTTATTATTTCTATACTTTTTCTAAGTAAGTTATTACATAGCGCTAATCAGCTGAATAAACTGAATGCATCAAAGAAATTCTACATAAAAATCTAAACGCAATTTAGTAAATATATACATTGATCTAAAATACCCGTAACAGCTATTTAGTAAATTTATACCTTGATCTTAAATACTCACGAGTAACAGCTTTCTTGGACTTTGACATTGATTAGTGAGAGACATTGTTACAGGGACGAACAAATGTTTACTTAAGGCAGTATTCGCTTGGCTAGCTGGTTCCCAGTATACTCCAATGCCAAAAAACATAGTGGCTGATTTTTGGTTTTTGCCCGGCGGGGCGAAAACACAAAGGAGGAAATGCACGAAATACTGATTTGTCGTGCTTTCGCCATGGCGGTTTGTAGGATGAAAATGCGAAAATCGACGCAGGACGGCAAACAATATTATCCCATTGGTGGATAAATACTTGTCTTGTAGAGCCCTTATTTTTCGTGCTTTTTGCCAATCACCCGCCGAGGCGAGAACACGACAAACCAGCATTTTTTTTAATTTTCGGTTGCCTTTGCTTCTTGTTCCGCCACCCAAAAGTGTAACAGCTTCTTCTATTTTTCGCCTGGATGGGTTTTCGTTTTGGCGAGTGGCTGGGCGAAAAATGTTTAAAATCAAAGTTGGAAGGCAAAAATACATAATGTAATATTCGTTGTTTGTTTTCGCCCCGCCAACATAGGGAGCGAAAACAAAACAAATTTTGCATTTTCGCCCTGTCAGGAGAAACTTGACCTGACAGAAATCAGCCACCATAACAAAAAGCGACCAAAAGAATTGTTTAAGTCAGGTTGTTATAGTATATATATGTGAGGTTTGTCAGACAACAGTGGAAACATTTAGTTTTACCGAGAGGAAGAACTTTCGTCGACATGTGCAGGAAAACCAGTGTCCTACTCAATACAGTCAAATACAGGAGTAAAATAGATTAAAGCAGCTACTATTTTTAGGGTTTAAAAGGTGTATATACATAAAAAAAACAAAGGAACACAAAATCAGATTCTTACCTGTCTTTTTAGTGTTTACTTCCAGAGGTTGTTGACTGGATGAACATCCCATAGTATCCTTCCCTTTTTTCAGCGTAAAAACATATTGTCTATACATTAGTATATATGTATTTTAACTGACCAGCACATTCACGTATTGGTCACCGTTTACCATGGGAAAGGCTAAATATTTGTTTAAATTGAAATCGGGTTTATAATTTACTGAAATTCGACGATTCACTATACTATTAATACTGTATTCAAATATTGATTTAGCCTTGAAAAGTAGTACTAGGCTTTATACAGAATAAAAAACGAAACACTCTAATAAGTCGATATGTAGAAGGTATTTTAGTTACATGTACATAGAAACGGGTCGATGCGTCAAAGCGGGTAAATGATAGCTATTGCTATACGTAAACACTTTGAAAAAGCATTGCTTTGGTATGAATTGGTTTGTTCATGCCTAAACAATTAAACTGTGACTATTGTTGATAAATATCTCTATTACTGACCGTTACTCTGCTAGCGGCCATTGATTTAACCGTAGCAGACGATAACATTCTATAAATACATGACCAGAATGATGAATAGTACTCGTTTATTAACAACGTAGAGTTCGAGAAACCAAACATAAATTCCATTTTTTGTCATATCTGAACTACAACTGCGTAAAAAAAACGAAATTTAAAATAACCATTTTAATAATGGTATACTCTTTGACAATTAAAAGAAAAAAAACTTTATTATTTTATTAAACACGTGACATTCATCATCGTTCAGTTGCTTTTCATATTACTACGCACTTGTAGTACATGTAGATACCTGTATAGTTGCTGATAATATTTTCTTAAATCAAACAGAATCGTATGCGTGCGTTTCCAGACACTACTTTCAAAGCAGGTTATTTTTTTTTAATGTTTTATTTCATTATTATTTGTTTGTTTTGTTAAACGTAATGCTACTACAAATGATGCCAGTTTTTTTATAGTGTTAAAACTTCTACATATTTTTTTATAAAAAAGAGGGTTCAATCTGCATGATTCATTTTTATCAATATAAAAACTTATTTCACTTTCATGTTTAAACGACAGGTCAAGGTATTTGATATACAAGAGGCCAAAACTTCGATCATAGCGTCGTCATTGAAATGTGCTTTTAAGTAAAGCAGAAAGGCGGCACTCTGATGTAAAAACATATTTTCCTTAAGATCAAAGACTAGGCACATGCGTCATCGTGTTCAGTTATGCCTTATGGTCAGAAAATACATTTTTATCATTCAAAACTTTTTGGGTCCACTCTTTCGATAAATGATTTGGTACGTTTTCAGCAGTCGCTGTGTACACGAACGGTAATATATCTTCATAGATATTTGTTTAAATATTGCAAAGCACGAACATATTTGAGGCCATATCGTCGCTATAATATTAAACCCACGTATAAAGCATTGTGATAGTTTCGAGAAAACGTATTTTGAATATTGAACCATTAGCTACTAAGCATGACTTCCGTCTTCGTGGAATTGAAATTTCGTCTATTTATTTTTTTACAAAAAAAAAACACAAAAAAAAAAAAAAAAAAAAACCGTCCTTTGGATTACGGCGACAAAAATTGTCTACACGACGAGTAAATTGAATCATTTAATATTGCAAAATTATGAAAAATGCAGATGAGTACTGTACCGAACTTGACTGCATTAGACTGGACTCAACTGTCTTGTTCTGTCCTGATCTGACCTAATCTATCCTGTACTGTGCAGCGCTTTACTGTGTATCTTAATTTACTGTGTTGTGCTGTACAGTTCTTTTATGTTCGGCACTGCATTGAACTGATGATTTGACGCTAGTTATGTTTCTTTATCAGTGGACGAGGGTATAGAACACCTGACTCCCGATCCGGAAGTCGCTGGTTCGAATCACACCGTCACAGCGACATTCCTTTAGAAAAATTGTACAGTCTCCAGTGAGGACTGAACCCAGGTCTCCTGGGTGACAGTCAGACACTCTAACCATGTCGCTAAAGGGCTAGCCCAACAGTGAGGCTTTTGGAAGTGACCTAATGTCACACAATCACAACACTCCTCCCCTCTTAAACATCAGGAGCTGGACATCAACTGTACAGCTTCCTATAAAGTAGAGCCCTTATCTCAATCCCTCACTGAAATTCTGGAGCCAGGCAACTTTGCCTGCACTCCCAACCGGTGAATCCGTACACCAAATGATCCTCGTCGCCAATATAGAAAAATCCTACAGTCTCCAGGAAGGATTGAACCCAGGTCTTCTGGGTGACAATCAGACATTATAACAATGTCGCTTAAGAGCTAGCCCAACAGCAAGGCTGTTGGAAGTTGCCTAATGTCACCCATTGGCAATCACTACATTCAACATTCCTCAGTTTCGGCGCCAGTCTACTGGTTTGAACCCAGGAAGCAGTCATTAAAAGAGATTTGTATAAGTTGCAAAATCTTGCTTCCCAATCGATGTAAAATAAATAAGTTTGAACTAAACAAAAACATATCCACATATAAATCTTTTTTTTTAAACGCGAAGGGATTGATTGACGGTATACGTAGATTTATTTCAACCGTATTCCGTGAACAAGCATTTACCCCCGGGAACGGTGTCTGTAACTTTAGATAAAATGTGGAAAATACGAGACTCATGAGTGATTAGTGTATTTGTTAATTTATGGCAATAACTTGTAGCATTTCTTGTTTAATATGAAAACCTCTTTCTAAATTTGTGTATGTGAATTTTTAAAAAGAATGGGTGGTAAGTGTTTAAAAATTTAACTTAGCGTTCAACAAGATTTTAGGCCCAGGTCCTGATTTCACGAAAAAGAAATGGAATATTTAATAAGTAATCTCTTTATTAATTTTTGCAACATACATGTATTCGTTCAACTGACTCAACAGAATTTAAACACTAGGTCTGTTAGTCCAAGCTTGTTCAACAATGGTAGCAAGACACTTCACCCCAAACGCTTCACCCCCCGGCCCCACCCCCCAAAAATATGCAGACACTTCACCCCCAAAAATCTATTTTAGAAATATATGTTAACTTAACCTTTTATGTATGTAGGTAGGTATTTTCGTTTTATTTTTGTTTATAAAAAAAAAAACCAAAAAACAAAGACAAAAAGCATTTGTTCTTGTTTTAGTTTTGTATAAAAACATTAAAAAATTCAAGCAAAACGAAAACATAATTTTTTTGTTATATTTTTGTATTAAAACATTAAGAAACGCAAATAAAAAAGCATGACAGACAATTTATTCATGTCAAAATTTAAACAGTGTAAATAACATACATCACAAATAAAACAAAACAGGCGAGGGGAAAATCCCGGGATCGTCTTTAGAAAAGCCGGGATCCGGGATCGTATTAAACATATAGTTATACCGGGAATACACCACCTGCCATAGGTGTCATCAGTAAATTATCGATTATCGCTTGCCTTTTGTTATAGATAAGCATGTACACACATGTATAGTATAGGTGTGAAAATCTTTTTTTTTTTCAGTAAATTAATTTTATCGTCGATGGATTTTACTTTTTATATTGAATAAAGTTGCGACATTCTTTTTATTATTATATTAGCATTTTAATATCGTATTAACACGTGTACTGAAATTCTTTATAAAGCATTACCAAAAGTACGTGGTAATTAAAAAAAAAAATATCTAAGCAAAATAGGTCTTGAATAAACATTTGTTTATTTCATTATCACAAAAATCAAATAATGTAACTTTTTTATTGCCACAAATTACGACAAATATCAAAACCAACACTGTTTATTGTTTCCCTATGTTTAATATGATCCCGGATCCCGGGCGTCCCAGGTCCCTGATCCCAAGATTTTCCCCTCGCCAACAAAACAGATACATTAAACAGAACACAAAATAACACAGTTTTAACATGGGTACCTCTGAATTGAAACTGCAGATATTTCTGATTAATACTTAATTTGATCAATTAACAACTTTAATGTCTGACCATTTATGCATACATATTTATATAATATTAGTCTTTCATCCTGTACAGTACAGTTAATGTGTCATCAATTAGAGATGAAAGGAGGTGTGAAATGACCCAAAATACACAAATACATTTAACTATTTATACCTTTAATTGTCTAAAAGTAACCAAAAAAATTGTGGGTGAAGTGTCTGTGTCAGTTTTCATAAACTGAGGTATGAAGTGTCTGGGGGTGAATTGTCTGGAAAAAATGGCTATGGTTGAAGTGTATGTAAGCCTTTGACAATTACTTCACAGCTAAGAGATCAAACTTGATAAACTTCATGAATTGAAAGGAAAAAAACATCTTTCAAAACACACACACACAAATTTTTTTCTGGTGATTCGAGTCTAGTTCGGTAGAAGAAATTCACATGCTCACCTTACATGCTGTATGTATTAGAATTAAAATACAGCATTGTGGGTTTTCCACCACTGTTTTGGTCCTAGCAATTTTGAATGGTAACTGATTTGCCAAATTTGAAACAATACCAAATCTGTGTACCTTGGACTATTATTTAAAAAATCAAGAGTCAACAATCCACACAACATATTCTTCTCAAAAATGACACATGACATGCTTCATAGGAGGTTATTTTATTGCATGGAGTATATTTGAGATTTTACTCAGAAATTTATGTTTTTTTAATGTTTTTCAGTATAATTGCAGGTTTTGCTATCATTAACTTTTCTTTTCATTGTATTTTACCTTTGGAACAGTTCTTAAAACCTGCAATTCCTTCACTTGAAAACAACATTTGATTGAACTATTAAACACAAACTCTAAATACATATGTATCTTTGTAAAATTGAGGCCAGTTGCCAGTCTTGTCTGTAAAAATATGAGATAGCAAGTATGTTCAAAAGGGTCTCCTCCTTTTGTTTGGAAAGAAAGGATCATTTTGTAGTGCATTTTATGATTTACCAGTGTTGACAATAACTGTTAGACTTGTGTTGATGACAAACTTCAGGTTTAAATGATAAAAGAAACATCGGGGAAAGAAACTTAACAGAAAGAAAACTTGATAAAATATGTACAGTGAAAGTAGACATGTATTCTCAGCATGTAGTAATGTGTCTAACTAACCTTTAGCCAGATGTACAGCATTAACAATGTTAGAGACCTTTTTTTTATATGACCTTTAAGTGTGACCTTGACCTTGTTTCTTGTAAGGTAGTCAAATTGCTCTTTTCTGTTAAGTTTAGCTAAAACAGTTATTTCACATAAATTGTTAAAAGCTCATATGAGCTTACGGTTTGTACTGCTTTGTGCTACTGACTTCGTAAATTGTATAGAAAATTTTTGCAACTCCTATAAACTACTTATGATAGTTCTGAGCAAAACTTGGGGCTCGAAGCAAAAGTTAGAAATCATGGTTCAGTTTCACTATTTACAATATGGTAAATATTGTAATTTTGTCTGGGAGAGCTGTGTATAAAACTCAAATAAGTGCTTATTTTTGGTTTCTGTTTTTCAGACAGTGTAAATATTAGTAGCCTATTGGTTATTGTGTTGGACACCAACCCTGCTTGGTGGGGTCGGGGCAGTATAACTGAAGATAAAAAGGTTTGTGATACCTTTTGAAACATTTTAACGCTGTTTTTGTTGATGAAGGATTTTGCTTTCTTCTCAGAACCAAGAATTTATGTACATTATTAAACAACTTTTTATACCATTGTACTATGAAAAAAATGAATGAAATAAGAAAAGATAAATACCATGAACCTACATTATAGAAATATTATACTTGTTACATGTGGTGACTCATGTGTTGACTCATGATGCCTTTCAGTTGTCACTGACAAAATGTATTGACTCTCTGATGGTGTTTGCAAACTCTCATTTGATGATGAACCATATCAACAAACTGGCTTTTATTGCAGCACATTCAAATGCCAGGTAGGTTTTTCCTCAGTCTTTGCAGCACATTCAGATGTCAATAAGGTAGTCCTTAGTAAATGCAGCACATTGTAATGCCTGATAGGAATTCCTCAGTGAAAAGGAGCACTCTCTTGTATTAGAGTCATGCTGTTTATTCTTTGCAAAGCAAGTTGTTTCTAAGCAGGAAACATAGGTTCTTGACTTCTGTATTCAGAAGACATTTTTAGCTCATGGTGAGCTTTTGTGATTGCCCTGTGTCCGTCGTGTGTTGTGCGTTGTCAACTTTTTACTTTAAACAACATCTCCTTCTTAACCACTAGGTGAAAGATGATAAAACTTTACAGGAATGTTCCCTGCATGAAGCTTTACCAAGATTGTTAAAAAGTTGTTAAAAGAATTCCATTCCAAGAAGAACTTGCTATGGCAACAAGAATGAAAATTTTCTAAAATCTTCTTGTCTAAAACTGCTAAGTCCAGAGGTCTGAAATTTGGCATGAAGCATTGCCTAGTGGACATCTACAAGGTTTGTTCAAATTATGTCCCTGGGGTCACTATTGGCCCCACCCGAGCGGTGACAATTTTTACATAGCAATATAGAAGAAAATCTTTAAAAATCCTCTTGCATTCAGAAAAAAAACTTTCACCCGTTTTCAGGCCTAAACTAGAATTTACATTTTATAAATTCTTTACGTAAAACCAGCCAATCTTCAGTGCACAACATAATTTTTTGTAACTCTACAGATTTCTTATTGAAAAAGACCATTTTACCTTTCAAGCGACGGACTGTTGGTCCAAGAGAGAGCATAAAACAGGTGTGCGATGACGTAGTATCCTACTAGTGTATCATTGTAAAATTGAGGCCAGTTGCAAGTCTTGTCTATAAAAGTATGATATTATTAGTCCATAGAACAAAACTAATTGGTTGCCATATTGGGGGGAGGGGGGGGATACATGTTTTTATGTTTCATCAGTTGATTTTTTTATATAGGGTATTTTCTTTACTCAGTATACTGGTCCTTACTGCATTCATGTAACATCAGAGTGTATACAGCAGGGTAACAGATTCTTTTGACGTAGGTTTTAAAACCAAAAAAATGCTAAAGGGATTCAAGTACAATTTATCCCATCCAAGGACGACAGAATATTCTGTTGGGGTGGTCTTTCTTTTTTGTGATTATAGGTTGAAGGTCTTTTCTGGTCAAATTAACTTATAAAAAAGGCCCAGTTTGAAAGTGCCTTCATTAGGAGGTATATTTGTTTTACTTGAGTAGTTGTGATAAGATACATTCACTTGTGTTGTTTTAATTATAGCTATAGTGATAATGTCATTCTGTTTTACCCTGTGTTTCAGTCACTTTCTTTATCCCAAGAAGCAAAGTGAAGGTACAGAAGGAGTGAATGACTTTACAAATGGACAATTGAATGATGGGAAATATGAATTGTTTGATTGCATGAATTATCGTGTGAAAGAAGAGATTAAAGATCTAGTACTCAACAGTAAGTTTTCTGTTAAAGTGAATAATGGTAGATTATGGTTATAATCAGTCTTTGGACTAGCATGACTATGGAATCAAGTAGTCAGAGATAATGAAGTGTGTTTTAAATTAAACAAAAGTTATCTTGTAAATTGATGCTTATCACTTAACTGTGATGTTTTATATCTGGTAAGCTTATATGGTAGCAGTATTTTAATTTCGAGCTGTTCTGTATTCATTTTGAAATTATGAATGGCGAGATGAAGAATCTAGAAGTGAGGGATAATTAATATCGTTAACAAGTTCTTGAATTGAAATGTATGCGGCAGTGACTTGTATATTAGTTTGCTGGTAAATAATTGAAGTCAAGCAATTTAGTAGGTGCTTGGTATCGTCCCAAAAAAACATTGGCATTGAAAATCAGTACTATACCATGTAGTAGAAATGATTATCTTTATATGTTTCAGGTGTAGAGATAGAATTTGAGAATGATTCTCTTATTGCTGGTGCTGTATCCATGGCTCTCTGCTGTATCCTTTGGGTATATTTATGTGTGGAAAACTGAGGTTTAGAAAATGCTCATGTCATTCAAGTGGGTATATATGAACTGCAGTTTTTAAAGTGAAGCCAATATGATTAAAATGGTAAAGATTTTCTAAGATGGGTTTAGATATACTGTCTTCTAATTTAAAGACATTGCGGTCACATTGCACATTTAAGATTAGCCAAACAATAAGTAAAATATGGAATATTTGTTAATGATTTTTGGTTCTAATAGATAAACAGCTTCAGTTTTAGTGTGACTGTAGGAAACAACAACCCATCAAATTTTGAATGTTTTTTCTGTTTTTTCATGATTCTGTTTTAATACCAGTATTGATACATGTATATAAAATATAAAAGCTCTGTTTCAAAATGAAAAGAACTTAACTAAAGTATAAGACATACACAGAATGGAAAAAGAAGCTCAACTAGGAGTAAAGTTATCATCAAGGATTTTGGTAAGAGCTCCTTCTATAAAGATATAAGTAGAGAGTATGGCTTAATTACATCCCGTTAGTTCTAAAGCTACTTATTGTCTGATTCTTAGCCCGGTGGTAGTGGGTTCAAAACTTATCATCAGAACTGTATCTTCATTATTCCTATGTCAGAACTCATTGAAGTACGCATGAAGAGTAATTATCTTTTTTCTACTGTAGATTGTGATTGAATAAGTTGCAACTTAACTGTAGGTCATCAAGTTTCATTGGGGAATTGTTTATATCAATTTTATGTATGCAACATACGAGGGGTGATTCAAAAGTTCGCGGAATTTATCTCTAAATCATTTATTTTTTCACCGAATCACATTAAATTTCGCATAAATATAATTCAACGTATTTTAACTAACATTTTCGTTTAGTTTATGGAATATGTGTAACCGGAAGAATATAAATGGTCTCCATAGCAACCACGGTTAGGTGACTTGAAGCAGGCCAAAATATTTCGTTTTACTAATTCACTTCAGACGATAGTATGTTTTCAAATGTTGCTCAATTTTGGCGCGAACGTAACTGACGTTAGAATGACGTGTTGACGTCATTTCCTATAATTTTGATTACATTACGTTGAACCGTTACTCCACAGCAGCGAGTTGTCGCCATGTCTTCAACTTCTTCCGCGACGTCAACAAGTGAATTGGAGCTACGCGCAGTTGTGAAATTTTGTGTTGGACTCAAACTTACACCAGTTGAGACGTTGAATCAAATTAAAAACTCGCATACATTACAACCTTGTGGTAAATCGTTTGTCTACAAATGGCATGAGCGATTTCGGAACGGCAGAAAATCGGTACTTGATGACGATAGAGCAGGTAGACCAGCATCCGCTATGACGACGAGCAACGCAACGTTAGTGAGAGAGCTTTTGGACAACGACCGGCGCTTAACGGTTAGGGGTATTGCAGAGGAACTCTCCCTATCGTATTCTACTGTGCAACGAATTCTTACAGAAGAGCTAAATATGTCCAAAGTATCTGCGCGTTGGGTGCCCAGACTTCTGACTGATGAAAACAAGCAGCGGAGGTTAGAATGTTCTCAGCAATTTCTGGATCTGTACGACGCACAGGGTGACGAGTTTTTGGACAAAATCATCACGACAGACGAGACATGGTTATACCATTATGATCCAGAGTCGAAACAGCAGTCGTCCGTCTGGAAGTCACCAGACACACCTCCACCAAAAAAGGCCAGGACAACACGCAGCTGCAAAAAGGAAATGTTCATCTTCTTCATGGATAGACAAGGGCTTTTGCTTCAACACAAGGTGCGCGACGGATGTACCGTAAATGCCGACTATTATTCAAAGGTATGCCGCATTTTAGTCATACAAACGATCAACACTTATATATTATTTTTATAACAAACTAATATTTTACAGTATGTATTGTTTCAAATAACAAAATATATAAAAATATTATTTAAAATGTGCCGCTTTTTACTTTCTTAAACTTAAATTATTTCATGTTTTCCCGTTTGTTTGCTTGACTTCAGGTGCTTAGACGCGATCTGATACAGGCTCTGCGCCGCAAGCGCCCCCTGTTGGTACTGGATGATGTTATACTCCATCATGACAACGCTCCAGCACATCGGGCACAGAGTACAGAGTTAGAGATTTCACTGCTTGGTTTCAGTCTCTTACCACATCCGCCGTACAGCCCGGATCTAGCACCGATGGACTTTCGTCTGTTTCCAGATATGAAGAGGGAACTCAGAGGCCAGAGATTTGAAACAACATTAGAGCTACGCAATAAGGCTCGTGAAGTAATCTCTTCATTCAGTCAGGATTGGTTTAAGGTAACATTTATGCAATGGGTACAAAGGCATAGGAAGTGTGTAGCGACGGGCGGCGATTACGTCGAGAAGGTGAATCGTACGCTAGAATTTGACCGTTAGTGACGTCGACGTCGTGATGGCGTGCGTCAAGTGCCGGTCATGTATACAATTCAAATATGTACAAACGATTTATTAGTAAATGTATTTCAATGAGATTACGGCTCTGCTTTAGTATTGAGTAAACGTATCGAGTGATGTAATTTTTGTGTTTGTATTGTCTTTTCCGTTCTAGTAATAAAGCAATTCCGCGAACTTTTGAATCACCCCTCGTATATTTCTGAGATATAAGTCCTAGTCGGGGTACTTCCAGGTACTCAATTCCTGTCTTGTCATAACATCAGGAAGATTATGAGAATTTAACCTTTAATACTAAATAGTTATCTTCTAGTTATAATCTATTTCAAATTTCACAGATTTGACACAGAAAGTAGATGTTATATTTATAGTAGACATATATTGTTGTACACTTTCCAGGTTGTCAAAGCATCGGAGGACAATCCAGCACAGTATATGAACTTTATGAATGCAATATTTACTGCACAAAAACAGGTTTGTTCTTTATATAGTCTTTAATTATTGGCTAATATTTTTGTACAGAGCAGTGTAATTCCTGGTCTTGAAGTAGCTGTTTTTAATCCTACCTGGGATTTGACTATCCCAAGACATTCTACAGTCCTCTCTAAGGCCTCATGTGCTGAGGGTGTGGGACTTACATTTGCTCGGAACAATAGTTGAAACTAATATGAGTGGTCGTTCTTCAATTCAGATCAATAGGTAAAGTTGTTGTAAAACTGCAGGTACCCAGCTTTTAGCCAAATTAACCTTATATCAGCTAGGTTACAGTGTAGTAAAAGAATGCTTTTAAGATGTTGCAGGATAAATGTTTTCTTAGGACAATTTAAAGTAACTTATGAGATTGCGATTAGTTAATTTGATAGATGACAGTGATATGAAATTCAGTAGCGGTATTTGAAGTTCCCAGTGTCTGGTGGGCAAGTGTAGAAGGTTTAATAAGATATGTTTCTACACATTTTTTTTTTTGGTTTCAGAATGTTGTGATAGATGCATGCATTTTGGACAATGATTCAGGTCTTCTGCAACAGGTAGGTTTCACTCTTTTCTCATACCTCAGAGTTCTTGAAGGTTTTTTTTACCTTTTACAATTGTACATACGGTACCTGAAAACAGTTTGCTTAATGTCTGCCATATTCCCATTTCATTTGCTCACCTGATCTTCCCAGGTTTCATTAAAGTCAAGTGCTAGTCATATTGAAGCAAAATTTCCAGTCTGCAGAATTTGATTAAAGTTGGTCCTTATAAGCTATAAAGAATACTTGTTTAATTAATCCCCTGCCGCGTAGCAGGGAGGGGATTATAGGAATAGCACCATCTGTCAGTCTTTCAATCCAAAACTTTGTGTCCGCTCCGTTGCTATTAAATTGCTTGAAAGTTTTTAAAATAACTTGGCACAATGATCACCATTATGAGGCGATGTGCAGAGCACAACAACCAGGTCGCTACCCTCAAGGTCAAGATCACACTTAAAGGTCATAAATAAAATAGACTACATTTTGTGTCTGCTCCGTTATTATTAAGCTGCTTGAAAATTTTTTTTAATTACTTGGCACAAATGATCACCATTATGAAACAATGTGCAGAGCTCAACAACTGGGTCACTACCCCCAAGGTCAAGTTCACAGCTAGAGGTCATATATAAAGTCCACATTTCGTGTCCGCTCCATAACTTTTAAACTGCTACAAATGTGAGGTCCAAATGTAGCTGCCCATTTTCCGTAGAAATCAATATCCTATGTCATATTTGGAGGTCTAACCTTCTACCTTCACACTTGTTATCCATTCCAGTGTTCTACTGTAGCAGGGGATATAGCTGTCCTTTAGACTGCCTTGTTTTCTCTAAAAGAACATTAGTTAATGTGAACTTTTATTTGTATTGATCAGACTCATGCTATAGAAAATTCAGTTACGTTTATGGTCCTACTTTGCCAATGTTCTTTTTTCAGGCCTGTGATATCACTGGAGGTGTATATTTGAAAATTCCCCAGCCACAGGGACTGTTACAATACCTGTTGGTATGTAACGATTATGTTATCTTTAAATTGAGAACATATTTTTCTAAGACACTTGGGAGTTAAGCAGGTCTTTCTTTGATATGATGTTAAGTTGTTATAGTCCAGTGCACACTGACCTATTATAGTATAAATGTAACCTCTGACAACTGCATCAGGAAATTTATTCTTTGGCTTAGTGGGTAAAGCCTTGGTTTTTCATGCTAGGGGACCTGAGTTTGAATCCTGCTCTGGGTGGTCTTTTCCAAGATGCACTGTATCTTGCTTTTAAAAACTTTCATGTTCATAAGATGGGGGCTTGTCAGAGATAGCCCCTTCTGGACTTCATAATAAAGATAATAATAATAAAAAAAATCTTTCAAGATTTCTGTTATAAAAAAAGACCTCACCATTTCTCATCATAAATGATGACTTTCTCAAGAGGGGGTGTATTATGGTCCCTGCATGGGAACTGAATCTTTGGTTCAGTGGTTAGAGCGTTTATTTTTAATGCAAGAAGACCTGAGTTTGAATCCCCCTGTGGATGGTAGTTTTGAAGATGCATTGCATCTTTCTGTTACAAACTTTCATTTTTGTAAGAAAGTTCGTACAATATTTAGCCAGTGAATGGGGGGCATAAAGTGATCAAACTGTCTATCCTTTTGTCCTTTGTTTCATAAGGGTTGTATATCTCTTAAACACCTTGAATTATTTTGAAACTACTGGACAGAAATATTAACTATAGCCACATGATTGTGTGATTTTGTTGTTTACATCCAAGGTCAAGGTTACACATCAGATGAAAATTTTTGTTCATCCCCCATTTTTAATGTTTGCTCATATCTCTTGACTCCTTGAAAGGTTTTGAACTTATTGGGTAGAAATATTAAGTATATCCAATAAGGGGCATAACGAATGATTTCGTGTCCTTCTGTCTGTCAGTGCTTCATTTTGTATCTGCCCTATATCTGTAGAGAACTTTGATGGATTTTGTCACTACTTGGTTGAAATTTAAATAAAGTAATGTGCAGAAGGTATGGTTTGGTTGGTTCTGTCTTAGATCAAGGTCATACATGAGATCAAAAGATGGGTCTGTCCTCTATTTTGCACATTCTTGGTATCTTTTAATCATTTTAAAGGGTTTTGAAATTACATGGTGGAAATATTAAGTTTAGCAACATAGTGAGCAGACCATATGATTTGGTTGTCTCCATCCAAGGTCAAGGTCACAAATCGGATCAAAAGTAACATGTAACCCATTTACATTTTCCGTAGACTCATCTTTTTATTCACAGCTACATTTGTTGACAAATATTAGGAACTAGTTTTTTTGTGACTGTTCAGAGAGACTTTCATGTGAATTTGTATTTATGAATGAAACATACCTGCAGCATTTATTTTAACCCTTATATTATGTCAATTTATACCCCTAAATCTACTCATTATACCAGATCAACATTTTCAGTCAATTCTTTGTGCTTTTAGGGGCATTTGTCATATCATAGTAAGTTCAGTCAAACTGCCTGAAGCGGATTTCCATAGTGAATATAATATTATCATAAACTTAATGGACTGAAATTTTAAGGAAATATACAGATTGGTTCAGTTATTTCGTATGTACTGCAGATACAGAAAAATTCAAAAAAAAAGAAAACAAGAAGTCAGGGAGGTGTCACCTAGGAAAATAGCTGTAATTTACTGGTATAAGATGATCTGTTGGTAATGAGTATGTCTTCTTTTCTTGTAAATGAAGGCTATGCCAGGTGCCCTTGAAATCTAGATAGCAAAATAGTGTGAGTGGATAAGTTTATCAGAAAATCATGATAGAGTATGAAGTAGTTGCAGAAACATGTTTGTTGAACTATATATTAATTGTATAGTTCATACTGGAACTTACCAATATATTCAGAGTTATCTGTTCAATTACTTCCCCTCATGGCAAGCACCTGCGCCCCAGTTATGCATCCAGGTCACAGATTTTTATACACTTTATTTTCTGAAGGTTAAGTGGTCAGGGTTTTTTCTTAATTCAAGACATTTATCTTTTCAGTTTTTATTCAAGCCAGAAACAAACAACCTGCTTTAAAACAAAAAAGAAAATAATTTTGAATATTTGTCACTTGTGCTGTTTCACTCTGTGATTAACTCCTTTGAAATAGCTAATTACTAATTAGTCAATTTCTACAAGTTAAACTTGTGGTTGAAAAAATTTCTGGATGTTGCTCCCTTGTGTAAAATAAATTTAGGCTAAAAACTACATTAATTGAGTAATGACAAGAATACAATGAACATAGATGTGTCAAGGTTGAGTCAAGGTTGTTGCTGTAGAGTTGATATATTTGGAACTTATAGGTGAACATGTCATTAAAATATCACAGATAAAGAATTGAAAAAGATATTGTAGACAAAATTCATTATGAAAATACAGTCTAGAATTTGCTTCATTCTAGGTGGACTGTTAAAAAGTTTGCTGTAAATATACCAGCTTTCATTCTGTGATTAAACTATACAATTAGAGAAGAAAATTATGCATCAGTGATAATTCTCAGCATATAATAATGTATTATAATGTGTGTTTGTTGATAATTTACTATAAGAACAGAATTCACAGCCATTTTTTTTTTTTAATTTTTTTTTGTTCATTATACTGAATAGACCAAAGAATGGTTATGATAGTGGGTTAATATCAAAGGGAGGCTACTCAAAAAAGCAAGGTAAACTCTTCATTTAATTCGTAGGTGAAGCTTTAAAAAAAAAAAGACCTAAGAAAGAATGGCAGAGTCTAGTGTTTTGTAATGCCAAATAGTGATTTTTTTTTTAAAATATCAGAATTTTTTGTCTTAATTTAACCCTCACCATACTAGATATCTTAAATTGACTTTTCCATCTTTCACTTTGGACTGATCCATAAATTGTTGAAGGGTGTTCTCACTGAAAATTTGCTGACTGAATGGCAAATAGGGCAGACCATGATCAGACAGCAAGGAGGTTCAGGCTGATCTTGGTCTGCACTGGCCACAAAGGCAAACACAATTACTGCCAGCAGGGTAAGGGTTAAATGTGTTGATTGAAAAGATGATAAAACTATGTATAATGCCAGCTGTTACTATGACATCAATACCCCTCTGCCCAAAAGGTTAAAATCAGTAGGGATGATGTCATCAGTTTCAAGTCTTTGTTCTAATTAGAAGATCTAGGCTGAGTATCCTTGCTTTACTGAGACAATGGTCTATCTGTTCATGTTCAGCTTTTCTGTCAATTGTGAAAGTCCTTGATTCAGTTGTTCTTGGGTTAGTAAGAAGAAACTGTTTATACTGAATGGGCCTTCTTGACTTCAGAGGTCATCTACCTGTCATGGAAAACTTACTTACGAAGTATAAAGTCTCTCGGCCTGTGTATTCTTAAGTTACTGACCAACAGACTGACAGACATTTGCAAACTTATTTACCCCTACTTCTAAGAAGCATGATATAAAAATATAAATTGTAACCAGGCTTTACCTAACAACTTACTCCAATAAACTGTGGAGGAGCAGTAATTGAGGGGTAGCACTGCAAATCTAAATCAGATATTGCTGGATCATCTTACCAGGGATAGAATTCTCTAGTAGCTTCCTGCATTCGACACTCAAGGCATGATTACTGATTTGAGTCTGGGAAGCAGTCTTTGAGTTGGAGTAATTCATATTGCAAGAACATGTGTTGCTGTCAAAGTTAAACAAATAAATTTAAACTAAACTATGGAAATATCTGACCAACCATTTTATAGAGAAACCATTTTTGAAGGTAGGTCCTTTTTATCTGGAAAATTTTTAATTTTGTCTCCACTTTTAATCACTATAAATCTTGCATTGGTAAATGACAAGGAACATCCATAGGGATACAGTTTGAATAGTCAAGTGTATAGTTGACAAAAATGACCAAAAAGCATTCTCAGAACATTCTCAGAAGATTTTGACTGTGGTAAGCAAAATAGTAAAAGATTTTACTTAATTACAATGTATATCTATTTCATTGATTTGATCCTTTTGGCATTTTTAGTTTGGATCCCAGTGGCATTATTAGAAAAAAAAATCTGAGACAGGGTTGGCACACCTACCACATTTTAAAGATTTACTGTAATAAAAACAATGTTATTTAACCTTTATAAACTATAGAAAAATCTTACTAGCCCATGTCCCTTCACTATGACTGCAAATTTATTGGGTGCTATCTCCCTTAGCTTTCCAGTTATCTTACTAGTTGTGGGATTAATTTTCCCTGCAGGTACCAATGAGCATGTCTATTAAGCCTACCATATATATCACTTGGAATGATACCACAGTGATATTTGCCCAGACAAGATGTATCATGTCTTAGAACTGTTGCAGCATGTTAATTCACATCTCATCAGTGAACTTAGCAGTGTTGACTGATTTCTTGTATTGGTAGGGAGACCTCACAGGCAGTGCAATATTCTTATATGTTTTATTGACAGATTTTCAACCTTTAAGTTGGCTCTGTGATTGAAAATAAGCTTGCATTTGTCACAAATCTCTAAAGTTATAATCACACATGCTCCATCTTATCAGATTAAACTGAATATACAACGGATGATGTATGACAATGCATTTCATTCATTCATTCATTCATGAACTTTTTCATCTGTTTAATTTTTCATTCAAGCATTTGTTTGTTTGTTTTTGTTTTTATAAAGAAAAAAACGAAAAAAACAGTCATAATTCAAAATATAGCTATTTATTTCTACATTGTTCATCAAGCCCTTTATATATAACTAGCCAAGTTACTTTCACATGTACAACAACAAGAAGGAAAGGTAAACACTTTTTCCAATATCAGGTCACTCTCAGTTTAAATGTCCTTACAGGTAGACCATTATGTGAAACTAGTCTGGGCATTTAAATGGCCATGTTTATTTCTGTATAGACTTGTGGAATCATGTCATAGCCAATTGATTTTCAGCCAGCGACAAGTTTTCTGGCATGCTCCCAGTGAAATTGACATGTTATCATCTTGTTCAGACAAGGTCGGTTTCTGTCAAGACACAGCCCGTTCTTGATAAATCTTGCTCAGGCACGGAAGAGATTTTGATTGAATATCCGAGTTACAGGTTGATAATTTACTGATTAATTGATCTGTTAATGTAAAGGTTTGAAAATGAATCGTTAATTCAATTTTTTTAAATTACGAATGTCTAATTTTTGAAAAAAACAAAAATTATTTTCTGATTTAGATTAAGAGAGATTTTCTTCGTTGACTGATATAATGAACAATTAAAAATATGAATTATTGACCATTTAATGTCTTAAAAGAACTAGACACTATATTAAGAGTTATTATAATGAAAATTCATATTTTGATTAAACACTACATTTTTTTATGTTGACTTATAAATAGTTCACCTTTTTTTTATATATGGTGAGGACACTAAACAGCCAAAATCTCTGAATGCTTTTATTAATTACATTGAAACTGGGACATAATATATGTTGTTCCCAGTTTGAAATAAAATCCTTTCTTGTAATTACAGATTTTTTTGTTATGTTATTGAAAAAAAAAGCTACCCAATCATGCACTTGATGATTAATACAAAGACGGTATCGATTGATTCATGAACAAAATTAGATTTGAAATCGCCAATTGAAAAATGAAGTCAAATAAGTATACATATCTTGGTTGGTTATTGATTAGGTTAGATCAATAACAAGAAAGATTGATTCTATATATAGATTATAGGTTAAGGGAGGCAATTCATGAATGCTTAAGTAAATAGGAAAGGGAGACAATTTTGTCTGGCTCCCACACCATGACTTGAAGTGTATATTGGTTGTATTCCTTAGGTTTAATGTGTGTAAATTGACAATAATGCTTAATTTTGATAAAGATTTACATGTAATTTTAGTACAGTAAGCATACCTTGGGAGATTTAGATAAACTGTAGATCTTGTAAATCTAATTCCTATACAAAAAGAAATAGCATTTTGTTAAAATCCTGATCGAAGGATAGGAAGAGTTCAGGAAAACAGAAATCTCCCAGGTAATCAAATACAGGCAAGTCTGTTTCCAGGCTAACAGTCTCATTCACTCCTTAAAATCTAACCTGTTTGGAATCTGCAATTGCATTTCACCTATATGCCTACAATATGCACCAGTGGAGCAAAACAATGATTGACATAATTCTCAATTGACAAAGTGCAGATTTACAAAGATTTGATCTTTTTGCATTTGTTTGAAGTCCAGATTGGTGTTTTATTCCATATCTTTGTTAAAGCAACATACAATTAAACGTCTCCCTTTACAGTGGGTATATCTGCCTGACCCAGCATCAAGAGACCACCTGACCTTGCCACCAAGGGCACAAGTCGACTATAGGGCAGCCTGCTTCTGTCACAGAAGTCTCATAGACATAGGCTATGTATGCTCAGTCTGTCTGTCCAGTAAGTATGCATTTCAGTAATTCATTTATGAACTAGTTATGAACCAATTGTCTTTGTAATGTTTCAAATAGCTGTACTTGTATTTGAAAATATGCTGCAATTTTGGTTGAATTCTTGCAACTTTTTTTTATAGATTTGTCGAGAAAAATAGCTTCCTGACCTTTATCCCAGCAAGAATGTCACTGCGACTCTTGTATAGCAGTATTAATTGCATTATATCATACTCTGAAAGATCATGTAATAATTATGGCTTACTGATTATTGACAGATGTACTTGTAGTTGCTTTTTCATTGATCTTTCACGGTATTTCTATCTTAATAGATCAACTTCTAGTTTATGCTTGAACAAAACGTAACCTAGCATTTGACTCCAGACATATGCATATTATTAGATAAAAAAATAAAGCAATTTTTCATTCTTTGAAGCAGGTTCAAATGATTCCTAATAAATCATTGTATTGAGTAGAAGTTAGAGCCCAAAAACAGGTATTGATGGAAATCTTTCAAGTCCTCACTGAAAGGCAATAATAATGATTGTTAAGCATTTTTATTTTATTCGGAAAATCAAAACTATTAAATTACCTGACATAAAGTAAACACACATCGAAGTTTTTTAATTGTTTTTGTTTCAGTATTCTGCACATTTAGTCCAATTTGTTCAACATGTCAGTAAGTATATTTTTACCTTTGAGATCCTTTTAAACAGTGCTGAAATATAAATAGAGAATAATAGGTTAGTGTCTTAATATGAGAAAGTTTATCTGGCAAGGCGTAGGAATTTATCGGGTGAGCCGAAGGCGAACCCAATAAATTCCGCAGCCGAGCTGGATAAACTTTCTCATTTAAGACACTAACCTATTATTCTATTTATCCTGTCACATCTGGCATTTGTCAGTAAATTACTATGATATTGAAAACCTTTCTTTAAAGTGTTTCAAATGTCAAGGTTATCCGCCAGGTGAACATATACACAAAAGATAGTTCCAAAATTTCGATATATTTTTCCTTAAATGATCATGCTATATTATAAGATCTAGATACTGAAATATTTATTTTTTATTCAAGTAGTCTCTGTTTGTAATAACAACCATTTAATAACTTTCTTCTGATTATAAACACAAAAGTTGTCCATGACGTCACCGGTGATGACGTAGCATGTGCCGTATAAAGCAAAATTTATACGACCCCCTTTATCGGGTCGGATATGAAATAATTGACAGGATAAATATCTGTAATTCGATGGGAGGTAATGCACTAACCAGGCATATATAATCTATTTGGAAAGAGGCATAACTGGGATAATGCAGAGTTATCCAACTTGTATGACTGTTAAATGTCTGTTACAGTAGGTGAGGGTTTTTAGTTGATTATCTTTCTTAATGACCAAAGTAACTATTGCAATATTCAGAAAAATATGGACAGACATAATAAATTGAAGATAATATTATTATTACGATATATTTGTTTACTAGAACAGAAAATGATAAAAACAAAAGGATGAAGAGCCTGAAACAATAACATTTATATATGTATTAAATATTTCATAGCCTTTGTAATAACAAAATACTAGGGATGGCAACGAGTAACCGGTTAACCGAGTACTCGATCGAACGTCCGAATATCGGTTAACAAAAATGATATTCGATTACTCGGAAAAAATATATAATTTCTATTTTTGGCGATTTAGAAAGATTGGTGTGTCCAGTTAGTTCAGAAATTCGGAGATGTACATGTATCTTCAAAAATATCTGTTAAATGCAATCAAAACATCCTTGCAGAGGTGCGAAAATGATATCGTAAATTAACAGTTTGACACGCGCATGGGATTGAACACCTGTGTCGCTTACGTCATTCGGCCTCTTATGATATTTAATAACCTTTAATTGTGTTACAGTTTGTAGCCGAAACTTGTTTTAAGGTAACTGTTTTAAAAACAGCAAAGGGCCGGATTGCTATTATGAATGTTAGATTGTAAAGGTTGTAATTAGACCCGATTAAACGTTTGTTTTTTCTTTACTCAAAAATGGAGAGTAACTCCCTTTTCTTATTTACGCATATAAATCAAGAAATATCATTAACTTTTTATATCTTGATAAAGTTTTTGCTTAGAAGAAACAGACTTTCATGTGAACTTGTAGATAAGATCATTTTCCTCGAGAAAAACAGAGCCAGTGTTGTTAAATATTGACGCGTAATATTAAAAAGAAACTGATGTGTAGACCAAAGTACAGCGTAGTGCTGTAACACGTATGCTTGCATGAACGCTAAGTTATCAACTGTGTAAAAGATGTTAAGATGAACTCATAGAAAAGTGTTTAATTTTCTTCGAATAAAGACACTGTACTTAGAGAAAAATACGAGAATATTGTTCTTGAAATGTCAAACATTTATTTATAATTATAAAACATATATATATAAATGCTGTCATTGACGATCTCTCATGTTTATATTTATTATGTATTTGCTAGCTTTATCCATTGCCGCCGACCAGTCTTTATTATTTCAAAAACTGTTATACATGTTTTAAACTTGATATTGCATTAATTAAAACGTTGTAAAATATAATGTTGTTTGTTAAATTTGTTTATTGGTTATTTTAAGTTACCTCCCTTGCAGTCCTATTTATAGTTACGAATTGTATGAATTAAAAAAGAAAACGAAAGTAGCTTGCAGACGGTGTTGATATTGTGTGATAAAACTTAGAAGATCATTGGAAATCATCCGAGTAACCGAGTACTCGATCGGAAAAATTACCGAGTACTCGAGTATTGATTTTGGTATTCGTTGCCATCCCTACAAAATACAAACGTTTTTCTTTTTCAGAACTACCTTCAAGATTGTTGCACCAGCAAAACTGACTCGGAAGAAATCCAAGAAGTCACTCACAAATAGTTGACAGATGTTCATGTTTACAGGTGTAAGGGATACTTGGAAGGAGCAACAAGTGTTGACATGGATCATGGTTAAGCATAGTGTATTGATACAGATCTGTGTAAACATTGCCACTGGACTGAGTAGTGAAGAAGTAACAGTTCACCATGTATTCTGTACAGGTCTCAAAGAACCATGTGCTGTGTACAGATGATATATTTGATGAAAAAAACATTCTCAGTGTTAATTCATGGTCTGTTCATGTGATATGGGCATTAAAAACAAGTCTCTTCCTGATACATTTTGTGTTCATAATAGTGCATTGTTCTGTGTGAAAGGTTTACATTGACAGCTGTTACCTGTGTTTAAAAATAAATTGAAGGTTGTTGCATTGTCATAGCTGTTTAGAGTCGAAAAACATATTCATGTTTAACTTAGTAATAAAACCAGACTGCTAAACAGTATTATTGTCTGTTTGTATTGACTGAAAGAAATGGCTTTAAAAAACAAACTGTTTTTGTCTCTGAGAAAATGATCCTGTTGTCGCAAGTATTTTATTATACACAGAAAGTCAGTATGTACATTAAAGGGGCTGTGCTCCAGATGACAAAAAAAATAAAGTTTTCTTGTATTATAAATTTCTTGTAATATTTATGATTAATGCTTAAAAAATAACTTACTGACAAAAAATAAGTCAGATAATCACATTATAAATTGATTTTTTTTTCCTTTCGTACTGCTATACTGTAACGCGACAGTATATCTTATAAGATTTAAAGTAAAAAATTGTTATTTCAGTTACATGGATAGTGGGGACAGTAAAAGTATTGGAAAAATTTTGTTAACATGAGGGTCCAGAGTTCAAATCAAGCTGAAGTGAATATAATTTTTTTGGGTTCTATTTTGACTTTTATTAGCTCACCTGTCACGTAGTGACAGAGTGAGCTTTTCTGATCACCTTTTGTCCGTCGTCCGTCGTCCGTCCGTCCGTCCGTCAGTCCGTCCGTCCGTCCGTCCGTCCGTCCACAATTAGTTTGTTAACACTCTAGTGGTCACATTTTTGCCTCAATTGTCATGAAACTTGCATGGGATGTTTGTCTCATTGATATCTCGGACGAGTTCGAACATGGGTTATCAGGGTTGGAAAACTAGGTCACAGAGCCCAAATATAGAAAAACCTTGTTAACACTCTAGAGGCTACTTTTTCAGTCCAAATATCCTGGAAATTTGTCAGAAAGGTTCTATTGATGATTTCTAGCTCAAGTTCAAATATGGGTAATCTGGGTTCAAAAACTAGGTCACGGAGCCCAAAAATAGAAAAATCTTGTTAACACTCTAGAGGTTACATTTTCAGCCCAAATAATCTGGAATTTTGTCAAAAAGGTTGTTTTGACAATTTCTAGGTCAAGTTCAAATATGGGTCATCTGGGGTCAAAAACTAGGTCACAGAGCCCAAATATGGAAAAACCTTGTTAACACTCTAGAGGTTACATTTTCAGCCCAAATAATCTGGAAATTTGTCAGAAAGGTTGCTTTGACAATTTCTAGGTCAAATTTAAATATGGGTCATCTGGGGTCAAAAACTAGGTCACAGAGCCCAAATATGGAAAAACCTTGTTAACACTCTAGAGGTTACATTTTCAGCCCAAATAATCTGGAAATTTGTCAGAAAAGTTGCCTTGAGGATTTCTAGATCAAGTTCGAATATGGGTCATCTGGAGTCACAAACTAGGTCACAGAGTCCAAATATGGAAAAACCTTGTTAACATTCTAAAGGTAGCATTTTCAGTCCAAATAACCTGAAAATTTGTCAGAAAGGTTCTATCGATGATTTCTATCTTAGTTTTGAATATAGGTTTTCTGGGTTCAAAAACTAGGTCACAGAGCCCGAAAGTAGAAAAACCTTGTTAATCCTCTAGAGGTTACATTTTTAGTCCAAATGTCCTTGAAATTTGTCAGAAAGATTGTTTCAAAGATTTCTAGCTCAGATTTGGATATGGGTCATCTGGGATCAAAAACTAGGTCACGTGGTTCAAATATGTAAAAAACTTTTTAACACTCCAGAGGTTACATTTTCAGTCCAAATATCCTGGAAATTTGTCAGACAGGTTTTCTTGATGATTTCTAGCTCAAGTTGGAGTATGGGTCATCTTGGGTCAAAAACTAGGTCACAGAGCCCAAATATGGAAAAACCTTGTTAACACTCTAGAGGTTACATTTTCAGCCCAAATAATCTGGAAATTTGTCAGAAAAGTTGCCTTGAGGATTTCTAGATCAAGTTCGAATATGGGTCATCTGGAGTCACAAACTAGGTCACAGAGTCCAAATATGGAAAAACCTTGTTAACATTCTAAAGGTAGCATTTTCAGTCCAAATAACCTGGAAATTTGTCAGAAAGGTTCTATCGATGATTTCTAGCTTAGTTTTGAATATAGGTTTTCTGGGGTCAATAACTAGGTCACAGAGCCCGAAAGTAGAAAAACCTTGTTAATCCTCTAGAGGTTACATTTTTAGTCCAAATGTCCTGGAAATTTGTCAGGAAGGTTGTTTTGATGATTTGTAGCTCAAGTTTGGATATGGGTAATCTGGGGTCAAAAACTAGGTCATAGAGCCCAAATATGGAAAAATCTTGTTAACACTCTAGAGATAACATTTTCAGTACAAATAACCGTGAAATTTGTCAAAGAGATTGTTTCAATAATTTCTAGGTCAAGTTTGAATATGGGCCATCTGGGGTCAAATAACCAGGTCCATAGCAACTTTGTTTAAAGCAGTCATACTCAGGTGAGCGATACAGGGCCATCATGGCCCTCTTGTAATCAGTTTTGAAGTAAAATATGTTGTTATAATCTCACGGCATCTAGATATTTAATTTATGTAAAAAATATTTTTATATCAAATCTGGAGTACAGCCCCTTTAACTAAGTATTATCCAGTAATGCTGGCCCTTGCTACAATGATGAGGCAGTGATAAACAAATTCTATGTGTACAAGGTGTTTGTTCTAGAAATTAAGTATACACTATAAATAACAAGGAAAATCAAGAGTTAAAATTTTATTTACAAATATACATGATAAAAAAATACAATTGTTACAGAGATTCTTCATTATAAAATTACAAGTAACCAGGTCAGGTTGAAAATTTGACACTGGTGTTTCAAGTTGTACTGGACTTTTAGTAAATAAGAAAAAACTCTTACAACATGCAAGATTCTAGATATAACAGGGTATGTTACTACATGAAAAGGCATATTAATAGCTGCCATATTTTATAAGATTTTTTATTAAGTTATGAAATAACTGTCGATCTAGTAGAGAGATATATATGTGTATATATAGATTCTGGTAAACATGACTAGTTCCTGACTGTTTTTGTGGAAAGATTCGTTCACACAAAAATAATCGTTCTATCTGGTAATATAACAAGGAAATTTCATAATCTCAAGAAGAATGTATAGAAAACATGGTAACTTCTAGTAAAAACAAATAGCCTGCAGTCCAAAAGCAACAAGCAACTACAGAACACACATTGAGCAAACATTTCATGTGATACATATGTATATCACAAAAGTGTAATGTGCCAAGCGTATGCATTATTAACAAAAGTGTAATGTGCCAAGCGTATGCATTATTAACAAAAGTGTAATGTGCCAAGCGTAAGCATTATTGTAAGTTAACAGTGCATGTGTTCAACGATCATAATAAATCTTGGGTATAATACAAGAAGAAAAATCAAAACAGTTCTTGTTTGAAACAGTCAAAGACATGTTTCTACTATGTGAGTAATACTTCTTTGTTCTCGGACTGTGTATAATTCAGATACTTTTACCTATTTAGCCATGCTATAACTGCAGGATACCTCAGATATAGCAGGGTGCACACTATATGACATTGTTTTACACAAGAGTATGAAATATTCACAGCATTTTTTTTCATGACTGTGTGATTATACTGCACACTCAAGCATACAAACCTTGTGCAAGTACACATATAATTGTATCAAAATATCGTAATGGAAAATGCATGCTGTAAATATAAAATACATTTCTTCACCTCTTTCTAAAACTAATTTATCTAAGCTAAGTCATAATAACACATTTCTTATCTAACTAGTCTAACTGACTGAGATACAAACAACATCAAATAACTTCGCCCAAGGACTCCACACATGGTGTTCCTGGATCTGAAACCCAGTTTAATACCATCCACTTAATTAACTGAGGTCCAAGTTCACATGCTGATACCAGAAATGTTTTGAAACATTGCATAGAAAACATTAACCATCCGCCAATAATATCAGATTTTTTACCCCTAAAAATACATAAAAAAACCCCCAACAATTTCTGCATGTTAAAGTTAACAAGTACTGCGATAAACTAAAAAACTGAACCGAAAGCAGAAAAAATGGAACCTGTACAAATGTATATTACCCCTGGATCCTATGATATTTGATGAAAAAAAATGGTTAAGTTCATATGATAGTAAGTAAAGTATTTACAAAACTAACAACTGCCTTAACAAGTACAAATGTAAAACAATCTTTAAAGGACAGGAAAACAAATTATGTCTGCTTTTAAAGAATGTTGTGTATCTTGAATTTGTAATACCTAGCAAAACTGATTGTCTGAAATGATGACTGATTTCAAGGAAGATTAATAAAAATGTAAATTTTTGTATAAAATGACAAAAGATTTGCAAGATATGCTTGAGATACATCAGGATTAGATTATCAAAATATTTTATGACCCGCCGGGTCTTAAACTGTAAATCAACTCAAAAGAAAGCCTGGTCACAACATTCTTTTCCTATAAATAGGTATAGTTGCCTTAACTGGTACAGATCTGTTTAGATGTTTCACTCAGACATAAATCTTTCTGCATAAAAGTATGTACAATGTTTACATCCAGAAATGATCAAAATCAATTGAAATTTTAGAAATAAGTAAAATATACAAGGTAAAATGTAAAATTCTTGCTAGAAAATTATAATGAAATATGAAAAAAAGGCTTGTTAAATGTGTAAACTCAGCCAAAATTAACACTGCGTCTGGCAAAGGAATTTACTAAAACCCCTCTGCATAACGGAGTCTCATTTTTGGTGAAATCCACACACACAAAAAACAATAACTAAAAGTATTTTTTCAAATGACTGTCCTGTTTACAATGTGATGTGGTTCTTTAGCTGAAAGCATAGCGACTGATGACTGATTATATGCAGGCACATGCTAGATCAGAATGCAAACTGAAATGATACAGTTTCATGATAACTGTTCCCTCCAGAAATACTGAATCACTGTTTACAGATTCCCTCTCTCCGCCTGTTCCATCTCAATAGCTTCAAACAACGACTTGAAATTACCCACTCCAAATCCCTGGAAAAAACAGATAAACAGTCATGCATTTTATTACTTATCATTAGGCAACAGTCAATTAATAATAAGAAATGAACCACTAAAAGAATGATGAGGCTGGATCTCTGCTTGTTAGAAAAATATTAAATGTCTATCTTTTTCTGTATGATTAGAAAAACATAAATGTTTCCCTCCTTTCTCTGCAGTACCAAAACTAGGCTTTTCTCCATTTTTGTGTAATTGTAAAATGCTATAGGGATAATCAAGATGAGCAGAGGGCCATTCCAGTAAAACATATATATACCACCCTAGGAAGACCCTTTTAAAATGAAACATCCCCCTTTGAAAGTGTATTCGCAAAAAAAAGTCACACTTACACACAACTGCATCCAAGAAGAAACCCCACCCTTAAACAGAATTTCTTTAGTTTTGCCTTCCTCGAGAGGGATATACATTTTACTGGAACGGCCCTAAGTAAAACTTGAAAAGCAGGTAAAATTCTTCATCAGTACTAAACTAGAACTATCACTAAAGGTGATTAATACCCCCACATGGGTGCTTGGAACTGGAAAGCTTAGAATCAATGGTATAAAGTGACATAAGAAACATGGAAGTATGTATATATTTTATATTTAATAATATTGTATATACAGAAAACAATTACATTGAACTGTGTATTTTCTAGTAGAACTAGCTGATGCTCTAGCTGATCTCTTCTGGAATAAGACATCTAGAGCATTCACAAGCTTTAATTTAAAGACGATCATCATCAAATTTTACAAGTACATATTTGGGCTTGAATGCATCCTTATCCATCTGGGAATAAATCCGACTGTTCCTGTAACTCATGAGGTATCATCCAGAAACTGTTTTAAATTCTTAGTTAAAGTGAACAGTGACCTTGATCCAACTGGCCCAATTTTCAATCCCATGCGTAGTCTTTATAGGAACTACATGTACATGTATCTTTAAAGAAAGTTTCATCACAATATCTCATTTGTAACTCAAGTAATTGAGCAGAAACCTTTTTTTTAATTTTTAGTAGCAGTGACCTTGACATTGACCTCAGCAGCCCCAAAGTCGATCTTGACCTACATTCTATGATGTTACACCTGTGTACCAAAAATGGTTCAAATCTGTCAAGCCTTTCATGAGTTATTATCTGGAAACCAGTTTTTCTTTTTATAGTTTAAGGGAACAGTTACCTTGACCCAACTGGCAAAATTTTCAATCCCAAGCGTCGTCTTCATAGAAGCTACCTTTACAGCAAATTTCATCACAGTATCTCATTCCTAACTCAAGTTATTGAGCAGAAATCATTTATTTTTTATTGTTAGTAACAGTGACCTTGACCTTGGCCCCACAAGCCCCAATATCAAACTTGACCTGTATCCTGTGATGTTACACCTGTGTACCGATAATTGTTTAAATCTGTCAAGATTTCATGAGTTATCATCCAGAAACCATTTTTCAACCATTTTATAATTTTTAACAGTGAAATTGACCTTGGCCCCACCAGCCCCATTATCGAAGTTGACCTGTATGTTATGATGTTACACCTGTGTACCAAAAATTGTTTAAATCTGTCAAGCCATTCATGAGTTATTGTCCAGAAACCGTTTTTCTATTTTTAGTAACAGTGACCTTGACCTTGGTACAAAATTTTTTTTAAAATCTGTCTAACCTTTGATGCGTAATCATCCAAAAACCATTTTTCTTTTTTTAGTAACACTGACCTTGACCCTACAAGCCCCAATATCGAATCTGACCTGTATCTTGTGATGTTACAACTGTATACCAAAAATTTTTTTAATCTGTCTAGCCTTTCGTGAGTTATCGTCCGGAAACCGTTTTTCTATTTTTAGTAACAGTGACTTTGACCTTGGTCCCACCAGCCCCAATATTACACTTGCCTGTATCTTATGATGTTACACCTGTGTACCAAAAATTGTTTAAATCTGTCTAACCTTTCATGAGTTATCGTCCGGAAACCATGACAGACCAACAGACCGATCGACCAACTGCCAAGCTCACTCCTATATACCCCCTCAAACTTTGTTTTTGGGGGTATAATAACGTATGTGCTTGAATTTCTACATATACTTGCAAGATTTTACTTTTTTTATGTATTTCTTATAAGCTATATCAACCTGAACTTTCTTCTAGTAATATGAATGAACCAGTGCTTGCTACTCAATGAAGAAGATGGAAAGAAAATCATATAACAGTTTTCAAAGTCTGTTTTTAACTAATGCCACTTACACTGTTGTTTTTCCTCTGAATCACCTCTAGGAAAAGCGTTGGTCTATCCTGCATGGTCCTGGTGAAGATCTGTAACAAGTAGCCTTGGTCGTCGTAGTCTACCAGGATATGTAACTTCTCCAACTGTAGGTGAAAAAAACTACAGGATTCACATGATAAAGGAAAAAATACCTCATCTAAGTTAGAGTACACTTTGTAAATAATACTAAACTTAAAAATACTGAACTGTGCACTAGAAGAAACCTGTAAAACCTTGTTTTACAATACTGCAGCATGCAGTTCAAGGAATCTGTAACAACTAGATTAACAAGTGCTATGTTCGAATGAATGCCATGCCCCCTGGAGGGCATTGACCATTGACCTGGTGACCACTATGAGTCTAGCGGATTGAGCTCATCAAGGTGCATGCATCTGTGAAGTTTGGAGGCTGTAGGTGGAGGGACTTCCATGTTATGGTCATGGTTAAAGTTTTTTGACAAACAGACAGACGAAAAACAATATGCTCCCTCTGGGGGCAAAAAATACTAAATGTGAACTTGAAGAATCCTGTAAAACCTAGTTTAACAATACTGAAGCATGCACTTGCAGAAAACTGTACTATCTAGCTTAACAAAACTGAACTGTGCATTAGAAGAAACTTATCACATAGCTTTACAATACAGAGCCAAGCACTTGAAGAAACCCTCAATAACTTGCATTACAATACAGAGCCAAGCACTTGAAGAAACTTATCACAAAAAAGTCATAGCTTTACAATACAGAGCCAAGCACTTGAAGAAACTTATCACAAAAAAGTCATAGCTTTACAATACAGAGCCAAGCACTTGAAGAAACTTATCACAAAAAAGTCATAGCTTTACAATACAGAGCCAAGCACTTGAAGAAACCTGCAATAACTTGCTTTACAATACACAGCCAAGCACTTGAAGAAACTTATCACATAGCTTTACGATACAGAACCAAGCACTTGAAGAAACTTATCACATAGCTTTACAATACAGAGCCAAGCACTTGAAGAAACTTATCACATAGCTTTACAATACAGAGCCAAGCACTTGAAGAAACTTATCACGTAGTTTTACAATACAGAGCCAAGCACTTGAAGAAACTTATCACATAGCTTTACAATACAGAGCCAAGCACTTGAAGAAACTTATCACATAGCATTACAATACAGAGCCAAGCACTTGAAGAAACCTGCAATAACTTGCTTTACAATACTGAACCATGCATTTACATTCACAATAACGAATGACTTAAGTGCTGTGTTAAAGTAAGAAACATGATAAAATATTTCTGATACTAAAAGTAACTTACAACATCTAGGCTCTCTGTGACCTTGATCTTGGACACCTTTAGTCTCTCACGAAGGTTGGTGTAATATGTCTTTGGTATTTTGAGAAATTCCTGACCTCTGGCTCTCAAGTTTGTCACCTTAAGTGAGAAAATAGAAAAAAATAATACTATTAATATATATATATAGAACTTAACCTTGTTCGTAAGTTATTCAAACACTTAACCTTGTTTGTAAGTTATTCAAACACTTAACCTTGTTCGTAAGTTATTCAAACACTTAACCTTGTTCGTAAGTTATTCAAATAACAATACTACTTTGCCTTTAAAATAAAATTGGTAAGATGCTGTCATAATATCTGTAAATAAAAATCTTTTTTATGTCAATTTATGTGAGTTTACGTAGACTGTAAAAAGATTTCAATGAAAATATCAACATGAAAAAGCCTCTTTTCTTGTCATCTAGCATATCTGCTGCCTATCTAATAGTATTTTATTCAGATTACATAAACTTAATTAACTCTTCACATGTTATGTTTCTAAAATGGACTTGTCCATCTATCAATTTGGGCAATACCATTTACCATTTTAATACTGAACATATCATAGACTGCACTGCTGTGAAGGCTGATCATGGTCTGCACTGGTCACAAAGGCAGAGTCAACTGCTGCCAGCAGAATAAAGGTTAAACAGATCAGAGATGGTTAAGTGTATTATAATATAAAAAGAACATACAGCAGTGATGATGTCATCTGTGTTCATTGCAATATGTTGGACCCCGGCTCCACCATAGTAATCTACATACTCCTGAAAATACAAGGAGGAAAAACTGAAATTCTATAGGAAGACCATTATTTTCCTATGAAACAAACAAGTAAACAAACCTTGAAAAGCATTTTCTTTCTAATGCAAGTATCGGTACTAATATGTCTCTTTACAGCTCTAACTGTACCAACTGTACCTTTACACTTGGTAGTACCAAGTGTAAAGTAAATATCTGTTGTAAAGTATGTGTGTCACATGGTCACCCATAATACCCCTTTGCAAGGGTCTGACACCACTACTTTCTACTGAGTTCCTAATTCTTTACTAAATATACATAGAAATAAATGTAGCAGACAGACAGACAGACAGACAGACAGACAGACAGACTACTGAACCTTTTACTTGCTTTTAGTTCACCAAATGGCCTTGTAATAACAAGTCTCTGTCTTATGTACACTGAATCTTAAACACATGATTGCGAAGAAACATCCACTACTTAGTGAAGGAGGCAGTATACATGTACCGGTATAGAAAATGAATATTTACATTGTTTTTTTAATGCATGTTATTTACCTGTATTTGACTTTTGCGTTTGCCAGGTGCAGGCTCATTTATTGGCATTTTGATAGTCTCCTCGAAGTTGGTAACGACAATAGATCTAAGGGCAGAGTACTCTGTATGCACTTGTTCATCATCCACTGACCAGAAACGATGAAACATCAAGTTCTTTTCATACCTGAAAATCATATCATTAAGAAATGTACCTTGTGTCCTAGCATAACATATAAAGGGTTTTAATATTTAATATGTTGTGATAATATGAGAAGATAATAAAATTTCTGCCCAGCATATACATGCATCATATTATTATAATAATACTGAAAGCAAAGGAAAATGACAAGACCACACAGGCTCTAAAGTATGAAGGAAATACATGTATGTGAAGTGCAGTTTACATTACACTGCGTGATTCAAGAAGTCAGACCTGTCTTTTTAACTTCGTCAAGTGATTTCTATACCCAAGTAAAACATCCAAGCATTCAGCTGATTTCTTAGATAATGAATCCGGGCCTAGCATAAGCCATGTGAAACTGAGGTTAATTCAAACTATATCAAGTGTAGACACTATCAAGGAGGGACAAATATAATATACAAAATCCAACTTATTTGCATTATTGTGCATTTAAGCAAATGAATTACTTTAAATGACAGACAGACAATTAAAATTTACAGCCTAAAAACTTAAAGTAGTAGAAATTAATCTATATCAAGACACAATTTGCATACATTCAAGTTAAGTTTATAAGCAAAATAAATTAACTGCATATAATTTACTACAACTGCAAGCAGGTAAATAAAATTAACAGATCTGACTGCTCAGGTAACAACCTCTTTTTACACAAGTTTACCTAATTTGAATTTAAATAAGATTTCAAATAAAATATTCAAATACAATAATTCAAAATGTAAACAAATTCACTTGACAGAACTAACAATACACTTACAAAAGTCCTCAGTTTCATTTCAAATGTGTCCATAAATTAAACCTGTATAAACCCACCAACTCAAAGTATCATCCACATTGTACACAGAGACCAACAGAGAGAAATATTTAAAAATCAAAACTTGAGACTAAGAACTCATCAACTTTCGATAATCCAATGGGGATTATCTACATAGAGACGGGTATATGAATGAGTTTTGAAGGTAGGAAAGGGCTAACAGACACATGGTTGTTCAGAAACTGAAGCAAGAAATTCAAGGACTTTTTAAGGCCAAGTTCAATTTAGTGTCATTAAAGGCCAAAGCCCAAATTTAGGGACTTTTTCAGGCCTGTACAAACCATGAGACACTTAAAAATGCAGAGCGGGATGTGAAGACTTATTTATAAACAACAGAAATCTGCCTAAAACATAAACCCACCATTCAGCAACATTTGACATCTCCATATCTGGCTGGTTTCCAACAATATGGTCTGTGAAGTTGAGCCCAATCTTTGGCCTGTAATAATAAAATTACATGAAACTTTCATAACATTATTTGCAAATGTCAGTATTTCAACCAATGAGAGCATGAAGAGATAAATCATTTCTGTTTTTCAGTTACCCATCACTCACTGTGTTATACCACCAGCAGTGGTTATATACATCATGCAAGTTTAATATGCTTGAATATATTAAACTGTTAGTATAAAACATGACTTGAATGTAAATGTTACTATTATTGAAGCATGATTTGTTAGGAAAACTGACCTAAAACAAACCCTAGTGCTTTTTTGTCTGAGAACAGATAATTACTACGGATACTTACAGAAGCTTGACTACAGGGTCATTGTCTGGGTCAAGAGCCTTGTAGCCTGGTAAATAGTGGCCCTTGTAGTTAGACAGCTCATACAGGGTGTGTGTTGTGTCACCATAAGTTTGTATCACACAGTATCTTACTGTTCCATCATCATCTGACATCTCAGAGGGAGATTCTACAACAATGGCACCCCTCTCAACTGCCCGCTTCAAAAAGAATAAGAAACAGATATATGTAACAGGTGGTGAAAAATCGTGGCTCGACCGGGACTCGAACCCAGGGCCTTCTGCTTACAGGGCGGACACTCTACCAACTGAGCTACCAAGCCACACAGTTCTACCTGATCTATTTATCACCTATAAACCTGTACCCAGCTACATATAACTCATTTTATCGAAAGAACAACCACATCAGAACCTTCAAGCTAGTGGTACAATTTATTCAGTCTCTTACCACAGCTTAATTTTTGACTCCATATAACAATCCATTTCCCTCCAAAACATTGAAAACCTTTACTCAAAACATTCCAGCTAGAATATGGAACACGCTCAGTGGCAGAAACATCTGATAGCACATGTGCTTCAGAACACTAAGCTATATACAGTAATTTATAAGTTTTTTTGTTCTTCTTCTTTTGAGTGACTAAATACTTTATAGTTTTTAGTCTATGCAGTTTAGTTTATGTGAAAATTATTTTGCGAGTCTACGCAATTACATGCTCTGTGATACTTTGATAAAAAAAAATATTTACTTATATTCACCTGCCCCAGTATTGCACTGGGTTATTCATTTACAAAGTGCAACAAAGTCAGACAAGAATATCTCCAACATGTTTTATCATCAAAATCATTTTGTCTTTGTTTTTATGGGCCAAGAATATTTAAGAAACATTGTCAAGTACCTTGTAAATTGCATCCACATCTTCTACCTGAAAAGCTACGTCCTTGACCCCATCTCCATGCTTGCATAAGTGCTCACCAATCTCTGTAAATGTAGTCAAAATCCAAGGTCACTACAAGGTCAGGATTATATTTCATGGGAATGTCTTTACCATTTGGAAAGCTTTAAAAACTTCATAAAATTTATTTGGGGAAACATAAAGGAAGAGTAGTCTTCTGAAACTAAATTCTGTATACCATTGTCCTATCAATGTCTTATAAACAATGAAGACTGAACAAAATCCTGTAAACAGAAAACTTTGTTTTCAACTGTATTACTGACAAAAATAAATGCACGTATACAAAGTATCTATATTTGGCTCAAGGTTTTCTATGAAATACAAAACTAGGATTTTTTAAATGAAACAATAGTACAGTGCATAGCTATGGCAAGTAAATATAAATAAAGAATGTTTAACCACAGAAATATGCTCGGCAATCGAAATAGCAAAGGTAACTGAGAATTACTGTCAAATTAATAAAATCTGCAAGGAATAATTGAAATGACTTAAACTTTTATTATGTTTCTCAATTAAACCAGTTCCCCTCTTAAATGAAGGGTGCAATTCCAAATTAATGTCCAGCAAATACCTCTAAAAGAAATATATGTATATTAGCATGCAAATGTTTAAGTTCAGTTGAATAACATCTGGACAGAATGTCGCATTACATTTACCTATATAATGGCAGTGGTTCAGAAAAACAATCCTGGAAGCTTTAGGTACAGTACTCACCTTTTGGTTCATTTGGGTTCAGCATATTTTCAAACTCAAACAATATCTGTGAAACAAAATCAAACACTGTCATAATACCACAATTCATAATGGAGATGAGTAACATTTAAAATATTTCTTTTCAGAGACGTTTCAGTAAGTCATACATCCTACCAAAGGCACTTTTAAACTGGTCTAATCCCCTTTATGACATGAAAAGACCCTGTGCATAAAAAGACCAACTCTCCAACAGAATTTCTTTATTTTGCTTATCTGAGTTGGGATGTATGTTTTATTGGAATGGCCCTCACTAATCTTATAACTGGCCAATTAACTCTCAGTGAAGTTAGTAAGGGAACAAGATCAACAGCCCCTAAAAAGTGCATGCATAAACGTCCAGTTATGAAATAAAACCAGAAAAGTTTGCTTTACAGCAAATTAAATTATTTCAGGCATTTAGGAAGAGTCCTTTTAATTGAAAGGAATTTTCTGAATCATAACTCTTTTTTGCAACTGGCAAATACATGTTTCTGTTAAAATCAACAGAGCCTTTTAACGATGATGATTTAAAAATGACGAAAACAGAAATCCTGTTCTCAATGGAATACTTTACAAAAAATATTAAACAATATACCTACAGACTGCTCAGATTCCATGTAATATCAAATAACAAATGACCAAAAAAAAAACAAACAGAAATGACGCTTCATACATACATTACTGATATTCCAAGCAATTTAAAGTATGTTAAATAAAGAGCTGACAACTTCATGTTAGATGTCATGGAAAAAAAGAACATGGCCATTCTGTTGCAACTGTCCTCATATAAAAATTTACCTTGTTTTGTCGTACTACATGAGACGCCACCTTTCTGCTTCCTGTTTCCAGTCCGCGGTATGCAAAAGGCTCAAAGCCCAACCTCGAAATATAGTGTGATGCTGCCTACAATGAAAGAATAAACAAAATCATCATCATTTAATTTTGCCCAAACTATGACTGTTTAATGTTTTGACACAAGTCTGGACTCCTAATCATTCTTCATAGATTCTACTGTCCCCATTTCACTCAGAAACATCATACACACTTATATGACAGAACCAAAATAAATTAAAAATGCAATACTTTTTATCAGCAAATAATTCTTGAAACATGTAACCTAAATTTCTAAAAAAAAAAAAAAAATTAAGGTCTTATTTTTTTTTTTAGTCCTAAAAAGGCAGTCTAAATGCCAGATATTTTGGTTTGCTTTTCTTTTTTTCTATTTTTTTAAGTTTATGATTCAAAAATGCTGCTAGAAACTGTCTGATTAGTGTTTGTGCTCAGTTCCCTAGACCCTAGGTTTGAATCCCAGCTGGAGTGTGTTCTAAATTGTGTCAACTTTTTATCACAATCAACTCATACCAAGTTATAACTTATACTGAACTGCATTCACCTATGAATGATAAAATAAAAGTAATACTTTACCTGTTTGGCATTTCCAACCCAGAACTTTACTCTGTGGAAAGAGACAAATCTCCCAGACTCAGGCTGAAATGTCAATACATTTTGTACAAATATGGAACAAAGTGTGTGCTAATTTTAATATCATTATTTGCATTAATATTAATGTGTTAAACGTGTAAGTTATGAGCCGTATTATGATATATGAAAAAATAGTTTTGAATACCAAGAGATGTCAATGCAATAGCATGGAAATATATTAATGCAGATTGCTGATAAAGTATTGTAATTCAGATTTGAAAACCTTTCTACATGTTTTTGCTGAAACTGAACAGGCACTTAAAGGTAGTTGCCAAATCAATGTTAATTTTCAAATGGGCATAACAGTCAGAGAAGAGTGTCTGAAGTATATTTTCACACTTATTTTAGTTAGTTCTTAGGTTCAAGGAATCACTTGTTACAGCAATAATTTACCCTTCATCAAAACTGCCACAATACCTGTGCCAGATTTTAAAATATTACTTTCGCTTTCTGTTTATTTTCTGAATGTATTATTATCAGAAATAAAAACTGTCAATTGTTAATGGATCCTTAAAACAGTAGCATGCTCACAGGGCATGACTAGGGTAATACTTGGAAATCTTGATTGATCTGTTTATTTCTATAAATAGAATGAAGTATGCATTTCATTTTTAAAATAAGAACATGTCAGTGTTTGGAATGTTGCATCACCTTGCACCCAGCTTTATGCAAATTTAAGACTGGACCACAGGAAACTGATAAAAAAAAAATGATGAAAAAAAATCATACCTTCTATATATATATATATATATATATATATATATATATATATATATATATATATATATATATATTTTTTTTTTTTTTTAAATTTTTTGCAAGATTTTAGAATTTTACTTTCGTTTTCTGTTCATTTTCTACAAGTATTATATATTATAGGAACTTTTGACTTTCCTTAAAAATGAAGGAAATCATATTATAATATTTTTCTTTAAACCTTAAACAAAGCGCAGCAACAAACAAATAGCTTAAATTCACATTGTTAATCTTCAAGGTCAAAATTTCCCAATCTACGAAATCTTGATCTGAGAGAAAAGAAATGTTTGACACTTACTTTTGGACCTTTGTTCGTGTAGGTTGTCTGAAACAGAAAACAAACGCATTCAAATATAAAATCAAAACAAATAATATATCATAGAAAACACGAGATTTCATCAGGAAAACTACTTCTCTCACCATTTTGTCTTCTCTGTCAACAACTACAGCGTTGTGTACTTGCCTACGATTGGGCGAGTGTTATCGCCTCGACCCAATCAAATGTACACAATCATACACACCTCCACGTGGATTTTCTAATTATAAAAAATGAGGCCTTGTCTGGTTGTCGACCTTTTTACGCTTAGTTAAAATACTCTTTTGAAAGGAAGTATCACCGGGTTATAACTAATCTTTACTGTTTTCTTTAAACAAACAAAGGAGCAAACAAACAAATTCTGCATTAATTCTTAATTGCTAATGGATAAGCGGTCCAGTGGTAACGTAGGCTACTGGACTGGTAACCTAGGGGTATCGAGTTCGACCCCCGCTCCTCAACTAGCATTACTAATAATCCATGTATCAGTGCTTTACACTGAGCACGGAAAAGAGCAAGCGATGTCTCAGGAATGTGATGATTTCTGTTTCTTGCACTATCCCCCACAGCATAAAATAACTAATCTCTGCAGGTGCGGCATGCAACCAGTACCGTACAGGGCCTGGCGACGATAAAAAATATTAGGTTGAGAGAACCAAGGGTCAAAACATTTACCAATACAAGGTAATGTTATTTGTACACGTTTTTACAAAGGAAACTTTCTGTAGTGTAAACAAAACAGGTGACATGAAACATTCCTGTTTTAAATAGGGCGCATATTTCCAGAAGGCTGATCGAGTTGTTGAATTAAACCATTTGTACACGTCCAGTATTATACACACAATGCCAATAAAATGTACCTTCTTTAAATCAAAACTATAGAAATAGCTAGGTAATGTAAGTTAGAATACTTCACATATATATAATAATTATTTATGTTTTTTTCTGAGGCCCCATCTGGATAGCCCCGTTTATGTTAAGTAGGGGTCGGGGAACCATCCCCTACTAACCTTACAAAGAGCTAATATGAGTTTAATAATTATATTGTATTTATAATTTATGCGATAAAACATATCCATACAAATAGCAGGAAAATAAACGGCAGTTGCAAATTGTAGTTTTTCTTTTAAGGAAAAAAGAAGAAGAAGAAGAAAAAAAACATAAAAAAACACAACAATCTTTTCAAATCTGTTGAATATTGAAACATCTGTTTTTAGCTTTCTAAACATGTAAGTTTTAAACATCTAATATATGGTAACAAATCAGTCATTTTTAATCCCCTCCCCCCAGCCCCCAGTAATCATTAACTAAAAATTTAGCGGTCCTTGCCAAAGTAACTTATCAATTTTCTGTATAGCCTGAAAATCTGGATTTGATAATGATATAAAAAGGTGTGTAAGTAGTGGTAATAGTATGGACTTTACAACCGTAATTCTACCAACAGGAATATTTTTTTCCCAGTATGGAACGCAGTTCTCAATTTTCCTTATTTTTTCTCTATCATTTGCTCTTGTTCAACATGAAATATAGAAGTTTGAAACATGTTGTATCCCAATTCAGTTTCCATTACGTTTTAATTGATTTGGTGCTGTATTTTAACTTCCCTATCCATAGGTTTATGTACTTCACAATGTGGTTATTTCATGAGAAAGTTCAGTAAGACATTTGGACATTAATCTAATGGACATATTTGTCTCCTATAGCATAGATCTGGGTCATATATACCGCTCCAGCTAATGTATGCACGAGTGAAAAGTTCATTTTGGTTATGTCTGTGCCAAATTCAAGACAAGAGACATTTAAAATATACACGTCAACCTTCAGCAATTATAAATATGTCTAAATGTTTTAAATACCGACCGACATTAATCGCCTGCACCATTGTATAAATGCACCGCCAGGTTTATTGTCAGACGTTGTGTCTTCATTGTCAAGTTGAAATATTAAGCATTTTTAGCATTTCAGTTAATCATTTTGCTTACTTTTTTTTACCAATTGAAAAGAAGTCTACTAGCAACCCAGTCTTTGTCGGATCAGTGGTCAGGTAGTAAACACGCTGGACCTGCAATCCAAGGGAAGCGAGTACGACCCCTACAGGTCCTCCACTAACATTACTAACTTCCAGATCAGACATTAAACCAATCTCCCATGTACTTGAATGCTATACACTGAGCATGGAAAAGAACCAGGGGTGTCTCTTGAATGGGATATTTTTTATCATGCGTTATCCCCAACAACCTAAAATATTTATAATAAACAAAGAAACGCTTCGGGCGTCGGTCATATGGCCAACCATTACAGACGAAAAATAAACTCAAATTTTCCTTCTTGAAATCTGTCTAGCGTGATTATGTCTGCGTCGACAGAACGAAAAGTGAAAACATTGCGCAAAAAAACTACAAAACAATAGTTCAGTATCATTCCTTTTAAAGCAGTGAAGTTAATCTGATATTTTCTTCTTCCTCAAAGGCACTGTTTAGAGTTGTTGCTGCTTTTTTTGTCACGAGTATCTCCGATAGAAAGCCCACAGACCTTAACTAAGCATAAAGTAATTCTATGATCATGAACCTCCTTCTTCCTTCGCCAGCACTGGGTGACGGTATATTTATAGTAACGTGTGACATCGTATTGCAGTGACGGTATATTTATAGTAACGTGTGACATCGTATTGCAGTGACGGTATATTTATAGTAACGTGTGACATCGTATTGCAGTTTAAGGACGGATGGACAGTGACTGAATACTGTGTAATACATTCAACAAGTTTCTCCCCCCACCTCCCCGTCAGTAAAGTACAGCATGATTCAAAATGTAATACTCGTAAAAACTTCGCGAATAAAGACTTAAATGACTATTTATTCCCGAATCATCCAACTGTACATAAGCTATACATCTTGTTAAAACGGGGACATTTTATGTAAAATCAATTTGTAACCATGGACATTTATCAAAGTTACGCTGACGATGTATGTTTACATTAAAGAGCACAGTTTAAATAATGTATTACATCTCCACAATATCAATACACATTGACATGAAATATGATTTAACCAAACATTAGCTCTAACTTATCAACACAGATCTAAACTCACATGATATTTTAGATCTTTGATTTCAAGTTCTTGCATTTTGTGAACTTAATATCTTAAACAACGATGTAAGTGGCTCAACTCAGCTAACTGAATAAAAACGCATTTCAAACTAACGGACTATCTCATGTTGACAGCCTTGCCATGCAAATTGCGGTCTCACATCAAAATAATTTGGAAGGAGGTGAAGCTTTATTTGATTTTTTTTCAACATTATTGTCCGAGTAATCGAATACTAAATTTTTTAACCTATTATCAGTGCACCGATCGACTAACCGATTAACCGATTATTTGTTCACATCCCTACTTTATACTTACGAATAGCGTCAATCACATAGAAGGATGTCGACGTATATACATTTTGAATAATATTCATTATGTTACTTTGAAGTCGGTATGTCTGAACAATTTTAGCTTTGAGGTTAAATTGACTATACCATGATGTCGTCGGAATTTTTTTCGTCCATGTAAAACCAAATCTTTTAAACAGCGTATGTAAGAATTATGGACAACGTATTCTTTCGGAAAATATGTCTTAATTATGCGAGTAAATCAAGGTAAACAAGAAAAATGACACTTTCCACGGGTTAATGAAGCCTATAGCCGCATGGCAGGAAAAATAACTCGTGCAATGTTGATTATCTCGCTGCCAAAATGATAACTTCCCCTACATAACATAACTACTTTCTACCCGCCTCCGTGATGGCCCAGTCATACCACTCATTGATGGACAGTTGGTGCCAGCTAGCTATGATAGGAAAGTTGACAGTTTCTTACAGCAGACTGGATTCAAGAACAGTAGAACAGCAGAAGAACAGTGCTAAACTGCCCGCCTAATATGACTTTTTCAAGTGTAGGTGGACCAAACATGTGTTATGTTCAATGATTTACCGACATGTTGGACTTGGGTTTTTGTTTAGGAAAAAAATACGGCTTAGCACACTATATCATCTTTTTCAGGAACAAGAACTGTGTTTACATGTGTTCACGGTAAAGATCTTCAAATTTATGGAACGCTTACACAGGAGTCAGCACCTTGCAGTAATAAACGACAGCGACACTTATTTTCCTCGTTAGATATCCCCCACACCAGTTTAACAGATCTGGTAAAATCCTACAGTTTCGTGTCAAGCCTATGTCCATGTAAAGAGCGTTTACAAGGAGGCGGTGGTAAACTAGATGTTCACCTTAAAATTTATTGAATATCTTAGTGATGCCATCAGCGCGTGACATGAAGAATATGCTTACATAAATCTTTAAAATGACTGTCTTACTCAGCTTTCGTTTGTTTTGGTACCATAACATTTTTAATGTGTCATACAAAAATATCGTTTTTTACACCTCTAATTTTCGATGCTTGCCAATGCAAAGTATATCGCATGCCCATTTGCCCAGTTGATCACGTAGAAGCAATCCTCTCAACAGGTCTGACTCTTGACAATGTTACGTTCTTTCTGGTTATTTTTACTTATAATTACAATCAAATAAAGAATAATTGTTAATGACTTTCACTTCGATTTCCATGTCATTCTAAATGGTCAATGGCAGTGTTATTTCTTGAACGTTCATCTACGCTTCACAAGACACGTCTTTATTGTGGCTTAATTAAATTAAGTTGAAGTTTTAACGGAATTCGACGTTAACTGCCACATACCCTCCTCTGCGTATCAACCATCAAGCGACCGCAAAAGGACGTGTCATATGGTATAAACCTGAGCCTATATCGTTGTATTGTGAAACAACTCAACTTATTCAAAGTCTTCTTTTCACTAAATTATTTCTTGTTTTCTCCATATTTTTCTTTATTTTTCAAAAACAAAGAAAATCTTAAATCATTATCAGACAGTGAATTGTTTCTCAGTTTATTTCCTTATCAATTTAGCTAAACAATAAATGTCGTTTATTTCTTCCTCATGGGAGCAAAACCAGAAACATCTTTTGCTGATAAAACAAAGATTTTGTTAAACAGTTTAAAAACAGTCATAGATTTGTGGATACGATTCTGAATTAAATTTGAGAAATATCACATGGCCACTTAAAGCAAAATCCAACTGATAGATCGACAACAGAAAAATGTCTGGGTTTCTTCATTATTGACAAAGACAAAATCTGTCTTTTAAATCAGTGGCAAAGAATTTCTTTTTCTGTTTTGAAATGTCTTTTGAATCAGGGAATATTTCAATTTGTGACGTCAATCGTCAGTAAATTATAATAATGTAAAAAATGAATTGCTTTTAGTAGGGTCATTCGACTGAGGAAAAATGCAGAATCACGCATTTAATTTGTAATTGAGTACGCGTAAAATGATAACAGTTTTGCTGAATCGTCAAAAACATCACGCATTTAGTTTCTCACTGAATACGTGTATAATGATAACACTCAGTTCTGCTGAATCATCAAAAACAGTTTTATTCCACAGTAAAGAATAATTGTTTAAATGAACCATTATGGCGATATACTGAAAATGTGTTTTTTTTTCGGAGATAATTTGGTATCTTGTATTAAACAATACATGTATTTGTACAAACGGGTACACCCAAGCAAGAACAATATACATTTTGGCAAACACACTAATGTTGCTATTTCTGTATGGTGTTCTTCTTAAATATGAGATGGGTACATATACATTTGAGATCTACCTTGTTGCATTATATGTAAAACTTACAATTCTTTTGAAACAATGTTCTCGAAACAGAATTAATTCATTTAGATTTATTTCCATTTTATTACACAGAATACTGATATCTTTTCATTTAAAGAAGTGCATCTTCTCTAAATATTACCCCCTCTACTCTCTTCTGACATTATATATATATACTTATTTATGTATTTATAATATTAGTGGCCAGGTTTTGCTGTGGTCTGGTGCAAGATTTAATAAAGCACTTAGTTTAAATATTGCCATTTTGCATACTACTGGAAGATAGTGACCAATTCTTATCTGTTGTCTGTTGCATGATTTCAAAAATGCACCCAGATTAAAAATAATATTGCCATCTTTACTACTAACTGATTCTAAACCCATTTAAATTTGCGGGAAATCCATTACAGTTTTCATCAGAATTATAGCCAGAATGCTATCATTAATAATTAAGGCGAATCTTTTGATTTTTTCTGCACCCATATTTTTCGCTAATGGATTTTTTGTAACAGAGATGGTTTGGCTGAAGTAATTAATGTCTTTATTTTTGCATAGTTCAGCTACTGAAGACTTTTATTCGTTGCAGGTTTATTTTTAGCAATCATGAGATTGGAAAGTTTCATTTTGTTTGTTGTAAGTTTATTTTACCTTTTATATAACCCTTATCCTGCTGGAGACAACTGAATCTGCATTTGCGACCAGTGCAGACCAAGAACACGCATATCTGTGCTGTCTGATTATGGTCTACACTATTCGCCATTCAGTCAGTAAATTTTCAGCTCACTCCCATAAACAATTAATAAATCTGTCCAAACTGAAAGACGGTCAAGTCCATTTTAAGATGTTTAGCATGGTAAAATACAAATTGCCGATTTTGGTTTAAATGGAGTTTTAAGATAAAATGAATTTGATGATAAATCTGCAAACCTTGTCACATTGTTTTTCGATCTAATTTATTTATAAATGCACTCAACGATAAATTAGATGTGGAAGCAGCTAATATGTTCGAGAAGGCAGTCGGCACGGTTTCATATTTCTTCCTACATATTCAAAGGACGATATCTGTCTCCATTTCATAGTGTCGTTATTAATCAAATGAATCTGCTATTAGGGAAGACACTTATTTGATTCTCCGATACGTCATTACTTTTTGAAAAATAGTGAAGAAACGCATATCTGGAAAAACCACAGTCAGAAAACACAGCCACCCTACACAGTCAAAAAGTAGAGGAACAAAGACCATAGATTTTTAAAGTGGTCAGAATGCAAAACCCACTGCATACAGAAATACAACAAATATTAATTTGTTTTACCAAGGGAAGCGGGTTTGCATTGAATTGTATCTAACATTTGATTAAAAATTGCAGACACTTTGTTACAAATGATGGAACAGTAAAAGGTACCTATGTTTTGTCTCAAGTCGGTTTAAACAGATTTATAACAGCTCGGAATTAAAGTAACCATGTGTAATGATAATTTGCAATTTAAAGGAAGCACAAATGAAATAAGAAAAAAATATTTTGTTCTTAGCCGAAATCTTTTCACATATCATTTGTTTGTACAAAAAGACATACGTGAGACTGTTGTTGTATATACCCGAAAATTTTGAATAGGATAATTCTTTTCTTTCTCTCCTTTAACAAAACATTCGTGTCTCAATCAAATATGGAAAGATTTTTTTACCATTTCTTTCCTCTCATGCTCAAAATAATAGTCCTTTTTGAGCCGCCAGTCAGTTTGCGGCCGGACTTGTTTTCCTTCTTTACAAAAAGGCGATCCCTCATGCTATTTTGAGTCATCGCAAATTTACTGTACATTTAAAGCATACATTGAATATCTTGGACATAGAATACTCAATGAATTTCTTGGAGACAGAAAACTCTGTGAATTCCTTGGAGATAGAAATAAACAGTATATACCTAATTGTCATAGACACTGGTAAATTTCTTAGAAACAGCTACAGACTGAAAGTTTTTTACGTGCAGTTATACAGTAAAAATGATAAGGTCACCTGTCGTGAGGCATATAGATATCAGTTATGGGCATAGGTTTGGTGTCTTGGCGGGCCAGAGAAATCTTTTTTTGCCCGTCACAGCATGGAAATCTGCGGCTGTTGAATAAGAAACATTGTTTTCAACAAGTAGTGTGGCAACGTATTGTATTTGCTGGTATTTTTCTAATGTCACTTCTACTTTTTCTTGCTGGTGACATTGAAACAAATCCAGATCCTGCACTGCATCGTCTTAAGTCTTCCTTTGCATAGGAGTCATCACCATGGTTTAGACATTTACAACTTATTCTCGTATGGTAAACAATGTGTTGGGTGTTGTTTGTCACGTCACGTTTTCCTTCAGGATATTTCCATGAATCATAGAAGATATGGACAAAATTTTGTTTATCTTTTGGCGGCTCTCAGGAACTTCAGTCCTTTGATATTGGATTCTGATGGGAGAACTCAAGTGGCATTTCAGTGACTGATAAGAAAATATTTCAGCTGAACATTCGCGATGAAAAAAAAAACCCTGTAACTTCGCGACTGTCATTTTAAATAGATCAGATTGTCGTATAAAACTGAAGCTTTTATCGAAAAGTGATCTTAAAACTTTTCTTTTTCATCACCAGAAGGTTTCTGAACATCATTAAACATTGTTTACATGTTCTATGAGCCTTTGTTAATTTCTTAATCGTCGGTGTAATTTTCTTGAAAGGTGAAGACCACAAACCTAGTATATAATCATAATTAAGTACAAACACTTTCCTGTTTGAGAGTTTTATAAGTCACACATATGAATATGCTTCGACACTACAGAACTGGTGATATGAATGAAAAGACAGAAGTGTGAATAACTAGTATCCTATGTATAAAATGTTTACCGAAGGACAAAAATGTCCCGAGTTCGATCCCCCGTTCCTCCACTAGCAATAATAATTGTCTTTCGGGTGAGACATTAAACTGAGGTCCCATGTATCAGTGCTTTACACTGAGCATGCAAAAGAACCAGGGGTGTCACTGTATCTGGCACTACCCCCACAACACAAAATAACTATTCTCTTCTGGGGGCATCGGTCATATTGGCAACCGGTACCGACGATAAATAAGCTCAAATAGATAGAAAAATGTCGAGGAGCAGAACAATGGTCCAGTGGTAACGCGCTGGACTGGTAACCCAGGGGTCCCGAGCTCTTCCACTAACATTAATAATTGTCTTTCGGGTGAGACATTAAACCAAGGTCCCATGTATCAGTGCTTTACACTGAGTATGCAAAAGTACCAGGAGTGTCTCTGGAACGGGATGCTTTTTGTATCTTGCACTATCCCCCACAACATAAAAGTAACTAATCTCTTCTGGGGGCGTCGGTCATATGGGCAACCGGTACCGACGATAAATAAACTTAAATAGAAAAAATGTCGAGTTGTGTTCATATTATTCTCTCCATATTACGAATATCTGAATTCTACGTAAATAATACATACAACATTAAAACTCACAGTTTCATAGAAAGAGTTTTAAAATACCATTTAAATACATTTGAAGAAAATATCTGAATACTTGAACCCGTATTATATTCACAAATGTTTCTGTCTTTTAGAACACTTGCGTATCAGAGAGATGTTTTGTTGACTGGTGTGCAATGCAGCAAAAGGTAGAAGGTAATTTTCTTGGAAAGGAATGTTGAAGGATGCAAAAAAAACCAACAAAAAACAACAACAAAAAACCCAATATTTAATCATATTTTTGTTTCTTGAAAAACTCGAAGGGCGACATTCGTTTCCAGAATTACTTCAATTATTAAAATGAATAAATTAACATAATGGAAGAACATGTTTCATACGTAAGCATGCAAATACAATGCACTGGGGGAAATAAATAAAAACGAAGGACAATTATGATTTTCCAGTGGATGCAGGCAGGATGTTGAACAACTAGAATATTGAAATTAAGAGGTATATTATATCATACATTATACTGGAGGTTATAAGTGTTGTTAAACAGATAATTCAATATCGCAGAAACGTTTGTTTTTTCAGAAGAGGGGTTCTGTTTTGGCGTTGTCCGTCCATCCGTTATACTTTTCTGTTCGCAGACAAAACTCATAAGTTATCGGCTGTATTTAATAGAAATTTTGGACTATTGTATACAGTAATGGAATTATAATGGGATCATCTTTTTTATTTCATAAATATACGAAATATGTCCGTCCAGAGCCATCACTCAGTCGTGGTAGTGTAAAGTGAGGCAGTATGTTTTTTGTTGTTGAATTTTTAGGAATCTATATACTAATAAATGCAAATACAAACACTACTACACTGTACCCTTTATTTGCGAATGTATTGCCTTTAACCATTTAATAACTTTTTAAATAATTGTGTCCAGTGCGCTATGTAGTTGTCACTTTGTAGTATTGTATGATAATAGGTTATGATAATTCTTTTTCAAATATTGGGGATCTTTCATATCAAGATGCTACATTTTACTAAATGTGACATTGTAGTTAACAAAAAAGCCCTTAATGTGATTACAAGAACGAAAACCGACTCTGTACCAAAAGATCCTCCATCTTTGGAATCCTTTGAGTTATGCATTGGACACATCAACATATTAATGTCTTTGAGAAAGCATGCCTGTGACCTAATCAATGACCCAACTGTTCATCAGACGGCTGTTACAGGTATATAAGATACAAAAATGAAATTATTTATTGTTAGTTTTCAAAGTACTTGCCGCTCCTTTGTTGCTATACATTGCAAATAACAAACACTCAGCAACATCAAGAAAAAACACTGAAATTTGAGTGAGTTTCGACACTGCTTGTAAAATGTAACACCTGCTGTTCACTCGATGAAATAATTTTCGATCTTTAAACGGAACAAATTATTAACCTTGACACGATGTACTGAACACACATTATCTGAATTTGACATTTCTGCTCTAGCTAATAGCATCAACTGTCATTTTGAGAATTATATAAAGATAATTGGAAAATTTGGATACCGTTAATTGAATGTTTTTTTTTCTAAATGAAAAAAATGTATTTCAAGAAACTAAGATGCGTAAATTATCAACAGAACACCCCGATGGTTCATAAAACAAACATTTCCTTTACAGAATTTGTAATGTTATATATCTCGACACGACACATTTTCTTCTTTTTAACGTTTTGAAAAAAATATAACTAATCACTTTTGTGACGTCAGTCGCTAATTGGTTAGTTAAATAAAGGAATTAACTTCTGGATATTCAATTAATTCGTAACACGAAGTTAGCATATCTTTTAAAGAAGTTGGAACTAATGTTCCACGGGAAAGGAGTGGTGGAATCAGCATTATTAAAATGCTCTAATTGCATTAACTTCAGAAGACGTTGAAGTTTTCTTATTAGGATAAAAGCATATGCTGTAATAAAACTTCATTAAAAAAGAAATTTCAGAGTTATCAGTAAATATCTAATGTCTATAAGAAGTGGATGTTTTTCATATTTTTTTTATCTAAAAATGATTTTGAAAATAATTGATTTCTTTTTATTTGATAAATTTTTTTCTGAATGATATAACTTAGTGTCGGCCCATCTCAATCTACAAAATATATAAATTGTTTTCTAAATGTATGTGTTGTCAGACTGCTATATGCAGTTTTAATTGGTAAGTATATATACAAATGAACAAACATTTTTTCAGAACAGTTTGAAAATATGACATCTGATCCATTATTTTGCATTGCCAAACAATCGAAAAGTTCAGATTTGAAAAACTTTTACATGCCAACTTAAAAGATTTTGCGACTGATAAACGGAAGTTGAGAATGTTTTCATCGTATTAACGAAAGACAGTGTGATTGTGGTTTTGACAATTACCAATGGAACACAGTATTTACTCCTTTTTCTCTTTCTAGTTCATTAACGTGGCGTCACAACTCATATTCAAGCGCGTGACTTATCAAGAAAAAAATATAACGTCGATTTTCATTCGTTCAGACAATCGAACAACGTGTTTCTCCCTTTTTTGGCCTTAAACTTAGCCTTTGGAGATTCGTAATATGTTTGTTTTTAATTTAGATTTACCTAAGGTCACGTGACTGCCAACGTGACCGCAGCTGATTTACATTTACTGGATGTATCTTCAAGTTAGTGATATGAAGATTCGAGGTTGTATTTAAGCTGTTTGAATTTTCGAAAATTTTAGTCAGAAGCAGTTAAAACAAAATCAAATCCCGATATTATTTTGTACACTCTATTTTATGTTATTGAAACTGGATCTTTGAAGTCATAACTGTTGAAATTAATTTGATAACATGGCACATAATTTAATCTTACATTATTTGGAACTAGTGCTATGATAAAACAGCTATATCTAGAGTTATGTTTCAGCTGGTGTCCAAATAAACAGCTTTAAAATAGTATCTAGGGGAAAAAATCAGAAGATTTTAGAAGGTTCCTCCTGAAAATTGCGTCTAGCAATAAAGTCTATAGGAAGATGAATTATGACTGATTTCTTATAAATTGGTTGCCAAATCCATTTAAATGTATTATTTGAGTTTGCAGAAGAATCTTTTCCATAATGGAACTTCTTTGCACTAAACATGGGATGGTTAAAGTCTATAGCAGGGATTAAATTGCATGACAAAACAAGTAAAAAGAACCAATAATGATAAACCAAATTATAGATCGACCAGAGAAATTCCTTTTGTATTCTCTGAAGCGACAGAGACACACTTTTTGGAAACATTTTTTTTTATAGGAAACGTATTAAAAAGGGTTGTTCAATGAATTAAGACAACAAATGCCTCGCAAATCAAGTGAAACATTTGTTTACGTATATTTTTCAAGTTAATTTTGTATCACTATTTGAATGCAATAAACATACCTTCCCAAGAAATGAAATAGCTTTTCGCCAGGTTTCACCCACCACGGGACGAAACGTTTACTATCTGCACGTAATGCATTTGATACAACACAGTAGAACTAAAACCAGGATGTGTCCATTTATTATTTAGTATTTATTTTATTATTTAACCAGTTTTAGCATTTGTAATGTTAGAAAACGCAGAATTTCGGAAAAGTGAAGAGATAGAGCAAAAAAAAGTGAACTTTAGTGAACTTTGAAAAATTCTTGTCATAAATCATAAAAAGTAAGAACTCATGCAAAACATTGACATCTAGTTAAACATTTCTGTATATCTTATTCCAACGTCAAGAAAAAGATATTCTTAACGAACTTTATTTCATGCTAATACCATCTCCGTGGTCTAGCGGTTAAGGCGTCCGCTTATGGAGCGGGAGGTCGAAGGTTCTTCGAGTCCTGTTAAGGGCTTGTTCTGATGCGGCCGGTTGGTGAGCCACAAGATAGTTAAAGAATGGTTAACGATTGCCTGTCCGCCTGGCGCCTGGCACATATGATAAGGAATTGGGAAGTAAATATGTACACTAATAGAGGTGTCTCATAAGCCCGGGAGCTTGGCTCTTTCAGTAGGTGTGACACTATAATAAACAAGCACTTTACTTTACAGCCGTTAGTTTCAACATTCCATAGCAATGGCGTACCGGTCTCTTTTATTTAAACTATTTAAGCCAAAAAGTGTAAAAAGATACTACTAAACAAAATCATTTTTATAAATGCGCAACTGGAAAGTAAGTCTGTTCCATTCTCTTAAAAAGATAGACATGAATTTTGTCATACATTTACTGAACATAAACAAGACCTAAGTATGACAATCAGATGGTAAATTGCGTTCTTTTTCTAATACTTTCTGATCATTCTAGGAATGAAATTGTCCCTCGTGGACTCAGAACATGAAAATCTGAACTGCTTATATACAAAAATCTTAAACACTATAAAAGAAATTTATAAAATGTCGTTTGAAATCAATCACATGTCTCTTTTTACACACAAGTCAGCGGATTGTCTGGCTTTATATCGACTACAGACCGACAAATAAGTGTTTTTTCTATCGAAAGAATTAAAACAAAATCTGAACGAATGGCTAAAATTCGCCCTATTCTTCTTCTTTTTCTAACAGGATCTTTATTTTTTGACGAATCAAATGTCTTTTTTAATGCAGATGGATTTCATTTGGGACATTCTTTATAATTTTTATGAAGAAAATTCACGAATCAGTACGCACGTGGAAACATTATTTTTCCCCCTAAAAACCGCGGAACCGTGAGAAGAATGTAATAACTCTACAGTATGGATGTCATTTTCAAATCGAATTTAAAATGTTTATACCTGTCTACATTAACACTGGTGAGCTTCCATAAAAAATATATGAAATAACATTTCTCTTGCCATAACATTATAATCATATTTTTACAAAAAACAATCTCAAAATAAAAGCTTTGTCTTTCGCATTTGTTTTCGTTAAATAAAATTTGAAAATACCTCTTTATATGCTTTGTACAATATATCTTAGTGGAAAAGAAAACAAAAAGACATCATCTTCATAGAGAAGCAAAGAAACATGATATATAAAGAACTACTTAACTGATCGGTTGCAATTGTAGAGAGTGAAAACCGTGATATACAAGTAAGATGCTTCTTTTTCAAGATTCTATGGAAGCACTTGAAAGACTTCTAAGTCCCTGACATCTAACCTCATGACTTATGGCTTATAACTTCATTACTTCTAACTTCCTTACTTCTAACTTCCTTACTTCTAACTTCCTTATTTCTAACTTCCTTACTTCTAACTTCCTTACTTCTAACTTCATGACTTCTTACTTCTAACTTCCTTACCTCTAACTTAATTACTTCTAACTTCATGACTTCTTACTTCTAACTTCCTTACCTCTAACTTAATGAATTCTTCCTTGTTACTTTCTTGCTTCTAAGGTCTGAAGCTAGAAGTAAGGAAGTTAGACGTAAGAAGTCATGAAGTTAGAAGTAAGGAAGTTAGAAGTAAGGAAGTTGGATGTAAGAAGTAATGAAGTTAGTTTCATAAGTCATGAAGTTAGAAGTCCGAAAGTTAGAAGTCAGGAACTTAGAAGTCCCTCCAGGTCTTCCATAGTATCTGAAAAAAGAAGCATGTTACTTGTATATCACGGTTTTCACCTTATACAATTGCAACCTCTCAGTTATGTAGTTCTTTTTTTAAAATCGTAATTAGATGGGTTTTGTGTTAAGTATAGGGTAATCGATGTACTTTATGTAAAAACAACAACATTTGAACCAGTGAAGAGGAGCTAGTGGTGCAGTTAATCCGAGTCAGGTAGTGCACGAAAAAACATTTCTGTTGGGTTCATATGTCGTTCACATACTATTGAAGGCTGTTTCGCATTTTTGAAGAATCACTTGATATTGTTGCTTTTTCATCTGATCTGTCTGTTAAACCGATTGAAAAAAACTAAACGAATTTCAGTTATTTTTAACACGCATTAAAAAGTAATCTTTCCTGAGTAAAATGAAATGTTCTGGGAATCTCAATATCTTAAAAAAATACGCTTGTCCATAATTAATCTTTCTAAGACCTTTTTTAGGACTAAATTTGTCTCAAGTGAAATGTTTTGAGAGTTAAAAGGAAGAAATTATTGAAATCGCTTTTATTTTATTACTCTCTAGGACAAAAAAAGTTTCATTCTAAACGGAAATGATTGAAAGAAAAAACATCAATTCATCTTATAAAAGAGTTGATATCACATGACACAAGATTCTGCGTTCACCGTTTCGTATATCACGAAATCTTATTACTACAAGACAAGCTGTAAAACAATTGGTAGAAGAAATAAATCCTCCGCTATATCCGAAATTTTTATCTAAGCTTATTACGAAAGTCATTTGTATTATCGAATTAGACCAACATATCATTGCTAACTGAGAAGGTTTGAAATGTGTTTTATATTTGACTGTTTCTGAGATCAATCTAGATCTTATTTGTTCATTCATTCGTTGTTTATTTTCTCACTTTTTAATTACAATTTTGATATGAGAAGCTTGTTCTTAATGTGAAGGAAGATCGATCAGTATGGTCAGAAGACACAGTTGTGTGATAGGGATGAATTGCCTCATGTTAATTAAGTTTAAAATATGTAAATATTCAAGCTGATTCTAAATTTTAATTCTCCGCCGAATACAGGTATTACAAAACATTTCCTAAAGTAGAAAGCAGAATATTAATATTTTATGTAGTGTTGTTGTGGGTTGATTTTTCAGTAGAACGCATTTTTTTCAGAGTGCAGTGTATGGTTCTAATGGGTAAAAAAACGCATGCCATTTATAAAAGCATCACACGGGTATTTTTGGAAAACAATTTCCGAGAGGTAATAAGGCACCGATATAAGCTAAAGACTGAAATGTGTTTTATTTACAGAAATCATAAAAAGCGCACATTGCAGTCGGAAAACTATTAATTAAATAGCATCATAAATGCACTACGATCACATCACATCACATCACATCACATATGAATGCAACTCGGTAAATTGTCAGAGTGTTGAAAAAACAAGAGCACAGCGGAGCGACACCAATGATCGTCTTTTTTATTAGCTTGCAAGTATCTACCCATCCCCCCAAAAAGCAGAATAAGGAAATGAAAAAAAACAACAAATACCTACTCATCCAAGAAAAAGAAACAAGAGAGAGGGAGAGAGAGAGAGATCTTTTTAGTACCTGACTGTCCCAAAAACGATTTTTTAAAAATTTTCCGGGGTGAAGAAGGGGAAAGAAGGATCAATGGTAGCAAATACCCTCTCATATCTGAAAAAAAAGAAATGAGAAAAACATTTTTGAAGAGGGGGTGGGGGAGTGGTGTGGTGTGGAAGAACCTATGCATAAAAAGAGAAAGGAAAAAAAAACTGAGGGTGGGGGGAGGGGAGGGTGGTGTCTGGTGGAATCAGCGGGATGGGATCGGTGGGCACGTTCCTATTTACACATAAATAAAATGAAAATTGTTGGGGGAAAGGGTGTCTGGTGGAGTCAAGAGGAGGGGGTGTTGGGGGTGGGGGGGGGGGCGGCGCAAATACCTAAGCATAAAAAGAAAAAAAAATCATATATAGAAAAAAGACTTTTTATGGATAGGAGTAACAGTTAAAGCGGGGGTTGGGAAGGGAAGTACATACCCATCCAATGTTTGCTTTGTTCTTTGCCTTTAAAAGCTTTTTGCAATATAAATCTATGGGGCGGGGGCTAATTTTTCTACTAGAAGATACCTCACATTAAATTACAAAGCTCTGTGTCAAACGGTTTTAGATGAGATCTTCTAGGTGTTTTCTATACATATCTATATATTAGCACCAGGACGGGTCCAATATTGACCCTGGGGTCATGTTTTCAATCAACATGGTAGAGAATGCTACACACTTAATATCAAAACTCTGTGCCTTATGGCTTATGTGTAATCAGCTACATTAAACTTTTTGCACGACGCCACCGACGACTCAGTGACCATAACAGCTCAACTAACAATACCAAAAACTTAATCCTTCCATGTGATATACAAAGTTTCAGTCTTTTAATCCATTTTTAAAAGGCGTTTTTTTCATAATCTTTTTGCGGTAAACTGTTCAGACACTGGAAGATAGCCAAACCGAGAGTTTTTCCCGTTTGATATGTTCTTCTAGCAAGGTGTTTTTGAGCCTCAGTAATAGAAAAAGGTCACATGGGACAAGATCTGGCGAATAAAGAGGGTGAGGAAGCTCGACAACCTTTTCCAGTTTTAGATATTCGCGTACAACGGCCGCTTTTCGTGACGAAGCATTGTCATGCAATTGTCTGGCACCATGGAGACCCGGTGCTTGTCGACAGTTTGCGAAATATTCCTTTAATTTATGAAGAACCTGATCTTTGTAAAACTGTGCATTCATAGATGTAACCTTTGGTACGGCAATTTGAATGGCAGTACCTTGAATTGTAAAGAAAATAACACACATAACCTTTCTGACTCTCGTAGTGCGTTTTGCTATGCGTTTTGGCTACCTTTAGTTGCCCTTTAATTGTTCTGTATCTTTCATTTGGTCTCATAGAAATAAACCCACGTCTCATCACCAGTGACGATATTTGCAAAAGATCGATTGTAGTATTGAGGGAACTGTTTCAACTAGGGATGTCAACGAATACCTAAATCGGTATCCGGATATCCGTATAAACTATTCGGATACTATCCGGATACTCGTATAAAATCGAAGACTATACGACCTCAATGTTCCAATTCCTATGCCAAACATTTCATTTAACGTCTGTTTTACATTTTGTTCCGGTAATCCTATTACATGTGTTAAGACAGTTTAACAAAAATAATAACTGTCATTACGTGTAAATAAAGTTAATAAAACAAAGACATGTTGTTTACTGTTTTTATTTTCCTCGTGTCTCTTGAAGTATATTTTCCCGCCAATACGCACGTGCGTTAAGTCTAAGTGTCTAACGAAAACGATTACCGTCCGTTTTTTTTGTTTTTTGTTTTTATGGCATAGTCTGTCTTTGTTTTTTTATTTTTTAAAAATAAACTATGTAATTTAAAAATATCATTTAAAATCACCGTAGATCAAAACGCTGTTTTATTTGTATCCTCAAGTCTATGTCACATTATCAATTTTGTATACCGGAACATGTATTTATGCAGCTTACGTGACTATGTAAGTGCAAACAAAATAACAAAAAAAAAAAACCCAATGATTTCAAATGGGTCAGAAGTTTTAAATGGGTTTAATATTTTTGAATGGTTCAATGTTTTTAATGCGAATGCTTTAGCAAAGAATGATTGTTTGACACATTAAAATCATAATGCTTGTTTTAGCAAATCGTTGATTGGATACATCAATTGAGTAATCACATTTTGATAGGACATTCTTTTATTAGTCTTGCGTTAAAACTATCATAGAATCATTTGCGGAAGTTACCGTGAAACCCTTAATTGGCATGTTTGGCACTGCTAATTGATTAACAAAGGGGCAAGATACTCTAGTATAGGTTATATAAACACCATGGATTAAAGTAATTGCTACACAATGGGATGTCGCGTTAGGTCCCAGCAGTTTGCAAGACGAATAAACAACAATGGCGTGAGACAATAAACAAATCGAGGGAAATGCCGCCGGCGGTAAATAGACGCGATTATGTTTAGCGTTATGAAATTGCAAAATTAATTTTGCCAGTGTTTGAATTTTTTATCAAAGTTAAATTTCACCGGTTTTTTTTTTCATTTTGTATACGAATATTCGGATACCAAATTTGTATCCGGATACCAGCATAGTATCCGGATATCCGAGTACTCGGATACTCGTTGACATCCCTAGTTTCAACAATTGTTTGGCGAATCAAGCCGAGCAAGTTTTTGCTCTTTTGTAAGGAGATGGGGTATCCATCTGGCACTTATCCTTCTCATTTTCAAATTCTGAGAATTATATGAGCAGCTTACATACCAACGCATTTAGCTATTATGTCTAGTGGTAAATCTTGCATCGGTGGCAATCAAATCCTTTACTATTTCAGCTATTTTGGCGAAGTTGCAGTTTTCGGATGGCATGCACGTTGCACATCTTTCACTGAATCTATAAATTTCTTACAACACCGTGTGACAGATGACAAAGAAAGTTCATTGTTCTCATGAACACGACATATTTCATCAAATATGTCTTTCGCCTGTATACCAAGGATACTGCGGTTCTTGACATAGGACCGTATTTGGTCAGTGAAAGGAGCGAGTAGACAGTGTTAATCGAGCTATTCGCAGAGCTAGACTGAACAGAGAGCTTACACAACCCTCAATGCGATACATTCTAATTTGTGCAAATCATGGTTAAAAGCGAGAAACCGGCCTTGTTGCATTCAAATTTGAACAACCTAGAATCATTGGCATTATTAATGATTTATTTTTTCGCCACTTTAGACAACGCCATTTTGCTCGATTGATCAAGTAGACATACGGCAATATCGCGAAACAAAATATCCTAATGAGAAATTAAATATCATTTCGTTTGGGTAATAAGGAGATTCAACCTTTACACTTGAATAGCATCAAGTGAGATTGAAAAAAAAAGAAATTGTTTTATTGCCTATTGAATTGTGATGTTTCTTCCTGAAAATTCCGAAAAACGCATTGTTTTACATAGATCATTTATAATAGAGACGTTTAAAAACAGGAAGATGAAGACTAGATGACCACCTACCTGTCCATTTGCAAATGTCAGACCACAAACTCATCAAAATGCGACTAATTGCCTTCTCAGTGGCATTTGTATTATTACTATTCTATTACATTTTTCTATCATGAGATATGACGTTCTCTAATTATTTTCTGGACTAATCATGTACAATGTCTGTTGAATTTATTCCTAGTCCTACCGCATATGACAAGAGTATGGATTGATTTCAGCTCCCCTATACAGCATACTTTATCAACATAAATTGCATATTTTTAACCTTACAGACAAGAAATGTGTGTTAGCTTCAACCTAATAAGTGGCTTTACATTTCTCAGAAGTGGTTTATCAGTTGACTAAAAACAACAACAAAACAAACCCATCAAATTCCTTTTGACGTCATCTGGCCATTTTGTTGTCATGGTGAGTTTTTGTGACCGCCTTATGTCACTATAAAAATTTCATTTTTTATTTGCTTTGAAAAAATAACTTAAATAGAACTTGTATCACCTGTATATCGCGGTTCCTTTCTTAAAGTGTTAGAGGCCACTTTACTTTTTTATAAACAGAAAAAAGGTCTTATTGACAGAAAGCAATAGGCCTTACTTGACCGATATCTTAGGTGTTAGGTTTGTTGGTAACTTGCAAGGACCTTTACCCTTAGGTGGGGTTAGAGTCAAGGTCACGGTCACCTAAGCTAAAATAGATTTTTCTACTTTTTGTCAAAGAGCCTTTATTTATTGAATGATGTTTTAGATATTTTGAATAAAGACATCTTGCATGAACCTCTACATTAACTGAGGTCAAGGTTACCAAGGTTTCCGGAGGATAACTTGAATACTCTTTGACCTACAGTCTTTTACCTTCATATGATTATTGCCCACATTGAGTGGATTACCCGTATTGACATAAAAGTCAATAGCGCAAAGGTCAAAGTCACATACACCTTAACATTGAAACCCATTTCTGCCATGAAACTTGACAATCATTTGTTATAGAGACTTCAAACTTTATATCATTATTTCACACATTGAGCGGATGGCCCCTATAAATTTTGGGGTCAAGGTCACAGTAACCTATTTGTTTAAAATCATTAATAATTTTACACTCTGTAATTCGACAACTATTTGTCATAGAGACTTCAAAATTCATATAATAGTTGCACACATTGAGTGAATGACTCTTATTGATTTTGGGGTCAGTAGATCAAAGGTCAAGGTCACTTTGACCTAAGCACTGAAAACTATTTCCGCTGAAAAACTTAATAACCATTTGTCATACACCTCAAACTTCATATTGATGATTGATTACATTGAGAAAATGACCCCCGTACATCTTAGGATCAGTGGGTCAGATGTCAAGGTCACAATGACCTAAACACTGAAAAGCATTTCTGCTGTGTAACTTGGCAACTACTTCCCATATAGACTTCAAACTTCTGAGGATGATTGGCATCATTGATTTCATGACCTCTATACTGTTCGGGGTAAGTACATAAAAGGTCAAGGTGACAATCAACTAAACAATCAATATTTCTGCACTGTAACTTGATAAGCACGCATCACAGCATGAACATCATAACTTCTGAAAGACTGACATTTATACAAATTATAAAACCTAAAATTCAGATATGATAAAGATCTATAAAACTCTAAAATTAAAATGATAAAATATTAAAACTCAAAATATTATAAATCAAAAAAAAAAAAAAAATCAAAATTTAAAGGAAATCACTTAATTTCAAAGCCTGAGGTTTCCTTCCTTATATCACAAATGCATCAAACTTAAACCGAGAAAAATGTCTTCAAGAAGGATTGTACTATATTTTAAAAACAGTTATGCGTAAATATAGCTTCAGATAAAAATAATAGTTTTTAAATATTTAAAAGAAACGTCAGTTTGCTACTCGCAACATAACCTGAAAAACTAGTCTTCATTCCTTTTTTTCTTATTCATTTTACAAATATCCCTTAAATAGTTATTTCCTGAAAACAAAATAATTAAAAGCAGCCTATCAATTTGTTTGAATTAAAATGGATATCAATATCGTGTTATCAAGGCAAAATTAGTATTTTATTAAATACAACATGAAATGGTGTTATTTCATAGGGTAAACTATAAAACTGGGTAAACTAAATAAAGTTTTCTAAAATTAGAACGTTTTGCTTTTGTTTTCTGAATACCAAAGGAATATTCTCAGAATTGTGGAAAGGAATAACAGTTGCATATCAATATATTTTACAGCCAGTAAATTTACTGGATCAATGAAATATTTTCAGGTAAATTAGGTTAAATAATATTCTCTAAGTAGGTTTCTGCCATTTATAAACGGAAATGCATGTTTTGTAAGTAATATTTTTATCGTGATTGTAATAGGCAGAAGTTGGCAGTAGCAGTAAGCAGTAGCAGTTGGCAGTAGAATTTAAATCAAACGTGAAGTTGGCAGTAGCAGTACGAGCAGTAGCAGTAAACAAAAACGTGAAGTTGGCAGTAGTAGTACGAGCAGTAGCAGTAAAGTAAAACGTGAAGTTGGCAGTAGCAGTACGAGCAGTAGCAGTAAATTAAAACGTGAAGTTGGCAGTAGCAGTACCAGCAGTAGCAGTAAAGTAAAACGTGAAGTTGGCAGTAGCAGTACGAGCAGTAGCAGTAAACTAAAACATGAAGTTGGCAGTAGCAGTACGAGCAGTAGCAGTAAACAAAAACGTGAAGTTGGCAGTAGCAGTACGAGCAGTAGCAGTAAACTAAAACGTGAAGTTGGCAGTAGCAGTACGATAGTAGCAGTAAACTAAAACGTGAAGTTGGCAGTAGCAGTACCAGCAGTAGCAGTAAACTAAAACGTGAAGTTGGCAGTAGCAGTACGAGCAGTAGCAGTAAACTAAAACGTGAAGTTGGCAGTAACAGTACGAGCAGTAGCAGTAAAGTAAAACGTGAAGTTGGCAGTAGCAGTACGAGCAGTAGCAGTAAACTAAAACGTGAAGTTGGCAGTAGCAGTACCAGCAGTAGCAGTAAACAAAAACGTGAAGTTGGCAGTAGCAGTACGAGCAGTAGCAGTAAACTAAAACGTGAAGTTGGCAGTAGCAGTACGAGCAGTAGCAGTAAATAAAACGTGAAGTTTGCAGTAGCAGTAACAGCAGTAGCAGTAAACAAAAACGTGAAGCTGGCAGTAGCAGTAACAGCAGTAGCAGTAGGAAAGTCTTAAAAGTCTTTAAAGTTTCAATGAAAATAAAACATGTTTAAACATCAACAAACCCTCCCGAGTCTATTGCGTAGTTCTGCGACTGTTTCTGACACTCTTGCAAATTTTAATGAATTTTAGTGCCAATCCGAAAAATGTCATTTTTAATGTCTAGGGACCCTCCTAAGTCGACTTTTCCGGTCTGCGACTGTTTCTGACACACTCGCAGACTTTCAGGAATTTTGGTGCCAATCATGAAAATGTCATTCTTTATGTCTAGGGACCCTTCCTTGTCGATTTTACCGGTCTGCGACTGTTTCTGACACACTCGCAGACTTTCAGGAATTTTGGTGCCATTTGGGAAAATGTCATTTTTAATGTCTAGGGACCCTCCTAAGTCGACTTTTCCGGTCTGCGACTGTTTCTGACACACTCGCAGACTTTCAGGAATTTTGGTGCCAATCGGGAAAATGTCATTCTTTATGTCTAGGGACCCTTCCTTGTCGATTTTACCGGTCTGCGACTGTTTCTGACACACTCGCAGACTTTCAGGAATTTTGGTGCCATTTGGGAAAATGTCATTTTTAATGTCTAGGGACCCTCCCAAGTCGATTTTACCGGTCTGCGACTGTTTCTGACACACTCGCAGACTTTCAGGAATTTTGGTGCCAATCGGGAAAATGTCATATTTAATGTCTAGGGACCCTCCCGTGTTGATTTTACCGGTCTGCGACTGTTTCTTACACACTCGCAGACTTTCAGGAATTTTGGTACCAATCGGGAAAATGTCATTTTTAATGTCTAGGGACCGTCCCGTGTTGATTTTACCGGTCTGCGACTGTTTCTGACACACTCGCAGACTTTCAGGAATTTTAGTGCCAATCGGGAAAATGTCATTTTTAATGTCTAGGGACCCTCCCGTGTTGATTTTACCGGTCCGCGACTGTTTCTGACACACTCGCAGACTTTCAGGAATTTTAGTGCCAATCGGGAAAATGTCATTTTTAATGTCTAGGGACCCTCCCGTGTTGATTTTACCGGTCCGCGACTGTTTCTGACACACTCGCAGACTTTCAGGAATTTTGGTGCCAATCGGGAAAATGTCATTTTTAATGTCTAGGGACCCTCCCGTGTTGATTTTACCGGTCTGCGACTGTTTCTTACACACTCGCAGACTTTTAGGAATTTTGGTGCCCATCGGGAAAATGTCGTTTTTAATGTCTAGGGACCGTCCCGTGTTGATTTTATCGGTCTGCAACTGTTTCTGACACACTCGCAGACTTTCAGGAATTTTGGTGCCACTTGGGAAAATGTCATTTTTAATGTCTAGGGACCCTCTCAAGTCGATTTTATCGGTCTGCGACTGTTTCTGACACCCTCGCAGACTTTCAGGAATTTTGGTGCCAATCGGGAAAATGTCATTTTTAATGTCTAAGTACCCTCCCGTGTTGATTTTACCGGTCTGCGACTGTTTCTGACACACGCAGACTTTCAGGAATTTGGTGCAAATCTAGAAAGTCTAGCTACCATCCCGGTTCGATTGCACCGGTCTGAGACTGTTTCAAACACTCTCGCAGACTTTCAGAGTTTCCTACTGCTACTGCTGTTACTGCTACTGCCAACTTCACGTTTTGTTTACTGCTACTGCTCGTACTGCTACTGCCAACTTCACGTTTTAGTTTACTGCTACTGCTCGTACTGCTACTGCCAACTTCACGTTTTTGTTTACTGCTACTGCTCGTACTGCTACTGCCAACTTCACGTTTTAGTTTACTGCTACTGCTCGTACTGCTACTGCCAACTTCACGTTTTTGTTTACTGCTACTGCTCGTACTGCTACTGCCAACTTCACGTTTTAGTTTACTGCTACTGCTCGTACTGCTACTGCCAACTTCACGTTTTACTTTACTGCTACTGCTGGTACTGCTACTGCCAACTTCACGTTTTAGTTTACTGCTACTGCTCGTACTGCTACTGCCAACTTCACGTTTTTGTTTACTGCTACTGCTCGTACTGCTACTGCCAACTTCACGTTTTTGTTTACTGCTACTGCTCGTACTGCTACTGCCAACTTCACGTTTTTGTTTACTGCTACTGCTCGTACTGCTACTGCCAACTTCACGTTTTTGTTTACTGCTACTGCTCGTACTGCTACTGTCAACTTCACGTTTTAATTTACTGCTACTGCTCGTACTGCTACTGCCAACTTCACGTTTTTGTTTACTGCTACTGCTCGTACTGCTACTGCCAACTTCACGTTTTAATTTACTGCTACTGCTCGTACTGCTACTGCCAACTTCACGTTTTTGTTTACTGCTACTGCTCGTACTGCTACTGCCAACTTCACGTTTTTGTTTACCGCTACTGATCATACTGCTACTGCCAACTTCACGTTTTAGTTAACTGCTACTGCTGTTACTGCTACTGCCAACTTCACGTTTTAATTTACTGCTACTGCTCGTACTGCTACTGCCAACTTCACGTTTTAGTTTACTGCTACTGCTCGTACTGCTACTGCCAACTTCACGTTTTTTTACTGCTGCGTACTGCTACTGCTCACTTCCTATACGATCGGTTAACTATTTATTCACCCACTACATCATACACGTAAGATCATTTATTTATATTTTATCATAAACACATGAAGTTTTTTAAATTATTATATATCACACTATGTCTTTTTTTGCTTCGGCGGAAAATATTATCACACTAGTTGGTCGTCTAGTTGTTCATATACCCCGACGTCAAGTCTTGTTCAAGTGGCAGCTGAAACATATTTGTTCGAAAACTGATTTTAGTAAAACATTTATTTTCTTCGTCGGGTCCTTGAAAGTTTTTTTTTGTTAGAAAATAATGAAAATTTACATGTTTACGGGAAAAGATCTCAGAATAATGCAAAACTTTAATTTATTCACTGACATTCAAACTCGTCAAAATCAGTTTAAAAAAGTCCCCTTACTCTGTATATACGTGTAATACAGTAATAAATTTCGCAATAATGCTGCTTATGCCTTGATCTTTTAAATAATTTAGGTTAATGGTCATGTTTTACAGATCCTAAAGATTGTGTAATCGAACAAATTCTCGTTTGTACAGTAGCAATTGCATGACAAAGCTAGAGTAGCATATGTTTTGTGGTTTTAAATCAAGTTCTCACTAAAAAACATTGAAGTCTGCATTTATTTGTTTAGAATCTTGTAAGTAAATTGACTGCATTTTGATGAAAGATCTTTTTGTCTGACTTAAATTATTCAATGTCATCCTCTCATAATCTTCAAAACTTATAACTTGCTTTCTACATGAAGCGTATTCTCGGTTTTAATTACCAGTAGTTTTACACAGAAGGCGTTAAATACCTCTAGGAGATGCTCCTTTAGCACAAGCACAAATCTGAACACACGTATTTATTCATTTTCAGAATATCTTGTCCCTCATGTGAGCATACTAATCTCTGCAAGGAGAAATATTCTACTGTTCAGAAGTTTTTTTTACGTTTAAAGCGACTGACTAACAGAATTTGGCTGGACTTTGTTTTCTTTATATTGAGAGAAATTAATATACTATGAAAAAAACCCCATAATATTATGCTTCTGTACACCTTGAAAGCTGAGAAAAAATAATATCACCAGGATTCGCACCCATGCCCTTTCGGTCAGTAAAATGTAGAACGCCAAGCTACACCACTGCACTACAAAGCCTATTTGTGGATTTTTGTCAAATTTAATAATACAAATAAAGTATCTACCCCGTGACTTTTTGCAAATTCAAAATAAAGGGTTTTTCATGAAGAGAAGTTTTAGCTTTTTTAAGGCTGCTAGCGGCCCAATGGCCTATTAAAATAGCAAAGTTCATCATTAGTTAAATAGTGACTTCACACGAACGAATCCGTTCTTACTGTACTGAAAGCAGAATTTCAAAGTGTTTTGATAGAAGAAAATTAAACAACCCATCTGGTCACAAAGGACTACATCTTAAAAACTTGTAACACTAAAATCTAATAAGCTTCTTATAAGATACGTGGGATGATGCATTATGACAGGTTTTGATAAATTGTAGCCAAATCAATTTAGGAGATTTTTTTGCGTTTGCAGAAGAAATTGGTTTGTAATGGAACTTCTTTGTACCAAACAAAGGACGAATTAAGTCAATAGAAGCGATAAAATTGCATAGCAAATCAAGGAGAAAGTATCTTTGAGTTTTTTGTTTCGTGCGTTTTATCTACAGTGGGACGTATTTTTCTTGTTTGATACAAATTTGAACCAGTCAGAAATGGTTTCCAGTTTGAATTATACATATGTATTTGCTGTGGAAACGTGTAAGTCACTATTACATTTTGCATAGTGGCAAGTTTTCTAACTGCGACAGAGCGCCTAATGACAAAAGCTATGCAGCAGAGCGTCTGGAGCCGGAGAATTTCGGACATTCCTATTCTGCGGCCCTCCGATTCTATCTGCGACCCCATTTGTGGCCCTAGTTATAACAATGTGCAATCATTTCTCTTAATGTGTACTAGCGAGAGTGCCAAATATTTGTTGGTGTTTTTAGGTAAATGATGTGTTTGAATTTAACAAAGAAATTGATTGTAACTGATATAATTATAATTTTGCTTAATTTTTAATAACGACAGCAATAGAATTGAAAATTATTAACTGCACGTACAAACACAGACTTTCAATCTCCTAGAATTCTGAAAATGCCTATAATGCCAGCAGGCGATAAGAGCGTTTCTAAAATAAATGTGTATTACTCTGTCTACTTGAGCTTTAACTGAAAAAGAGGATCATAATTCTTACGAAAATTTTAAGTGTCATACCAACTTTCGAAAAGACACTGTGAATAAGTATGAGTCATATGCATACTTAAGAGTTAAGAAATCCCTCCAAGTGTTGACAATGAAATGTGCAGACACTTCTTTTTCAACTCATATAAATTAAGTCGAACCATAACTTAAATTAAATTAAAATGTGTCACGCCCGATTTCGAAAGACACCTGGGGCATTAAACTTGATATAAAACAACACAACACTAAATAAATTCAATTTTATAAGGGTAAAATGAACAATCGAAAAATATGGCCCATTTTCTTTATTTCTGAAGAGATAAAAATTACATTGCTATTAGATGGTAAATTGCTTACTGAATAAAATGTTATTCTGATTGTTCTGTGAATTTAATCAAATGTTCCTCGTAGAAGTAAAAATTAAAAAAGAAAGAACATATTCTTGACTGTCATTTGAAAACAGTCAGATGTCCCTTTCACATAACTTTCAACTGATAAACCGAACTTTAGAGCAACGAGAAGAATCAGAAATGTCTGTTTTGTTCATATCGAAACAACAATTTTTAAACGTAGTTTTCCGGTAATTAATTGCTTAAAATATTCGATGTAACGATTTTTTTCTAAATATATACGAGGGTGTTTTCAGATGTTTTCATATCGAATCAACCAACGATGTAGATCACAATTCAGTTTGTTCTCAAGTCAAGTAATAGACACTTAAACAAAAAAGGTTAGGAAAAGAAGTAAAATGCTTAGCCTATTGAAATTACGAGTTACATAAAGACAAGCTACCAACTTTGTGTATGTGCATAGCAGATATTCAAAGAATTGGGATTTGGATGTGGGCACGATAAAGTGTCCTATATGATAGTTTCGAGTTGGGTGAATACATTAAAGAGCGGGCAATACACGTTGAAAGTTGCATTCTAAAGACAAGCGTTAGTTAAAAATACGGCGCAACTTCGAGTGAATTAGATGATCTTGTCAGTAAAGTTAAAGATACAAAATCATTCTGGAATAAACTGAAAACAATGGCAGGTAGAGGGACAAAACACAGCAATCCAATTACGAATGAACAATTGTTACGGAACTTTGAAGAACTATTTACGCTAAACAACAAGGAAGATTCAACAGATAATTTAACAGAGACAATAACAAATTTAGACGCAGGCGCAATAGATGATATAAAACAGGATATATTCAATGGTGAAATCTCGGAAGAGGAGATAGTTAAAGTGATTACATCAATGAAAAAAAAGCTCCAGTGGTGGAGAAGACGGTCTAGTTCCTGAATATTTCATTTATGCAGCAGAATATATATTGCCAGTGCTTTGTCGCTTTTTCAATCGATTATATGATCAGGGAATCTTTCCAGAAGCATGGTCAAAGGCAGTTATAGTGATGATATATAAAAAGGGGACGCTAACAACCCAGGGAATTATAGAGGCATTTCTTTGTTAAATATACTTGGGAAAATAAACACTGGCATATTATCCAAAAGGTTAACATTTTATTTAAATGTTTACGGAATAATCAATGAAGAACAGGCGGGATTCCGTGAAGGATACTCAACAACTGACAATGCTTTCGTTCTAAAATCAATTATTGATAAACAGTTAGCTAAAGATGGCGGTAAATTATATGTGGCCTTTGTAGACTTCATGAAGGCATTTGACAGGGTAAATCGGGAAACACTTTGGCGTATTTTATCGTCAAATGGTATACAAGGAAAATTACATAATGCAATTCAGTCTATTTATGGCTCTGTGAAGTAATGTATTCGTACACAAGATGGTCCTACAAGTTATTTTGACTGTAATTCTGGTCTTAAACAAGGATGTTTGATTTCTCCTACATTATTTATTTTGTATATAAACGAATGGTTAAAAACTGTAAGAAGTAGTGGAATTAGAGGTATTCAGTTATTCCCAGAGACTACAGAAATATTGTCATTACTCTTCGCCGATGACCTAGCATTTACAAATGAAACAGTTAACGGATTACAAAGACTTCTAAATAAATTAAAACAATTTAGCAATGAAACCGGCTTAAAAGTTAACACAGATAAAACTAAAATAGTGGTTTTCAAAAAAGTAGGGAGACTCTCTCGACACGAAAAGTGGACTTATGATAATAAAGAAATAGAAATAGTGTCACAATTTTCTTATGTAGGTGTTACTCAAACTAGGCAAATATCAATGAACAGGATGGCTGAGGAACAATCAATCAAAGGGAAAAGAATTTTAATTGCAAGTTTATCAGATCTTTATAAGTATTGACAACTTTCACAACAGGCATTTTTTAAGATATTTGATACAAAAATTACACTCGTATTGTAATACGGCTCTGAACTTTGGGGTACGCAGCAACGTATGAGTATAGAAACTGTACATTATTATGCATGTAAAAGATATGTTTGTATTAAGCAAAGTGCCACAAATGCAGCCGCAATGGGTTACTGTGGGCGTGTGCCAATGTATATAGCGGCAGCGAAAAGGTGTGTGTCATATTGGTTAAGAAATTTGAGTTTATAAAATGATAGATACGTAAAACAGTGCTACAAGATGTTACGAATATTTGATCAAAATGGTAAAGTTAACTAGGTTACTGGAATGAAAAACCTTTTAAACTCAAATGGTTTTGGATATGTATGGAACAATCAATATGTAGAAAATAAAAGAGTATTTTTGAAATATTTTGTAACTAGAATGATATATCAGTATCAACAAACGTGGCATGACGATGTTAATAATAGTGCAAAACTGAAGAGCTATTGCCTATTTAAATATGAATTTAAACTTGAATTAAATTTATCTTTAATTACGATTAGAAAGTTCAGGAATGCTTTATTGAGATTACTTACCTCTTCACACGACTTAGAAATCGAAAGGGGTAGATACAGTAACTTTCCAAGAAACGAACGTATATGTAAGTTATGTGATTAAAAATAAAATAGAGACTGAGTATCATTTCATAATGATATGTTCTGCATATGATTATTTAAGAAGTCAATATATACCTCAGAAATATTTTGTTAATCCAACAATGCACAAAGTTAACATATTAAATGTCAGGTAGAACCATATATTCATAATTTGTCCAGGTTTATATATTATTCTTTTGAAAGACGTAAATGTTTATTAAAGGCTTAAGTTTGGCAAAATACAAAGTCAAATGAATATGAATGCACATATGTGTACTTGGAGATACAGCTTAACCATATTCATTACTGCACACATTACACATACGTTGATAAAATACACAATTGTCTGTTACTGTACTAGTCATGCAAACTTTTGTAAATTATGTTGTTATGGGCCGGCGGCCAAAAGCAAATAAAATATTTGTACTTGTCATTGTCATTGTCACTGCTAGATGGATATGCCATTTGCCGACAGATGAGAAAATGTGCACTCGAGTTTAAGTCGCTAGAAATTTTTAGAAACTGTTACCAAAATATGACAAGAAGTCTTTCCATTCTTGTGACAGGTGACGAAATTTCTGTCCACTTTTATGACTAGCTCAAAAGGGATAGAAATACAATATGGGCAACAAAAAGGTGTATGCGTTCTATCATCGCATCATACCTCATGATTCATATCATACCCCAGGATTCGTGTCCTACCCCATGATTCGTGTCCTACCACATGATTCGTATCATACCCTATGATTCATGTCATACGCCATGCACGTTACTCACCAGATCAAGACCTTTATTCTATTTCGCAGGTTGACCAAATACTTATCTGGTAGAAATTACAGCTCTCGACAAGCATTGGGATCAGCTGTTTTCAAGTATATGCAAAGTATACCTAAATCCGACTATGGAAATGCTTTTAGGATCAATTCCTAGAAAATGTGAATGGTTAATGAAAGGAAATTCTTTTAGATTAACGGGACACACCACACACATTAAATCCCTCGTAGACAAAATATTATTCCTTATAGAATTATAATTGCACTTATCTGTATGTGTAAAATCAAATTTTCTAGAGAAAATTATATAAAGAACATCTTAACTCTACTGTATTGATGTAATTTTCAAAATTCGGTTATAGGAATGAAATTAGCAATTAAAGCCTGAATGGGAAATAAACGAATAAATAACTATATAAACCTGTTAAAGTTTTATCTCAAGTGAAATCCCCAGAAGAGTCAAATAAAAATGGTTCTTTAACATATTTTCTAATTGCTATTATATTTTAAAAAGAAAATCCCCCCAAAAAATCATAGAACGTAATTAATTAAAAACCTGTCTTATAAATATTTTAAAATAGATTTATTCTACTTTGATGATGGCAATGCCTGTATAGTGGAATGGAGGAGTAACAGTGCTGACTAAGGCCATGGCAGGACATGTTTGCATGAAATGTTAAACAAATAACATCAATAAAGAGATACATAAATAACAAAAATATCTTTTTCAAGAAAAAGTTGGTCGAGGCAGGTTACATTTTAAGGATGTTTTCGTCAAACCAAAAATGAAAAAGGTGAAATTGGTTACGCTGTACTTCCAAGAATAACTACAGCTCCAGATTACTCTAACTGTTCTATAGTCAAGTTTGTTGAATTTCTTTAATTGTATAAGTCACTATAAAAACTATAAAACTATTAATTTTCTAATTTTTATTACACGTGTTCCAAGCACAAAATCATAAACCGGTGCAACCATAGAAAATCACTTGTTACAATTACAACTTTCAGGTTAAACACCACTAATTTTTAATAGACCTTCAGAACATTCTCCCCTCTTTTGATTAAACACAGTGAAATCAAGACAAAATTTACTCTAAATGCAACAAACCATCATGTTACTATTTCTATAGTCGAAGCTTATCTAATGTACATGTATATTATCCTTTACTTAAGGATACATCATCAAAATTAAATATTCTAACACTAATTACGGAAAATCTCTTTACATTACTTAACAGTTGACACTTTACATATAGACTTATTTTAGACAAATGCTTTACTAGCAATCTCAGTCACTTCTGTTACTGAACAACAAAATTAATTTTAATTGATTTGTCACACCACTATAATCTATTAAATGTTTAATACTGTACGGTACTTAAGTAACAAGTTTTCTCTCTAAAAAACTTGCAGAATACTATTTATGAACATATTCATAAAATTCATTTCCTTGTAATTTTTCCTTCTTGGTATCTGTACAACATTAGAGTGCATCAAATAATTTTTAACTGATAATACCTGTTCATTTATATGTAGATACAATTTCTTGGATTTCTAGTCTTTTTAAACTTAGCTTTAGTCCACAACAGAAGTGTACTAAATACAATAAACCTCACTGATTTTAATGCTTCTTACAAAGTCTAAATACTTTGTCAATCTGGTAGACATTCTATTTCTATTAAAGTTTATGCACTTGTTTTTTAATACAATGTCATACATGTATCACAACTTATTTATGAATAGTCTATACTTAAGAAAACACGCAACGTCAAAGTTGACGCTTCTTCTATGAACGAAGTTTTCTGTTGATATGGCATTGTCTATACTCAGTATTTACAGTTATCTGTAATCGATGTACTCTATGGTTTAACTATATTATCATCAAATGTACAGCACGGGGATTATTGTGCCCCTCAAACACAGTGCTGTTTTTAAACTAACAGAACGCGAAAATTAAAAAAAATGCAAATGGCTCAGGGATTATTATGCCCTTTAACACAACCAAATGCCTATGTACTAATTAAACCTTACATGTCAATTGTCACATTCTAATGGACACAACTTTGTGATTGGTCTATCTACTCGCTTCCCTCCAACGACAATGGTTGCGGAACGAACATGCCCGTCAATTCCTGGATATACCTGGACGATTCGTCCAAGCGGCCACTGTCCCCTAGGTGTGTCAGGAGATATAACTAGAACAATGTCCCCTGATTGCAAGTCACGATGTTGACGAAACCATCGTTTTCGAGGTGAAAGGTTAGGCAACCACTCTCGTAGCCATCGCTGCCAAAAGTGTCTCATAAGTTCTTGTACACGTCTCCATCGTTTCGCTGGACTATAAGAAGTATCATCTACTGAATGTGGAGCAAACTCTCCCCCCATTTGTCCAAACAGAAAATGATTCGGTGTGATCGGTACACAGTCTGCAGGATTTGCTGACTGATATGTGAGCGGTCTTGAGTTGATAAGCGATTCTGCACCCACAAAGGCTGTCATAAGTTCTTCATCAGTGATGTCTGCTGCACGTAATATAGCATAGACTGCTCGCTTAGCAGACTTAATCATTATCTCATGAACACCACCCCAGTGTGGTGCAAGCGGTGGATTAAATTGCCAGTCTATACCTTTGTCTGCTGTTTTTCGTACTATATGTTCTCTGTCTAGAGATTTCACTAACAACTTCAATTCTTTGTCTGCCCCAATGAAATTTGTCCCATTGTCACTTAACACTTTCACTGGCAACCCTCTTCGGCTAACCATTCTGTAAAATGCATTTAAAAAGGCATTCGTGTCTAAGCTGTATGCCATTTCAATATGAACTGCTCTTGATGCTAAACACGTAAATAAGCACATATAGCGTTTCAAACGACTTTTCCCTCTACCTTGTATTGTGGTAAACGGCCCACCATAGTCTACAGCAACATGTGCGAATGCTCTGAGAGGCATATTTAGTCTGATATTTGGTAATGGTGCCATGATTTGCTTTGAAGGTTGTGCTTTTCTTCTTCTACATTCAGCACATTTGCTCTCCACTTCACGAATCACCTCACGTGCGTGTATCACCCAAAATCTTGTTGACAGATCTGACAATGTATGATTTGTTCCTCCATGGCCAGAATTTTCATGAGCAGTTTTCACTATGAGCTTTGTTATCCACGATTCTCTTGGTAGAATAATTGGAAATCTGCTATCATAAGACATGAATTCTGCATACTTTAACCGCGAGTTTGATCTAAGAAGTCCATCACTGTCAACTACTGGATTCAATGAAAGTAGTCTACTGCTTTTTTGGAGTTGTCTCCCTTTTACAATGTCGCAATATTCTTGAAAACATTCAATTTGTGTGTCTACTATCAATCTTTCTTCACTGTCTTTCAATTCATCACACGAAAGTTCACCAGATTTTCTATTTCTTTTTTCAACACGACAATTGTCCACAAATCTTTTCACCCATGATGTGATTCGTTTAAGATTCTCCCAGCTTGAGAACCGAGTTGGTTGTAATCTCCACTCCAACTGTGAACATGCTTCAGAATTTTTCTCACTTTCAAAATTATTAGTTTGTGCTGTGAAACTACTATTCTTTACAGTTTTCTTCCTTTCACTTGTGTTCAATTCTTTATTTGGAATGCATGTCTTTGGCCAAGAATTTTGTTCACATTTGAGATAACCAGGTCCTTCCCACCAGAAACTTTCTTCAATAAGTTTGCTTATTTTCACTCCTCTTGAAACAAGATCAGCCGGGTTTTGCTCCCCAGGAACATATCGCCACTGACTTGGATTTGTGTATTCTTGAATATAAGCAATTCTGTTTGCTACAAATGGTTTAAACACGCGACTCTGGTTTCTCAGCCAACACACTACATCAAGGCTATCTGACCAAAATACACAGTCTTGTATATTTATTTCTAGAGCTTTTTTAATTGCTATTGTCAATTTCAAGCCAAGTACAGCTGCCATGAGCTCCAATCTTGGAATACTGACTGATGCTATTGGTACAACTTTGCTTTTGGCTGCTCCAAGTCTAACCGATGTCTCACCATGTTCATTTTCACAGCGCACATACACAGCTGAACCATAAGCACTAACTGATGCATCACAAAATGTATGCAGTGAAACTATCTTCACATTTTCTTCAGTCTTTAGGCATCTCGGAACTTTTATATGTGAAACCTTTGACAGTTCATCAAACCAAACATTTATCTGACTCATTATTTTTTCATTGATCTGTTCATCACAGTCTGTACCAGAAATCCACACCTCTTGCATTAATATTTTTGCTCTGATTGTGAAGGGAGCTACAAATCCCAGAGGATCGAATACAGTAGAAATTTTCTTCAGATAGTTGCGTTTTGTCATGTGTTTGGAAATTTTATCAATTTCACAGTTTTCACTAATTTCAAATGTGAAAATATCACTTTCTGCTAGCCACATCACCCCAAGTGTTTTCAGTTTTGGAAGTTCATCTTTTGTAATGTCAACTTTCATGGCTCTATTTTCAGTTGGAATTTTTTCAAGTACTTGTTTTGAGTTTGATATCCACTTCCGAGCCAACATTCCTGCCTTTCCCAACAAGCCAGTTAGTTGTTCATACAGAAACAAAGCTTTTTCTTCATTTTCAACAGAATCCATACTATCGTCCATATATGTTGATTTAAGTATTGTTTCTGAAGCAAGCGGAAATTCACTTTGATGCAATCGAGCATTATGTTGAGACACAAACTGTGCTAGGAATGGTGAAGCGTTTACACCAAAAACTAGTCTGTTAAATTGATACACTTCTGGGTTTTCATTAGGTGTTTCTCTCCACAGAAAACAATGGAATTTTCTGTCTGAAGGCACAATTCCTACTCTAAGATACATCTCTTGAATATCACAACACAATGCAACTTTGTGATATCGAAATCTTAACAAGATATCAAACAAACTGTTCTGTAAGGTGGGACCCTGTTCAATTACATCATTCAAACTTTTTCCCTGAAAACGTGCGGATGCGTCAAAGACAATTCTAACCTTTGTTGTCTCTCTATTCATTCTTACTACTGGGAAGTGAGGAAGTAGCCATATTTTTACAGTTTTATCATAAGTGTCTATTTTTTCAACATATCCCTTATCAATATAGGCCCTTATTGTTTCTACATATATTTTCTTTACTTCCGGATCTCTATCTAGCCTCTTTTCTGTATTTAACAACCTACTTTTTGCCATTTCATAGTTGTCTGGCAGTGTCTCTTTTGTTTCTTTGAATGGTAAGGGTACTTCATATCTTTCACCATCATACTTGATTGATTTTTCAGTCATTTCAAGAATGTCACTATCTCTCTTTGAAAAACCTTTTCCACTTGAATCTGGAATACTTTCTAGTTCCCAAAACTTTTGAAGTGTATCTTCCTCTTGAGAAATGGTGTTTGCATGGAATGTAAACAAACTATGTTTTTGTTTTCCATTTTCACTTTCAATTGGTCCTACGCAGGTCCATCCAAGAGGCGTTAATCGTGCAACAGGTGCTCCTTTTTCACTTTGTATTTCACCAAGTGATCTATGAAGTTCGACATAATCCAATCCAATCAATAAGTCAACTTTTGACCTTCTACTTAATGTTGGAAAGTTTATCCCTTTAAGGTGAGGCCACTGTTTTGCACACTTATTCCAGTCTATTGGTTTCAATTTTCCAGTTACATTTCTTGTTGTCTGGGCTTCCATCTTTAATTTCATGTCTCGATCAGCACTTTGCAATGTAAAATTCACAGTCATTGTATCAAATATCTCAGTTTTGCCGTTTATCACATTGACTTCAACACGATGCATTTCACCACAGAGGCCTAGTTCTGCTACAACGTCTTCATTAATGTATGATTTTGTGCTTCCGTCGTCCAAAAGTGCGTTTATTTTCACTTCTTTATTTTTTACACCGATAATGACTGGAACTGTTCGCAATGCTATGTATTTTGAGTCACTTGTGTTAAACACTTGTGGTGGTCTATTAATTGCGGATGTCGATTGATATTCACAAGCATTAGCATTTAGCTGAACTGTGTCTTTGTGTAAAAGCCTATTGTGAGTTTTGTCACATCCATTAATACCACACTTTCCTTTGAATTTACATACTTTTCCTGTGTGATTTTCTTTCAAGCATCTAAAGCATAAACCTGCTTCTTTGCATTTTTTCCATCTATCTTCCACATTCATCTCTTTAAATTGGGCACACTTCCATACCTTATGAGGCTCTTTGCAAATCTTACATTTTTTGTTAATTTTTGAATCAGTTTCACTTTCAGTTTTAACAAAAAATGATTTGCCTTTTGACTAGACAGTTTCAGACGAAAGTCCATGTATTGTTTCATTTGCTCTTATTGCATACTCCGCCTCACAGTTGACAAAATCTCGTAGAGTTTCAACCGATTCCTTTAATTTTTGCTCGTCAACCTTTCTATTGTAACGTGTTAACATGGTCTGTGGCAACTTTTTCAAAAGTCTATGATACAGTGAACCATCTAATAAATCCTCAGTGTGTTCACATTCCTTCAAGTTTATAACAGCGATGTCCAGTAAATCTGAAAACCTTTCAATTTCTTTCACACTTTCATTTTTGATAGGTGTGAAACTCTCTAATTCATCAAGAAATCGTGTAATTACTCTCTTCGTTCCACCAAATTTCCTTTCAAGTCTCTCCTTTGCTGCGGAATAAGCAGCTGCAGAATGTCCCAAGTTTTCAATGCAATTCAAAGCGTCACCACTTAAATACTGCCTAAGTTGCAACAACTTGAATTCTGGTGTAGATGGTGCATCATCTATACATGAATAAAATGCAGCTTTCCATGCCGGATATTTAACTTTGTCACCTGTAAAAACTGGTATGGATACACGCTTTAACTGTTTCCAGAGATCTTTGCCTATCTGGTCCTTTTCAGAAGAACTTGCATCAAAGTGTTCACTTTTCGCGACAACACTTTTTGTAACGTCTGAGCCGACACTTCTAGAAATTTCTCTGTGATACAATTCCATTGTTTCATCATACTGTTTTTCTATTGTTTCAACTTCTAACAGCACTTTGTCCTTCTCATCAGTTCTGTTTGTACTGTGATAATGTTTAGCCAGTTCGTGAGTAATTTCTATAGCTTTATCCATTGCTTCTTCCACTTTGTCTAACTGTTCTCTACATAGGTCTCTATCAATTTCATCATCTGTCAGAGTATCTTTCAGTCTATTCCTGGCTCTTGTATATGCGGCTTTAGCTCTCGATTTTGCCATTTTCAAGTCCAATAACTGAGTGCCCTGCTGCATTTTTACATCACGACTCGTAACTATTTCTGTTTCTTTATCAGACATGATGATATTGTCAACATATATGGTTTATTAATGTATAAAATGTTCTAAAGTTTATTCTAAAAATGTCACTGTTCGAATTCTGTACCCATCCGAATTTGCGAAAAGTTTCGGCCGTTACTCCGTTGTACTATCGAACCAGCACAAACTAACCTCGCTCTGCTACCATTTTTGTTCTATAGTCAAGTTTGTTGAATTTCTTTAATTGTATAAGTCACTATAAAAACTATAAAACTATTAATTTTCTAATTTTTATTACACGTGTTCCAAGCACAAGATCATAAACCGGTGCAACCATAGAAAATCACTTGTTACAATTACAACTTTCAGGTTAAACACCACTAATTTTTAATAGACCTTCAGAACACTAACTATACAGAAATAATCGAGTATCAAAAATACTATTTTATGACATTAAATGCACCGGTTTGCACTGACTAGCCAGTAAAACTTTAAAAAGATCTTCAGTTAATTACCTTAACACAGCGAAAAATGTTACTTCTTTATTTGTCGATTACAGTTTGTTTTTATTCCATTCTTGGTAAAGTCAAATCGATTGCGGTAAATTATTCCTCTAACGGAATTTCCCCCTGTGGATGAACGAAGTAGCAATTTTATATGATTGCTGAACAAAATGATTTTGTATGTTACATCCGCACATTCGTAACAAACCGTCGATAATCCGAAGGCTTACCATTCTTTTTTTTTCGTTAAGCCGTCTTAGACGGTCATGTTACGCTGACTCAGATTCTCGAATCCTGACTGGTTCGATTTTAAAGACGCATTCAAATCAAGTTCAAGCCAAGAGTAATCGACTAAGTCGAAAAAGATTGCAACAATTATCCCTGTAACATAATAGCTTTCTTACAGATGACAACGCACTGTATACAATATTTCAATACGAAATGACAACAATAAAATAATCTTTCTTAGAAACATAAAGAAATACTTGGTATAAAACTGTCATGATTTTACGCGGTTTTTATGCCGTAAAGGTGACCCCTTCCCCCAAAATCTCATGCAGTTTAGTAGATTCTTCCGGTCTAGCAGGAAAACATGGCCATGACATGCCTTCCTGTGCTATGATAATTGAAGTAAATTACACTTAATGACGCTTAACAGCATTAAAAACTAGTGATACATCTAGTTACAGGGACTTAGCTTAAAGTCAATGAATGCACCAAAATATTTCTATTTGGGTTTGTATGTCGAAAAGTCTACATTGGACTGTCATTAATTAATTTTGCCATTGTACTTTTGGGTGGGCTCTAAAAACCAAACGAAATGAACCACTATTTGTTTAACATTTTAAACAAATTAATATTACACAATGCACTAATCACCAATGTTTCTAGAAGGAACTGAATTGCTTGGGGAATCTCAGTTTCTTTTGGGAAAAACGCTTGCCCGAATTTTCTCTTTTCGAAACTAAATAAGAAACCCAAACAAATTTGTCTCTGCTGAAATGTCTTCAGGGTTAAAAAGAAAAATAACACCATGTTTTCCCTTTAATTACATCACTCTCTCAGACAAAAAATCATACATATGTAAAACGAAAAGAAATACGAAAAAACATCATTTCGACTTTCTGAAAGGAGTGGACATCATATAAAAGTTCTGCGTCCACGGCTTTTCATATCACAAATTCTTGTTACTACAAGACCTGTAAAACAATATACAGAACAAATAAATCATTCGACAAATACTGCCCGTTGATCCAAGCTTATTAGGAAAATTCTTTTGCTTTCTTTCTGTTTGCTCTACCATCTACGGAATCCCGTTAGTGCCATTTTAAATGCCATATGTCGCTCTTGGAGGTCGACACAAGACATTTAAAGCGGCACACAATACGTCATATGAAAATTCAACACGACGAATGATAATGTGATACGACATATGTATGAATCTGTAGCCGGTGTTAACAATGAAATTTTAACAAGTACAACGGTATATGATTGAATGTAGTAGAACCAACATTAGCGACACTGTCATGCTATATTGATATATGTAATTAATTGTATGATAATATTGATGTTATGATCATAGGCCATGATTGGCTTATTTCATAATAAAAGAATAAAAGTATACCTATCTATCTATGACAATCGCGCGACATTTGCTCGATATAATGTCATAATTATGTCGTATCGCAATTTCTACTGTCGCTTAATGTCTAGTGTGGTGGCTGAAAAATAAAACACGATCCTAGACAATTGCACGATATTTGCTCGAAATAATATCATATGTCGCGTTGCATTGTCATATGTCGTATCAAATGTCGTTTGTCGCCTTCCTAAGTCGACACATGACATTAAGCCGCGACGCTTGATACGATACATGACAAGCGACACGACACTTGATATTAACTTGCGAATGTCGAGGTCCTTAGTAGGACAAAATACCGTAAATCATGTTTTTTTCGCGCCTGTCTAATTTTTGCTTTATTCGCGTCCAAAAAAAAAAAAAAAAAATGAAACAGCGAAAATTTAATCTAAGAATTTCGAGTTATTCAGACAGACTTTCCTACTTTTAATTTTCTCTAACGGTGTCGTTATATTTACACATGATAAAAACGATATCAACTGTATCAACTGTAGCGGTGTGATACATAATCAAGCCTTCCAATGCACCGTAAGCAGAATTTTAATAGCTGTCTATCTTATAATCTTTTGTGCTACTGGTCGATAGCTATGGTCACATTTTCTCTTAGAGTAATCTCCCATTGAATGATGCAAAACGCGAAAATAACAGTTAGAGGTAGTAAATTGCTAAAATTAGATTCGCTTAAATTTAATTTTGACCAAAATCGCAAAATTACGCGATGTACGCGAAAATAACCTGATATACGGTATGCAATATTTTTCTTTTTAAATACCATGTGTCGTATCAGACTGACATGCGTCGTGTTGCATTGTCGTATTGTGTGTCGCTTTGAATGTTATGTGTAGACCTCCAAGAGCGACATATGACATTAAAATGGCACTAACAGGATTCAGCAACCATCTCGTCTAATCGGAATGTCCATAGTATACTTTTGAAATATATATCTGATAAAATCTTAATGCATCTGTGTTATATCGATATGAAATAACTTATTGTTATAACTTAGTATGAGGATCTAGTGACGTCATTAGTTACTTCAAAGGTCTTGTTGGCATGTATATGTGACAAACTGCAGTAAGTCATATATCGGTCATTTATCAGAATTTTATAGACTGTCTGAGCGCGGTGTCCCTAGTGCTATGCGTACGATTACTACCGCTTTCAAAACTGATTAGAGTTTACACTGTAAGGTAATGAACGAGACTAGTCGGTATACGTATCAAAAATCAATTAAAGCGCCGCCCAATGTGTTTCTTCAAACCCCGCATTTTACCTGTCAAAAGTGTCATTCTAGTGTCATTCTGTGTACGAAATGGAAAAGCGGTTAGGAAAAAAAAAACAAATTGAGTGAAGATTTCCGGTAACAACGCAACGACAATTACGTTTACAACTTTGGCACCACCAGGCGCATGTTTCTGGCTGCGGGTAGATTGCAAAACGCAGTTTAATTGACAGATATACCTGAGAAAACTGCCTCGCTGTGATCGGATGATAAGTAAAGTGACAGTTTAAGCTACTGAAATAAAACATCGTAACGTCACTTTTTACCGCTTTCTGAATACGCGAAACTCTAATCAGTTTTGCAAGCGGTAGTGATGTACAAAAGAATTAAATGTATTACCTTATTATTTGCCATAACCTTTAAAGTTTTTAAACAAAAGTACAATGGCGTGCGGTTGACGACTTATCACCCGGAATGACACCCGGAATGACAAACGATAGTAAAACGGGATAGGTCTATTTATATTAAATATGTTAACAACAGCTCTGACTCAATACATTTCAAATTCCTCAAACGTTTTATTATGCTTAACTATTAAGTAAGCGAATAAAATATCAGTGAATTTTTCTAGTAATTCAGTTCACACCTGTTAGGTGTCTTTTAACAATATTGTAGGAAGGCATACGACTGCGAGAACTAGACCCTTATCATCTACAGTCAGCGACATGTCCCTGCTGACCAGTCACACTGACTGATCGTTCTCCCATTTAAACGTCGATAAACGGAAATTTGCATTTCTTTTCGTAAGTCGTACACTGTACGAATGTTTCTATTAAGAAATATTGACTCTCCGTTTACATATGTCAGGTAGCAGTGTCATTTGAAAGCGACTTATTGCCTTCTGCGAATACTTTTCTATTACCTTGTTTTTTTTTATAACATTTCCAAAGTATTTCTGATTTTCTTACTTAATCCTGCACAGCGTCTCGTGAACTGATTCGTAGTGTCCTTGGCAAGAGTATGGGTGGATTTCAGTTCCTTAAACTGCATATATATGGGCATGTATTGCTCATTATATCTGATCTAACACATGCGAGATGTACGATAGTTACATTTCAAGTCAAGTATAACATCTGGCAGAAGCGCAGTTTTGATTAACTGGTTTAACTGGTATGCTGATTTATCAGAAAAGAAACTCGGTAATAAACTATTGCTCGAAACATAAGATTCGTAATGCAATATATCTTTTGTATAAGAACTCTATTTCTGTAAGTATGTTATGTTTTGTAAAACTAATTTGTCTAACAGGAAGTAATCATCGAGTTCAAATATTTATTTCCTGACTTTTTGAAAATGTCTGACAGAATGAGTTTCAGTTCATACTATTTACTGTCTGGTATTTAAGTCCCATTATTAATAAAAAATGTTCATATTCCCAAATGGATGTTAACATACTAAATTCGTTTATCTATGAAATCGGTATTTCAGACAACGGTCCCATAGACTTCGGTGCTGCGCATAAAAAGATGACGTTATAGATAATGACGCGACGACAACACAGTTAAACGTAGCGTGTAATACGTCATCAAATATCGCACACACATCCTTCAATGAATAAATAAACATTCTTTATACCATTGTATACTGCAGGTATCTTACTCTTCAGAAACAAGTAAACAAGTACTTTTGAGGTTTGAAATCTCAACAATTTACAAGGAGTGAAGTATTTACCTTACGTTGTACAGTGTTTTAGGAACTCAAAAAAAATCAATAAAGAGCTCAATCCGCCTACCTTATTTTATGTACTCGAAAAGACGATTTTTGAGGGATAGAAGGGGTTTTAAGGATTAACAGTGTTAGGTCTTTTTTTTTAGAAAAGTATCTATATGTAACATGCTTGCTTTTATTTACAAGGTATTTGGTAGGGAAACCATACATTATATAAATAACACACATCAGCGAGGGTGTCGCCTCGGGTGTTATTGTTTTTTAGGGTTGTCAATATCCTCTGTCACCCTCGCTGAAGTGTGTTATTTATTTTATTTTACCGAACCATACATGTGATCATGGTTTATATACCTTAGGACTGTTTTCGTTTAGTAACGAGTCGAATCAAACTCAGCTAAACGCTTACAGTCAAAATACTCAATAAGCACCTTCGACGTCAGCAGACGCTTGAATTTTCTGCAGGGTGTGCAAAAAAACAATAACACCCGGAGGGTTTTTGAAAAAAAAAAGTTACCCTCTGAGCTGATGCAAAATGTAACATTAATTTTATAAGTCCGATCGCCTATTGGAATTTAGTATTGGCAGTTTACGTGTGATATAATAAAAGTATATAATTCCATAAAAAAGAGTAAACCGAATTCTGTTTCATTTCTTAAAATACATTAGTTAAACATAATCAAATTATGGATACAAAATCAAGTCAATGACTGTAAAAATCAACAATACACTTAAAGCAACAGATTAGCATAGTGCCGTCATATTTCACGTGTAATGTAACAAAAAGTGAAAACGAATGAGGCCTACATTATTATTTTCTGATTTACACAATTCTGTTTTATGGTAAACTGACTTCAGCGGAGACTTTTATTAAAGCGACTGACTCAAAATTTTGCTGGAAATTTTTCTTCTATAAAATTTAAGAGAAGTTAATATATTATAAAAAAACATAATATTATGTTTCTATACACCATGAAAACTCAAAATTTCTATGGGAACAAACTTCATCTCCCATGTTACATAAGCATAAAATGTGACATGGGGATATTTGATTTTGTTTGCATCTTCAAACTTTTATTTATTAAAAAGGAAAATTACCCTCGTTTGCAGAATATTGTGTTTCGGTGATATTTGCAAGTTAAGTTTTACATTTTTACATGTATTAGAATAATCCAAATCTAATGGTTTAAATGAAATTATGCTCAACTTTATCAGTCAAAATTTAGAAAAACAAAGGTTGCATGTTCAAATTTGGCAGGACATTCTGTTATTCAAGTGTAAAATAAATTCATATAAGGAAAGGCTTCCACTTACGATATTTCCATCTGTGTATAATGCAGAATTTTGCCTAAACTGGTTTGGTTGCAAGTTAATTTGAATTATACTTATGCATGTTGCAACATAAGGTTTAGCTGTCACTAAAAATATGTGAAATGCAGAGCTTAAATTTGACAGTCATTTTCTGAGGATTTTCTAGCTTTGAAATGAAGATAAGATTTTTTATGATATAAATATGATAATATATATAGTTAACAATTAACTATAAAGCAAGTGAAAATTTTGCTACGATACTGTTATTGATTCACATAGAAAACTCTGTGCTGTATGATCAAAACACTTTAATGATTTAACAGAACATCAAAGAAGTAAATGAATGTATTTTGTGACAAACTGAGAATTACTTTAAACTAATTTTAATTTTAATTCATTAAACAGGAAGTTGACGTCAGGAATACAGAAATCGGCTTGAAATAAAATCTGAATTAAAAAAAACAGTTTCTTTATAAAACTGCTAAACAAAACCTCATTTGTCTTTGTGATTTTTTTAGAAAAAAGACAATTGTAAATATTTTCTCTATCTAGCCGTTTGTTTTTCCTTGTAAACGGCCAAATCATATTTTCAAAATGACACAATTTTGCCCTGAATAAATAAGAATTATACTTCAGCACATGAATTTGGGTTTTCTTTGCTTTTGTAAGAAACAGCTGGACTTAAATTAGTGTTGTAAATTTCATTGGTGTGGCTTGTAGATATTGCAGGCACACATTTCGGTACAGATTGGTGCAAGTAACGTCTGAGGAATTCTCTCTCTATGGTTTTGTTAAAGCAATTTAATGACGTAAATATGATTAAATCTGTTAAATTTCTTAAAATGTGAAATCAAAAACATATACATTATTAAATACAGTGATGTTCACATAGTTATTAAATCTCATTTTAAAAATGCACTGACTGAGCTGAACTGATTAGAAAGTTTTGTTATAGGAATATCTACAAAAATTTGCATCACCCCAAGATAGATTTAATATGCGCTCTATTGAAACTTTCAGTTGTAGAGTTTTGATTTCTTTTATTTTCATTAACATATTTGACATCTTAATTAAAAGGATTTTATTAAGTTGACACTATATATACAAACTTAAATTCACGGGGTAGATACTTCAGTTATAACATTAATTTTGACAAAATTCCATGTCTAGACGCTGTGGCTTAGTGTTGTAGATCGTCACTCTATATTTTACTGACCGAAAGGTCATTGGTTCGAGTCCTGGTTAACTCAAAACTAAATATATCACATAATGGTTTTTGAATCATATAAATTTCTAATACTGAAAGGAAACAATTTATCTCTCTTTATATGCTATTACTCTAAATTGAATTCAGCACATACGGGATTATAAAAAAACAAGGAAAATATGAATCCATCTTACTTAGTGGAATTGAACATGACATAAAGCTTTACTCCTATTAAACTATAATTCGATACTGACATAAAGTAAAACAATGTTGCCCGCATTTAATGTTCTTGAGTTAACACATCCTGTTGAAATAGTTCATTAGTTCCTTTCAGAAATGAGAGAAAGAAACCTAAAAGAAAAAAAAGACTAAAAGATTTTTTCTGAAGCATGTGTGTTGCATAAGCTCATTTGTTTTTGTTTTTAGTCATGACAAGTCTTTCGTTTGATCCAACTCTTCAATTAGCTGACCAATTTTAGTGAGAAATGAATGAGGCATTCATAGGAGTAGTTAAGAGAACAGATACTACACACAAATCGCAGCCAAAAGGCCTAGAATCAATTGGCAGTGATTTGGGTGTAGAACGCCTGTCACTGGGTCAAATCCCGCCAGGAGTTAGCAATACATTGAAGCACAATGGCAACATTGGTAAGAGTGACCTCGAGCTCTATGGCTTGTGCGGAGATATAAGTTGAAAAAGTTGTTTGACCGGTTAGAAATAGAATTCTTGCTCTGAAAGTTATTTTTCTTATATTCTTTCTAGAAATCAACAAAACATATTCAGAAGTTAATGCACTGAGACAGGGACCTGATGATACATTGAAAAACTGTACAATTATATAGTGTTGCAATTATACTTAAACGTTTTGGAATTCCACACTTTAACCGGAAGTAACTGGTGGAACCGGGGAAGCAGTTTCCCAGTGAAATTATGGTAAGTTGCAAGAAATTCAGTTTCATATAAAAAGAATTTTATTTATAGATTATAAAAATGACATTTTTCTAGCAATATATCCTGCAAAAAATGCATTTAGTCAGTTTAAACTAAAATATTGAAGTCAGCTAGAGATGAAATGACTATTCCTTCCTAATTGCCTACTCTTTTCCATGAAAAAAAATAGTTCTTGAATTGGTTTGATATGAAACAGATTTCTAAATGAGTCATTTATGCCAATATTTCATTTTTTTTATTGTTTTCGTTTTGCGTGTTTTTTTTCTACGTTTAAAACTTCAGTGATGTCATTTATACAAGACGCATTATAAAGAAAATTAAAACGTGTTATCAAAATCGGTCGAAAATATATAAATTACGAACAGGAAATCTTTAAGTTTAAGCAAGGAAGAGTTATATAAAAAATATTTTGTGCGGACAACTTTTAAGAATCTACTTCGGCTGCATTACACGATCTTAAATGAATCTACAGAAAACAGCTTCCAATTGTGTTTGATCATTTCCACGTGATCAAGTTGTAAGTTTCTACAACTTTTTCAGATTTTTTTTATTTCAACACAGTTTCAAGAAATAGTTGTCTTTAACAAGTATTTGTTAAAGCTTGTACTATATAACTGCATACATTATGTCTTAACAAATACTTTGTTTAACATAAACCAAATTGTTTTGGTGTAATATCAAGGCTCTTTAACAATTATATGTTAAGATTGCTTTTGCTTAGACTATCATCAATTGGACATCAGAGTTTAACAAATCTTTGTCAAACTATTCTCGTCACTTGACAGAGATGTGGAAAGAAAATCGGCTGAATTGTTAACAATTATTTGTTAACATCTCTGTTCGCTGTTACTGAATCTACCATCAGTCAGAGTTTAACAAATCTTTGTTAAAGCTTATACTATTCTCAGTGACAGAGATGCAGAACGAAAATAGGCCGAATGCTTAACAATAATTTGTTAACATATCTGTTCTCTGTTACTGAATCTACCATCAGTCAGAGTTTAACAAATCTTTGTTAAAGCTTATACTATTCTCTTCACTTGACAGAGATGCAGAAAGAAAATATGCCGAATTGTTAACAATAATTTGGTAACATCTCTGTTCTCTGTTACTAAATCTACCGTCAGTCAGAGTTTAACAAATCTTTGTTAAAGCTTATACTATTCTCTTCACTTGACAGAGATGCAGAAAGAAAATATGCCGAATTGTTAACAATAATTTGTTAACATCTCTGTTCTCTGTTACTAAATCTACTGTCAGTTAGATTTCAGAACATAAATATTTGTTAACGATTATATGAGAATCGTCAGTTGGCAAAGATATTCAATGGGCATCAGCTGGATATCGATGATTTTAACAATATCTGTTAAGATGTTTAATCTTTAATATATTATCAGTCTGATTTCAAAAATAAACGAATGTTTTATATAAAAAAAAATAAGTATATCATAGTGATTATTAGTTTGTAAAGATGGGGAATGAACGTCGAAGTGACCATGCATATTTCCCGTCAACAGAATTAAAAAGAAGCTAACATGCTCTGTGAATCAATCTTGAAAAAATCCTTATATGCCATTTATAGAAACCATTATTACTTTTACCGGTTTTAAGCCTTTACAAATATACTGTCATCAATTTGTTTTGCTGATTATCATAAATTTTCTAAAAAGATATTATATCAATTATATTTTTCGCTATCAAACTCTGAGTCATATCAGTAATTGAATCATTTCTTCATCAAATCAAGTCCCCAAAACAAAATAAAATTGATTTGTGCGTAAACACAAAGCTAGTAAAATTTTATATTAATTTTTATTTACAACATTTTATTCAGTACTTGGCAAATGATTATTTTACTTACATAGTTTTCAAAAAAAAAAAACACACACAAAAAATTCGCTACAAAGATAATGAAGATTCAAATTTACAATCAAGATGATAATTATTTTCAGAAAGTAAAACATTAACTTACTAAGAACAATTTTTAAGCAGTAACCCTAATGTGAACGTAACAGAAAAGTATTGTTTCAAACATGATTAATTTACACTAGTTGTGTCCATACGGATATAAAATCTGTACATTCTTTACAAGTCATGTCCATATGAATATATACAGATAAAAATGTTCAGAAACGCAGGGTGACATCCGCAAATTAGCTCGAGAGTGCGTTTATCGGATGTAATTTAAATCTGCCAATGAATTTTCTAGGTTACAGTGCCTGTTGTTATGTATCAAATGTCTCAAATTGGCATTGCGTAACGAGGTCTCCCGTGGAAAGCGTGAAACGGGAAAATTAGAATTATCTGCAAGGTTTATCGAGCGTTTCTTTATTCCCTGAGCATATATTAGAATTTCTATAGTTAAAAAACATAACCAATGTCAAAATTACGTTATTAGATTTTGCAATTTAAATAAATAGTGATAGTTATTTCATCGGAAGATTTACACAGATATTGATACTGTGAAGTAAAGTAAAAATTTGAAATACCTGGAATGAATGTATCCTGACATAAATTAGCATTTTTGGTGTGGATACATGGAGCAACAGTATCATTTGTAAATTCTGCCTCTCTCAAAATTACTCGAAAATGAGAATCTGATTGGTTACGATGTTTGATAAACAGCTTTGAATATCTTAACACAGAGCTGTAGCAATTTTCACAACGTTAACCCTTCCAGAATTTTTTGCATTATCTTTAGCTTCTCAGCATGACATTATGGCCTGTCTGTGACCTCTTATTTCTCAGGGATGTGTTATTCTTTGTATTGATACAGAGTAAGATAGCACACAGCAGAAATTTTACAAGCATCTAGAAAATGCTTGGGCGTGTAATGTAGTTAATTTGCCTGGTCAATTAAGTTGTTATAAATATTAGATGACCTGCTGAGCACTGACAAGCTTTATTAATGTTATCCTGACCACTTTATTTTTACAGATAAGTTTTCAGAGGTATGAAATAGGAATTTTTCCTTTTACTGGGCTAAACATAAATTAATTTAAAAAATGATAAAAATGTATACTCTAGAAAACTAACTTTCAATTGTACTATACCACTTGAGGAAATAAAATTACTTTTCCTGTATGAACAGTCTTTAAAAGAAAGAAACAAAAACAAGTTTTGATTTATTACATTTTTAAAAAACAGTGTGTCCTCACTAAATGTGCATGGTGTAATAACCATACAGGAAAACTGATAGAATATTTAGGCAAATTTAACATAAGTTATATAAGTGATGAAATAAAAGTCAAATGGTATAAATTTACTCTATTATGTAGCTCTATGCCTGTGGTCAGTTATGCACATATTAGCTTATATAATTAAGAACACGAACTATTTTCACGATGTCATCAACCTATCAATAACTGTTGTAGTAAGTCATGATATTTTTCTGAACATGAACTATTTATCCTTTAATAGTATTATCATTATTATTATTATTATTATTATTATCTGATGTCATTTACATGACAAACATTATCATAAAATATAAAAAGGTGAAGATTAACATTTATGCATTTCACCCAAATGGATGAAGCGACTAATATCTGAACTTGCCGGCCTGGCTAGCTCAGTCGGTAGAGCATCGGATTGTCAGTCATGGAGTTACTGGTTTGATCCCCATCAGGACTGGCAAAATTTCTCCGTGGTAATTGATGTCAGGCAGTGGTTCTGAAGGTCATTGTCCCTCACCTCTGAAACAAGTGAGGAAGTAGTCAGTCACTTGAGGAGAAATTGTTTAGTGAACTGGTTGAATACCCAGGGACGCTGGCTAGGTGGACTGACTGCCGGGATATGACCACAGCTGTTAAACCTGGCATTAAATCCCAATAAACTAACAAACAAACAACAAACTGAACTGGTAGGTATAATACAGTTTGACAATAGTCTGAATGGTTCAGACAAAATTGTCATAACTTTTAAGTTGAAAAATCATACTTTGAAACTTAACACACAACTGTCTGAATAATTCAGATTAATGTATCAATTAATTGTAAAGTGTAGTAAGAAAGAGTGTATCATACAACTAGCATGTTGTTTCTTAAGATGTTATTGCTTTCAAATATTTTTCAAATGAAAAACATATAACATGTTTTGCTTTTGAACTTCAGTTTGAACTGAACTAAGTATCTTACACTATACTTCCATACTGTGATATGAAAACTTTTATTTTTCTTTTCTTGTAAGATTATTCTACTCTTACCATAAAGAGAATATCGGTGCAGAGAAATAATGATAAAATTAGAAAAAAAATATAAATGATAAATTCGGGCTGTTACGCTACTGTAATAAAACCAAAACAATGTAAAACTGCCCAAAACTAGAGACAAAATGGCTTGAGTGGGGTTTGAACGCATGTCCTTTTGTGAAAATGTCTAAATCCTACACAAATCAATGGAATTAAATACTCTAAAGAGTGGAGGTAGGGTATTAGGAATCTAATTGTTAAAGTGATTCTCTCTTCTATCTTTCTATTTGAGTTTATTTATCGTTGGTACCAGTTGATCATATGACCGACAACCCCTTCAGAGTTATATGAGTGGAGATTAGTGCAAGATCAAACAGCATCCCATTCAGACACACCCCTGGGGTTCATTTGCATGCTCATTGTACAGCACTGATACATTGCATTCAACCAGAAGACATTTAGTAATGTTAGTGGAGGAGAGGAGGATTGATCTCGCCACCGCTGGTTTAGTGCGTTACCACACTCATGTGCAAACTCATCCATTCCCTGATTTCAACATAAGTTTATGTAAAACAGTATATTTCCGCGGGGTAAAGCTGATAAAAAATTCATTGAAATCGGTTGACTGTTATTTGAATATCCTTTTTCCAAAATTTTTGATATTACAATAATATATGCTTTTTTCGATTAATCTAATAAAAACTGCTTTACATATACATGATTGGACATTACTGGAAAATTTGTATGATGTACACAATATTATAACTAACTGTAGTATATTTTAAACTAGACTTTTTCAATTTACTGATAGTATGTTTGTAATTAAAAACAAGAGCCGGTCGAACCGGGTGATGCTCCTCGGATAGGTTTTAGACACAGAATAGTATGTTCATAAAGTCTTTTCCAAATTCAGCATAAAGATATTATGTTATTGGTAGTTGCTGGAAAAAAGGTTAAAACTGATTAAATACGCAATGAAGAATGTAAGACAGTTACCATTTTATTCTTTATTTTTTTCTATCAACTAAGACAGTGGCAGTCCTATCCAGAAAGTGTCATGGGCACTGAAGTAGGCTGGTGACAAGTAAACCAGAGGTTTTTGATACCTCTTGTAGTTTCAGAGATATGTCCTGGACAAGTTCAAAGTGTAAAAATGAACAAAGGGCAATAACTAAAAAATAGGCAATACAGAGTTATTGTTCTTATGCACTGCACTTCTACTCAATAAGATCTATCTACCTAAAAGGTTTCTTGTTGATACTTCTTGTAGTTTCAGAGTTATGTCCCGGACAAGAAAATGCGGACGGACGGACGGACGGACATACAGGCAGACAAAGCGGCGACTATATGCTCTCCCTTCCCTCGAGAAGCACAGAAAACTGTCCTCTTGTAAATGTCAGCTGATCAAACATGCCATCAACCATGTAAATAAAGTTTTTTCTTAATTTCAATATTTGTTCAAATTTGGAACAAAATTCATTTAAAATTTCTATCAAAACCTAAAAAAGTTTGTCAATACCTTAGAGTTATTTGTTGAAATCATAACGAAGATCATTCTTCGTCGACTGTTTTGACTCACAGATAGGTCGACAATGCAAAAAAATAATGTTAATACACCTAGAAATTCTAGCTGTTTTTGTGAAGAACATAACTAAACTAAGTTGCTGACTCATATTTTGTTACAAAAACACATCACATTATAAAGTTGTACACACTTTTATTGATAAAAAGTTACTCTGTTCGTCACGGGGTAGATATTTCATTGATTTTGACAAATCTTATATAACCAGCCTCTGTGACTCAGTGGTGTAGAACTCCGCTTTTTATTTTCCTGAACAAAAGGGCATGGGTACGAATGTTTCTTTTTTCAGTTTTCTTGGTGTAGAGAAGCACATGTTATGTTTTTCCATATATAGTATAGTTTAAAAAAAATTCAGCTATATTTGTTGAGTGAGTCTCTTTAATTGTAATCCCCTAATATTTACTTGAACAAGCTGATATTTGAAGTGGCCTTCTTTATAAGAAAATTAGTATATGATATAAGTAGAACTGTTTCCTGATGTAAATCTCTGTCTTAAACCAGTTTGTAAATTTTTTCGTTATGTTTGATCTCAATTTCTAGCTGATCACACTCTGCATGTGCAACATGTAACATGTTACAAACTTGACCTCTGATTATTGGTCAAACCAAGTGCAATGTGTAGTTGATAAGCCCTAGCCTGGCTGCAGGCTGTATGATCCTTTTCTTTTTATGTTAACACATTGATATACTAAATGTTTTTACCCCTCTAATAACAACATTTTTCCTCTCCTAGCAATCATATAATCCCAGCCAAGTAAAGATAGAGCTGTAATTTAAAAGGGGCTTAATAGTAATTAACATAACTATGGAATAGCATATTAATTGCTGGGCCTGAAACCAGTCTAGATTATCCCCAGTGTTTTAACAAAAAGTTGTATAAGTGATGGTATTATCCAAATTTTTTAGCATGAATAGTAACTGTTAGGTTTTAATTTTGACTGTGATTACAACATTTGATTTTGTAAACTGAAGCTACCTATCAGAGATAAATAGTTCTCCACTTTATATTTTTATCTCCAGAATGTATTTTAGCTTGTAAGACTGTTTTGTAACACAAGTAGTTAAAATTAAATTGCAATATTTACGCAATCATACAAACTATGAGGCATATTATTAAACTATACTCCATAAAAAATTGTCAAAGCATTTTGTTCTGGTGTTAATTCGGAAATAAATTTTAAGTCTGAGAGATATACCATTGAATATTATCACAGTGTCTAGTTCAAATGCATAGTAATCTAATTTAGATGAATATGCTTATGAATGAGAAACCATGATTTATACGAGAGTAGATCATGAAAATTTTAAAATCTAGTCCATTCTAACACGTACGTGTATTTATAAGGGGCAAACTGCGTGCACTATTTAACGGTGATGTTTGCTGTGACGTCAGCAGTCGCCCACTTGTGTTCTGTGTGATATAACGTGTATGATATATATAAGGTTAATTTCTTCTTTGATAAGTGTCGGCGAAATGCAGATAGTGTTAGAATTCATTTTGGAAACTGAAAAAAGTTAGATTGGGATTTGGAATGCATGAATTCTTGAAACTGAAAAGTGTTAAATAGGTATTTGGAATGCATGAAACATGTAACAATATGAAACATAAAACCTGTCACACAGCAGTTTTTCTTGTCGTCAAATTAAATTTAAAAAAGTCACTGTTCACTGTCGCTCTTAAACAGTTATTATACCCCCACCACAAAATGGGTGGGGTGGGGGTATATTATATTTAACAAATCCAAAAGATGATGGATGGGTGTGGGATAACATATTTAATATGAATACATTATATATTAACTGTCTGTTTTTTAACATAACGGTTCTATATTTATCAGTTTTAAGGTTTAAGTAAGACAGATTTTTTAAATGAAGTAAATAAGACAAAAATAACATTGCAATTTAAGCTACTAATATATTTGTTCACAAATATTTTTTTTGAAATCGAAGAGAGGTAAATATACAGTGTAATTGCATCCTTCTATTCACCTAAAAATGCAAGATAAATGTATTTTCCCTTGAAGAGGACTCAGATCCATGCAATTCCAGTCATTGAAACTGTGGTTTACCATAAAAGCAACAGCACACTATTGAATTTAATGCAGGACATATGAAGACAGTCTCTCCTCTGTGACTACTAGGGTAAGAAATATCAATAAAGTATGAAAAGGTTTGAATTCTGATGTTTTTCAACAAGCCAACATGTGCTTTTCACAATATTTACATAAATGTCGATAAACATTTGCCTTTTTATGCACCTTTAAATGAACTGTGTGTTAGTCACTGTAAATTAACATGTGCTATAAAAAGGTGAACTAAATAGAAATAATTTAATGGTGTCAGTGTCAGAATCAATGAAAGTAGCAACTTTCCGTTCTTAGCATTCTTGATAGCAGCAGCTTTCCTTTGGTTCTTGAAACTTTAAATCTATATCAGCTGCAAGAGGTAGCAAGTACTTTTCTGCTCCTTCTAGTCATTCTGCAAAATCAATTGCAAATATCGCTTGACAATGACGCATACTTTCAACATGAAGAGCAAATGTGCCATTGTTATTTTCACCTCTTTTTTATGAAATCATGATAGTCTGGCCTGATTCTTCAGAAATCTGCATTGAAATAATTGATTTGATATAATTATTGTTCTGCTGAGGTGCGACTCAGAAATAATTTTTGAATTAATGCAAGCTGAAAACCTACAGTTAGACAATGTCAATGTGTCAATGTGTTCTACTGACATCAGTTGAAAACCTACAGTTAGACAAAGTCAATGTGTCAGTGTGTTCTACTGACATCAGCTTTTTCCATTCTATACATTCATCGCCTCTCATGTATTTAAAAGTGTGAAGTAGGCCAGCATCTGTATATGCACTTACAGGAATTATAATTTTTGATTTTCTCAGATGCATGACAGGAAATTCTACAAGAAATTGATGGTACTTCTGTCTCTTTTCCTGCTTTGAATGAATCTGCTCCAATTTTGTTGTCAGGTGCAAATGATATTTCATACTGCTTTTCCGATCTTCAAGATCTGTCTTGATGAGAATATCCTCTAAAACCTCTTGCAGCTTTGTTATGGCATCATCTCTTCCAGTCACTGGTGGAGGGTGCAAAGTTATCATTTTAGGTGGTCTATGTGGCTCAAAACCAAGAGTGTGTATGAAATTGTTCATTCATTTTCTTCTTGTAGAGCTTCATATAATCTGCCATCAGTATCTTCTACACTTTCTGTCACTAATGAATCTAATACTGAATTCTGTATTGAACTTGACTCGTTTTAAAAGATGCCTCTAACTGCAAATATATCTTCAATATTTAAATGTGTTATTCAGATCATCTGTGTCATATCTTCCATGTGCATTCTGAGCAACCGCAATGCACAAAGTTTTGCAATATTAATGTTTTCTTCCAGATCATTTGAATTTGTTTCTATATAAACATTTATGGCTGCAGGGTGGCGGCATGATGAAACACAGACAACGCATAAAATTATTGAGGACTGTACAGTTTCTGGAATGTTTTTTCTTTAAAAAAAAATATCTAAGATTTGAGGTATCTGCAAATATCTTGCTTTCAGTTTTATTCCATCCCTCTCTTCTCCAGCTAATTTTCTGTCCGTTCTGGTTTTAGCCTTTTGTTTTGACATTTTTCGTAATGGCTTCGGTGAAATTCCTCAGTTTCAGTAAATCTTGAAGGTTGTTTGATTTTTTCTCAAGCAGGTCTTCATAAGTTTATTCACAATATTTATTGAATTTGACATCATGATGTGATGTTCAAACATACATATATTTTTCCATTTCTTTTCAATAAATGCTGTTAATAAATTGAGCTTAAAAATAAAATATTGCTTTCGTATAGTGAAATGTCCTAAAGATCTTCAGAATACTAGATTCAATTAATGTGTCATATAAAACCTTGATACTTTAATCTATTGTCTTCGTGTTGATTACTATGTTCTGCAGTTTTATATATCAGAGTAGTCCTTGAACACAAATAACTTCCTGCTCATTTATGGTTTTTATTTCGACTTTTAGTTCCCTTGTGAAATTGAAATATTCTACAAGCGTGTTGGTTGGCTTAAAGTTTTTTTTTTTTTAAACAACACACACACACACACACACACACACACACACACACACACACACTGGCTTTAACATATTGTCATTATTCTCAAGAACATGTAGTTCAGAAAAGGGCTGAAAACAAACACAATAAAATTATTTCATGACCAGAAATAAAGTACTTCTTTAATTCAGGTATGATAAAAATCAAAGCAAAATAAAATAATAAAATCTCAAAAACACTTTGATATCCTATATGTATACAAATAAAAAGGCTTCATTTTAAATTTAATGATCTCATCCTGTTTGTAACAAAAATAATACAACAAAATCAATTATTAAAATTGATTTTGTTGTATTAAAGAAGTCATTATTACTCAAAATTGAATAGTATGCTAACAATCTATAGATCTACTTATCATTTTATTTTCTAATTTTCTACATGATTTGGTTAAACACAGATAATGAAGATGTTGCTGCAGTAAAATCTTAGGAATAACATTAATACATTACTGGAGTGGTCAGCAGACTATAAACAAACACAAGCTGGTGCTAATTGATTTATAACTGTTAGGGGCAATTCTCACTGATATGCTTACTGATAAGACTTGGCTCAGATTGAGCCGATTTTCCCTGGTATTTCATAGGACTGTATATGAATCTGGTTTTCTGACCAGTGCCATGACTAAGTTAAATGGGATTTTCATTGCTTGAGGTGAAATTAACATTACATGCTTGAGCAGCCACAGTTCAACAAATCAAGACAATTCCCATGGAGATCATAAAATGCTGAATAGTGTAAACAAAGAGTGAGTAGCAACCAAGAGTGTCCTATTTACACCACAGTACCAAATGATTTCATTTTGTAAAGGGCTCATTAATTTAAACACTCTCACAGAAGAAAAGAAGGCATAAATTTAGTGGTTTAGTGGTAATTAATCTTCGGACAGAAAAAATCAGTGTGCTTAGACATTTCATATTCAAGGTGAATTCGGGTCATCAATAGATTGTATTAAATAAAGTAAGTAATGTTGGATTTGCAATATTATAATGGTCAGGAAAAAAAATGTTTTTGGTACCTTTTAATTAAGTGGAAAATACTGACAGAAATGTACAGGAAATTATATATATGGACGAATTTAATCTGTGTTTTCAAGTTGAATGTTATGTTTCTTGCTTAACAATTGCATTCTTTCATTTTTAGATTTTAGATACAGTGATATATTTGTATAGACAATGTTACACAGCATTGACTGGATATAATTTTGTTATGGGTAAAGGTTATTTAAAGCGACTGACTCACAAAATTTTGCTGAAATGTTTTATTCTTTCAAATTTAAGAGGATTTAATATACTATGGAAAAAAATATAATATTATGCTTCTATACACTATGAAAACTGAAAAAAAAAAACAGTTTTGACTTTACCAGGATTCGAACCCACGACCTTTCGGTCAGTAATATAGAGCAACGACTTAGACCACTGAGCCACGGCATCTAGTTATTAGATTGCCTCAACATTAATGTTATAATTAAAAGATTTACCCCGTGACTAAAGGGGTAAATTCTTTACCGATAAAAGTGAAGGCCTTTTATATAATATCTTTTTTAATTCATGGTTATCAGCAAAACACATTGTTCACAGTATATTTGTAATGGCTTTAAACCGGTAAAATTAATAATTGTTTCTATAAATGCCATATTAAGTTTATTTTTCAAGATTTATTCACTCAGTATTTTAGCTTTTTTGACAAATATGTTGACGGGAAATATGCATCACTTTGATGTTTATTCTTCATCATTAATAACTAATAATCACAATGATAAAATTTTATGAAGGTTCGTTTATTTCTGAAATCAGAATGATAATACATTAAAGATTAAACATCTTAACAGATATTGTTAAAATCATTGATATCCAGCCGATGCCCATTGAATATCTTTGCCAACTGATGATTCTCATCTAATCGTTAACAAATACTTGTTATGTTCTGAAATCTGACTGACGGTAGATTCAGTAACAGTGAACAGAGATGTTAACAAATTATTGTTAACAATTCGACCAATTTTCATTCCACATCTCTGTCAAGTGAAGAGAATAGTATAAGCTTTAACAAAGATTTGTTAAACTCTGACTGACGGTAGATTCAGTAACAGAGAACAGAGATGTTAACAAATTATTGTTAACAATTCGGCATATTTTCTTTCCACATCTCTGTCAAGTGAAGAGAATAGTATAAGCTATAACAAAGATTTGTTAAACTTTGACTGATGGTAGATTCAGTAACAGAGAACAGAGATGTTAACAAATTATTGTTAACAATTCGGCATATTTTCATTCCACATCTCTGTCAAGTGAAGAGAATAGTATAAGCTTTAACAAAGATTTGTTAAACTCTGACTGACGGTAGATTCAGTAACAGCAAACAGAGATGTTAACAAATAATTGTTAACAATTCAGCCGATTTTCTTTCCACATCTCTGTCAAGTGACGAGAATAGTTTAACAAAGATTTGTTAAACTCTGATGTCCAATTGATGATAGTCTAAGCAAAAGCGATCTGAACATATAATTGTTAAAGAGCCTTGATATTATACCACAACAATTTGGTTTATGTTTAACAAAGTATTTGTTAAGACTTAGTGTATGCAGTTATATAGTACAAGCTTTAACAAATACTTGTTAAAGACACTATTTCTTGAAACTTTGTTGAAATAAAAAAAAAATCTGAAAAAGTTGTAGAAATTTACAACTTGATCACGTGGAAATGATCAAACACAATTGGAAGCTGTTAGAAGTGTACCCTTGGCGAATGTTTCACCTAATTGTATTAAGTCAGAATGATTCAATATAAGCATGCAACCAGTACTGGAGATGGTTTATTTAGATAGCTTTTTTCTATAAACATGTTCTCTTAGAAACTGTTGATCGCAGACATCTTCCATATATGTCCATTTACTAAAACCCTTCAAGTCCTGTTAACTGGTTTAAACACGACTATAACGAAAATTCCTAAAAATATGCTCATAATAGAATGCTTTTAATACTTATGTTTGGATGGTAAAACACCTACACTTATACGGTCGCACAGCAGAACAAGCGAAACATTTATGTTTGCGGCTTTGAATCGTAAACCATTGCGTTCACAGATGTCATTTTTTGTTCATGCTTTGCAGTGCGCATTTCTCAGAGGGACCATTATACTTTTCCCTGAATTTTACCTTATTCGGTTTATTTTTATCAGTCAGGTTCTAGCTTCATATTATTTGTAAATATTGATCTTTATTTTCTGTATATTTGCTTATAATTTAAGATAACTGGCAAAAATAATCAGAAACGTCTTCATGTTCACGTAAAAAATGTATAAATTAGAGAAACCACACCAGTAAGCGGACATTAGTACATGTAATTAGATGGATACTTTTATTAAGTGTAGTTTAAGTCTTATCTTTAATTTTGGTTCATGTGTAACTGCTTACCTCATTTGATTATTTTTTTGTTTGATAGAAAAGTATTATCTGGTTAACAAAAGATTTATGAGGCACTTTTATTAAATAGAAATACCTACAGCTGGCTAAGATATAGAAAAATATCCGCTTTTATATATCATCGCACATCGTTTAGTCGCCATGCTATGGTTTAAAGACTAGTATATCAATAATTTTAGAGTAAAAATGATATTTGAGAAAGACATTTACTTTATCACCAGTAGCTTTTTTTTTGTAAAAAGGGAGCGTGTTAATACCGATAAATAAAATTAACAAACAACAATAATATTTCATGTATTTTAAGTTGCGGAGCACGACAATCAAGGCTTAACCTCAATGTTTGTATTGAACCACAATTGAGTACTTTCTCTTGTAGTTTCTATAACTTCTTGCAAAGACAACAATAAGATTGACTCTAAATCAAATGTGTGTACTCTTGTGAAATTACATACTGCTAATATAAATAAAAGCAAGAGTTATGCAAAATCGAATTACGTGTTGTAATATTATACTTTTCTTTTTATGATATGGATGGTAAGAATGTAGTAGAACAAATAACAGAACTTATTAAAAGGTAATACTAGGGTTACATTAAAAAATACTGCAATTGAGACAGGTTGACTGTTTCGTCAGTCATATATTTGTGCTTATGTGCATCATTTACATTTTGTAATATAGTAGTCTGTTACATATGTGTTGAGATAATGAAATTTAATTAGTACTTCTCTTAAGATAACAGTTTACACAGCACACAAAAAAAAGTGCACGATATTCAGCAAAAACTATACTGATATTAAATCGTTAAATTGAAAGGTAACAAACTTTCAAATGAAAATAATAAAATCATTGCAAAACTGTCATTCATGTTTGTAAATTGATGAGAAATATATATCTGATTCTGAGATCTATTTCTTCAGTTTCGAATATGGCTTGATCCGGTCATATTATCTATTACTTTTTTCCGTAAGGCTGGACAAGAAAGAGATTACCGAACAGCGCTAGACAACTTTTTGTGACAATTAACTTCATCTTTAATCTGTGATCAATGGTTGAGGTAAAGGTCTCTTAAGTTTATGATTCAGCGATCATTGACCGTGGCTGAATATAAATATGCTTATTAACTAACTGTTAACTGTTGAAAATCAGGGAATGGTTTAAAAAAAGTTCGGTATTAACTAGCATCAGTACTTAGTAACCTTCGTTTAAGGCCTCGACTTGTCTGAACAAGGTGACTAACGGTTTTAAAAGTTTCTTTCCTACTCTATCAAGTTTACTCATTTACTTTCTTCCGATTTTACGTTATATCATTTATTTTAAATTTATTGTCAGAATGTGTGGTGTTATTGTTAACATTAAGTGTTAGATTACTTCCAAGTCCTAGCCTTTTTATTTTCGAATATGTATTACTTCTATTAAATAACAGACAATTTTATTCTTTTCTTTTGTATTACATACATGTTTGGTTTCCCTACTAAGAACCTTGAAAATAAAAAAGCATGTTACCTACCGCGGTAGATAATAAGCTGAAAAAGAACTAAAACCATAAGTCCCTAAATCCGGGTTGTACTGACTAGGCAGTAAAATTAAAAAAATATCCAATTCCGTGCCTCAACACAAAGAGAAAATATCATTCCTTTATCTGTCGGTTCCAATTAGATTCCATTCCTTTCTCGGTAAAGGCAAATCGAATGCGGTTAGGGTGTACTCGTTCTTTTTTTTACCGAATTTCCCCAAGTGGACGAACATTGTCGGAATTTACCCGGTGGGTGAACAAACTAATTTTTGTATGTGACATCTCCACATTAATCCGTAGGACAAAGGTTATTCGTAACAAACCGTCGATAATACAAAGACTTACCCTTTCTTTTCGTAAACTGTCAGGCGTTAATCCAGACAGTCAGGTTACGCCGGCTCAGAAGACTCGGATTCTCGAATCCTGATTGGTAGGATTTTAAAGATTTTTGGTAGCAACGTGTCAGATCAAAGGAAGTTCAAACCAAAACTAACCGACTACGTCAAAAACGATTGCAACAACGGAGTAAATCTATAACTCTAATATACTATCACTCTTAAAGATGACAACGCACTGTGTAAGTTATTTCAATAACAAAAGAAACCAATGGAATCATCCGTCGTAGAAACGTTAAGAAACAGGCATGAGATAAAACTGTAATGTTTTTGAGTCTATGTGTCGGCAACTCTACATTTGACAAACTGTCATTTGACATGGTGTTCTTAGCTGGGCTCTCTTAAACCGATCGAGTTGAACCAGCATATTGTACACAGTTTAAACGAAATGGCAATATCATAATACCAAGTAAATAAATTGTTCTGGGAGTCTCAGTTTCTATTACAAAATAACTCTTTCCCAAATTTTCTCATTTTGAAACTAAAAAACCCAAGCAAATTTGCTTTCATTGAAATGTCTTGAAAGTTTAAAAAAATAAAAATAAATAAATAAAATCTACAAAAACAACACACACACACACACACGCACACACACACGAAAACAACAACAACAAAAAAACAACAAAAAAAACACGAAGTTATCACTTTCTCTTCATTACTCTCTCAGTCAAAAATTCATTTAAAAGGAAAATAAAAGAGGAAGAAAAACATTAGTTCGACTTTATGAAAGGAGTGGACATCACAACAACGTTCTTCATCCATGGCTTTTCAAATCATATAACCACAAGAACTGTAAAGCAATCTACAAAACAATTAAGCATTCGATACCACACGTTGATCCTAACTTAGAAAAAGTTCTTTCAAATTTGCTTCTTATTGTAGGTTAAACTCATTTAACGTTTGGCCAACCATCTCGTCTCTCTGTAAAATGTTGAAAAAAAATATCGCATAAAATAAGGCATCTGTGTTATATCGAAATTATATAACTTATTGTTATACTTATAACTTAATATGAAGATCTAGTGACGTCATTAGTTAATTCAAAAGCCTTGTCATCATGTACATGGGGCAAACTGCAAGCTAGTCATATTTCGGTCATTTACAAAAAAATTATAGGTTGACTGACAGCGGTGCTCCTTACGCTATGCGTACGAATAATATTCCAGAAATTATTTATTACCATTATTATTTATTACCGTTTGCTTTCAGATTTTAAACAAAAGTGCAATAGCGTGTGAGTCACAACTTATCATCCGGAATAACACCCGGAATTACAAGTGATAGTAAAACGGGATAGGCTTATTTATATTAAATACGTAAACAACAGCGCCAACGTAATACCTTTAAAATTCCTCAGACATTATATTATGCTTAACTATTAAGTAAGCGAATAAAATATCAGTGAATTTTACCATTGGTTCAGTTCACTCTTGTCAGGTGTCTTTTAAAAATATTACAGGAAGGCATATGACTGCGAGAACTAGACCCTTATCCTCTACAATCAGCGACATGTTCCTGTTGACCAGTCACCCTGACTGATGGTTCTCAATTTAAACGTGGATAAACGGATATATGCATTTTTTTTTCGTAAGTCGTACACTGTCGAGACGTTTCTATCAAGAAATATTGACTCTCCGTTTACATATGTCAGTTACCAAACCCATTAAAAAGCGATTATTGCCTTCTGCAAATACTTTTATATATTACCCTTTTTTATTATCACATTTCCAAAGTATTTCTTATTTACTTACTTTATCCTGCAAGGCGTCTCGTGAACTGATTCGTAGTGACCTTGGCAAGAGTTTGGGCGGACTTCAGTTCCATAAACAGCATATGTATAGGCTTGTATTGCTCATTGTATCTGATCTAACACACGCGAGATGTACGATATGTACATTTAAAGGCCTCATCCTCTTGACAAACATTACCTCTGTCAGAAGCGTACACAAAATCAAATTAACAACTAACCAACAATAATATTTTATGTAACTTGTTGCGGAACACAATGAAACAAGGCTAAATCGCAATATTTGTATTGAACCACAATGGAGAATTTGGTCTTAAAACTAATTTCTATAACTTCTTGCGACGACAGAAATAAACTTGATTCTAAATCAAATATGTGTACTATTTTGCTATTACGTACTCCTAATCAAACTAATCAAAATGAAAGTAAGAGTTATGGGGAAAAACGAATTAAATGTTCCAAGGGATATACAACTTTTATGATAATTTTCTTCCAATGATATGAATGGTTAGAATCTAGTGGAACAAAATACAGAGCAGGAGCAATAAGGTAATACTAGTGTTACACTAAACACTTTGCTGCAAAAGAGACAGGTTTACTGCTCAGTTAGTCACATACATTTTGTGATTATATGCATGATTAACATTATGTAAAATAGTAAACTGTTACACATGTGTTGAGAGAATTACCTTGAATGAGTACTTCTCTAAAAGCTGTGTTCTCACCCCCGATCAGATCAACTCGATTGTCCCGATCACATAAATTCCCCGATGAAGCCCGATCAAGCTCGATTAAATGCACATTCACGACTCCTACACGACCTCAAGTCGACCCTACACGACTTCTTCACAACGACAACCCAACCAACATCCCGACTTCTCCTCGATCACCCAGACCTCACGATCTCCACTAGACTAATTGAACCTCTGCTCGATCGTTGCCAGATTTCCACCGACCAGATCGTAATGATCGTAACCGAGTCGTGAATGGTCGTGTATTGAATTGTTTAGAATAAAATCTTCAAACATTCCTGGTTTAAATCAGTTCGTATTGTTTTGGTCACGTGAACTCGTGTATGGTCGAATAACTATCGGGAAACGATCGTGTGCGGTCGAGTAGTAGTCTAGTAGTTCTTGACAATAGATCGAAAAGAGGTCGAGTCGATCGGGTTGCTATCAGATAATGCTCGAGTAGAAGTCGAGATGATCGGTACAGATCGGGTTAAAGATGTATACCCGACCAAACTTGATCGTTACACGATTGGTTCTCGATCAACTAGATCTTCTACTCGATCACTATAAGATCGCTTCTCGACAGCTTAGCTACTCGATCGCTACTCGAATTTTTTTGACATGTCAAAAAAATTCGGGTAGGAAACCCCAGCAATGCCGACCACGGTAGACCGCTCCGACCACCCCCGATCACGCATGCAGATTGAGCTAGATCGGTACCCGATCGCTTGATCGTGCTTGGTCGAGTTGATCTGATCGGCGGTGAGAACACACCAAAAGATACTAATGAACACAAGATTCCAAAATAAAGTACACGACACTCAGCAAAAACACTAGCAGTTGCAGCAATAAAAATTGTTATTCCTATCACAAGTGCAAACAAATACACACCACACTAATATTAAATCGTAACAAACTTTGAAGTGAAAATAATCTAATCAATGGGATGAAAACCTGTCAGTATTGTTTGTAAATTGATTAGAAAATATATACTGTATTCTGAGATAATACATTTCCTTCAGTTTCGATAATGGCTTGATTCGCTCATATTGTTTTTTTACCTTTTCCGTAAGCAAGACAAGAAGGTGATAAATGTTCAGCAAAGGGCGAGAAAAGTTACATAGCAATTGAAAAATCGTTCAGGAAACCTGCGTTTGTTCCCACGTTTTACGGTTCCTACAAATTTTCTGGGTGTTTGGGAGGCAGTTTTCTTCCCCAGCCTTTAAACACATTATCCCACCTTGAAACCCCAGGGCACTATTTTCATATCTTGTATCATTACGCCAGTCGCAAAATGATCAATTTGATTGGTTGACAGAGATATTTACTGCGGGACCAATTTTCACATTTACGATAATTTTTCGTACGGCGCCATTAGTTCAACCTGTATCATGAGCAGACTGTAATAACAAGATTAAATAATTATAGATTTTTTCTATTCTTTAATTTATTTAAACTACAGACTCTCTGCTAGATAGGCAAAGACCATCGCCATTTAGAAAATTTAAAGGTGTTTTACATTAAGTTATGTAAGAAATATATATGTTCTTCTTTAAAACTTATCTGTCAACATAAACTCCAGCGTTATATTAATCGCAATTTGAAAACCCGTCGTTTAGTTCTGTGAACTTTGGTATTTCGTACATACGCAAATACTTGGCTATTCAGTCCATTTTGAAATACGTTGTATACATGTTCGGGCCGGCTTGCAAAAAGTGTAAAAAGGAAACTACTGCAAAATCACTATTTGTTACAATTAACTTCATCATGGAGGAAGTTCTTTAATCAATTATCAGTGGTTGAGGTAAAGGTTGCTTTAGTTTATGATTTAGCGAACAGTAACCGTAGCTGAATATAAATAATGCTTATTAACTATGAACTGTTGAAAATCAAGGAAAGGTTTTTAAAAAATGTTCGTTATTAACTAGTATCAGCATCTAGTTACCTTTGTTTAAGGCCTCAACCTGTCACAACAAGGTGACTTATGGTTTTATAAATTACTTTCTCACTCTATCAAGTTTTCTCATCTACTTGTTTTTTTTTCTTTCTTCCGATGTTACTTTATATCACTTATTTTTAATTTATTGTCAGAATGTGAGTGGTTATTGTTAACATTAGGTGCTAGATTACTTCCAAGTCCTTGACTTTTTTTATTATTGAATTTGTATCATTTCTGTTAAATAACAGACATCTTGGCGTGCTAGATCAGACACATACAGAAGTAAAATACCGATTTTTCTAGAATTAATACTAGTGCAAGTCAGAAAATATCATGGAGACACTCCTACATTAACAGTTAAGCAATATTTCTCAGCAAAGAAAGAGGACAATTACTGGAGCCGCTAGTTGTTAATGCAGTTCATTATGTTTTATTACTATGAACTCTAATGATGAGTATCTTCTTTTAATCTAGAGAATGTCTCTTGGTTATATTTTACAATTATAATATATCGCTTGGGCTCCCTCGTACTTAAATATAAAAAAAACCTTAAAGGGTTATACAGGCAAAAGTTTTATGCTTTCTTTCTCATTCCCTCTATGAATATACTATAAATGTGATCGAAATAAATACAATGATCTGTCCCAGTAACAAAGATTTCCTCTTTTTAAATGAAAAACCGGGTAGTTTTACTATCTTGACCCACGTGGGTCTAGATAGAAATTTTAGGTTTCACGCTAAATTTCGCAGTGAATGATTGAACGGTTGAAGTACCTATCACGTGATCTACGGCAAAAACAACCCAACAGAAAAGACGATTGGTTGTTTTTGTCACGTGTCCTATTTGAAAATAACTCGGTGATTTTATTCACGTTTTACTTTTTGTTTAAGAACGTTCAAATATTTACGTTCAAGCCCGCATTTCACTACAAACATACTGGGAATTTAAAGTTCTTCATATTGAACGTGATTTGAGCAAATAATATCAGTTTTAATTTTTTGGGCACTCATTGCCTGTGTATCCCTTTAATATACGAGTTTTAACCTACACCTAAAATGCATGCAAACAAAAACGATAACAATTCTTTTTTACACCAAACGGAGCAATACTAGTTATTTAACTTCTGAAATTTCGTACTGCAGTTAATTTATGTTAATTAATATAAAAAGCAACAGGTATATGAAAACTTGATCAAATATAACCAAAGAAAACCAACAGGCTTGATGCATTATATCAGTCGTGAAAGGATGAATATTGGCTGTTAATTTCACGACTACATGATTTCTAAATACAAACTTGCTCTACTTACGCACACTTTACAGATTCGAAAGAATCGATTTATTATTGACTTTTCTTGACTTTAAAAAAAAATATTTCAATATAATTAGTTCGACTTACTCATGAAGTGTTTCTCCACACCTACATTTTTTACTCAAAACACTGAAATTTTTTAAAGGACTGGAATTCAGTCAAATAATGTTTACCTGCGCCTCCTAAAAATCCAGAAAGAAACCTTTTTTACAAGTATAATAATAAATATGCAAATCTTAAAGTTTGGATAAGCTTTTAAACAATTAAAAAAAAAACCAAATTGGCCTATTTGTGGAAAAATCTGCAAAGTTTTGAACAATTCAGTTGTATTTCACTGAAGCACCTATATATGGATATAAAGCTGACATTTCTTTAAGGACAAAGCCTCTTGGTATTTCCAAAAATTGACAAAAAATCACAAAATTATCGGAGTAGTTTCCTTATAAAAACAGAAACTAAAATCGAAATAGACACAAAAAGCTCCAAAAACTTTGTTTGTTTGAATTTTAACGTAAAATCGTTCTTACATTTTAATCGAATGCAACTTTTTCCTGCTCTGGTAGTTCATGGGCGTCACCCAGAAAACGGCCTTCTTGCCTTATAAGTTAGAAAAAAAGTGTAATTGAAACAATATGAAACTAAGTCTTTATTTGAATTTTTGGTCATCCGCGGTTTAGCAGCTTTAACAAATACTTATCGCTCAGCAATTATTTACCATTTACCATATACGGAGACCTTGAGCACATTTCCTTTTATTACGTTTATCACTTTAAAAAGGATGCAGATCAACTTTATACAATAATAACTGTCGTTCTAAAAGCTCTTGGAAAGGGGCACACTATGTGGTTATCAGTTGGACGGAGTGTTCAAGCTTACGTCTCTCCTCGAAAAAACATATATGTAAAAATAATGAATGGTAAAATTGATATGAAACGAAGAATTTCATGGATATGAATGTTTGAACTGTATTTTGAACAGATATCTTTTTTATGGATGATCAAAAGTGAATTATGCATTGTTCTGCCTGCGAACCTAAGATTTCTCTATGACGAAGAGAGCTTCAAATGAATAGATAATGAAATAAACCAATGTTTATTTTGTATAAAACCAGGGCCTTAAATGAGATTTATTGATAAAACGAAGAATAACATAGAAACGAATGTTTATACAATATTCTAAATAGATATCCTGTATATGAATTATAAATAGTTAACTATAAGAAATGCCTGGTTTCGTCCGCGCATCTTATATTTTCTGTGCGCGAATCTTAGATTTCATAAAAGCTCTGTTTCATTTTTTTGTCCTTTTTAAATAAAATTGTCGATATTTGGTGGTAATTGATTATAATGATAATAATAACTGCTTATATTGTATTATCAGCATTTTACCTAAAGGTCATGGTACACGAATATAGCAACTTTGTCTATTCAAAATAATCATAATGTACTGATTACGAAATTATGAAAATATTGCTTTTGATAAGAAAAAACGTGTCTTTGATGACTGGCTGTTTCCATTTCCGCCGCAATTTTTGGCTGTGACGTAGATTTATCCCTACTGTACGAGGCAGTAGTGCAGAATCAAACTGCTCATAATGCATTCGTTTTAAAATGCAAAAATAACAGTAAACCACAAGTGCAAGAAACACAATTAAGGCACACTTATAAAATTGCTATAAATTGTAAATTAAAAAAATAATGTGATTACTTCTCGATTTTTATAAGAAAATTCAAACTTTGTGCCGGGAGATCGGGTTTTAATTTTACCCTAGCAGAGAATGTGATTAATTTTCCAATTCCTTCCATGTTGTGGTTCTTAATTAAACTATCTCCTCCACGTTTTAACTTGATGTGTAACACTTCCTTACTTGGTTATTACGTCATAAACAAATCCTTTGCCATTTAAGTGTAGTAAAATTGAAGTGAATTTAGGTGACCTAATGTGTTAACATTTGTTTCACTGGAATGGAATTTCACACTACAGTGTATTTTCACGTTGGGATATTGTTTTAAAAATAATAATATGGCATGTCCATTATGTAGAAATTTGTGTCTGCACATAAATTAATATCCAATGAAATGTCAAAGATCCATAAATCACGCCTTACACTGTGGTATTTATGCAAATTAACTTACCAAAATGGGACCCTTGTAAATTCTGCTTAGCTGCCAAAACAAAGCAGTAAACTATTTTATGACCCAATCAATGTTAAAGTTGAGACAATTAGCAAACTTTTATGGCAAGTGATCCTACAAATTGATTGAATTACTTTTGATCAGTCACATGAAAACATTATGTAATAGTTGCTTCCAATTAGCAAGTCTCAATGATTTTTTTTACATACGTAGCTTCCATACAGTTAAATATTTTTTTTAGATAAGATAATGTAATAGATCTATTAATGATGAAAATAAAAGTCATTTGACTTCTAAATGTGAACATTTTTGTTTAAAAAAAAAGAGTGTGTTTGTGTTTTGATTTTGACATAGTTTTCAGGGATTCTTCTTAGCATATTTTTTGTTCTTTCATCATTTATGTTTTGTTTTCCAAAAAAATATAGAATGAATAAGCAAAAAAAAAGATATGCATTTATAATGAAAAAATCATAGATCTAGTCAAAGATTTCTTACACGTACCTCAGGCGAAATATATCAGAGACAAATAAGCAACACATCACTGTAAAGAGAACGTTTTAATGGTCGATTGGAGTTAGCTAATCAAGTCTTCCAATAACTGCATAGGATAAAAATGAGCATGTTCAAAATCTTTGGGATCAGTTACTTGGAAAATATATCTAGATATTTTCACTGATGTATCTTTTAATTCTATAATCCTAATTGAACTAGCCTATATATAAATTTTGCTCATTGGCTTGTACGAGGGTTATTCGTAAAGTTCTCGGACTGGTATTGTTATTTCGCGATACGTCCGAATTTGATAATGAAAATTTCACAGCAGCTCATTTTAAGTGTTATGTATACATAAAATTAACTTCAACGATAATTGTTGGTTAAATGTTTGTCTACATTTAATTATCAAATGCTTAGTATGCGTGCGCGGAGCACTTTGGAAATGATCTATTACGTTTGACGGTAAGAATTATATGTTATAAATTTAACTGCACTTTAAGTCGCGCAAACGTCATAAAATTAAAAATTAAATATGACGTCAACGAAATGAATGAGCAACATTTCCTGAAAGTTTCGACGTCATTCGATAAGGATCAAACAAGATACAGTTGTTTGAAATTGAAGATAGGTGACACGCTGTCATGGAAAAAACGTCAACGTTCGAACGCATGGAGCAGCGAGCGGTTATTAAGTTTTGCACTCTTGCCGGAATGACACGCACCGACACTTACAAGTTTTTACAGCGAGATGCGTCAAAAAAAAGTATGCAGATCGATCGTTTTTTCTTGGCATTATAGATTTTCTAAAGGTAGAACAGAGCTTGCGGATAATTCGAGAAGTGGGAGACCAACGTATTCGGATGCCGATGTTATATCCTTCAGAAAAGAACTATCAGTAGACAGACGCAAATCGGTAGAGGAGATTTCTTCAAGTATCGGCCTAAGTCATGGAACAACACATAAGATCATTTCTACAGATCTAGATATGCACAAGGTGTGTTCGCGATGGGTGCCCCGGCTACTGAAACCCGAGGAACGCGTATGCCGCTGGGAGGATGAGGGCGCTTCTTTCCTGCACCGCATCATCACAACAGTTGAGACATGGTTGAGCTACTTCGACCCAGAATCCAAGCAGGCATCCATGGTTTGGAAGACTGCCAGTTCACCTCCACCCAAACAGGCCCGAGCGGTCAGATCAACAAAGAAGACCATGTTCGTGTTTTCATGGACAGTCGCGGCATGCTGCTCCAACATGCGGTGCCAGAGGGGCAGACCGTTAACAAGAATAACAACCAAAAGGTAGAACTATTTAGTCGTATTTTTAATTGAACGTAAGCTTACTATTTAAACAAATCGTAATTGATTAAATTTTGTTTGTAAAAAATACATTAATTGTTCGGCTAATGCTTGCAAAAACATTTAATTTCACTTCAGGTTCTGAGACGTGACTTAACAAACGCCATACGGAAGAAGACAGAAGATCTGCTGTTTCACCAGGACAATGCCCCTAGCCACAGAGAGACAGATACGCTGATGACCATTGATTTTCTCGGCTATGAACGCATCAACAACGCCCCGTACAGCCCCGATTTGGCCCCTATGGACTTTGCGGTGTTCCCGCCGTTGAAGGGCGAGCTGCGCGGACGCAGGTTCGAGATGCTGGAAGACCTCAGGATGGCTGTGCGCACCGAAGTAGGGCGATTTGAACAAGAGTGGTACCCCATGGTGTACAAGAAGTGGGTGGAACGTCACTAGAAGTGTGTTCGTGCTGATAGTGAATACTTTGAGAAATTGTTATTCACGACGTCGTGTTGTGCGAGCGCTCCGTGCCGCTGACAGTGTGTTATTTGTAAATGCTATAACTTTATTGTACATTATTTGTTTTCTGTAATATTTTCACACATTATTGATTAAACATTGAAGATTCATATAAGTTTAGATTCATTTATTTTACATCGATTGCGATACAAGTTCTTACAACTTAGACTCACCACTCTCGATGACTGCTTCCTGGGTTCCATACCAGTATTCGCGCAGCGGTAAGGAATGTGAAGATCGTGAGAGAATCTCGCCTCTGACGGGATTCGAACCCGCGACCTTCGGATCCGGAGCCCTGCGCTCTACCCTTGGACCACGGTGCTTCCTTTTTTTCTATCTGAGAGAAGTATCATAAGTTATTCATGTTTTTTCTATCATAACTGATAGAAACTTTCTTATTTAACAGAATCCAGAGAGTTTAGAAAAATAATGCCACTGCACGAAGAGAATTTACGGAGTCAGCCACACAATTACCCTAGATATTGTTTTAAAACTATGCAGTTTATGAGTTGACACGGCAATAGTGCAAGTCAAACACTTAATTCATATAATTGTTTCTCTGAATTTCAAAAGCACACTGGTTTTATAATTTAAGCACAGTCCGAGAACTTTACGACCCACCCTCGTAATTCCATCAAAATTTCAAATTATCTATTTAAACAATCTTCAATGTATATTCATGATGTTACTTTAACTTATTCAATTTTTTTTGACTATTTTCAGTATACATTTTCACTTTCCATCATAATTTTTAAGTTAATACATAGGTACTGAACTCCCCATCCACCTCCCCCAAACCAGTCACCTCACTCCCCCTCCCAAGGGTCCAATTTTTTTTTAATACATAGGTACTTGATTTCCCATCCCCCCCCCACAGAAGCTCTAATTATTTTTAAATACATAAGTGCTTGACCCGATTTTTTTTCATCTTGTATGACTAGGTACTTGCCCTCCCTCACTCAAATATTTTTCACTTGGGTCTCTTATTTAACTTGGCTTATATTTAATTATCCAGCACTGAGAAAAGTGGAGCATGCTGTCTGTGGACAGGTCTTGTTGTACTTTGACTAGCATGCTGTCATTTCCAGCAGGCTCTTGTTTACCTTTTTAGTTATTCTAACAGAGTACCCAAGGGCGACACAAGTGTTCCACTGATTTACCCCCCCCCCCCAGATTTTGTTTTTAATACATAGGTACTTGACTCCCCCTCCACCCTCAACCCCCTCCCACCCCCCAACCAGTCACTCCCCTCCCAGATTTTTTTTTTAATACATAGATACTTGACTCCTCATCCACCCCCTCCCCCGTCCAATTTTTTCTGTACGGAAAATTGCCAGTATTATATTCCTATATGTACAGTTGGAGCGGGGTTAGTGTTATCCAATATTATGTAATTCTATGTTTTGATTGGCTGTTAGAAGATCCGATTATTGCCGAAGCATTACGTATTTTTACGTTGTGCTACCTGTTGAATCAATTTGCGAAGTTGTGTTATTCCGGAAATCCTCGGAGAGAATCACGTGACTGTCTGGTAATATTAACATTGGATGTTATTGTTTTGAAATCTATTAATAGTAACAAGTAACTGATAAGAGATACAGGTAACTTTTTGAAGGTTGGCAAAAATATGGCGGTTGATAACAATGCAAAACATAGTAATTTTGTAATTACCGTTTGAAAGTCATTTTTCATCAAACAGTTAAGTATCTTATAGCATCTTAAAGGTCTCTAAACTAATATTTTACATATTTAAAAAATAATTGTCAAAACTGTTTTCATTTTTGTTTGTAAATTGTTAAACTTACTGCATCTAAGCTGCTAGAAAAATGCTGAAACGACAGGTATAAATTAGTTTAGTTTTCTTTTTTTAAAATCAAAAATTCCAAATCTGCTTATATTTTCCAAGTATGAAATAAAAGAGCCTTCAAATGATGTAAAATGATAAATGTTTATGTTTAATGTTTTCAATTTATAGAATTCGGCTCACAAAGAAAAAAGTTATCTAAAATTAAAAATTCTGTCTGGTTCCCGGTACTTTGCTACGACAGTGACTGTGTCTCACCTGGTCTTTATGTTGAATTAAATCAAAGTAATCAAAGCATGGTCATAGTTTATTATCAACATTGATATTACAAGTATATTTGTTATTCGGTTCAAGCATTTTATTCCATGAAATTCGTGTTATTTTGTTACTTAACAAAACAAACAAAGTTTCAGTATCATAATTATCACCATTAATATCAAGAGATATATGGAAATAAAAGGTTGAACAAATATGTTGTTGTTGTTCTTCAAAAAATGTGCATTACCTTAGTTATAATATGTCTGAACAGACAGGTCTTCAATTTAAAGATATACATTAAATTTCTTTTATTGGCATCTGCAAACAAAATAGAGTGCTATAGATTAGGTTTCCTTAAAAATACAGTAAAAAACCGTACACTCAAATGGACTCAAGTCCATTTGAATTTTTCTTGTATACATAGGTACTTCACTCCCCATCCACCCCCCACAAACCTGTCACCCCCCAGGGTCCGATTTTTTTTCTAATACATAGGTACTTGACTTCCCATCCTCCCCCCCCGGGCCCGATTTGTTTTTTTTGTAAATAGATAACTACTTGAACTGATTTTTTTTTCATCTTGTATGTCTAGGTACTTGCCCCCCCGCCCCGCCCCAACTCATTTTTTTTTCACTTGGGCCTCTTGTTTAACTTGGCTTATAATTAATTATCCAGCACTGAGAAAAGTGGAGCATGCTGTCTGTGGACAGGTCTTGTTGTACTTTGACTAGCATGCTGTCATTTCCAGCAGGCTCTTGTTTACCTTTTAAGTTATACTAACAGAGTACCCAAGGGCGACACAAGTGTTCCACTGAACACCGATCTAGTTTTATTTATATGTTTACCCTTTATAGATGAAAATGGCATCAGTGCCTGCATCATACTCTGACTACTATCCGTGTGTATGAAAGAATTACTTTTTGAATTAGTAAATCAGTTAAAACTTAAAATTTCAGGAATTGGCTGATTTACAGCCATTCTGCTGCTGTCAGGTCCGGAACGTTTTATTCATATTTTGAAAAATTGTGATATCATTCAATTTACAAAATAATTTGGTAATTCTTTAACAATTTGAATTCACACTGACAAAAAGAAAATATTTTTAACTCATTTGGGGAAACAAGTTTTTTATTCACTGTACCTGAATCAAACTGAGGTGCTGGAACAGCTGGTAAGGCAGTTAAATTTGGTGTGTTACTTGCAGGCAATTGCAAGAGTGGGGTTGAGGCTGATGGTGCCATTGTATTTGCTCCGGTTGTAGCCGCAGTAATAGTATTTCCCATGTGACGTTTTTCATCATTTGATACCTTTTTTTCAAAATGGTAAATACTTAATTATTTATTGTTCTTATCTATTTTTTAATTCTGCATGCACTTATATGTAAACTTCATTTACAGTACCGTTTAACACGTTATAAAGTGTATTTTACAACAGTTTCAGTGTCATTTTAAAGGTCTCCAATAAAGACATTACATATAATGACTAGTTGTAAACGATAGAGGGCATCATACAAAATAATTTATACGAGAGTGCATCAATAAATTCGTAAACTAATTCAATAGCGTCAAAACTACTGGTCCGTTTAAAATGAAACTTTAAATGCTGTGAAAACAGATTATTTCAAATTGAATCGTACTATGTACAGAACTTTGACGTCATCACTTATGACGTCATAAACCGTAAACGACGTCACGTTACGGGCGTCCGTTCGAAAATGGCGTCACACAGCGTCAACAAACAGCATATCATTATAAAGGTTTACAGTAAACTCGGAAAGTCTTTTTCCGATATTCGTGAAGATTTGCAAAAAGTTTACGGAGAGTCTGCTCTGTCAAAAAAGTGTCATTTCAAAGTGGATGAAGCGGTTTAAAGACGGTAATGAGGCAACTGAAGACAACAGTCGTGCAGGTAGACCAGTGACTGTAACAGATGAAGAAACAGTGGCTGCCATTCAGGAGTACATACTCCGAGATAGACGAGTAAGTGTGGAGCACGTAGCAGATAAGTTCGCTATTTCATATGGTACAGCTCAGGGCATTATGACTGATAGATTAGGAATGCGCCGCGTTTCAGCAAGATGGGTGCCTCGTTTGTTAAAGTCGGAGCAGATGGGGGTAAGGGTGAAAATGTGTCAGCAGTACGACAGGAGGTATCTTGAAGAAGGCGAATACTTTCTAAATCGAGTGATAACATGTGATGAAACGTGGATTCACTTTTTTGAACCGGAAAGCAAACGTCAGAGTTCTGTCTGGAAGCATCCTTCCTCGCCTTCCCCTACAAAAGCGATAATTTCCAAGTCAGCCGGGAATGTTATGGCCATTATATTCTGTGATACATACGGTGTAGTGCTAAACCACTTTCTCCTCCGAAAACGACAGTCACTGGGAACTATTATGCAACATTACTTAGACAGAACTCATGGCGGCAATAAGGAGAAAGCGCCCACATCTACTTAGGTCCGGATTCATATTACATCACAACAACGCGCCGAGCCATTCAAGCCACGTTTTCATGGATACACTAGAAAAACTCGACGTCGAACTGTTATCGCGCCCACCCTACAGCCCGGACCTAGCAATTTGTGACTTCTGGCTGTTTCCAACTTTAAAAAACAGTCTTCGTGGTACGAAATTTGAGTCAAGAGAGGAACTGAGGTGTGCCGTGGACAGACAGCTGCGGGAGATGTCACGTGACGGGCTACAACACGTGTTCGAGTCATGGGTCGAGAGATGGGACAAGTGCAAATCGTGCATGGGACATTACTTTGAGAAGGAGTAATCATTTTAGGTACTTGAATTAAATCATTTCCCCGCTATTGAATTAGTTTACGAATTTATTGATGCACCCTCGTACATAATGTTTAAAATTGAATATTCAGCATTTTTATTGATATTGGTATTTGAGGAAAATTATTTGTAAATGAAACAGTTTATTTACTTTTGGTAGACAGTGTGTGATGATATGGATTTATGCCCAGTAACTGCCATGATCTGTGGTGCTGAAAAGTTCATTCTGCCAAGTATGGTTGCTCCAGTTACCCGTACAGAAATATTTGTGTAAATCTGTGATAACTGACGGCCTTTACTTAGATTTTATATGAAATTAGCTAGGGTGTTACGTCCGATTGGCCTGTTTTGGACCAGGATGAATCTTCTGGATTCAGTTGTTCTTTAGGATATTGCCAAAGCCTGTCAAAATTTGGATTTAATTTGTTTAAGTATGTCTGAAAGTTCTTGACTGGGCAAGTATCTACATTTACCATATCTGCTGGCTTATGTCCTGATATAAGTGACTTATTAGACACTTTTCTGTTTTTCATTTCTTCGTCTTCTGATTTTCAGACATACATTTGTCCATTTTCATGAGATGCAATTTTAATGTGGCTTTTTGTCATTTTCTCAATATCTTTATTTGCTCTTCGGCAGAAATATAAACGGATGTTTATTTGACATCTGTTCATAAGGCCAAATGGTGTTTTTGGGATCCATATGTAAGCTCATGTAAAGTCTGGTTCGGTCGACTTCTGAAGTTTGAGGATAATGATCTTTTGCTCCCTTTCCACATTGTTTGAGTTCACACAAGGCAGTTTTAAAAGACGCATTAGCCTGGATTTGGAAGCAAGTTCTTGTTACTTATATTAATCCCCCTTTGATGACTGCTTTCTGGGTTCAAAGCAGTACTCGCTCTGAAATTTAGGGATGCAGAAAGTCAGTGTTGACTCTCACCCTTATTGGGATTCGAACCAGCGACCTCCCAATTTGTCCTGCACTATAACCCCTCAATCAATGCTCCTCTTCATCATTTGAATTTATGAAATTATAAATATGAGTTTCTCTGATTCCGATAAGGTCTGCCATGAATTTCATTTACCAACAGTAGGTTTGCTGCTCTAATCCAAAGTGTTTTGTTTGGTCACTGATCTCAAAGAATGAGAAAAAATAGAAGCTGTAAATGTAATTTTCAAAGGTTGTTTGAACAAAGGAAGTAGTCAGTTGGTGGAGATGTATGAGTTTGTTTCCCTGTTAAAAATTATAATAATTAAATATTGGCATATTTTTAGCTCACCTGAGCATGCTCATGTGAGCTTTTAGGATCCTTGATTGTCCGGCGTCCGTCCGTCCGTCCGTCCGTCGTCCACAATTCATTCAAACGACATCTCCTCTGAAACCACTGGGCAAAATTTAATATAACTTGCCTAGAATGTTCCTTGCATGAAGCTCTACCAAGTTTGTTCAAATGGTTCCGGTTCATTGCATTTCTGGGTCACAGGAGCTAAAAACAGATTTGAAAAGTTGGATCTTTAAAAATCTTCTTGTCAGAAACCACAAGGCCTGGAGCTTTGATATTTGGTATAAAGCATCATCTAGTGGACCTCTACCAAGTTTGTTCAAATTATGATCCTGGGGTCAAAAATGGCCCCGCCCCAGGGGTAACTTGTTTTACATAGAGTTATATAGGAAAAACTTTAAAAATCTTCTTGTCAGAAACCGTAAGGCATAGAGCTAAGATATTTGGTGTGCAGCATTGTCTAGTGGACCTCTACCAAGTTTGTTCAAATCATGGCCTCTGGGTCAAAAATGGCCCCGCCCCAGGGGTAACTTGTTTTACATAGAGTTATATAGGAAAAACTTTAAAAATCTTCTTGTCAGAAACCGTAAGGCATAGAGCTAAGATATTTGGTGTGCAGCATTGTCTAGTGGACATCTACCAAGTTTGTTCAAATCATGGCCTCTGGGTCAAAAATGGCCCCGCCCCAGGGGTAACTTGTTTTACATAGAGTTATATAAGAAAAACTTTAAAAATCTTCTTGTCAGAAACCGTAAGGCATAGAGCTTAGATATTTGGTGTGCAGCATTGTCTAGTGGACCTCTACCAAGTTTGTTCAAGTCATGGCCTCTGGGTCAAAAATGGCCCCGCCCCAGGGGTAACTTGTTTTACATAGAGTTATATAGGAAAAACTTCGAAAATCTTCTTGTCTGAAACCACAAGGCCCTGAGCCTTAAGATTTAGTATGTAGCATTGTCTAGTGGACCTCTACCAAGTTTGTTCCAATTATACCCCTGGAGTCAAATTTGGCCCCACCCCGGGGTCATTGGTTTTACATAGGCTTATATAGTGAAAACTTTGAAAATCTTCTTGTAGAAGGAGAAGTAACATTTTCAGTCCAAATAATCTGGAAATTTGTCAGACAGGTTGTTTCTATGATTTCTAGCTCAAGTTCGAATATTGGTCATCTGGGTTCAAAAACTAGGTCACAGAGCCCAAAAATAGCAAAAAACTTGTTAACACTCTAGAAGCTACTTTTCAGTCCAAATATTCTCGAAATTTATCAGAAAAAATGTTTTAATGATTTCTAGCTCAGATTCGAATAAAGGTCATCTGGGGTCAAAAACTAGGTCACAGACCCCAAATATGGAAAAACCTTGTAAACACGCATTGAGGTAACATTTTTAGTTCAAATAACCTTGAAATTTGTCAGAAAGATTGTTTTAATGATTTCTAGCTCAGTTTTGAATATGGGTTATGTGGGGTCAAAAACTAGGACACATGGCCAAAAAGTAGAAAATCCTTGTTAATGCTCTAGAGGTTACATTTTCAGTCCAGATGTCCTTGAAATTTGTCAGAAAGGTTGTTTCAATGATTTCTAGCCCGGACTAGGATATGGGTCATCTGGGATCAAAAACTAGGTCACAGAGCCCTAAAGGGTAAAAACCACTTTAACACTCCAGAGGTTACATTTTCAGTGCAAATATCCTGGAAATTTGTCAGACAGGTTGCTTTGATGATTTCTAGCTCAAGTACTAATATGGGTCATCTTTGGTCAAAAACTAGGTCACATTGACCAAATATGGAAAAACCTTGTTAACACTCTAGAGTTAAGATTTTAATTCCAAATAACCTGAAAATTTGTCAGAAAGGTTGCTTCTATGATTTCCAGCTCAGCTTTGAATATGGGTCATCTGGATTAAAAAACTAGGTCACAGAGCCTAAATATCGAAAAACTTTGTAAACACTCTAGAGGCTACATTTTCAGTCCAAATGTCCTGGAAATTTGTCAGAAAGGTTGTTTTGATGATTTCTAGCTCAGGTTTGGATATGGATTATCTGGATTAAAAAACTAGGTCACAGAGCCCAAATATCGAAAAACCTTGTTAACACTAGAGGCTACACTTTCAGTCCAAATAACCTTGAAATTTGTCAGAAAGATTGTTTCAATAATTTCTAGGCCAAGTTTGAATATGAGTTCAATTAACCAGGTCCATAGCAACTTTGTTAAAAGCAGTCATATTCAGGTGAGCGATATAGGGCCATCATGGACCTCTTGTTTAAAAAGCAGATTGGGCGATGTAAATTGGATTTTAAAAATCCAGGGGCTGGGTTCATTGCCAGTGGACTGATGTCAAAGGTGCTATGTTCTTGCTTTCGTTACCAACTGTTTAGATACTAATTGTCTAGATATATTTTCAAACAGATTAACCCTGACAGCTTATCATAACTTCAATAGTGAATCTGCCTAACTCGCCATAAAACATATATAAAGGTGTGCTTTTTCTTACACGGAGACTTTTTCTAAAAAAATCAAAGTGTATTGTTTCAATCAAATTTTCATAATTCAAGATTTCTGATGCATATGTGTAAAAATTGATACAAAAAGTATGATCAAATAATTTAGCACTAGATCTATAGGCAAGTTAAGATTAAATGTTCTTTTGTATAGTAAATGGAGAGCCTTCCTTGATATTTGTACTGAGTGTTTCTATGTATCAAAAAATCTGCCTGATTTTGAGAAAAAAGTTCCTAAATATTAATTAGATGTAACTATTTCTAACGAGGTATTTTCTATATACAATGAATAATTATTATCGTCTTTTGAGCCAAATATCAAGACCTTGGTCTTTTTTTTAATGATTTTGAGATTTCAGGTATTACAATTATTAACAAATTCATCTAAGCTTTGTTGTAGCACATCTGGGTCATCAGCAATTAACACAGTATCTTCTGCATATAATAATATGAAGATTTTAAGGAGAGTAGATAAATCATCCTCTGTATCTTTAAGCTAAGTTCCAGCAACATCTCTATCTTTATAAAACTTTCAATGTCATTTAAAAATAATGAGAATAAAACTGGGGAAAGATTTTCCCCTTTTCTAACTCCACAATTGCATTCAGAGGAGACGTTTCACCATTTCTAGAAATACACGACTTTATATTTATTTGAATACATATTTCTTATCAGTCTTAAGAATATACCATCTATTCTATATTGTAGTAGTCCTAAACTCCAGACTGAATCGAAAGCATTTGAAAAATCAACAAATAGGCAGAAGACCGTCTTTTTTTCTTTTTTTTTTCTTAGAATTTCAGTATTAGAATTAAATGTAAAAATATGATCAGGAGTGGAACAATTACTTCTGAAACCTTCTTTCAGTATGTTATTACTGTGGAGAAATAATTGGCCTATTATTTAATACTGCAGTTAACAACTTTCTAACACAGTAACGTGATTGGACTTTAATTTTCAGGATTGTTTTTTTTTCACCAGTTTTTATATATTGGTATTGTTATACCCTGTGACCAGTCTGTGGGTATTATTCCAGGGTCTAAAATGATATTAAAGAGAGAAACATATACTGTTAATATTTTTGTCTGGAATATTAAATATATTCATTTATAATGTTGTTATCAATACCTTGGGTCTTATTATTCTAAAAGGATTTGATACGTTTATTTACCTCATATTTGGTAATTCCAACATTTAATATTCTATCATAATTCTGTTGAGCCATTCGATTAAGTGTATCTGTCTCATCAGTATCATGCATTAGGTTATTACTTGCTTGATTAAAATGATTATACAATGACTCCAATTGTGGCAAATCTGCGTTTTGCATAGTGCTCACTTTGTCTAGGAATCTCCAGTAATCCTTTCGTCGTTTTCTATGCATATTTCTTAATTTATTTTCATTATTTTTGTTATACAATCTGATATATCTATTCATGAGTGTTATAATGATTGCATCAGAAATGAAGTTGCATTCTTTTTTTTTTCACAGAAGGGTATCTAGAGATTTTTTACATGCTTTGTTATGTCTGTTTTGCTTTTTTACATTGAATTCCAAACCAAAGCTTATTTTCCTATAATATGCAGACTGAAAATTACTTTTATCTTGAAATGTCTTGGATGCACATTTCAAATAGACATCAGTTAGTAAACAATATACATTATTCATATTACATTGCGTAATATTTCCCCTGTACAAGTCTCTCTGGCTTAATATTTCATATATCTATCAGAAATATTATTGACAAACTCGCTTATCAATTGTCATCCAATGGTGGGGATTTCTTCCCATCTGTAGTAGGGAGAAAGCTATTTTGTTTAATGCAACGAGTAAACTCTAGACTAGTAAAGAGTCGTGATCTGTAAAAAGACGGTCAAGGTTAACAACTTTAAAATCTTGTCACAAATTGTAACAATCTATTGAAGTCAGTATATAAATGTCCATAAGGGATAAATCAGTCAATGACAGATGTATCTCTAAACGTCATTTCCTCCGTTCCCTAATAATTTCCTAATCTACTATAAACAATTACCAATGATTACCTTTACAAAAGTCTGTTAACTTATAACCATGATTTTCTATCTTGGGATGTCCTAACCAAAGAAATATTAGGCAATTCGATGCGAATTTTTTGATCAACAATTTGTATTACATCAATGTCAAAATCAAATACATCTACTAAAAGATGATCATCGTCCGTATAATCAACCAGCTCAGAGAATTAAAATCACCTTTTACATAAACACAAGGATATTTACTGCACATTGCTGCTATTTCATTTAGAAATAACTCATAATCATCATTTTTATAGAAACGAGAATGAATAGGTGGTAAATAAACTCCTAGAAAAATATATTCGCCTGATCGTGTCGGTTCTGAGCTTAACTTAAGGCAAAATAAAAATATCAGTGTTTGTTGAAAAAATTTCAATAAATGGAAGAACTTTATTTTTCACAAACACTCCCAAGCCACCGGATTTTCTTAATGATTTCCGTTTTCTGTATATTTTGAAAATGGTTTAACCGTAAATCAAAATAACATAATTTTGATCAATTTTTGTTTCAGATACAAATAAAATATCAAATTTGTGCACAAGTGAAACAAATTCAGGGAAATAAGAACGTTGTTTAACATACATTTAAAGATCCGATTTTCAGTTTGTACTGACGAGTGTTCAACGAAATGTTATGTTAACAAGTTAGCGGGACATCGCCGCAACAGACTATGTGTTTAACTGTTTTCGAACTTTGTAGGCACAGCGGTTTTCTATCGAGTGTCCGAATTTTGTGTTGGCGTCACATGGAACCTTGAGACAAAGTGTTGTGCGTATTTGGTTTCATAGTCATGCATTGTTTGACTGTAAATATCCATTTCACTGGCCGAAGAAGCACCTAAACACTGAGAATTCAAATCTGAATCACTACCAGAAGCACCCCCACCTCTATCAGAGCACTAAATTTGTTGCTTGTAAACACAGTTTCTTCATTTTTTGCTATTTTGTCGGACGTTTTCGTCCACTTAATTATGTCTTGATTGCTTCATAACCAATTGCCAATTGGGGGAACTCATCATTAACTGTTTTCTTGTTAACTATGAGCTTTGCCGGGTAACCTATGTGTCACTTTTCCTTGTTCAGTAGTCTAGCGGGTCATAAGGACAACCGATACCCGGGATAAATATACTATAATACAATTCGATTTTTTTTGTATTTTGGTGACAAATAAGAACTGCGTTCCTCTGAGAATAAAATGAAAAGAAATCGTAAAAAAACAGTGATTGATTTTCTTTGTGAATGTTTGCCACATCAAATATGATTTAAAGAAAAACATCAGAAGTTAAACATCTAAGTGAAACTACAACTCATATTTCCGACATTTTCAGATAACTATTTTGTCTAGGTTATAAAATTAAATATCTTTAAAGTCGTCTAGTCGTATTTGAAAAGACTGACCTTTGAACCAGCGCAAGCTACCAACCAGCAAGCTTATACTCTTACACTAGACTATGACGTCACCATACCGTGAATGACGGCAGTAATAAACTGTTAAAATGCAAGGATATCTTTCAAAAGGTTCGAATAGTAATGAAATGTGTGCAGTTTAAGGTACATGTTATTAGTTCCGTTATCGACATCATGATACTCGAATCTGTCCTTAAGCCACAGTCTGAAGTGTTCAGCAGCCATGTATCTATCAGCTCGTTGTTGAAGCGTTGAAGCGTCGCGATGTGTTACAATGATAAATGTGTGATTTTAAAAATTCACTTTAGCTGTAAACAACAGTTCGCTTGTTTAATGAAACTTTTATAAACTTATGCGATATTTTTCTTACGAAAGAAAAACATAAATTATATATTATAAATTGTGTATGCTTTGCTTTCATAAAAAAGTCCAGTTGAAAACTACCCTTTTAACTCGACTACAAAATAACATAATCATTTATAAAATAATATAAAATGTAATTAAAAGATAATGGTATAATTTGAAAAAGGAATTAAATATTTAATTACCCCTCTTGACATTTATACTTCTTGATCACTAATCCACCATGATCAGAAGTCAAAACATATAATGTATTTACACTCAAGGTTGTTGTGCAATTCTAATGTGAAGATATGGTGCAAAACCTGTAAAGTTATTCCTCACTTTAATCTAGATAAATGGGAAAGGCACGGATTAAATTATTTTTTGAAGTAATAGAAAGTAAACTTAGTCTAATGAAAACAAACAACTGACACAAATTACTGAACAATGACTCCCAGTTTTTCTCTTGAATCAAGTATTTTTTTTTTGATAATTATCCTTATCATATTCAGACTTTGTACACGACTGCCGTATAGTGTCAAAACATTGAACAACGAGGTCAGATTTGCATGCTGCAACCAATTTGGCTGCTGCTGCATGTTCACCTTCGTCCATCAACCGGGAAAGTCGAGAGCGTCTTGAAGATTTCTTCCGGCTGGTTTTGAACCTGTTTCCTTGAATTTGGGATTGTTCTCTGAACGAAGGTGCAATATTGTCAAGACATTATCTATGGTGCAGGTGTTATGTAAAATTGTATTTTCAACTTTTCCTCCCCACTTCATGACCTTCGGAAAGGCTTTGGCATTTTCTTTGTTTTTGTGGGGTTTGCTGTCTTGCTAGTAGGTGGGGATGTATGGTATATTCCGGGTTTGACCTCTTTTTACAATTTTTTTCTGTCTTGAGCTCTGCATCTGTTTCTTTTTTTACATTTTTAGATTGCTTGCATGTCAATCTTCTGCGGCATCCTGGAAACTGGTGTTCTAGTAAACGCCCACTGATCGCCTCTCGATTTGCAATAACGAATTTGCGGGGCCGTATTTTTCCTTTCAGTCCAGTGTTATTCTTTATGAACTTAAACCAACTCTCGACCACCGCTGGTGAAACTCGTGGCATTATTTTATCATCTGTTGATTTAATTTTGTTTAACAAACATCCTGACCATAATGGCAAGGTTGGCAAACATCTGTCTAATAAACTCTGTATAACTTCAGTGCAATAAAATTCATTTGGTACTTTATCATCTGCTTCCTTTTGTACAATTTCTTTAACCTCTGCTTCTATTTTTTTCAAAGTGTTTTTGTAAAAGAAGAGGTAGAATTGATTTTTTTTTCAAAAACAACATCTTGTTATTCGTCTAAATAATCTACAAATTCTTCGTCTTCCAAGATGACTCCTGTTTCTTTTCCCGTTTTGTATTGATTGTAAAGATGTCTTCTGGCATTTTCAGTATCCTGACTTTTATATTTGCTGAGAAAAATATAAATATATCTTTGAGGGGTTTTGTGTCTCTTCCAGTTTGGTTGTATTTTGTTGAATCGTAAATGATTCTAAGCTTAGTTTTCTAACTTCTCTTTTTTACGACATGTTTGTATCTTTTCATAATCGTACCGAAGTCTTTCAGCATATGACTGGAGCAAAAGTGATATACCTACATGTCGTTTGGAAGCTGTCCCGAATTTATAACATTAGAACATTACAGAAAATACGTCTTAAGGGTCAAATTATTAAATGTATTAAGACATGCCTAAAGGAGGGGAAACTGAAAAAAAAATTCAATTTTTCTTATCTTTATTTTGCTATTTCTTGTTAAGTAATTTGCTCTCTTTATTGTAGCCAGTAATAGTTCGATACTTGGTATTGTGTGTTGGGTTGAAATCATATCAGCGACTGAAACTCCAAGTAAATCATCTGGTTTTACCGCAACACTATAACGGTAAGGACGCTTATGATTCAGAATATTTTGAATGACCAATCCGGTTATATCAATATACAAGTCAACATATTCTTTGTCGGCAGTATTTTAAAGGAAGCTTATCTGTTCATCGGAAAAAAACATTATAATGCAAAACGGGTCTAAGCCAATGTCTCTTATGTATGACATTTCTTTCTCGGCAAAGCTTTCTTTTAAAACTTGCACCTCTGCAATAATATTTTGGTGTAGGTTTTCTTCTCGCATTTGTTGACTTTTTTATTATTGCTTGATTTGGTGCAGTATTAATATTTCCAAGACGCATTTGTTTTCTGTTTGCAGTTGATAATGTTTCGTAATATACTGACGCTGCTGATTGTTGCTTCGCCTAAATATTCCCCTTTTTTCACCTGTAATGTGTCTTCTGTTTACTTCATATTTGTTATGGTAAATCGAACCATTTATACTACAATCAACTAACACTGGTTCGTATTCCTTTGGTTGATTTTGAATTTTAAATTTATAAGTTCCATTAAAAGTTTGCCCGTTACTATTGGCTTTGGCCATTTCGTATGGGATATACTTTCTTTTACTGCTAGGAGTTTGAACATTTGCCACTCAAAAGAAAGTACACAATCTTTCTGAAATTCACACAATTTCTCCGAGAAAACTTGATTTGGCGACTATTTATGTAAACAATGTTCTATTTCTTTCCGTGCTCGTATTTAAAAGATAGACTTCTTTTCATCAGACCTGTCCTGAAGCGATTTGTAAATGTTGAATGCTGATCGCCTGTAAGATTTTCTGTTTCTCCATACATGTTGTCGAAACGTTGTCGAAAAAAAATGTTGTCGTCAATAACATTTTCTCTATTGGTATTTGGCTGTGTTTCCTTTCCAGTTTCTGGTTTAACCATTCTTACTGTAAGGAAAATTGTGTCTTTTTCCGAGTTAAGTGTTGCCTTTTCTTTTTCTGGTTCGGGATAAGTTTATTCTCTCTCTCTCTCTCTCTATAAATTTGTTGTTTCTGTTCTAAATCAGTTCCTTCCTTTTCGTCAGGCAAATATATCTTTCTATTTGTTCCGGCTGTGTTGCCTCTTTTAGTGTTACAATGTGTAGCCTTTTTATCTGTATTAGGCTATTTATGCTCTCTGTTGTAAGCCTGGATTGTTTTACTGTCTCTTCTGCGTTGTCTTTTTCTCTGTATCACACTGTGTTGTATCTGTTTCTGTACCAGGCAGATTTGTCACTCTTTCTTTTTCATACCGTGCTTTCCTGCTTTCTGTGTCAAACAGTTTTGTCTTTCTGTTTCATACCGTATATTCTTTCTTTCTGTACCAGGCAATTTTGTCTCTGCGTTGTTCATATTTGTATCACACTGTCTTGTATGTGTTTCTGTACCAGGCAGATTTGTCACTCTTTCTATTTCATAACGTGCTTTCCTGCTTTCTGTGTCAAACAGTTTTGTCTCTCTGTTTCATACCGTGCTGGCTAATTAAAACTGGTCAAATCATAGAAAATGTTGTTAAGATAAGATAAGATAAGATTTATTTTGGCATAATGTACATACATGGTATTTAAACACATGAAGTAATAAATAGTACAACACATACATGAGCACAAAAACCATGACATGTACACCAACACCAGGGATAACACAAAAAAGGGTAAACCCTTATTTCCATTGTGGTTCCTAAGCGTTGATGGCATGGCATAGAGAGGCAATGTTAATATTTGATGGAAAGTATCACAGAAAATATCACAAAAAATACTATCACATACAATTTTTCACTAATACTAAGAATTATGTTGATACTAAAATATACAATCCATAAGACTAGATTCAATCCTATTATAATAACAAACCATAGAAAACTTTTATATCACAGATAGTTAAGTATTGTATTTTTAATAAATATATAAACATATAATTTAAACTCAGGATCTGCCTAACATTTAAGACACATTTGTCTAAAAAGATATATAAGAATTATATTATAAAAGAAAATCATTCATGCATGACTCATGCCAAAATTTATCCTTAAAAAATATACAGTCATAAAATACAGTTTAATTCAATTTATTTAAAAAGTACTGTTTCACATTAAGCTTAAAAGTGCTTAATATTCTAAGGTCATATTTGTACCCTGATCTTAATAAAAATTAGTCAAATAGTTTTTTTCAGCAAACGCTTGGCTTGCAAGGTGTTCTTTTAAACCTCATACCACGAATTTAGGTGAATGACTAGGGCCACTCGGCCTTCTTGTTTGAATGATATTGGTCTGCTACTTGTAAGGTCTATTGACCATGCATACTCAGTAGGAGAGATAACTGTTAAATAAAAACAAGGAGTCATACCTTGCATCGCAAAAATTTATAAAGAAAAAAATATATTGAATTTTGTCCACTTTCATTACTTAAATTCCCTCAGCATCAATTTCTTTCCGTTTGAAAATTATCTTTATGTTTTAGATGATGACGAAACTGAACTGGCACCTAGAAGATTAATAGCGTCTAATAGAAGAATGCTTCATGATTTATATTACACAAAGAAAAGTAACATTCCTGGTTTGCTACTGTTGATAGATTTTGCAGCTGCTTTTGAGACAGTGTAATGGAATTTCAGACACCAAGTTTTTTTTTTATTCTTGTTCATGGATAAGGTCATGGGTATCGAATGTCGAATTTTGGGTTGTTTTTAGAGCGTATTTTTTAAAATGGTTCTTAGTTTAGAGAGGCTGGTATTTAGGCGATTCTTTGTCACCTTACCTGTTCACTTTGTGCTGAAATCCTACAATTAACACAGAAAAGTTACTAAAATGTTAATATTTCGGAATGCCCTGCTCTGTTGCTCTGCCAGCAGGGCATCTCCAACAGGACATTTATTTTACTCGATATTTCGGAATGCTCTGCTTTGTTGCTTTGCAAGCAGGCCATTCCAGCAGGACATTGATTTTACACTATATTTCGGAATGCCATCCTATGTTGCTTTGCCAGCAGGGCATTCCAGCAGGGCATTGATTTTACACTTTATTTCGGAATTCCGGGTTTTGTTACTCCGCCGGCAGGGTATTCCAGCAGGGCATTGACTTTACACTATATATCGGAATCCCCTGCCAGGTTTCTCTGCTGGCAGCATTCCAGGACATTGATTTCACTTTATATTTCGGAATGCCATGCTAGGTTGCACTGCTAACATTGCATTGATTTTACACTGTATTTCGGAATGCTCTATGTTGCTTTGCCAGCAGGACATTCCAGCAGGACATTAATTTTACTCTTTATTTCGGAATGCCCAGCTAGGTTGTTCTGCTAGCAGGACATTCCAGCAGGACAATAGTTTAACTTTATAACGTGTGCATTGATTTTACACTTTATTTCGGAATTCCGGGTTTTGTTACTCCGCCGGCAGGGTATTCCAGCAGGGCATTGACTTTACACTATATATCGGAATCCCCTGCCAGGTTTCTCTGCTGGCAGCATTCCAGGACATTGATTTCACTTTATATTTCGGAATGCCATGCTAGGTTGCACTGCTAACATTGCATTGATTTTACACTGTATTTCGGAATGCTCTATGTTGCTTTGCCAGCAGGACATTCCAGCAGGACATTAATTTTACTCTTTATTTCGGAATGCCCAGCTAGGTTGTTCTGCTAGCAGGACAATAGTTTAACTTTATAACGTGTGCTTAGTGCTTAAGTCATTGCTCACTGCTAACTTATCACATAACGTCATTGGATATTTTCTTAACGGGAATTTCCCTATTGAATAATTGCCTTAAAGTGTAACGAAAGTAAAAAATTTCGAATGTATATTTTAAATCAACTTTTCGTCTTATTTCATAGCCCAAGATATATCGAAAATCCGCGATCTCCAAATACATTAATTTTGACTTTTAAAATCTAAATTTGAGGTTTTCACTCGGTTTATGGACGACGCCATTGTTGCAAATGTCACAGGACTAATATAAGTGATATGTTTACTCACATACTATCACCAGCCCGGGTAGCTCAGTTGGTAGAGCACCTGACTTGCAAGCAGGGGGTCGCGGGTTCGAGTCCCGCCCTGGGTAAATGATATTTCTGACCCCGCGACATTGGCGCCCAACGTGGGGCGCCAGTTGACACGGCCTTCCTGAATCGGTAGAGTTTATATATGTAACTCCTCAGCTTATATTATTATGAAGCGTGGCAACACATTTATATCTAGATATTGTAGGTCGCAGGTTCGACCTTCTGGAGTTATGGACCGGGGACAAAGCCCACAAAAGATGGTTTTCTGGAATAAAAATACGAATATTTATCAAAGATAAATATTTATTTCAAAACATGTAACATCTATACAATGTAAGTTACGAACGGCAAATGCAATGAAGTGTATACTGGTACAAACAATGTATATATGGCGGAACCATCACATGTAAAAGAATAAGTTAAAGAACTTATACTAATAATCTGTTGTTTTACACACAATCGTAATAAATGCTTTTACTTAAGTAGCGGAGTAAACAACACAAAATATTTAGGTTACTAACCTGGAATAAAAATACGAATATTTATCAAAGATAAATATTTATTTCAAAACATGTAACATCTATACAATGTAAGTTACGAACGGCAAATGCAATGAACCATTGCACTTATCGCTCACATTGCATTGTATAGACAAGGGTCAGTGGTTAGTAACAAGAAGTAACAGTAAAGGAGGTGCATGCTTTATAGGAAATTGGGACAAGGCGTATCGGACAAAAGGTACAGACCATGGGATTTATTCTAGGCGATTACGTTTCAGTGGACAATAATGATGGTTGAATGAAAAACAACACCCATGAATTTATCTTCATGTTTTTATTCAATACGTTTTATTTGCCAGACTCTGTCTCTATGACATACTCCCCCTTGTTCTTAAATGTCGTCCCGACATTAAATACTCTGAATAATGCAGTTAAAATATTTCAGATACATATGGTTCTCAATAGCAAATGCGCTGGAAGTCGTATTCAGCAGTTCTTACCAGTACATGGCGAGAGAAAGGGAGACTAAAGATTTGTGACGTAATTGTGTCCATTGGAGAATGGCGGAAGTGTACACATCGTGATTCGTAGATTTCATCTAAATAAATTGTTGTCAGATAAACGCTGGCTGTCAATGGTTTTGTTATACAATATATTACGCGACTTATACCTAAAAGTCTGGATATAATTAAATCACCAAACATTTTTTCATTATCTTTTTTTTTGTCTGATTAATTCTTTTAGGTTTTGAAGTTGATTGACAAACGTTAAAATAAAAAAATGAAAGTCGTGATGAACTTACCTATTGTTCCGGCGAATGAAAATCAGTGTTAGTGACTGTTATTACATTCAATGCATTCTTTACTTTTAATCTTAATTAAGTTAAACATTTTTTCACTGAAGGAAAAAACAGACCTTACTTCTTTCAGTAAGACGTTTGCACATATATATTTCAAATAAATTTCGAAAAGTTCAATTCCGAATCTCTAGAATAATGACATTTAATTCCTAATAAAATGTCCAAGTGTTACATTACTTTTTCCTTATCAGAGCTACAAATGCTAACAGGACGGCAATTTTAACTAAGCAGTTATCGTAATGTGATTGCATAATAGCCGGTGACATATCCGTGTTTGGATAAGCCACTGTTAATTGTCGTTTAATCTTCGAAGACCCTTTGTATACTTGGTTGGTTTCATGATTGACCTAATTTGCCTGTCATGAAAAAATTGCCACAGGCTTAATAATAAATATGCCATTATAATACTAATTTACTGCTTTTTAACAAAGTCACCTGAGTTAACGCCGATTATAATTTTACCGAATTTAGTAATTCGCATACTAAATCTGTAAAGTGAAAACAATTTCGGCAGAACCAATGCGTACGAATTATTTATTTAAAAAAATACAGAATAAGTCATCCATTTATTTAGCATATTTTCATGCAACAAATTGGCCTTCTTCCCATAAGTTTACCTATAGTAGCAGTTATTTGATTAAAGAAAAATAACTACGTCACAGTCTAAATGGTCACGTGACAAGATGGCGCGTTCCATCGGTCGGCCGATAATGAAACAATTGCTAATTTTGATTAAGCATTTCTAAATAAATATTCTTTCAATATTCGTTAAAATTTCAAAACTTAACAATAAATGCACAAACTTTATTATGGGGTCGGTTGAATTTGTGACTTTCGTTTCCCTTTAAAAAAAACCTTTAAATGTTTACATTTTATTCAATATATCAAATCATAACAATATCTATACCATTCAAAAAAAGCAGGTAAACGGTTTCCGTTGAACAATCCTTGTAAATTCTGCTACTACTGTTCTGTGAAGCTGAAGCTCTCATATATGAGAGATACATTTCTTTTTGGGCAACGTGTCTTGATACGAAGGGTCTAAACAACATCAAAAACAACTGCGTTTTAAAAACTGATATGAATAAATTTAACGCTTGATGATAGAGGTAAATATTTTCTAGGTAAAGAGCTGATACAGTTAAATCGAAGGGTCACATACGTGATTGTCGGAACCCTCATACCAGCCCCATTACACAACCATTCGGATACCCTTAACTGTGCTTAACTATTGTGAAAATATTGAAAACTTAAAACGTAGTTCATAAATAATGTGGGAACCTTTAAAAACACGCTGCATTTAACTTCCTGTAAAGTCTGTTAAAAAATAAACTTGGCGAACAGCAATGCTAAATACTAGGCACATTTATAAATCCAGGGATCTATTTGCAAGGACTCGGATTGTATCATAACTTTTTAATCTGCATCTTTACTCGTTCGCATCTATGAGACAGTGTTCGGAGATAAGTTAAACATTATTTCCTCTTAACGTGTCATTTGGACAACAACAACAAAAAACTGTCTGTTGTGTATCAAATGCTCTTTTAGTGTGTTCTTTTATCAAGCGCTTGCCCACTGAGCCAAAGAATCGATTCCCTGACATAGTTGTCAGAGGTTGTATTTATACAATTATAAGAAGGTATGCACTAGACTGTAACTCATCCGCTCTTGAGAAAATCATCATTTATGATATGGAATTATGTTGTGTTTTTTTAGATCAGAAGATCAGACAGAAATCTTGAAGATTCTTTTTCTTCAATTTTTTTTTACAACTATTAACTTTTTAAAACTTTTACTTTTTATGTAGGCTTTGTCATGAATAGGTGGTGATTTTGGCTAACTGGATCAAACGTCAAGTTCATAGGGTCTGCATTTTAAAATTTGTTTCCGATCAATAACCTAAGGACAACTGAACCCAGATCTATAACACATTACAGGATGATTAGGCATGATTAAAAGATGACTATCATGTTTTTAAATTCGCTAAATCTGAAAACTATATTTGACAAGTATTCAAGAAAATTGGAATTCAGGATCTTCCCCGGATGACTTGGCATGATGAGTAAAACACCTACATCGTTACTGGCGCACTAAGGCATAGCCCACAAGGGCCTACACCTCGAAAAGATTTTCTGATTTGTAACTCTACAGCCACTTATTTCCAAACTTTACAATATGGTTAGGCATGATGAGAAGAACGTTACTTTTGTTTAAGGACTAACTTGGCCACACGGCTTCTACTTGCAAATGTTTTCTGATCTCTAACCGAAGAACAATTAAACATCAAATCAATTAAATTCTACAGGTAAGCTTGGCATGATGGTAAGATGAAACCTACGCATGATAGACTCGCTAAAACAAAGCGTAAACTCGTAGGCTCCTGCACTTCGCAAATGAGTTCTGAAAATATACACTAGAAGAAAGCAAGCCCAGGACTTATAAATTTTACATGATCATTGTGTATAATGAGTAGAAGAGTCATCTTGCATTTAAACCCACCCATTACAAAGGTCAAGCTCAAAGTAACCTTCAAGTTTCAAATCAATCTTTGATCATTAACCTACAACTTTAGAATGTTGCACAGTGACCAGTTCTATCTGAATGGTCTTTAAGTAAAATGTCAAGCAATACTTAAACTAGGATGTTCAAACTTTATAGAAAGCTTGACCATGAATAGTAAGTTCATATCCTTTTTTAATCTTGGGTGTTTCTAATACACATATAGCTGATATCAGTGTCATTTTGAAATTGTTTCGATATATAAATCATTTCCAAAACGCTTTCTCATTCTTTAGGGAATATATGTATAATTAAGCCACATGATAAAAGTAATGCGTGTATAATGAAGCCACGTACGTGATAAAAGGAAAGCATGCATAATGAAGTCGCAAGATAAAAGGAATATATATGTATAATTAATCCACATGATAAAATAAGCAAATATAATGAAGCGACATGATAAAAGGAATGCATATATAATGAAGCCACATGATAAAAGGACGACATGCACAATGAAGCCATATGATAAAAGGAATGCAAGCATAATGAAGCCACGTGATAAAATGAATGCAAATATAATGAAGCCACATGATAAAAGGGATGCATATATAATGAAGCCATGTGATAAAATGAATGCATGCATAATGAAGCCACATGATAAAATGAATGCATGCATAATGAAGGCACATGATAAAAGGAATGCATATATAATGAAGCCACATGATAAAAGGAATGCATATATAATAATGAAGCCATATGATAAAAGGAATGCAATATAATGAAGCCACATGATAAAAGGAATGCATATATAATGAAGCCACATGATAAAAGGAATGCATGCATAATGAAGCCACATGATAAAATGAATGCATGTATAATGAAGCCACGTGATAAAATGAATGCATATATAATGAAGCCACGTGATAAAATGAATGCATATATAATGAAGCCACACGATAAAATGAATGCATATATAATGAAGCCACACGATAAAATGAATGCATATATAATGAAGCTACACGATAAAATGAATGCATATATAATGAAGCCACATGATAAAAGGAATGCATGCATAATGAAGCCACGTGATAAAATGAATGCATATATAATGAGGCCACATGATAAAGGGAATGCATATAATTATAATGAAGCCACATGATAAAAGAAATATATGCATAATGAAGCCACATGATAAAACATAAATCTCGATCCAGATATAGAGAATGAAGTTAAGCGTTACATAATTGAGTCAGAATCCTTCTGTAAGGAGATGTAACGGAGTATCTGACAACATCTGTAATTCATTTTTAGTATAAGATATTTCGTATGCACTTGTTTTAAAACACTTTACTAAAGAATTATCAAAAACAGATTTCTGAAAAATGTGTTCACAAAGATTTACACGCGATCATTCCACATCTAGTGTGATTTTGCTTGAGAAATTTTATAAAATTGTTTTTTGATTTATGAAGAAAAATGTGAAAGAGATTATGATCAGTTTAATATTTGAAATGTCTGCAAAAGCTAATATCTTTTTTTTTATTAAATGTCATCTTATATTACAACCAGAAAAAACACTTGTTTTTCTGCCTTATGTGAAAATTAACTTGTCTAAAAAGTTCAAAAAAGACAATCATTATGAATTTAAATGCCCAGAAAATTATTCGGATAAATACAGTGGAAAAATGACTGAAACTAACAGTTATATCCTTCAGACAAGACATCTATAATATTGGTAGCGGTTGACCAGACTCCTATTAGGTATACACTGAAATATTCCTTTAGGAATTTTGAAGCGCGACAGAAGCTCTTGACATAGAAACGTAAGATTTTTAAAGACCTGTTAAGTAAGGTATTTATTGTGTCACTAAAATAATAACAAAAAAAAAAAAAAAAAAAAAAAAAAAAAAAAAAAAAAAAAAATAATTTTCCAAATTTTCCAATTAATTTTCCAATTAAGCAGATTTAGACATCTTTCCATAATTCACGAAGCTACTATAGAAACTAAATTCTCTGTGATTAAGAAGATAGCATAGGAACTTGCATTAACACGTTTTCAAAGTTATGGTATTTAAGTTCTTTTTTTTACAAATTATACTTGTACCATATGCTGTGGAGTAAGATGTTTAGAGCAAAAATGTCCCAATTTGCAAAAGATTACATTCTTTCTTTTACTATCTGTATGGAAATTTTACTTTGAAAGAAAAACCAAATACAGTAAATACATGAAACCCTGCCTTCAGTGACATGTTTGTCTATAAAACATCCCCTTTTTACTAAAAAGAGAATATTTATTACAAGCGGCAAAACATCATTCAGAAAACATCCAATTACTTACAACATATTGCCACACCGTCTAGGGAATCAATTGAAAAGAGAGTCATTTCGTTCTGCTAAAATTAATGTGGTTAATACCGTAGACAGACTTTTTTGTACATAATGATTGTGCTTTATGTGTCTACACTTAATCAGCTTTCGTGGTTACTTGTAATGATTCTCAATGTATGCGTCACAATGCTACTAATAAAAACACTTCCAGTCTATTAATCACATGTTCTCTGGATATGTTACCATGATTTTTTTTCGCAAGGCTTTCGAAACTAAATTCCTACAAGCATAAGCAATTCACTCACTAAACAGGCGAATGTGTTAATTATCATTATATTTCATCTGTTAAGTTGGCTTCAATACTGTCTTAGTGTTTGAAATTATTTTTTGTCCAATGAGATGGCAGCATTTTTCAAACTTTGAAAGAATTTATTTTAGTAAATCAGTTTTAAACATCCAGTGCTACTAACCAGGTAAATCGAATGAAATGATTTACCGACGTTATTCCGCATGTGTGCCTTGGAGGCGGAGCTACAGTTATATTGGTTTTTTGTTTACATTCATGCGATACACAAGAGAACAGCTGTTAGTTTAGACGCTCGTTTAATAATATCGTGTTGAAACCAACAAGGACATTTTTTCATAAAAATACAGTAGCCGTGAAAACAAACATTTATAAACTCACCTTTTCTCTCCAAAAACAAAATTTATATGTAATTGATGATGAACATTTTTTTAATCCCAGTTTTTAATCTATAATATTATAGACGTTGAAATATGATTTTTTTTTCAAAAGAGCTTACATGATGTTTTAATGATATATATGATAAGTACATGTGCTTGGATTGACAAATATACCTTTATTTGGATTTTAAAGGCGTTTTGAGCTCCACACCCAAGTGTCTGTGTTTTTAATCTGAACGTTTTAACTGAAAACATTAAACATAATCCTTCATCATGAATGCGAGTCCCAATGTCCTTAGAAACATAACTATAAACATTAAACGTAATCCTTAACAATGGTCAAAGTTCTGTTTCTGTGTGCCAGCGAAGACATATTCTAATTAGCATAAGGCGGTAAAAGATCAGACGTAGCCGATATCGACGGTACATGGATGACAGGCATGATTTTGGTGTTTCGGGGTGTCGATCAATATCGCGTGACGAAAGAGGGCGGAGACATGTAGCGAGTGTACAAAAATAATTTAAAACACTAAGCTGGTTAAAATTTATTAATACGTATTTACAAAATTGAATTGGTCGCGCGGCTGCGCCGCGCCTGACCAATTTAATTTTGTAAATACGTACTAATAAACTTTAACCTATACTGAATAACTGTATAATTCAAACTCTTGATGGACAGTAATACGTTCGAATAAACGAATGTGGAGAATTTCTAAAACTTGTGTGTAAAATATCTATATTTTTCCAGACAAGCCAACTCGGTAGTTTTAATAAGTTTCTGAAATAAATCTGTCGAAGGTGTCATTAAGATCTAAATTAGTTTTGTTATTATAGTTTTATTTCCGTATTTTTATTAAGCTTATCCTGAATTGTGGAGAAGTATACATTTCTACTATACATTAATATTTTGATATTTTATTTGACTGTGATAAAGCTAATTCTGCATATTAGCAAAAAAGATACCAACTTTATTGAACGTCTATTACTGGAATAACCAATGACCTTTCTCGCTGAAATTTTATCCAGGCACGACAATATTGTTCTTAATAATTTTCGTGTCCAATTTCTTTTATTTTCATTTTTTATAGAAATGGTATCAAAATACGTCTATTAATGAAAAGATTTAATACAATTTGTAATGTTCAGTAATTTATGCTGATTACATTTGATGAAATCTAGGCAACTGATTACTTTAGGCTCCAAACGCTCAACATTAATATACCAGTTATTATGTCAACTGATTGACACGTACTTTATAATAATATATGTTAATAAATAAGTGATTTGATATTGGCCCTGTTATTTGTCCGAGGGCAGTCGTATTAGCGTAATAGCTAGAATTTCTAGCACTTCTTCACTGCGCAATTCTCTCGACATATCCCCTGATCTTCGCCAGACGACATTTGTAATTGATCATAGTCAGAAAATGCTTGTTTGTGTTTATGTAAAATCAACACGTTGTAAACTTAAAATATTGTCGGTTAAACACTACCAATTCATGCCGTGAATGTTTGAAATTACATTAATTTATGCAACTTGTCGGCGTCCACAGATAGAACAAAATGGCTGTCATTTTCAGAAGCTTTTTGCTGAAATCTATATCAATTTTGGCCCTGCATTATTAGCCAATCAAATTACTTCAAATGCGGGCTTTATATCTATATCACTTTTCGGCCTGGGGCCGATATTGGCACTGTTATAAAGCAGGCCGTCGTGTTATTGAACGTGGCAGGTGCCTTTTTATAGGACTAATAACTTTTAGTTATTAAATGTAATTATAAGACGGTGTCTGGACCTGGTAAAAGGACGAAAAGCAAAGGGCATGATTATCATGTTTTTTCCTTATTCCCTAACACACACACACACATGCGCACACGCTTTTTTAATGATTGAGAGAGAAATCTGTTTAGAGAATGTACAAACATGGGTAAGCTTTTCAAGATTGTGTCTTCCACAGAAACGCAGTTTCGTGCAGATAGACAATGACTTCTTGTATCCATCAGGCGCAAACGCATTTAAATCGTAACATAATGATAGTTATAGCTGTCAGTTTGCTAGATAAAATTAATTCGATTTACGAAAAAGAAATACATTTGACAAGACAATGTTGCATGTATCACGGGAGTCCAAACCATAAACTCCAGACAATACGTCATCTGCAAAAAATATTTATAAATCTGGATAGACATTAAAAGAACGTCTGATATGTTGATAAACCTAGAACGGATTATCCTTTTGAATTTGAAATCAAAATTGAAGTTGACATGAAAAAAAGTTAAAGAAACTGAATATGAAATTCACAGGTGGAGACATTTTAATAGAATTTATAGTGTTTTTCACGAAATATGTAAAAATCATTTATTTTCAGAGCGGTCTTAAAGTGACATACGTGTTCAAACTGACCATCACTGTTTTGAAATATACATTAACCATTTGTTTCTAATCACAGAAAAATAAAACTTGTTTATGTTATAGCTAAATTAAATGATTGCATATAACAGTTTCATTCCTATTGAACATAGTTGCAAAATGATAAAATCTGTTTTGACTAGCCCAGTCTTTTATAAATTTTCAGTTGAACTTTGTATGATAATGTTTTGTATACTTTGATGAAAACAAAAGTATGTTATTATTAGGTGAAAATTACAATAATTCTAAACATATATAATGTTTCAAACATTTTTTATGACCATATAATTTCCGTTCTTTTTGAAAACATATGTCGCTTTAGATTACCAATTGAATTTTTGACCCGGAAAGCTCAGGAGTATACAAGGTATCAATACGTTCACTTTTTTTCCAGATAAGTATATACTTACTGTAAAGTGTATACTTACTGTTTTTAAAATGAATATAGCCTTTTAATATCCTACCAAGAAAATTCCAGTATTATGTCTCCCCCCAAAAATGGGGGAGACATATTGTTTTTCTCCCGGTTGTCCGTCCGTCCGTCTGTCCGTCCGTCCTCATCAAGGCGACGTGCAGAACCCACTATGCGAGTGTGGTGTCTCAAGGGCAAGGTCACACTTGGAGGTTAAATGTCAAATGCCACAAAATCGTGTCCGCTCTGTATCTTCCAAAGCCCTTAAAGGATTTTTATGAAACTTGGGTCAGATGTTCACCTCATCAGGGCGACGTGCAGAACACACTTTGTGGGTGTGGTGTCTCAAGGTCAAGGTCACACTTGGAGGTTAAATGTCAAATGCCACAAAATTGTGTCCGCTCTGTATCTTCAAAAGCCCTTGAAGGATTTTTACGAAACTTGGGTCAGATGTTCACCTCATCAAGGCGACATGCAGAACCCACTTTGCGGGTGTGGTGTCTCAAGGTCAAGGTCACTCTTGGAGATTAAATGTCAAGTGCCACAAAATTGTGTCCGCTCTGTATCTTCAATAGCCCTTGAAGGATTTTTATGAAACTTGGGTCAGATGTTCACCTCATCAAGGCGACATGCAGAACCCACTTTGCGGGTGCGGTGTCTCAAGGTCAAGGTCACACTTGGAGGTTAAATGTCAAATTTTACAATCGTCTGACTCAATACTACCTGCAGCAACAGGCTGGGGGGAGACATATGTTTTTGTTCAATCAAAAACCCATTTCTAGTTCTGATTGGTCAACTGTCCATACACTGAAATTAATGATTTACGATCATGTAATAAACGCTACGAATTTCTTCGATATGACCCTTTGCTAAATATGGGAGAATACGTCTATGATTCAACGATGCGCAAAGCTACCTCAGTTTTGTTGACCCGTTTTATCCCCAAAAATCCTGAAAGGTTAACAAAATAAACAACAAAAAGCTATAACGACTGTGTTCTTAAAACGAGACATTTAATAATAAACCGAGATTTTTTTTTCTCTCAGCACTACTCAATTATGACATGTTCTTTAACTAATTGTTACTTCCAGGCACGTTATTTATGAAAACGACGAGGCGTAATTAGGGGATGTTAGTCTTCTTGTCACAACCGGCAGCATATTTAATTGAATATCTGTCAGTCGAAAATTTATCTTTGCAAGTCAACCCTCATCAGATGAGCCGTCGAATATTGCAGGTGTAGTGTGTAAGGAATTAATCACAAAGGGATATCTAACAAGCATTAAGACCACGTAGATGTGTTGCCAGCAGTATGTACATTATGATTTCAGACTTAACAAAAATGGCACGACTCTTGGGAAAGGCAAGCATTTCTTAGCAATTTGTGGAAATAAAGAGTAACAGGTTTAACCGTTGTGAACTTTGTAGTAACTATTTATCGAACTACGCGAACTGGTGTATTGTTTGTTAACGTCTTACATCCCCTTCTTTCAAAATTATTTATAACAACAGTTGACATTGAATAAATAAATTCAGTCAGCTAACATGGTGTGGGGCACAGCTGTGTTAATTTAGTTTCATCCAGTAAAAGTGGCTTTCTGTTATTTAAAAAATGTAGCAGTGCCCTTTGACTTAACATTCCCTGTTGATATTCAAGAAAACTGACCCAAGTAAAACAGCATAAAGTCTGAAGACGGTGGCTGGCTGTTTTCAGCTTCGGAATGTTCCATGTTAAACCGCCCATGTGAAAATATATCACAGTTCCATATAAAGTATGGAATACAAGAGCTGTCATGCATTTACCTTTCGAAGTAACGCTTTATTACGCTAAACCGACATCGTAACTGGATATGCAAAATTCTCAGTGGTTCGTGTTTTATGTAGAGCACTAGGGGCCTTTTCAGACTATCGTTATGTTAGGTGTACATGTCGTGCTAATTTGTCAAAACCATTCTTTATAATTTTAAACATAGTTACGTGGTAATACCAATGGGACATGTGATTTTCTCAGTAATTCATGCATGTTTAACCTGATCGTTGGCTTTTCAGACTAGATCTATCGCCTCTAAAGTCTGCACTGTACATTATTTTGTCAAAACAATAGTTTATCATGATGAACTGGCGTATCATTATGCCATTTGGACATGTGAACTTCTCGATGCACTTTGTTGTTATGTTACATAACAATGCTGACTGGTTAGATTATCGTTTTATACTGTTTACATTCCATGTCATTTTGTCAAGCAATGCTTTTATGTTAAACAGATGTTTAATAATATCACTGAGGTATGCTTCTTTGTTAATTCAAAGTACTCTGTTATTACATTATTAATAAAATAAGTGTTAGAAATAATGATATTTCATGTACAATATAACATAAATAAATTAAATTCTGGACACAATCACACATTTTTTGACGTAAAAACACATTTGTTAGTCAGAATAAAACATTACATTGAAAAAGTTACGAGGCATGTAGGCATGATAGTTATAGTTTGACGAGACAACACTCTGCTTTAACATAAACACACTACCAGTATGGCCATACCACGTGGTATATGATGTCATTTAGGCTTTTGCAAAGAGCATTTTTTGCCTCGATTTAGAGGAGAAAACTGACGTAAGAACTTTATTTCTTATTTAATTTAAAGGGGATTTCATGCATGCGAAACGGAAAATTGTGCCCTACATATAGGTTCTAACGATTCTTTTGTCAGATGTACAAGTTTTTTAAACATTCGGGAAATAAAGAGTTCTAAAAATATGTTTGCAATCGCGAAAAGCGCATCGGTTTTCCCGAATGTTAGAAAATTCTGTACATCTAACAAACGAATAATCAAGCCCAATGTATAGGGCATAATGTACCGCTTCGCATGCTATATACCATTAAAATTTAGAAGAAATAAAATACTAACAGCAGTGTTCTTCTCCGAATCGAGCAGATAAATGCTGATTGCGACAGCCTAAATGACATCCACGTGGTATGGCCACACTGACTACCCATATCAAACTGGCATGGGAAGACGTCTGTTTAACATGGCAAATTATTGTTTTGACCAAATAGCATAGAATGTAGACAAACCTTTGTTTTGAAAAAAAACATGGCATTTGCGCTTATAAAAGTAGTCGTCAGTGACATTCAAAAAAATAACACAGTACATTGAAATGTTCATATATCTGAATGATATATACAACATATAATGCTGCTCTGACAAAACAACTTTCGTTAACAAAATAACACAATAGAATGAGAAGTTGATATATCTGACTGATATATACCTATCGCTGCTTTGACGAAACAAATTGCGTTAACAAAATAACATAATACATTGAGAAGTTGATAAATTTAACTGAGATACCCATTTAACACAATAATTCGCTGCTTTGACAAGACAACTTTAACATAAATATAAACGTATGACAACACTGGCGTTCCAAAATAAAGTCTTCAATAATGTACAGTTGAGACTAGCTGTAATAGATAATTGAAACTTTGAAAAAAGCCACAGTAAAGAGTTGTAAATAATGTATTACTAAATAATACCTTTATCTCGAAGAGATTTACTAATTCAAACAAATAAACATTATTTCTAAAATACTGTATTATTCTCAAACTCCGAATAGGCCTGCCACTTTTGTGAAAATGTAGACAAACATAAATAGGGACTGGTCTGATCTTCACTCGCTTCTCGTTACTTAAACTATTTTGAATGTCATCATGTTGTCGATGTTGTCGCAATACTATTCTTGAACAACTGTTTTAATTTTACTTGATACTTTTTTTTCTTTGACGCATGTAGGAAAAGTCATTTAAATTCTTCTTCTTTATCTTCTTTCTACTGTTTTATGAAAGATATTTGCATTATGTCAAACCAAATATTTATTGAAGGCTTAACTGTTTTTATCACGTCTAACATTAAAAATAAATTAATTACCGTTGTTTGGCTGTTACAAAAAAGACTTAATCTTTATCTGTAATAATTTTCTAGATGTGTTTTACTCCTTAATATATTTTGTTTTAGACAAATCTCATTAAAATATCTGTCCAACGGAAGTTGTGCTAAATTGCTATCGATGCTTAGTCTAAATTGTGTAATTGCTTCCACTGCCAGTATTTCTCAACCAGAAATAGATGTTATCTATACGATTCTTGTATATATTAAAATGGTTTGCTAGATGATGTTATAGGAAATGTTGTTCACACTAATGAAATATACATGAATAGTGATGTTCTAATATTTCATTTAAACATGCTTTGTAAATCAAGGTAGGCTATTAATTTTTGAGAGTCTGACAAGGCCTTTATTGAAAAATGTACATTAAGATATTTACTGAATGCACTGCGAAACAAAGGTTGCTTTGCATTCTGCAGTAAATTTCTAATTAGAAAGAAAATAAAAAAACATAGACAGAATCTGAAATGGAACATGACCAATGTTTATGTATACACTTGGCTATTTACCAATGGAAATTAGGTATTTTGCGGTAGAAAATCAAATGAAATCAGTGATAATATAGAAAGTCAAATATTTACAAAGAAAATTAGTATTTTTATCAAATGCATATGGTAACTGAGCGAAACAGAATGTATCAGTTTTATTATAACGACCGAATAAATGTTGGCTCTTGTTCCATTTAACTCAAGGCAGAAACATTTATTAGTAAGAAATTAATTCAGGATAGTGTTGACCATAATAATTTGGAAACGATAATAATCTGATAACCAAAGGCTAAAGACATGGACAAATAGATGGAAGAGCCGGTAGAGATGAGTGAACTAAATCGCTGAGTTCAATCAGTCAATGACCTAAGGTGATAAGAGACTGAACAGTGTTTGTTAAAAGCAAATCATTCAATTTTCTAAGAGGGGAGATACAGTATGCTCTTGGCTGAGACAAAGAAGGGTGAACGAAGTACAGTAGTTCATTTAGACAAAATACATCAACATTTAAGGGTCTGCTAGGTTTTTTTTCTTTCGAAAAGAAATTAGAGTGGCATCCCAGTCAAAGGTCATTAGTTAGAATTAGTTACAGTTTTATTATATCATACTTGATCCAAGTTTTATGCATACAATTGCATCAAGAGAAAATGTATTTCTTGTGTTGCGTATTAAAAAAGATTCAATTTGTTTCAGTTATTTGTATGACATCTCTGTGCAATCAAACTTGTAGAATGGAGTATTTCTTAACAATCAAAAGTATTTAAAATACACATGTTTACATTTTTCAATTTTGTAACTTAATCTTGGAAGCTTTTCGTTACCAATATTTTCCATTTAAAGAAATAACAATTAAGACACTTGTGCAAGTTAAAAGAAGTCAGAGGTTTAAAGTAAAGCTGTTCCGTTTTCCAACCTACATCATTGTTGTTACCATACAAATCAATACAGTGAGTCTAATAGCTTTTCAACAAATGTATTGTCAAAACCCATTATAGAAAAAATCCGTATTATTACAGAAGATCGTTCGTGATAGTCTGTTTCTTATCAGTTTTGCAAGATGTTTGTTGAATTATTTTAAAATATCATACATGGATTTATTTTAAGTGCTTTTTGACATATCTTGTTTCCTAGACACTTAAATATCTACACCGGCGTTACGCCATAGAGAAACAAGATAGAAAATATTTATGAAAGTTTGTTTGCTTTTGAAAATGAAATTTTGATAGTGTAACTGCTATTTTATTTGTGTGTCGACTTTAAAAGTTGTTTGTTTATAGTTCAAATCATGATATATGCAAACAAACAGTATTTCTTCCAAATTAAAAGGTTTTGCGAGAGGTATTGAAGCAAACGATATGTGTATACCAATGCACAGGATTTTAATAAAAAGGTCCACATAGAAATATTTTAGAAACGGACACGGTATTTTAGACACTGTTAAATGCAAAGTAACTATTTTAAAGGAAAATTCTGATCTAACTGTAACTGGAATAAAAGGCATCATGTGAAAAAAGTTCTGCTACAGTCTAATTTTCCACATTGTACCACAAAACGTACACTAAAGTGATTCATACTACTACAAGAGTATTCACAATTTATTGATTGCTAATTAAATTTCTGAATTATAAAATGACCGCATAAAACATCAAAACTGATACACGTGTATCTTTATAATATTTCTAAAAATAGGGAGCTTAGGAAATAAATTATTTTGTTTAAGAAGTTAAATCGCTTTCGGTAAGATTTTTAAAATATATTAAACTACTTATATAATGCCCAGTAAATGTCCTGTAAGAGATCAAATAAAATTATAATCGTGTCAGAGCTTCAACACCAGGTCAGTAGATTCAATTCAATCCATCATTTTGCTTTGATGAATGGATGGACTATTTAATGGGGACGGTCATAGCTATCGTCAAATGTCAATCAAATTAATTTGAATGATTTTTTGTAACTGTTTGTATTTTGGTAAATGAATCTGTAGAATTTTAAAGTCAGAGTTAATATGAGTGGGACTTAGAAAAACAGGTTTTACTGGAATTACAGAAAAGCAACAGTTAAATTGTAGCCTTTCTGCAGCAAACAATATATAATTAAGAAGATAGTGCATACATCATTGATTACGATCTAAAATCAACGAAATGTGAAGTGTCTTAATTAAATGCTGTTTCTAAATTGAAAAGTGTGAACAGATCTCAATGTGGGGAGGTGCAGTGCCCAAAAACCATAACTCTCTTTCGCACAATTTTTTGAGTCATTGCTCTTTCTAATTTTTCATACTTAATTCTTGTCCGGGGCATAACTTGAAAGGTATTGGTATTGAAACTTCAAAGGTGAATAGATCTTACTGTGGAAAGGTGCAGTGCCAAAGATCCATAACTCTCTTTTGCATAATTTTTGAGTGATTGCCCTTTGTAATTTTTATCTCCCCCTCATGATAATGGCGAGCGGGCATATAGTACCCTGTTCGTGTGTGTGTGTGGGGGGGGGGGAAGGGAACATATAATAGATGTTAGTGTCCGGCTCATAACTTTGTTGTGCATGGTTAGATTTCAAAATTATTTGGCATAAGTGATCATCATATAAAGTCAACGTGTCGCTTGCAAGAAACAAGTCGCTCGCTCAAAGGTCAAGGTCACAGTGGACATTTGAAGTTTTGGCTTATTCCTTATATGGATAGAGTGAACAAGTTGTTCGTGTCCGGCTCACAACTTCGTTGTGCATGTTTGGATTTCGAAATAATTTGGCATAAGTGATCATCATATGAAGTCGACATGTCGCGTGCAAGAAATATGTTGCTCAAGGTTACAGTGGACACTTGAAATTTTGGCTTATTCCTTATATGGATATAGTGAAAATGCTGTTCGTGTCCAGCTCATAACTTCTTCGTGCATGGTGTATTTTTATCATATGATGACGACACATCCCCGCCATGATAATTTCTTTTTTCTTACCCATAATTTCAACACTTTCAACATGCTCATCATGTCATTTTAGTAAGGTAGGAGATATTGAATATGGAATTATCACACAAGGCAGGTGAGCAACAAAGAACATACATGAATGTAATAGACATTTGTAGTGGGCTTCATGTTATTATATGGGCGCAACAGAAATATCTGTTACAGTAGATTCCTACGTAGGTTTTATCCCTTACCATTTTGTTGCCTTGATGCAATCTCTTAAAGGATATTAGAGAGACTGAAGATTTTTTACTTGTAAGAGATTGCTGAACTTGTCTTTGAAAATTCGCCCCTTACGTGTTCTTTTAGAAAAAAGTATTTTGAAAATATGTTTATGTCCCCGAAGGGAGGCATATAGTTTTTGAACTGTCCGTCCGTCAGTCCGTCCGAAAACTTTAACATTGGCCATAACTTTCTAATAAGTGAGTGGATTTACTTCATACGTAGAAACAACATCCCTTTGAACAAGACCTTCCCATTGACCTATACTTATATGAAGATCTAATTGTACAAAAACTTTAACATTGACCATAACTTCCTTATAAGTAAGTTGATTTACTTCATACTTGGACGCAACATCCCTTTGGAAAAGACCTTCCCATTGACTTATATTTATTTGACCTTGACTCCTGAATGACCTTCACCTTGAAGGTTCAATTGTTCAAAAACTTTAACAATGACCATAACTTTTTTATTAGTAAGTGGATTTACTTCATACTTGGACACAACACCCTTTTGGACAAGACTTTCCCACTGACCTATATTTATTTGACCTTGACCCCCTGAATGACCTTTACCTTGGAGATACAATTGTCCAAAAACTTTAACATTAGCCATAACCTCCTTATTAGAAAGTCGATTAACTTCATACTTGGACACAACACCCCTGTGTACAAAACCTTCCCACTCACCTTTATTCATTTGATCTTGACCCTTGAATGACTGGTTTTCAGCTCAAAGTCAAAGCAGCCCATTGTCATCCTACAGTGAAAGTTCTTGTTTTCAAATTAAGCATGCTATTGAGTTTGTTATGCAAATACTGTTATTTCTGTCTACAATGCATTTAGCTAGGCTTGCTTTTAGATTCATGCATGTTATGTAGCTAGATACAGTGGAGTGGCTAGTGTTTAAAATCAGCAGTTATCATTTCCATAAAATTTTAACTTTAAAGCCTTGCTTATGCTGTCTTCTATAAGGGCTGATATGTAACAATAGTTAGAAAAGTAAATACATGATATCTTTGCCGTGTCATATTTTATGCCATATTTACATGTTTGCCCACAATGTTGATTTACCAAGTTTGTGTTCAGTGTCATTGAGCGGGGGTATCTGTGTCCTTTGGACACATTTCTAGTCTTGAATAAGTGGTAGTTCTCAAGGCAAGATCAGAATATTAAAGATGTCATGATTACATTTATTAACGACAGGCAAATTATCAAAACCATTTAAAATATATCAAACATAATACGAAGTGCAATTGTACGCCTCTCAGTAATGTTGTTCAAATTGTTTTAAAAGTTATCGGAGGAACCAATTCCATGAAAGAGCGTTGGTGAGTTACCATGATATCTCTTGTTTACAATTAAGAATCTGCTCCAAAATATAAGCTTGATTATCTAACTTGCAGATAAAGTTGTATATTATTTCTGCTTTCGTGATAGTGCTTTTTGTCACTGAAGTTCAGTGATACTTTTATCTACATTTTATCAAAATGTTTTAATAAATGCATGCTAGAGAAATGTAAGCCATTTTAAGCCGAGGGCCATTTTACAAGAAAGGCATAATTATGAATTTTTTTTTTTCAATTTACATTTATCTGGAAGGTAATAGTTAATAAGAGATAAATTTATATGAAAAATATTTAAGGCAGAATGCTGATCATTAAAACATATTTTTTATTTATAATACTTTTAATATATTTATTCGTTTGCATCAACTAAATGTTGGCATGTAAGTAATACATTCGTGCATGTTTATAAACTTTAAGTATTTTAATATAACAAATAACGGAAGAACAGTGCAGGTTATGTGTATTTTTGTATGGATCATTGATTTCATCTAGAAATCTTAAGTTTCTTTATAGATTTTTAAAACGTTCTAAGTTTAAAATTTACACGTGTGAACTAGGAAGTATATAGTCATTTTATCATGTTTCTGTTCCCGAAAAAAACCATTTTCACAGACAAAGTGCAGTTTTACACATTAGCAAGTCATGGAACTCAAAAGTCATCTTGAACTTATGCTTAAAGTATTAAAAGCATCATGCTTTTAAATCGCTTATCATGTCGTGTATATATCCAAGTATATATTACAACTATCACGCCAAATAATACATAGCTTACGAAAGGCCAATTAATTGTGTAAATATATTTTTTTAGTTATTAATTTTGTACAATTTGTATTAACAATTGAAAATGTCATATGTAAGTTCCTACCATGTCAACAAAGGTACAAACGAAATACCGTTCACGTATTTGACCACCTCGAAATCCTATTGTAAAACACTTGCTTAAGTCAGAGTACTTTTTGTTAACCAGCTGATGTACTTGAGATTTCGTAAAGGGTTGCCACGACTTCTTTCGAACGTGAGATAAAGTTCTTTTCTCTAATTTTGCCTGATGAAACTCTTTTTTCAATGTTTTTTACAGTAATCAAATCTATCTGTATTCTTGCATTCATAAAAATGTGGCGATGTATTTAGTTTCTTTCAAAGCAAACCATTCCTGTGTCGAACTGCTCTATGTTTCTGCATATTGTCTCCAGTTATAGCTATGGAAACTAAGATGTTTTCTTTGCTTGTCAATATTTACTTTTATTTTTAACAGACGATGCCTTTCAGACGCTGAAAGAGAGATTGATGATCCTTATTATTTAGTGAAAGAGCTAAAAGAAAGACAGTTAATAAGTTGTCCTTTCTGCGTTTCAGCTTTCTAAATATTTACTTCGGTAAAACTAGACTTATCCGACTGATGCCCCCACAATTGGGAATTTGTCACAAAAAGGGAATTCATTACCATGGAAAACATGGATATATAGTTAATTGCTTGATAGGCTAAGAGTTCATCGCTTTCAAAATGTATTAGCTGCTATACCTCTTTCACAATATCTTACTTCAAGTAAGGTGGGTTGGGGTATTTACCCATCCCATGTAAGTAAATAGTTTATTTCTATGCTTAAAAAGTTTTTTCCTATATATAAGTATAAGCACAATCAAGTGAACCTTGGGGTGGAACTAATTTTGACCCCATGGACATGGATACCAACAATCTTTGTAGGGGTCTTGCTGGTTGGTGATCAGGTATACAAAGTCTTGAGGGTATATCTTTGACACTTTTTTGAGAAATGGACATTAGCAAAAAGGTTAACGAAGGAATTTTAAGTTGGAAAAGGGACATGACTTTGCAAAAATAAATTTGAGGATTATCTGCCCTTGAGAAATGGTGTCGCATTTTAATAGTGAACATGTATTTTTAATTTGAAATAAATAGCTTTGATAGTTTCTGAGAAATGGACCTTAACAAAAAAGTTAACCAACGCCGACGAGAGGGTCATGACAATAGCTCCACTTTTTTTCTTCGAAAAGTGGAGCTAATAAGTATGCAAACATTTAAACATGGGTGTAGGAGGAGTTGCGCACACAAGATTTACTATATATGGCATGTATGAAAAACCAAAGGGCAAAAATCTAGTGAAAACTGGTCAGACCAAAGATTTCTTTACTTCTTGCACAACAACGTATCGTGTTCTGTTATGTGTATGAGTTTGGTTTCAATCCACCAATGGGTGTAGGAGAAGTTACGCACACAAGCTTTACTATATATGACATGTGTGAAAAACCAACAAAGGGCAATAATCCGGTGAAAACTGATCTGAGGAAAAAACAGCCCTGCCAGACATTTGTTCTGTTTCGCTATCGAATGATTCTTTAACAATTAATACCATAATCACGAGTACAATTACATTTACAAACGGGAACATATTTTGATATTCTTTATTCTTTTTGTTATCAAAAGTTGCTTTTTAAAACATCGAAATATTCAATTACCATTTGTCGCGAAGAAAAACGGTCCTTATATAAGTAATGTGTCTAATGATATAGGAATCTATTCAAATAAGTTTTTCGTTACATAGATTCTTGGTCGAGGTGATATTACCAAAGCTACAGGCTATGGTTTATGTTAGTTCGAACAAGCTGTATGTGGCCGTTTACCAAGCCAAGAGTCTATATATGAATTTAGAATACCACAGATTATTTTTAAAACAAAACAGTGAGAACGAGTATCCAACCAGAAATCGATTAAGTATCGAGTTCCTTAGGGAAAAACCATTGCTCACTGTAAATACGGGTTTTGCTCGTGTTATATACGGCTTCGAACATGGATGGTCTTAACCAATCAGATGTCACCAAATTTATCTGCACTATTATAAATTTGAATATATTTGGTAACTTATTTTATTTCAAGCACAGCTGTTATATCATATGACGAACGAATTTAACTTGAAAAAACCTCTACCATGACATGCTTGCTGAACACGACATAAGAAGGAAGCAAGCTGTTTAGTTGTAAGTTACAGCTTGGTTATACCTTCTTGCTTCACCATTAGTTGCTCAATTTTTCCTCGGACGATTTACAGGAAAACTAGTCAGAATAGTTAGTAAGATTTTTTTATCTGAAGAATTACCTTTACATTTACACACTACAATGCTTTTACTGCAGAAACATAGATAATGCATAAATAAACAAAATATAATTTGGGCTGTTTGTCAATAACTTTAAATTTTGATGAACTGAACTAAAGTTATATAACCTAAAACAATTCGACAAATGATGGTACTTTCATCAAATATCGATTGAAGAAAATATTAGCACAGATTCTGTATGTTGTAAATTCACTTTATACTTGGCTGTTTACATTATAGGCTATAAACCTAGTATCGTTGAGTGATTTTTTATTGCGAATCCGCTTGCGCTGAGCTCGACGAAGTTTGTGGTCCAGTGTGTGTGAGCTCCTGTAAGGGGAAACAATCCCATTATTAAACAACTGTTACTGCCTATTTACTGAAACCAAGACGTGATCTCTGCAGGTGATTATTTTCTTTTATTTTTACTAACGACGTCTTTAGGACAGTTGAAGTGAGATTAATCATCCTTTGTTTTGATACCGCTTGAACTAGACAGTAATTTCCGCTTTCTTTATTTGCTGAGAGTAATGGTTGTGTTTTGAAGTAATTTCAGGGTCCACCTTTTTAAACACAGAGGTTGAAAAGGTCAGTTCTGTTGTGAAATACTCCAATATGTTTTGTTTATTGGAACTCTGCTGGGGTTTTAAAATGTCTTCATTATTACGGCATGCTAACCACATATATGATAATCTCTTTAAAAAGAAGTTCAAATGACCTTTATTTAGGTAAATAGAGCATTTTCACTAATAATCGAAAGAATTACCTAGCTTTTTTTGTATTAACTTATGAATACAGCCAGTGTTCTAGTTCCATCAAGTTTTACAAAGACTCAGTTTCATGCAAACAGGACGTTATTTCTTGTATAATCTAGCTGATAATCATAAAAAAATATCTGTAATTGCATGTCAAATACCTTTATAAGAATCACGAAAAGTGATACAAGCATGACTAGACATAATTGCATGCGGCGGAGCAGTTTCGCTCATATCTGTTAGACATCTCGTATGACACCTCCCAGACTACAATGAGTAACTATCTGATCTGGTCATGCAATCTCTATCAAATGTACACTATAACATGAGAAGATTTCTTTGCACTGATGAGGATTCTAAAAAGTGAATGGTTTCTGCAAAAAGTACAAACGATCGATTCTAACACACTAATCTTCTGTACTTTTTCTTATACGTTTTTTTCAGTTCCCACGAAGTAATTATTCAAAAGTATGGTACTTACATATACATTGTCTTTTGCTCTTGTCTCCGGTACTGGCACAAGAAATTCCAAACTAGAGTCAGATGTCTATGAGCAACTATACTGTGACTCTATTCAGAGTTAGATTTGCTTTACGACCAAAATTATAAAATGTTTCTGTTCAATTTTGCTAAGCAGTTTTACCGTTTCAACAACAGTAAAGCATTTATATATTATACAATTTAACAGTGCATACGGTTTAGTCTAAAGGTGTTCAATGTATCTATGTTTGTTGTATGCAAATATAAAACAAATAAATAGCCGAATAAACAGCGCCTAAATGTGCTTTTGAAATGATGTTAAAAAGATTGTTTATTCTGTGTGCATATTGAAGTCTTAAAAAGCCCTCAACTGTAACATTGTGGATCAAGATTTTGTTATATCAATGCACTGTATATATGTCAGACATGATAATTGTTATGAAATAGCAACCATTAGAAAAAAAAACAGACCGACCTAGAAAAGACAACAATAAACATTGACGCACAGCTTCAAGTCGACACAGACGATTCTAAAGACGTGTAAGTCAGTGTCAGATACATGTATTTTCACACATACAGACCATCTGTGAGTGCAATTCGTACTCATGCTGTCTCGATCATAAAATTATGGAGTTTTCTAAACCCTTTCAAAGAATGAATGTATTATTTGTACTGAAAAAAAACGTTACTGTAGCTCACTAACTGAACGCCACAATATCGTACACAGCTATAAGCCATCCAACAGAGATGTGATGTCATAAAAAGAAATGGTATTGCAATAGCAGTATTTTCCTAGTGCAGATTTCATTGATTTTTCTAGAGTTTCAGCAATTTCCGCTGCTTAACATGCTGTTTTTGTCAGAAAATAAAAGATATCTGTTGGTTTATACTGTTATCTTGAAAAGGATGTACAATAAACCCAACTAAATTAGGTTTGGATTTACAGGTCTGTTGTGAATAATGATTTTATATCAAGGCTATTCAAAGTGGATTGTGCACAATAAACTTATAATTAAATTGTTCTATCAGTACGACAGGAAATCTGAAAATACACGAAGATTATATGATTCGTTTAAGCAGTATTTGGAATAGTGCAGAAATTTACTTTACATAGAAACAATGTCCGCCGTAAATGGGGAGTAGAAAATTATTAATTAAACACTTTTACGAGACGTTCCATAACCATGGTAACACACCGTCAATAATTTGAGAAATTTTCTTGAAATTTTCATAATGTCTTTATATGAAAATTCTAGCCATATTGCAACTTTATTTATGTATGGTTACAAGTTACAGGTCTATGCCTGATGTTCCCACGCCTTCTGAAAGATGCCGAGGGAGGGGGAATCAAAAGCATTTCTTCAACAGTATCGTTGCCCGGATGAATCCCTCCTCGTTTACATAATTACTACAGCGGAAACTAGAGCCCAGTTTGCAGTCTGTGAAAAGAACAACTTCAACACCAACTTTATACATTATACGTCGCATATTACGTCACACAATTAACATTAGCCTAAAAATAATTTAGCAGCTAACGTGTTAGCATTATATGTTATTAAAAAAAACATTTTTGTCTGTTAAAAGAACAACCTTAAAACCAACTTTATACGTATCTTATATTGCCTCGCATCATTAAGATTAGGTACCATTGATTTCTGATTGTTAATAAATAATTTAAGTCTTTTGAAAGAACAATTTATGCAGAACAGCAGATCAGCATATATATATGATATGGAAAAAAAGACACAAAGATATCATAAAATGTGTAAGTATGCTGGAACTCACTAATTAATGAGTTATATGAGGTTAACATAGCTTGAAAATATTTTCATAAAACTTCTCATACTGACATTTATCTTTAGACCGATATAAAACAATAATAATGAAAAACAAAACGAAACCGAAAATGAATTACTTTTAAAACACTATAGTCCAAAACAGTGCAATTTAAGAAATGTGTGTAAGAAACATAACTGTCTGTTCGTACTTACTTTAACACATAATACGAAATGCTCCCTCATGCATACTTTCTAATCTGGGTATTTATGTTGTCACCAAAATAACCAATATTCATGTTTTAGAAACAGCTATCCCCTGTAGGGCCACGTACTTGAAATTTATGTCTCCAGTAAACTGCATCTGAAAACTAGAATCACAAATATCAATCACACTACAAAATCTTCTCTTTTTTGCAGTCGAATTATTTTGTACCTTTCCTCATTTGTTTCTTACATAAATCACATGTTAGAAAGAAGTTCAATCTTTTAAAACTTGATAAATATACTAAATTATGACAATATCGACTATTAATTGATTCAAGTTCCCATTCCAATAAGTGTGCGCTGCACTTAATAGTTCTTAAAAATTCTTATTTAATCTTTGTTGACTAACCGATGTAATCATTAGTGACTCAGTTGTGTTAAAGTACATTTATAAGCCCAATGTATAATAACACGTTGCAAAAATCTTTGATTTATGATTTATCATTTATTAGCTAGACGCATACACACATCGATGTTGTTTACAGACGGTTTTTCGGCGTAGCTGTATTAAAATCGATTTTGACCTACATTTGTAACGAATGAAATTGTTGGATACAAAATCTTCAGCTGGAGAAGGAAGTTTGGCATTGGTTAAAGGTGCTTCTGTTATGAAAGTTTAGGGCAGAATTCATAATTGTTAGTGTCAATGCCTCTGAAAATAATGCAATAGTTACATTAATACAGCCGTCAATTTAATATCAAAACGTTTTTACCAGGAAAAACTATACTAAATGGAATAAATATATAATGAATATGACTTTAATATTTGATTTATTTTACTGAAAACGATATTTACACTTTAAGCATTAAACTCAACATATTTTTTGGTTATTGAAATATAGGACATTTGATTTTAATATTTAATATTAATATTTGACTTAGTCTGAACAATAAATTTATCCAAAGACCCAAATTAGTATTTTAGGTCTTTGACTTATTGGCCATTCAGTTTTTCTTGTATCTACGCCGATCATCTTTTATAAAGTTATTTCTTGTTCTATAAATTGAAGAGTACAGTTCTGTTATTTTCTAAAGTTTGAAGAATACAGTTAAGGTACGTTCTAGCGTTTATAAAGGTTTGTTTATACTCTTGCTGGGTACATTTTTCAATAAAATCATCTAATGGAAATACACTTCTTTCATAAAAAATATTTTAAAAAATCTTTTGTACCAGATGATGAATAAAGTTCAACTGTTAAACATTCTATTCCCGAATGAAATTGTACACCAGCACGGCATTATAAAAGAACCTCTAATATATTTTACGAGAGCAATTTTTCTGCTGATATTGACGTCTTCGTCTTCTATATGTAATAAATGGCGGTGTTTATTGTCTTTTGTGAGGCTATTTCCTATTTCATTCATTAATAATGTTTGTAGGAATGTTTCCCCGATGCCGATTAAGTTACAGGTCAAATTTAATTTACAAAAAGTGATAAAAAAGTTCGAAATAGAACATGTTATTACCTTTCAGTTTTCCTTATAAAATGAAGTTGAAAAATAAAAAAAATACTGTTGTACTGATTTTGATCAATACAAATCGAGGTATTCACATTGAAAGGAAAAATCTGGAAACTCGCTACAAACAGTTTAAGATAACAAATTTAGGGCTAGAATAAGACGAATTTTACTGAATGGATACACAGGGCAGTTATAAAAGTTGTTGTTGTTATCATGTAACAAACGTTTCTGACGTAGTTAAACCATTAGTTAATTCTTTGTATTAGTTTAAAGTTTAAACATATTTATTCTATTATTATATACACAACACAGCAAACAAATATTCATAATGAAAAGGATAAGAACGAAAGACATTGTCTTATAAAATTCTTCTCCTTTGTATTAAAGTCATGTAATATAACGGCAAACATATTGTTGTGCATTTGTTTGTATCAAGTACTTAATTGTTGATATTTAATTTTTGTTCAGTTAGTATATAGTTGTTCTTACATAAATGTTTTTTTTTTAATTTTATTTAACAAATTTCGATAATTCACCAGAAATATTTCTTATCCGTGCTTTGTATTTCAGTACAGTTAAATTAATTTAGCTCAATAAATGGCTTTTATAGTTGTACAGGTCATATGATTAAAAAAAGAATCTTATTTTATAATATAACCTTTTTAATCAGGAGAAATGTTACTAAGCTTGTCAGAGGCACTCTTAATTACAACTTCCATGAACTATTATATAAGTATCATGTCAAGTCGTATATGAATATGATAACACAATTTCAAATTAAAATTTGAGCACATGCAGACAGCTTCCTACGCCCTAGTCTATGCTTAAATTATTGTGTACTTAAACTATATTCGATAAAACAGTTGAAAGCGTACTTACTCAATTTGCAGAAACACCTATTTAGTTGTTGATTTTTTTTTGGCTCGATGATACATATACAGTCGATGAAGCAATAAATAGTACAAGTTAAGAATAAAAGATAAATTAAGTTTTGCATGGCACACCATTATAGTGTAATTGGCTAGAATTTATGTCGCTCATAATAGTTTTATCAAGGAAGATCAAAGTGAACAGTGAAAAAGAAAATCAAAATTTATTTTTTGATATATTTGATCAAATAAGTATAGTTTAATACAGATAAATGTAAAATAACTTAAACTCCACTACACATTCATCACTATTTACCAAACTAAGAAATCGCAAATACTGTTTTGCAAGAAATAAAAAAACCATGGTAACATATTTTGCATGTAACTAATAACCTATAAAATAATTACTCAAATATATGCACAGGATAATTTGAAATATTAAACCAAAAAAGAAACTAAGTAAGAAAATGATTACAGAATACAGGTTTACAGTTTAACGCTGTAAACGCCGAGCAGTTAACAGGAGAGGGCCGTTGGTAATTAAAAGGCACTTTTTTTCTTTCTTTTTATTTTTAATGAAGAGGTGGCAGCGCAAGTTGGTTTAGGAAGTCGGGAGTCTGTGAAGGCGCTTTACGCACACCGAAAAAACGTGTGCCCTAACATGGAGCGGAAGACCGCACGTAAATAATTTGGTTCAATATCGGTTTATCATAAATCATTAAAATTTCAATTTATTTTCTATTGACATAACGTTATTGCATCTGAACAATTCAAAAGAGGAAGAGGGCTCACACTGAAATGGAAAACATGCTTGTTACAACCAAAACAAGATTTATGTAACATGTCCATTGTTTTGTTAATCATTGGAAATCATAATATTGACGAAATTTATTTATAGCTCTGGCAGCCATTGTTTTGCAACAGAGTTAAACAATTTAAATGGACGGCTAATAAAGATACATTTCCGTGAAAATGTGAAAATGACCGTGCAGGGAGAGATGCTCTTTGATTTTTTTTAAGTTTTAGCTTATAAGCCCTTATGAGCAACAGTGAGAGCGGAACTGTTGGAGCAATTTTAGAAAAGGCAACATCAGAAATATATTTCTTTAAAGTTTGATTGAATATATTGTAACGGTTTGTGAGGGGATTTCGAATTCATTGGAATCCAAACAAATCGAAAATTTGTTTTTAGCTTAGGCAGCCATTTTGTGCAACCGGGCGGAACCATTTGAACAATTTTAACAGAGGGATACATATGTATTTCTGTGACATTTTGTCCAGTAGCAAAGTTCCTACTTATAGGTTAAAGTAATTTAGCATGAGAGCACACCATGATTAGTCTGATAATTATAAAGGAGAATACTGGAAAACGGTTGTATCGATGAATGTAGACTAACCTTTTGTCTCGGAAATAATTTTTTTTATCTTAGAAAAATTGGTAATACTTCACCCATCGTCGGTAAATTTATATAAACAGGTTATAAATCTAACAAAACTATTTTTTAGTAATTGCTTTACGTTAGGAGAGATGTTTTTATTATTAAAGATATTATAGCGAAGGCAAGTACTGATATTTTTAGCATAAAAATGGCTTCTCCCCATATTCTTGAATCAGTTTTTTACAGAAGAATGTGAAATAGTATACAGGATAGTTGTTACAAAGCCAATACAGAAAATTGATGAGAGTCATTTCATTGCTTATATTATCTTTTTTATAATAAATGTTTCTTGTTATGAAATACGCGTCTATTGTTAAACATGAGACAATAAAAACCTTTTAATAGCAGTGATAAATTTCCGTAGAAAATATATCCTTGAACAATAATCTAAAGTATTCCATTATAATGTTCGCTAACATCTTAAGAATGAATTTTACAATAAGGCTGCATGTCTGGGTAGTCAAGCAGGAGCGTCTGTGCTGAATGGGATTAGTTTACCAAATATTTCTTGTACATTAGTACCTGCGATAGAAACAGTGGAAGAGGTACTTCCGTTATTCTTCATTCTTAGAGACGTTGTTATTCAGACTCTGAAAAAAGAATAAGAAACAAGAATGAAGAAATAATATCAGCCTACAATTTTTGTTAAAGCACTCTATCGGACTATAATTATTTAAATCCAACTTAATTCTATTTTAATTCTCTGTTTTCAAATTACTTCCTTTGAATCATATATCAAATGATAGACTTTCAAAAGTTTTAAATAAAAGGGGTTTATTAGAGACAAAATATGCATTTAGAACAGCTGCCAACCCTAACTTATCAAAACAACTTGGTCCAAAACAAAAACCAACAAAAAAGTAACAGCAAAACAACAACAACAACAAGAAAAAGTTAGTTAGCAAAAACTAAAGTTGAAAAGGCAGTTTTTTAAACAATGTTATTAAGAATTAAGTATAATCTGCGGTTGTCGGTTTATGTTTCATCATTGTCGTGTCTAACATTTTCACGTGTAGTTCATCTGCATTAGTATAGTTTTTACCACTTTTGGAATGCATAATTCATCTCTTTTTATATCGCTTGCAGTCTCCTACGAACTATCATTAACTTTCATTTCTAATATTAATGGTGAAAGAAAAAAGTATGATAATTTCCAGAAAGCGCAGTTCCTTATTCTCCAAGGTTAATTATGTAAAACTTGTAAAGAATTTTAATGGATTGTGGACTTAGAACTCTGCCTCGGCGGATTTATGTTCATTCCGATTTTAACGTTGTGTAAAGTAATGTCGACATTGTGCATACAAATTTCATTTAAGAACTCATATCAAGTGTCGATCGGTACAAAATATATCATTAAGTTGTATCTTACGGAAGCATGATTCAATTGTTTTTTTAACGTATAAAAAAGTATTTGAAGGACTAAAAGAAAATGATTAAAGAGTCGAATTTCTGCAAGGAAAAGTTATGTGTCTGCGAATATGACACTGTTTAAAAAAGGTATCAGGTAACTTAAATAACATTTAAAATGGCTTTATTTGAGAAAGTATTACCTTTTGACAGGTCTGTACATTTAAAATTGATAAATATAGATACCATTTTCATACTGTCTGACCTTTTAAGAAATAATTTGCTCAAGAATAAGTGTTACTCAGTACGTTACTTCATCGCGAACAAAATTGTACATTATTCCTAAATAATCAAGTTCCCAGTGGGATTCAGACCCGCTCCGAACGGCATCGACCGCCTAGCAATGCAAAAAGTAAGAAGCCTGAGACCACCACTCGGCCGTCGCAACAACGCCCAAAAAGTTGTGCAAATAACCAGAATATAAGTGTTCACCTCACACTACACCGATGACAAGGGTTTCAAGTATGACAACGCAGGCATTTTAGTAATAATTTATTGCAGCACTCGATGTCCCTTTTCACTTTCAAAAAAAAAAAAAAAAAAAAACCAAAAAAAAAACAAAAAAAAGAAAAACAAAAAAAACAACAAAAAACAACAACAACAAAAAAAACACCACCAACAACAAAAGCAACAACAACAAAACATGAACTTGTTTCCAGTACAGATGAGTTGTCTGTATGTTCGACAATAAAAAAACTTTATCAACGTTTTGTATTAAAACAGAGAGACACTTTAGGCGATATTTTTAGAAATACATATAAATCATAAAAAAATAAAATAAAATAAAAATAGAATTCTAAGATTTATTTTTATACATCGCTCAATCAACATCACACGTTTCTCTTTAATATGACAATGCGATTGCAGTTAACATCTTATTGTAAACAGTTTTGATTATTCTAAAAGGGTTACCGTATATAGCTTTCAGAAAGATCACAAGCAAATCCCTGTTTACAAGTAATCAGTTTTTTTTTATGTTAAACAGATGGTGTCGCGCACAGTTAGACAGCGGCGTCGCCATGAACATACCACCTCTTAAAGTATCTATACCACTTCTCTTGCAACAGATATACATGTTTATCACTTGTCCGTTGTCGGACGCAACGGTCTAGAATGTCTTACAACTGTTCGATAGGAGGCATGGAAAAGGCAGTTAACGGTAGCACTCCAATGTTAGCAGTGTAAGGCAATCAATTAATACGCAAGCCGTGTGACACCAAACGTTGTCGTTGAAAAGCGTAACGATAGGATGGGCAGCAAAGAATGGAACAACAAGTTGTCTCAAGATTTCTTAACGTCATCTCTGTCATGTCAAGTTACCCTGGATCACAGTAAATGTGAGCGTGAACTGTAAGATATTCCAACAAACTGATGACATTAAAACCACTTAAACAATTTCTATGCTCGACATACACAGAGTTTTCGTACGCAATTTCAAAAAATGAACCAGTGTTATACTGCTTTGAGAAATAGTAAGAAAAAAATGAACTGACGTGATCAACTGACAACTTCTCATACCCTGTTATTAATGAAGGATTTATGGCAGTAACGCGAACTGCTTGTCGCGTAATGAAGAGACAGTGCGCCTGCTACAGTTGGCTGATTTTATCACTGATGATCAAAATAATTTATTTTAATAATTACTTTATGTTTAATTATTAAATCTTATGCTCACTTTTCCTCTACTTTTCGACTGTGTGGTGAGGCTTTGTTTTCTGACTGTTTTTACCTGGTACGCGCTTTTCACGTTTTTACTGTTTAGAATAAGGAATAAATTTCAATTAAAGTTCACCGAGAGCCGAGGGGCTGTTGAAAAAAATTGAACGTTAGGCGTGTACGGTACGTAAGCATATCTTCATCTGGTCCTCAGCTCAAAGGTCAAAGCATCACTTCGGGGGCATTGTCATCTTTCAGTGACAGTTCTTGTTTGTAAAACAAAAAAAAAATATTATTAAGAAACCATTATACTCGAAACAAATTTATTGTCATAACAACGGAATATTAAATTTTTAACTTCGTAAGTTTATTTTATATTTACTTGCTAGTATGATAGTATTATTTGCATGGTACCATGATTTTTTATCTTTGGATATTATGTCGTGATAAGATCTCTTGACATAATCATTTAATTTGTTAGATATGTTTGAAATACGTGGTATATGTTTCCATTTAATTTCCATCTCACTTGGATATCGTTATTTTTTTTAGCTTATCAAGTATGTAAGTTCAAAGGCCAGTCCATTTATGGAATGCCGCTAGGTCTAACGATGAGCAATTTCCCAGATTGATTTGGCTGTCATTGAAGAAGACACTTATATTGAACTACCAAGCTCGCAATAAATATAATTGATTGAATCAAGGTTCTTCATTGTTAATGGATATGTATATCACTTGGGTTTCAATTAGTTACCACGCTTCTCAAGTTCGCTGATACATAATTTGAACACAATAGTTGTGCGTTCTCTTATTTAGTAACGGTAACATAAAAAGGCAACTGCAATTAAAAGTTAGAAAAAATGCATTTGAAACTTTCTCATGACTTGGTTACAATTGCCAAAAGACAATGAATAAATGGCCGAATTAAAAAAATCCAAATTTTCACAGAAATCATACATAACCGCAGAGTAACTGTACTTTTTCGTACCACAAGAACATGAATTGTAGTTACTGAAACATATATTAAACTTTATAATGACCATTTAAAGTTTACATTTAGTAATACTAGCAAACTGTTTCATTTTAAAACAAAATGGCAAGATCAATATCCTCGCCTTATAAAATCACTTGCTTATGCATACATGAGTGGCTTTTAAAATATTTTATAAAAAAAAGTTAAGTTTACCAAGGTAGCTAGAATTTAAGTTTTAAATTCTTTTACCCTTGTCATATATATATTTCAGAGTAATCAGTTTTATATAAGAAATGTTGGAAACATCTTGTTTTACATTTCCAAATAATTTTGTGAACAACAGAACAATTTCTATTCAATATATCTTCTTATTATGCAAAACGTAAACGCTGATTGTTAAATCATCAATCACATTTCAGAATTCTAATGACACTATTTTCAGGTAAATATTGTTTTGGTTGATGTAACCTTCTCCATCACTGCTAATGCTACAAGAACATAAACAGAAATATCTCGTAAACTTGTATCATTTACAACAAACTAGAATTCATTGTCTAGACAATCTCACTGCCCATCTACAAGTTAAAGGATACTATTCAAAACGTTAAGAAAATATTTTGCCTTAATAAAATACCTGAAAAGCATTATTTCTGATCTTAACAATAGACAAATCAAGTAAAAGCGACATTTATCTGAAATATTTTCATACAAGAAAGAAAATTACTCTCGTAAGTTATGTTTATTGGCTTTTGTTAACAATGGCAACGTTTTCAATTTCATTTCTCTCTGGGAAGAACGGGTTCAAGAATATCAGAATAAAAGTAATGAAGTTCTTTCAAGAAATAGAAAAGTTCATTCAATTTGAAGTTGTATTTTGCAAAAACATCTTAAAAAAGACCGCCTTAAAAAGACAAAGAAGAGAACACAACCAGTTTTGCAGAAACCGTTGACTGCCGCTGGTATTCCAAAGTTTCTGTACGACTTTCTTCTATCATTTATATTCACTATCCAAACTTCTCAGTTATGTTATTTTAGTTGAAAAAAAAACCCCGATCGATTTAATTTCATTTCTCTCTGGAGATGATGCACAAAGTCAGTTAATGATTAATCAGAGGGCCATATTGAAATTTTGAAAAATTCTAAATAGAGAATGGTCGAGCTTGTTGAAATTACCCCTTCATAGTGTAAGGAACTCACGCAGTTAAATATAACCTAGTAAAGCTAGCTTAAAATTTATTAAAAGTATGGGACTGTGTCATGCATTTCCTATTGAATTATACGAGCTCACAAGACAAATGAGAAACGACTGCCTATTGAAAAATAGCACCTATCATTTGTCTCATCCAAATTTGATCAGTGAACCTTTTCTTGCATGATTCGGAATCAAGCAGTTTCCACATATAATCACATAATTTTTCATGTTTCATGTATTAATAAAACACATCGGATATATCAAATGTTTCATGTGCTTAAGGGTCAATTTCCCTGACCTTTTCCTGAAATATTATTTATCTTAACGATTTTCAAGTCTTTTGTATGCAGTGTATAAAAATGAATGATACATAATATGTATGATTACAACAAAGAAAACATATTTTTATAGAATAAATAAATAAATAATAATAAATGTCATAGAAGTGTTTATAAAATACGACAGGGACGTTACACTGAAGCAAGAAATTGCAACTCATAAAATGGACAAATGTTCTACGTATCTGAGTTCAACCCTTTCGCTTTTCTACCTGTTAAGCATTAGAAATAATAATAATAATAATAATAATAATAATAACAATAACAATAATAATAATGTTGACCTAGACAATTTAAAACTAATGAAGTAGTTTATGAAGAAGCAAGGAATTTTATCTATGTATTTAGAATATAGTTTTGCCTATTTAAAATTAAATAAAAAATGATTTTGAGGGATCCATTTAACTTTATTCTGATTAAAATATCAATATTCTTTGATAGGAAACAATGTGCAGTGACTATTCAAATTTGTTACTTTTACTTATTTCAAGTTCTTATTTCATTTCACCTAAAGTTTAAATTGATACGCGTACCACAAAAATCTAGCTGTAAGTTGAATTCAAATGCATTTTATCTGATTTCAGCATTGTAATATGCTATGCTGTGGTGAAATAACCAACAGCGAAGTTTCATGTGAAGTGTTACATCGTGATATGATAGACCATATAGTTTTATTTAGATGAGAATATTTCTAAACTGCTACAAAACTGGTAGAACTTACAGATATTATCTTCCAGAAGTACACTTCTTCTATTATAAGAGATTGACTTAACTTGGTATAATAAATTTAAATTGTCTGAGAGACGACTGGAATTACCTCCTACACCGCGAAAAGAAGACACAATGATTACTATAATTATATTTATTTGACTTGACAAGAGCTATTGAGTGGTAAGACTGACACTGTACCATGTAATTTGTTTTGAAATATCAATGCACACAAAAGAAAGCTGGATTTATGTGACGTTAGCACATTACACGTATAATCTGCTAAACCCGACATTTAGATTTACTGTTTATTCAATTTCATCACATTTAATAACAAACTGATAATACAATTGAGTAAAATCATTTTAAAACATAATGATATGTATTTTATGATGGTGTAATGTTACATCTAAACAATGTAGGAATTTAATTTTATGAAGCTTGAACAATTTTAGCGCATCTAAATTAATTTGTATGAAAAAAAAGAGTAAAACTTCAACTTGTTCTCATATGCGCCAGATGCCACTCTTTGAGCTGACAATAACGTCTTAAATGGAGTTATCAAACAAATAAAAACTTGATTCTGAATAATTTTCGCAGCCCATTTCATACAGAAATTTAGGTTTTTGTGTATGTCTTCAAATTGTTTGGAAAGTCGCAATCACAAGACATTTTAAGGTGGTAAGGGAAGGGGTTGCCATCTATAAACTTAATGGTAAAAATAATTAAAATATATTTATGGTTTGCCACCATTAAAATGTGCAAATAAAGAAAGTGAAAATATGTGGAATTTTTTGTGTGTGTGAAATAACGCATATGAAACAATTCTTTTACCAAACTTGCTAAGGAAAGCAAAGTGTTTTTATCTACTGCAATGTCTGATGTGTCCCTTATCAGGATATAATAGGCTAAACATGTTTAAAATACTGTGTTCACCTCAGTGTACATCGTATTATTTGGAAAAATAAAAGTAGCTTGCAATTTGCTTTTCATATCTACAGGCCTAGAGTTTTGGACGCCATCGACATCATCAAAAGGTATAAATCGTAATAAATAGTCGGTTTAATCTATTACACTTAACTTAATTAACATTGTAATAAATAGTCGGTTAACTATATTTAATCAACAGTTACTATGTGCTGTTTTTTGGTAACTGGTTATTAACATCTCAAAATATTGTTATGGTCCAAACCAAAAGTGTAACAGAAAGAATAAACAGCAACAAACTTTTAAACAATAACAAAAATGCATTCTTTAAACAGATTACTAAGTTATTAAAGTACATTTACACAAAGTTACAACACAATGTTTTACTGTGCCTGGATTTAGTTCAGTCCTAAATAAACTAATAATTCTGTCTGATCCTGAGGAAGAGCTAAATTTCTAAATCACTGTGGAAGTATTTTCCAAAAATGTCAAAATAGAAGAATAATCCCATTCATTGTTGAAAAGTTGAATTACTTCCTCATGAAAGATAATATGAAATAATTCCTAATCTTCTGGTAATAGTTAACTGTCACTGATAGAAATTTAATGCTAAAGATATAGTTTGAAGAAATTCTCTGATTTCTATACACATAACTAATATACCAGAACATTATTCAATATTCAAAATACATCTTTAATGTTCTAAATATAGCCACAATGAAGGAATCATAAGAAGCATATTCCAGCAATTTCAGAAACAAGGTTTTTGATTAGTTCTAAAAATAGAACCATCAAATATTTATAGATATAATTATTTTAAAAATACATAACAATATTTGTATAGATTTCGCTGTCAATATATGTAATGACCCTATATTTTACAGGTGTTCCTCTTCTGCCAAGTAGGTATACGCGTCAAGCGTTACACTAATTATTACAGTTTATCTGAAGCGTAATGCCTAACCCATTCAAACACTATTTTGCAGAATAAGAGTCAAACTAATATAATAGCTAATTCACTTTCAGAAGGTTGATCAGATCTAATTCAGTGCTTCTTTGAAAAGTCTACATAAAGGAACATACCATTAACCAAATGAATGATATTTTGCATATCTGTTCTATTCAATTGGCTCATCTTTTAAAAAGATAATATTAATTAATTAATTAATTAATTAATTAATTATTAGTTTACCTGTTATATTTCGAATTTTTGACCGACACCTTTAGTTCTGTTAATTATTTCTTTCAATATTATTAGCATTTACATGATTTTTAAGACTATCAAGTTTTCTAGACTTGAGACATTTTTAAAAGTAATTAACTTTTTTTTCTTGCAAAATGTCGTGTGTATGGAACAATGAAATAATTTCGAGAAACGTTAACAAAAAATAATTTGCACACTCTGGTTTCGTTTTCTAAATGTTTCCGTTATACTTATAAATGTGTCAATATCTATGTTTTAGAGTGTTTGGCAACTATTAGGAATCACTGAATAATTCATATTAGGAAACCACAATGTCTTTTTTTATTAATTGCAAACATATCAGTACGCTTGCACTACTTATACTGATCATTAATTGCATGGCGTTGACTTTTTGTAATGATTTACTTGCAGCAATTATAATATCAACAATTAAATGGTACAACTTAAATTTTTCAGGAGCTATATCTAAGAAAAGAAATTGTTAAAAAGATGGAAAAAAGCAAGAACATGAATGCATTACTTTTCTAAGTTTTATTTCGCTCAAGAATTTCTACATTATTCCTAATTTTCTTGGCCTATTTCTATGAGGCTTAAATTCAAAAGACTCTTGGATTCAAACATCCCCACGGTTGACTGATTTTAAGTATTTGCTTAAGTATTGCTGCAACTGTGGCATGAGTAATACAAACCTCTAACTAAATATAACTGCTAAAACACGTCCAAAATACTTCTGTCATGGTCGCAACAAAATTTTATTACACTCGTACTCGTATATTGATAATGCAATGAACTCTTTTTTACAAGTCATTTGCATCAAGTAATCCTGTGCTTTTATTTTTCAGAGCTAGGTACATAAAAGAATTGGGTCAGAAAAGACATAATAAAGTTCTCTGTTAGACAAAATACAGCAATGAATCTATTGATCTATCGTTGCCTACCAATCACAAATACATAAAACGGGTGATATTTGGCTGTTTCCTTATCTGTAAGACTGACAACCTAATTAATTACAAAGACTCTTCATCTTCCGGCTGGACAAATATTTGAATTATGTTATAGCTACTGTACTTGGGTTAAATTCGTTGAAAGACATCTAAGAACGTAAAACGTTGTATTTTCATTGCATAAAAGTGACCAAAAAAGTAACAATATCTTTACAAGAAAGTACAAGATTATGCCAGTATTTGCTGATTGATGGAAATTCGACCCGTGCCATTTAATACGTAGTAAATATTACTACTGTTATTGTATGGGGTCATTTTCCCAGTGTAACTTTCCGTTTGTCTTTACTTATCAGTCTTTATCTTTTATAGAAGTGTTTTAATAACAAAGCATTCATTGTATCTATTGCAACTATGTGCTTTTCTAGCCAATCGAGTTTTGAAAAAAAAGCTTCTTATTGATAATCTGAAACTTTAGGAAATAAGTCACTCATAGTTTCATTGATTGGCAAGCTTTTACAAATGTTCATAAAGCAATTACATACATCTTTTTTCTTGAATGTTTACTGCACTGAATCAGATACTCATGGTCAGAGTGGCCCTGCAAATAAAAATGAATTTGGTTTGATGGGTATCTTTTGAAAAAAAATAGTGTTTTACTTGAATGTGTTCATTGAGAAAATGATTTGCACACATTAATCTAAGTTGATTGAGTGTAACAGTACTGGAAGGTAAATATATCACCTGGACATAACAGAAGTATTTGTAACTTCTGATCTACACCAATCAACAGTCAGCATGTTTTCAGCATTTATACTGACTGGTTGCATTTTGATCATTTTGAACAGAAATTTGAAGTATCAGGATCACATTTATAGGGAGCCCCTAAAGTGACATATCTCACACTTATTTCATGGTTGACACGTTGATTTAATTTCGATTAAAAGAAAAAACTTTTTACTTCTTTATAACAATTTCTATTCTTAGATTTATCCTCCTGTACGTTTTGTTATTTCGTTTAAAAATATTATTTCGTTTAAACAAAATCCTATCTAAACATATTCTTAACTCGTTTGAACGAAATATTAATTTGTTTAAACGAAAACACAAATCGTTTCAACAAATTATTTTTTCGTTTAAACGAAATGTTAATTCAGTGTAACGAAAAGTTATTTAAAAGAAATAAAATAAATGGGACAAAAAGTGTGTATATGTCACTTAAGGGTCTCCGTACAATCACAAGTACTTCTTTTTTTACCAAGAAATGTGTCTTGACTGCGAAAATCATTTTATTTGTACTCAAATAATTCCCAAGTTTTGCCTTTTAAATAAATGAACCTGTAGGAAATATAATGCAGTTTTTAAAAAAAATAATTAGACCTATTAAATACTAATGGAAAGTATACAATACAAGTTGATCTTAGTTAACAGTACAAATGAAACAACATAGAGCACAAACGTACACAATAAATATTGCATTGTCCCACATGCCATACAAACATGCTTATTACACTCAGATAAATAGTAAACATCAAACTAGAGATGAAATTACATTTCCCATTCGAGTATAAAAGGACAAAATGCACTAGCACCTTGTGATTCTGCTCTGTTAACGTTGCCATTTCAATTTTACTCAAAAATAAAATTACTCATATATACGAATTTCCCAAATTGCAGTAATCAAATTATCAGATTTGAGAAATGATTGCAGTCAATTTCGAGAAGGGACTGCAATCAGTTTCTACAGAATTGCATTCAGATTTGAAAAAAATGCACTCAGTTTCTATAGAGTTGCAGTCAATTTCTATAGGATTTGAGGAAGGTTGCAGTCAGTTTCTATAGGATTCGTGTGACTTGTCCATACTTATAACTGATATTCCTTTCATCATGCAAAACGTGCTCGTTGTTGAAGGAACAGACACAGTTAACTTTCAATTCGTTTCATTTTATAGTTCAGTAACTATTATTTCAACCCGCTAAGAACTTTTATCTGTTATTTGATTAACAATGTTCCTCGTGAAAAATCTTTTTAAAATATCCCTGTAACACTCTACAAAATGTTCATTTGATTCTACCGTGGCTTATAAGATCATTTTTAGCTTGTCAAAACTGTCACGCAGCTATTTGATTAGATTCACAAATTTCTGTCAATAAAAAAGTTTCCTTAATTCCGGATTAATTAATTATTTCACTGTGACAAATTTGAATAATCAGTTATGTAGGAGAGTGTTGCGATGAAAAAAGAAATGGCACATAATTGACATTCGCTTCGTCTTGTACATGTACAAATGAAATTTACTTTTCTGTGCTAATATATTTTCCAAACTTGTATTATATGGAAACTTATAGAACCCTTTATTATAAACGTATTTGTCGTAGGTGTGACAGACCCCTGTAATATCTCTTACTAATTTACCTATTATTCTCTTTATACTTACCATCCGTTCCTAGTCCTATATATTTTATTGGTGTCCCTATGATTATCATCCTATAAAGCAAAACAGTCCATCCTATACTTACCATTTTGACTGCCGTAAGCTGTAACATAAATGCTAACTTTTGTAACTAATAGTTCTTACCTGTATCTCACCTGTATCTTGATATTCCTTTGTTATGCTAATTATTTTATTATAGCTATACTTATCAGCCAATGGTTCTCGCTTATCAGTTTGCGTTATATATTTTGAAAGTATAGTTGTTGGTTTTTATAACCGCTAGAATGTCATCGAAATAATTAGTGTTTATTTAATAAAGGGATACATTTTGTTACAGGTAAAACCTTTTGCATATCTGTAAAAGTCTTTTAGTTTGTTAACCTGTGTGTAAACGTTTTATTAATTTTGGTAAATTTATGATATTCATAAAGTATATTTCCAGTAAATGTCATCCGCCATATTTGTTTACATTCGCTTATGAGTTGGCGTTATATATTTTGAAAGTATAGTTGTTGGTTTTTATAACCGCTAGAATGTCATCGAAATAATTAGTGTTTATTTAATAAAGGGATACATTTTGTTACAGTGGCCTTAGTTTGACATCATCCCCATTCCCAGATAAAATACTCCACCGCTGACACGATCCAGAGTCCCGACATAAGAGGGACGCCTGGCGCATCGGCGACAAGAGAAACAAAGAAGAATTCAAGTGGCTGGGTAAGTATGGGATTCTGAGGTATAATCAAAATTATGATGTATTAAGAACTCCATCTATTTTCACCACCTGTTGCATTTGGCGCCCAACGTGAATAACCTACGTTATAATTTGGCTACAGCTTCGGCACCTCGAGAACGTTTCACAATATTCTCTGTGACTAAGAATTCGGGGCGTTTTCTAAATTTGGAGGGGGTATATGTAGCCGGGTACAGGTATAATGGTGATAAATCGATAAGGCAAAACCGTGTGGCTTGGTAGCTCAGTTGGTAGAGTGTCCGCCCTGTAAGCGGAAGGCCCTTGGTTCGAGTCCCAGTCCAGCCACGATTTTTCACCACCTGTTACATATTTATAAAGGCCATATAATTTCTTTTCTTTCTAGATAAACTATTATACAGAATAAATGAAGAATACTGTAAAACATATCTAAGAAAAATCTATCTAAAACAATGTTTTGCTCTGGTTTTTCCTCCCAAATATGTCATTTTTTTCAAAAACCTGTATCTTCTTTTTTTCAATGTATTGTATCAGAGATTTTTTACCACCATACCAAAAGTAGTGTTCTATCAATATAACATCGATGTCAAGTTTCTCCCACGGAATTCTGTCAAGTACTCCTTTCTCAGCTTCTTTAATGCCTTAACTGAAGTAATCTATCTTTGTCTGACCTATTGCCAAAAGAATTGAATATAACGGAAATCATTGTTTTTGCATGCATTCAGAAAAAAAAACATTCACCCGTTTTCAGGCCTAAACTAGAATTTTACATTATAAAAATTCTTTACGTAAATACAAAGCACACCAGCCAATCTTCGGTGCACAACATGATTTTGTAACTCTAATGATTTCTTATTGAAAAAGACCATTTTACCTTTCAAACGAGGGATTGTTGACAAAAATGGTCCGCGAGAGAGCATAAAACAGGTGCGCGATGACGTAGTATCCTACCATTAGGTTTTGGTATGTAGAAATTTCATGTGGACATTTAAATTATGGCCCTTTGCTTTGAGTCATACGTTCAGGGTATGCGCCTTTGCTTATTATTTGTTCCATCATGGGAATCTTATTTTTTACACTGTTGCAGTAGTTTATGGAAATTAATTGAATATAAGTTCTGGATTGTCTGCACCAACTGCTGAATGGTTAAGCCTTTACGTACTATTTAGATACGATTTTTCTAGAATTTTTCTTTTGTAAGAAACATTTATATGTTTTGCAGCACTACTTATATCGTTTAATCTAACGTACTTGAAAGAAATTATAACAAAGAACAGAAGCATTGTGCAGATTAAATATCCTCTTTTTTCCATAGTTCATTGCTCCAAATTGTTAATGCCTATGCATATATATCCTATAAAATTCTGCACATCAGTAACTGAAGATTTCTAAATCGATGTAATTTATGTATTTCCATTATCACTGAATGTTTTACCATTTACTTCAATGCAGAAAGCCAATATAGTAACTAGTAACACTTTCAACCAGAAAGATAGAGATACTTGAAGGTTTACAAGTGTGTTTATGCATAAAATAGCAAGATACAGCTTAATGATCGTAAATGATCTAATAAAAATCCCACTTGCCTTGTTTTTATGATTTATTGATTGATTGATAACTTAAGGTTAAAAAAATGACATTTTACGCTGTGGTGCTTTAATCAAACAGCATCGAAATTAAACCAAGACAAAAAAATATGTCACAGACATGAATACCCGCGCAACATATCAATAGACACTGTCATAAAAACTTATAACTTGATGTTACCTTGTTCATTTCCTTGATCATTTGTGCATCTTTTGTAGTGTGAACTGAACAAAATACAAATACGTCGGACTCCAGTGGTAGGACTATTTTATGTCCTTTACATATTTGCATGGTTGATAAAAATAATACATTTCCAAAACTGATGTGTTTCAACAGATATTGATCTTGGGTTTTGTATCCAAATGTCAGCAACATGTCTTTTACTGCAAAAGTGTTTCAAAACAGCCTCTTTAAGTTTTTGACTTGTATGCTCCAGTTGATAGCTACATGCGAAAATATAGTTCGATTATAAAATTGTAGGAGTTGCTCACAGAAGCAATAGAAATATAGGGAAAGTTGTGCACAGGAGCAATATTGAGTAAACTTTTACAAAGGCAATTGCTATGTCAAAAATAATCGAATCGCGATAGCTGGAGTAAATGCGCTCCGGCACTTTATAATAAAGATTCTCTGAAAGAATTGTGAAAATCGCTTAGGAAATGTTTGAGTTGTACATAGAAGAAATATAAAAGTTAAGTTAAACAAAGGGCAATGACTCCACCAAAAATACTCAAATCGCAAAAGCTGGAGTAAATGCGGCACTTAATAATGATCATTGTGTAAACGTTTGGTGAAAATGAAATGAGAATTATAGGAGGAGTGGCGCACAGGAGATGAGACAGGCGAACGGGCTGACGGACGCACAGTGCGACTACTATATGCTACCCTTATTAATAATTAATCTGCTTTCTATTTTCTTACTCTGTCTTTCTTGATTGTGATTTTACGTCAAACATTGGGTACACTTTTGACTGAACTTATTAACCTTATTTTTTCTGTTGTAATCTGTTCTAGATGAATCAGTTTTTGTGAAAAAGCAACAAATTAGAAAAAAAGATTTGTTACACTTTTTCAGTTCTTTATCGCTGTCAAGCATCTCGAAGGAAACAATCTTGAAAGTGAAAAGCGCCATTTCTATTCCCTTGCGGGTAAGATATTTATACAACTTTACCTCAGACTTCAGGTTGATATAGCCTTCACAAAACGTGTGGTTAACAGCCTCAGTGGCCATAACGCAGAAGTTACAAAAAAGGTTTTAGTATTAATCGAGTTTAATAATCTTTGATCCATGTCTTTTTTTCTTTTTTGTATTTTTTTTATTAGTATGCATAGTTTTGACCTTTCTTTACTTCGATATTACGAATAGTTCCATCTGTTTTCGTGTTGAAATCGTTTATTTTATTTAAATAATCTGGACTCACCTTTCACGTTAATTTCTTTTTTTAACATAAAAAATTGCTTCGCTTTGAATATCTGATTTTTTTTGCAAAAACTATTTTCTGAGTACGAGTTGTAAAACGTTCTTGATACCAAGCTTTATCAAAACACTTCAGTTTAATTTTAAATAAGGACATATTCTTTAAAAAAGATCTTTGGCTTTTTTTATAATGAACATCTAAATTGTGTAAAACTGTGTATGTACTGTTAGTTAACTTTTACCAAGTATTTGTAATTTCCGTTCGTGAACTGTGAACAAAACTCTATAAATGTTGCAGACAGTCGCCCAATTGTTCAAACCGTTTGTTTTCTTAACCTTACAATGTAATTTTCAAGCTAGTCCTGTTTTATATTGTTTCTGAAAAATTTATGCAAGAAATGTGTTAACGCTGTCAAGTAACCGTTTTAACGTACAAGTCACAGAATGAAGTCATACAATAATATACCATTAAAAGTTTTAAAAGAACACGCAAATGAAACGATGTGGATTTGTTTTGCGTCACATTAAATAACGATTTTAGTGATTACGTCTCACAAATGCAATTTGGCCAAGTTTCTGAAGATGATTTTAATATTTATTGTCTATATTAATTAATATAATACAAAATTCATACGATCACAGCTGCCTGGCATTCAGTGAGATAATTAAATTGCTCTTAACTCTTTGTCTTTAAATCCTGCAAAACACAAAGAGAAGCCTGAACTGATTTAGTTGTCTGGCTAAATTGTAAAAAATGTGATCTGTATATTTGCTTTTTACATTTTCAGGTTGCAAAGTGCTCTCTTTATTAACGTGGTGTTGAAAGAACTGTCCTCTAGAAACTAAGAACTCAAGAACTTACTTAAGAAAGAAAAGTACTTTACCTTTATATGTCTAGAAGATAAACAAATAGTGGTGCCTACTACTAAGTTAGGCTTACATTGCTTATTTTCCGTGGCCGCATTTATATTAAAGTTGGAGTTCAAAATCATACTTTGAGTTGTTAAGAAAAGAAACAAATGTACATTGTACTGTGTTGTGTTCCATTCTTATAACGCATTTTTGTTCTTTTCAGTTAGAACAAACATTAAGATTTGTTTAGTGAAATTAAATTAAAGTGCGTGTTTGTTACCTTGTCACGTTATTTAAACGACCAGTCTTTGAACAATCTTTTAGGTAGCTAGTAAGTCACCAGCAGTCACAACAAACGAAGAAGGGTATCGAAGGATTGTCCTCACGCTCCGTTAGTGCACGCCTTTGCCATTGTGCAACGGAGACAGTAATATTGTTTTCAGCAGATTGCGTTAATATAAATATGACTTTTTGAAGCAATTATTACCCAGACTATTGGCAAAGAAAAGCTATATTAAAATGTTATTTTTTCTATTAATAAGACTGTTTATTATATCTAAGGATAGGTGATTTTTTAATTATTGAAATACGCGACGGTTTCCTTGTTGCACCTCAAAATATTAGCATTTATTTGACTCTCTTGTTTTTCGTCTTGTAACAATCAGCTAATTTGCAATCGAAAACTAGTTGATAGGTACAGTTAACGAAAAGCTACAAAAAAGCAAAAACAAAAAAAAAAACAAAAACAAAAAAAAAAAAAACAACGTACGAATGTTTTCTAGGTTATTTGAGTGACATTTTAAAACAGTTGTAAGTTACGATAACTTACATCAATAATGCTGTTTAAGAACGGATAACAATGTAAATAAGCCTGTATATGTTACTTTTACGTTGCATATTTGGCCCTAACCATTGCTTTTCTTACCTTTGCTTGTCAGTAATAAGGTAAAAAATTATCCAAAAAATAATGATTTGATCGACTTTGTGATACAATAAATCGTTACCATATTCATTGTAACTTAAATCTTATCGGGTATGAAGTTTACCTAAATAGGCTTATTTTCCGTAAGAAACACTTTCTCACATTATTGATAACGGTTGGAAGATGTGCTCGGACGAATGGCAATCAATCAACGGTAGGTTCAGGGTCCTAATCATGCAGCCATGGCAATGGCTCTTTTAAACCATGTCATTCTTTGAAAACCTACTGAAAAAGCAAAACATGCTATGGGTTGCTTAATAATTCTATATCAAATTCAGTGCTCATTCTTACTGTCATATTTGAGAACAGTTAACAAGATGTCTTCAGTGAGATAAAAGAGAATCAATTCAAACTCATACGATTAGAAGCTAAGGTTTCACAAGTTATTCATTTAAGGAACAATGATTTGATATACATTCGTGATAAAACTTAAGGTGTAACTACGACGAAATGATTATTTTATTGTATATTATCAGGTAGATAATTACCACCCAGATGATGAAACTAACTAGATATGATATCGGCAATAAGTTATAAATTATCTCAATCAAGTCCACTTCGATGAAACTAGCTATGTTTAAGTAACTCCCTTATCCAAGGCAAATACATATCATTAAACACAACTGCAGCTAATTAAACTTGCAAATGTCACTTACCAGCTGATAACATGTCTACGCGTTAATCAATGTCAAGACAGATCATTTATTCTGTAGGGCAACTGACCACCATACAGTTTTCTAGATCACCATCTTAGGTCTTTGCATATTAAGTGTAAGAGTTTCTATACATTTCTATGACTATATCTCGTTGCTTTAAACAATAGACGAATGTTACATTAAAATCTAAACTGGTCATATAATTGTAACATGTAAATTCTTTTTGTTTAGAAATAAATTCAATCTTTCGAACGGTCCTACGAAAATTGACAGAAAAATACAAAAAAACATCATACTAAGAAATAAAACCATCATAATTTGAAATTAGCAACGTGTCCTATTCAGCGTCATAATACATAGTAAAGAACGAACTAAAATGTAAGTGAAAAGTATGAAAAATGTTACGTACCAGAATAAACTTAAATATCAAATTATTGGCTGCATCAGAAAGACTTAGTAGATTGATCAACTATACGGACCGCTTTAATTCGTAAAAACATGTACAGTACAAACTTTTAGTCATCACTAAAAAACTTAAGGTGTAAGTCAATTATAATATACAAGAATTTAGATTGGCTTCTAGAAGAAACAGATCTTTTCATCTGGTGTTAAAACAGTAAGTATTATAATTGACTACAAAAATATTTTCATTACTTACCGAAAAAAAGTACAGACATTTAAGCTGGCTGCAATGTTACAGAATTTTCAAAGATCAAAATTCTATTACACTGTTACACAAATCCTTTCCGTACTAAAGCGAGACTGGTTTCGATCTTAGCAAAAGCGAGACTGGTTTCTTTCTTAGCAAAAAAATAAATTGGTTCTTTTGTACAGCGTCTGTTGTATATACAAAAGCGAAATCAGACAGACAATTCGTATGGCAGGCTGGTACACTACAAATTGCATACTGTAACGCGAACAAGATATTTTGTTGTTTTTCTCCAGCTGAAGTCATCTAAAAGTATCTGAGATTTGTAGAAATCGTAAAGATAGTTCTGTTAAGTCTACCAAATGTACTTAATTTTCAAGCTTAAATAAAAATACCAACGCATGGAAAGGGTGCTTGTTTTTGCGTTGCAGCAAAATTTAGGAAGAGCAATTTTTGACAAGGACATTTTGTTTCAATACATATCACTCTCAGACACATGTGCGGCATTATTTTTAACGCAGGTGCAATATGCAGGAACAATATAACTATGTCTATGTCTGTGTCAAGTAAACAAATTTGTATTAACACATGTTTGCTTTTTATAACAACATTTGATGTACTTAAATATAGTTTGCCATACAACCTAGACTGTAAGAAATAAATAAAAAGATGCAATGTTTACTCCTAATTTAAATAGTTTGTTAGTTTTTTTTGTTAATGAAGTAAAATATTTATACTGGAGTATTTAAGTAATTGTATCATCTGCCAAATATACACCCCACCTTTAAAAAATTAAAACTGTAAAAAATTAATATTTGTCATACCACTGTAAATGACAAATTTTCGTTCTTCGAGGACATAGACCAGACAGAAAAATCACTGAATTTTTTAGCCATTATTTAGTATATAAATTAATGCAGTTGAATAAAAGTTCTGCAAAAGATGAGAATAATATTGTAAATAACATCAAAATTTAGGATGCACTCGTCTGCATTCTTTTAAAGAAAGAAAATGCTCAAATGATCAAACTACATGACAATCAAGACAAATACTGAAACCCAAGTGATTGTTGATAAATGTGAATTAGAAGTTATAAGGCCATCTTTCTCGTCTCGGGTATATATAAATCAATATTTACTTTCAAGTACAATTGAAAATTTAGTTTATGTATTTGCCATTTAACTTTACTTATTGGGAGCAGAACACTTGTCATTAAATATTTTCAATATAATAAGGACTGATAGTTGATTTTTCCCCAAGGATACTTTTCAGTCCACATTTTTTTTTATTTAAGGGTCATTTTGACAAGTAGTTTCTAAAATGCTTAGATATTTCAAGAACATTTGTTTTTGTAAGTACGAAATTTCTCGCGAATTGTTGTGCCAGCTTGCAAAGGAGTTTACTACAGAGTGACTAAATTACTTACATGTTCATATTAGAAGTAAAACACTTAATTTGTTTTACAAATCATTTGGTGACTAAATGCAAATAGTTGCAATAGATACATTAAAATGTCTCTCCCCCACCTCAAAGACTGCTGATAAAGACATTCGTAAAGAAACATTGGAGAATGTCACAATGTAATAACAGTAGTAGTTACACTTAATATGGCAAAATAATGTTGTTTTTTATCAGAATACTAGAAGCTTTGTTAAACACATCACAGCTCCTGATTTTTTTTACGTCCCAAATACAACGACTTTCCTTTCATAGATGCTACAATAATCTAGAGCCTTCAATCATACAGAGCCTCCCGTATCTAAGTTCAATAGCTACAACATTATTCAAATTGTTGCCGTGACAAAGAATGGAGAGTCTTTGTAATTAATTAGAGTATGAGTCTCACAGATAATGGTACAGCAAAATATCATCCGTTTTATGTACTTGTGTTTGGAAGGCAAAGATTTTTTTACCCATTTCTTTTCTGCACTTAGCTGTGAAAACTAAAGCAAGGGATCTTTTGATTCAAATAATCTTTTGAAAATGTCATAAGATGGATAAATATTCATCGCGAACAAGGCTAAAGCCACAGATGCATATTCGAAATACCTTGTTTATGTGTCTTCCAATTTTAAGAAACACTTCAAAAGATAAGGAAAGTGATCATGCCGCACACGTAAATATGGTTTAAAGCTTTAAAAACTCGATACTAAAGCAAGTGCAAAATATTTTTCTTTTAGTAGAAAATGACCTTTACTTTTCTTAAAATTATTGCATTATTTCATACACACGCGATGTCGAAAAATGTTGAGATAACAAGTAGACTTTCAAAGTTGCACTTAATTAGATTCAATCAACCGTATACAAGTGTAACAGCTTATGTATTATACTGCTAGTTACTCTGCAAAAGAACGTTTAAATGGAGAATGGACTCCGCCTGAGATAGACGGCAATACTGCAATAAAACATTTAACTTCTTGACATATTTACGTACTTGGCAGTGGTCTTTACACATGTAAAATGTTTGGTCATTAAATACATTGACAGTGGAATCTGTACAAACAGTTGAAGAAAATGAATTAGAATTAGAATCAACAGTTTACTTGTTTGAAAATCGGTACAAGACGCTTTTAATCAGGTTAAAGTGTGTCATCAAGCTTATACGAGAACAACCTCAAGTCGTGCCTTTTCCAATACAAATAAATTCACATGTGCGAAACCAGTAAACGCATCGTGAAGTCAGATACTTACAATATCTGATATAAAATTAATGTGCTGAATTAAATAGTAAATCTTCATCTCATCTTAAGCAGATTTTATGTGTTATGTGCTAATGTTATAAAATTCGACTTTCTCTTACGTACATCAATTTTTTAAAAGTTTCAATGTGGTGTGTCAGTCCTACTTCTCAATAGCTCTTGTCAAGTCAAATAAACAAAATTATAGTCAACATTGTGTCTTGTTTACACTGTGTAGGAGGTTATTCCCAGACAGTTTGAAATCTATTTAGTCAAGTGAAGCCAATATCTTCTATGAGATCAAGTGTACTTCTATAAGTTCTACAAATTCTGAAGCAGCGTCGAAATTTATTTTCATCATAGTGAATTTTTATACACTATCATCTCGTGATTTTAACTTTACCAAAAATTTCACTGTTTATTATTTCACTACTTGTATATGGATATTAGAAATCATCCGCTCTGTCCAAGTTAGATAAGTGTCTACTGAATTTACGCAGCTATTACCTTATGGCTTGTCAAAATAATATAGAATCAGTTTAAGAACTTTCTAAATTAAGATGAACATTAATGCATTTACTTTTGATTAACATCGCGTTATAAGTATTTCAATATCGTCTGTATTATTTAAACAATTTTACAAAAAAAGGAAATTGATCCTTATTGTAGGGTATGCCTCTTGAGTGTTTGTTGTAGTAAATAAAATGAGCATGAACTTATTCCAAGTTAAAGGACATTTTTGTATACACTTGCATTTGAATATTTTAATTAAAATGTTTTTTCAGAAGTAAGTCTCTCATAAATTCTTAATTCGCAAAGACAGAGGATGGTTTTCTAGAAAAAGTTGTGGTCAGTTGCGGTATAGAATCATTGATCTGTCTTGACTTTGATAAACGCCACATCTTTAAGATTAATCAGCTGTTGTTTTGTTAAATAAGATGTATTTTCCCTAAAGAATGGAGTAACTCCAACATGAAGAATTTAAGTCGATATCACGTCTAGCTAAATTCATCCAGGTTTGTTTTTGGGGCAATGGACTCACTAGAATAATCTTTTCATATGTATAAATGAAAAACGGTAATGATAAACCAAAGAAATGGTTGATTAATTAATTAGGTGAACAATTAACTGTGAAATAATGAAAAAATACGTACAGAGCATCCTAAAAAATCCTGATAATTTTGACCGTGACAAATCGATACCAATACGTCTTAAAGGGTTACCGTAACGGTAAAGAAAAGAAGATTTGTTCTTTAATAAATTAGTGAAATATTGAATCAGAATATTTTTTTCTATAAATAAGATGTTTGCAGATAATCTGTTAATAATATAATTGAATGTATGAACACAAGGCCAAAAATGAATCACTATGTATGATCACTCGGCCAATAATGAATCAATATAATATACAAGTTGGCTTTCTTTAAAAAGTAAGCCAAAGAGAGGTCAGCAGCTGTCGTCACTGAAAGAATGAATCTACTTGTTTCCAAGATCATTTTGAATTTTTTAAACGTTCTGTGACTTAAATAATTATAAAAACTAGTAACCTAACTATTATTAATAGTAAATACCTTATTAGGCAAAATGACCGAAACTGACTATAATTTAGTTATTTCAAATGTTTTTATAGTGGCGTATCTATCATTTAAATAAATGAAACAAATTAAGACAACCTCATGTATCCCATACCTTGTAGAATCTTGGGGATCTTCTTATAAGCCCCTAAGGCTTTACTCCCCCCTCTTTTACAACAATGCATGTAGTTGTTGAAGCCAGAACTTCCATGTTTAACTGCTGCTTTTTTAGGCTCCTTAAGTTTTGTTTTCCCTTTCAAGCTTTAATTACACCTTTCTTAGTCCAAATATTTTACAAGATATTCAGCGATAGTATCTGTTAAGCTGGACTAAATATTAAAAGAACGTTAATTTGATCCAAATCGAGGAAATGGACTTGTCAAAACTGCTCTGAAATTCGAAAAAAATATTTACCATTTTTTCATGACCATGGCTAAATATTAATTTGTTCAACAGGCTGATGAGTTTCTTAGAAAAAAATGCATTTTAGAATTTGTAGTTTTTAAAAAGTAGCATGCATTATAAGAAATGCATCCCTATAATTGTATTTTTTGTGTTTAGTTAAAGGAATACAAAATTATTCGGTACGTTGTGTTCATAATGGACCGTTTTAACCATGGCCGTTTTAACCATGGGCCGTTTTGACCCAATGTTAAATTTTGGTTTCGTTTAAATAAATTCGTATTATGATTCGGAGCATGCGCATAACTATCTTTGTAGACTGGTTTTCATGATTTTAGGCTTAAATTGAGATCATTAACTAAAATTTGATACGCAAAAATGGATGCCGCCAGCAATTAAAGCCAACACTGTGGAGAGGTCTGATGACCTCTCCAATGAACACTAAGCCAAGAATGAATCAATATCTTTTAAAGTTGTGCAAATGTTTTGCCATTGACCGTTTCAAGGCGATAACCCCGCGGGTTCTCATCTTCATTAATAGTTTGTGGTGTCTCTTTTGATTGACCAATATATAATTTTATGCACTCTTTTCCTCTTTTTTTTGACAGTATAGGGAGGCTGTGTATTCTGACTGTTGTTTTTTCCTGATATGCGTTTTTCTCTTTTTTTCTTAAATAGATTCTGCTGTCTTAAGTTCATTATAAGCAGTTTGTATACCAGAGTATCATTTACTGTCAAGCAAATATACATGTAACATAGTAAACCATTGCATTTGTACATTTTATCTTAGGTTGATAACTGAATCAGTTGAGACTTCTCTTTGTGTTTTGCACGATAACAATTAGAATATCACACATTCTGGGTTAACTTAAAAACAAAAGGGTGCAGAGTAATTGAAGAGTCTTACTGAATTCCAGACAGCTTTGAAAGAACGTTCTTGATCTATCTAGTAAAAGTCTCTTTAGCAGTTTTGTAAAACTGCATTTGTACAAAACATTCATTAGCATCATCATACTACTGCTTGCAAAACTGATTAGAGTTTACACTGTTAGGTAAAGAACGAGACTTGTCGGTACCCCTGTCAAAATCAGTTAGAGCGCCGCCCAATCTGTTTCTTTCAAACTCCGTCCTTTACCTGTCAAAAGTGTCATTCTAGGAAAAAAAATTGAGTGCAGATTTCCGGTAGCAACGCAGCAACAATTACGAAACAGCTCTTCTGACGCCGCCCAGACACATTTTTATGGCTGCGGGTAGATTGCAAGACGCAGTTTTATTGACACCTCTATATGAGAAAACTGCCTCGCTGTGATTGGATGATCAGTAAAGTGACAGTTAAAGCTACTGAAATAAACATCGTAACGTCATGCATGCTAAATACTTTAACACAACATGTGCGTTTGGCTACGAAGCTACGATTCAAATCCGCGTAGCGACTGAGTTGCAGACTGATTTCCAAGGGCAGGGTGGCAACTTAACCGGGTACTGTTTCCAGCAATATCAACATAGACTAGGGGTTTGAGAGGTAAAAGACACGCACCGTGGGTTCTTCTACGAACAATTTGTTCCATCCACACCTGGTGGAGACTTTCGTTGACTACCCACGTTAAGTAAGAAACCTTTAAATTTAAAGGGATATACAGGCAAAAGTTTTACTCTTTCTTTCTCTTTTTTTTATCAATATATTATAAATGTGATTTCTTCTTTTTAAATGAAAAACCGGGTGATTCCCTGACTTGGTCCACTTGAGTCTAGATAGAAAATTTAGATTTCGCGCTAAATTTCGCAGCGAATAATGGGACGGTTGAAATACCTGTCACGTAATCTTGTTTTGTAGTTACGAAGCCCGGACCACCGAAAACAACTACCGATTCAGCAAAACATTTTCTTATGTTTTAAATCTTTCAATGCATTTCTGTTTATCTCGGTAACATTAAAGTAATGATGTAGAATGACAGTTTTCTTACGCTGTCCGCCATGTTTGTTGTTTTTTTCCGATAAGTTGTTTTTGTCACTTGACCTGTTTAAAAATAACTCGGTGATTCCGTTTGCGTTTTACTTTTAGTTAAAGAACTTTCATATATTTACGTTCAAGCCAACATTTCCATTAATTTATATGGACAAACATACAGGGAATTTAAAGTTCTTCATATTGAACGTAATTTGACCAACAAATATCAGTTTTAATTTTTTGGGACATTCATTTGCCTGTGAATCTCTTAAATAAATACATACTTCTTGCATAGTGTTACAAAAATAATTTTTTTTGAACTATTATAGAAATCCGCATTAATTTTAATTTGAAATTTTTATTACGCTAAAGGGCATAAACTGCATTTCTATAACAGGTTTTATTTCATAACCATCAATTATTGGCCCTGTAACATACCAGATGCCTAACTTTATAAAACGTGTACTTTCTGAATACATGGGCCAATAACACTCATCGGCCCAGGGTTGGACAAATGTCTGCCCATCGAACAAATAACAGGGCCTATATCAAATCAATTATTTAATAACACATAGAAATAACCGACTTGCAATTAGGTCATGATAGTTTTACTTTCCAAAGACCTAGTTACACTAAGCTTTCTTTAAGCAAATTGATGGGTTTTAATACAGTATTGTGTAATTAGTTTAACCACATTAACCACATACTTCGCACAGAAAAGCTAAAAGGAGACAAAATAGAGTGATTTCATTTTAATAGAGAGGTATCAGACGTTTTCTACCCTTACATATTTTCTGTAAAATATGATGTAATTGTATCATGTTTTTCTGCATTATAAACAAGCGTATAAAACATGTCTCTAGGAAATATATTTAAAAAAGGAGTGGTTTGAAAATTACAACTGTTTCAACCACGTGCCTCGTCCTATAATAATCTCAAGAAAATAAAATAAATAAAGCAAGTCTGCACGTAACACACACATAAAAGCTGAAGATAATTTACATCAAGCTTATTTTAGAACAAAAAGTGCCTGAAATATAAACAAAAGAGAGTTGACTAAGATGTTGTGCAAAATAAATTCAAGAACGTCATAGGAAACGTCCGTAAATTACACATGTAAAGAAATTTAGTATACCGCTCAAAGTTTGCCTGTATGTAAGATAAATGTGATATTTGTTTTTTGTCAGGGCATATTGGGAATAGTCTCTTGTGTTTACAAAGGCCGCTTTGACAGGTAGCCATTGGATGCACGCACCCATGATTTACATGATTTGGGGCGTAATGTCTACATACTTCTAAGATGAGGTTATAAATAAGCCATCAATGAAATTCTATTTACCGGTGAACTGAAAATAACAGCATTGACAAGATTTACAGGTTATTTAGAACATGTGTCTTAATTTTTCTAAATTTGCCATGGACTTCACACAGACATAGCCATATAGTTACTGAAACTGCACCTGCGAATACATTATTGATACCATATAGTCTGGCGATGTGAGCATATCTGCACACATTGTGCTTCAAACAAGACGTTCACAACTTTTTTTCTGGCTGAAATTGCAAATGTTACGTCCTTTATCCCCTATTTTTGAAGTTTCTTTTTATTTACGACTGAAAAGAATATACATTTTTTATATATATCTAACAGTCCTTGATGTAATACACCTTTACCATTTCAGACAATTTTAAAGAGATAACTTCAGAAGGTATATAGGTAAGCAATGTCATCTGTAGTAGTCATTTTTCTTACTTTATATATATATTTCCCAGACAGTCATAAAAAGCATGTATGATGACAAAAATAAAAAAGCATCACGTCTTAAATGATATAGTTCGCATTATAAAAAATTGTGATTTCGCGTGTAAAGAAATTTGACTGCTTCCGCCTTTAGATACATCACATACACAACCGCATAGAAATTACCTTTATACCGTTCACGAAGAAAAAAAGTCTAGATATTGCTTAATATTGGATTGAGAAAATAAACACACGAAATTCAAGATCGCGGGATCTCATTTTCATTGTTGTTAAAAACAGCCAAGAAAACTGGAACTACTTCTATCCGCCATTATTCTGTTTCTCTGATAGGGGTTTCATACCTATAAGTCAGCTTCATGAGTGTTATTTGTGCATAAAGAGCAAATCTGTTTTGAAAAAGTATAATACTAAAATTTTATATGGTTTCTTTCCTTTCTGATTTTCTTACATAGTATCGGCCCCAAATGTATTGAATGAAATATTTTGCGATCTGAAAAAAATGAATTGTTAGGACAAGATGAGGTTTGAGTTTACAGTAAACCATTCACTGTTGTTTTGTTTACGAAAGCATTAAAGATAATTAAACATGGTAAATTCTCTGTTAGAGACCTTAAATATTCCAGTTGGACCAGCGAACAATTTCCGCATCCTTACTGCCAATTTGTTTCAATATTATTCAAGACATTTTTAAAGTTTCAGCTATCAGGTTTGAGCCATTCAGAAGTAAAATAGTTGCAGAAATTCTTTACAGTCTTAGTCCCTATCCTTATGTCTGAACAAAGATGTCAGTAGGGCCTTATAATTTCTCTTCTCTTTTTATTTAGATATATTCGAAAGTAAAGCTTGACATCTGTACTTATTTAGTTCAATTTACTTATACAAGTTGACTTGTATTTTTACTTAAGTCGTTTTCCTCCAAATTCAGCTGGTTACTTTGTTGATTTCGTCCATTTAATCTTTCTACATATTTCATTCGATCAGGTTGTTTTTTAATTTCAAATTATATACGGACAAGTAAGTAAAACTATGTTTATAATAACACAATTCAGATATACATACGAATCTGTTAAGCCGACTCACTTCATCTGACGTCCCCTCGTATAGTTTAAACAAACTTAGATATTTCATAAATACGGGTATTCAGAAAATATATGTTGATAATACTAGATCATAATATTAAATTTTCTCCATTGGTCAATTATTATCCATATGAAATTCGTGTAACTACAGGTAGCATGTTGTAGCAGATTTGAGAGAGTAATATCAGCTTAGGTTTTCTTTCAATATAAAATCCTTACCTTAATGTTACCAGAGAGACACAGATGAAATACTACGAAGTTGTAATTTTGTCTTTGACAAAACGCAAGATCTGAGGCAAGGAAATACTCGACATATAAAAGATGAATTAAAATTTAGTATGCAGTGTGATTTTAGCTTACTTATATATTTCAAAAGCTTTGCTAATTCTGCACTTCGAAGGAATATTAGGGTGAAATATGTTTCTCATATTAATCCAGTCATTCTAATCATAACAGAAAGTACCGCCATGTAGATAAATGAAGATGAAATATTTTCTTTTTCAATATAATGTGGAGGAATTGAGATATTCCTAACATTTCCAGACTTCATTGATATATGTATGATAAACTGTGGAAGTAAATATTAAAACCAAATGTTATATCTGATACAACGGTCATAAAACTATCAAAAAGATTATAGTTAATACTAATGTATTTAAAATACGAATGTTATATTTTTTTCTTTTTGCATCAGAATGGTAAAACACGTAAAATTATTTTACAGTTTGAGACAACATTTCAGCAACCGTTACACACGGGAGTCAAAAATGTTAGTCAGTACATTGGGGTTGTTTGAACGTACGTTTTTCTAACATCATAAATCCAAAGGATATTTGAAGAAGCTTCCATTAGCAATTAGATCATTAACTATAGATCCGTAAAATATTACTAAACACCTTTTAGTTATATTTCATTTTACTGGCTTTAAAATATCAAAAGAAGTAAATGAGCCTAGGGAATCGTGGTAATGGCATAAAGCTTATACGGAATAACCTTATGGATGATTGCCATTAATATTATAATGTATCCTGGTACGCATTGACCTATTATGTTGAAAGTTTTCTAATGAAGTATTCCAATTAAAAAATCGTTGTTATTTGAGAAGGTTTTAGACATTACATCAAGTTACAGCAAGTCTAGGTATCTTTCTCAATGATAGTCTATGTCTTTGCCAAACATTCTTGTATTCTTACATGACCCACTGAAATGAGCTATTTAGTTCGTTTACATACAAGCATCGCATTGACGGATGTGCAATTAGTTTCCAGTTTAAATTTTCAGTCTGGACACATTCACAAACCTCTAGAACATACTTACAGTGATATGGTAGCAAGTTCAACTGAGGTCAATATCGTGATAAAACTCATTTCTTTATCTTAACTTTGATCAATGCCAAGACATCTAATCAATTGGTGGTCGTGAGTATACATTCATGCTACAAGTAGTTCTTTTGCAATGCTTTGGTTATTTCGAGCCTTTTGCCACGAGTTGTTATTTAGTCAGTCCTTCATCTCAAAGGCGGTGTACCCAAATTATAGTTACCAAAAATTAAAACATTAACACACTGTCAGTCGAACTTGAATTTAGAATTATTGAAGAAGAAAAAGAAAACGCTTTGTAAATAAAGATTTGGAAATAACAGAATTTTTAATGCTGTACACATTTTGCTGATACGACATTTTTAATTCCCAATTGTCGTTGTACGATCTCCTATAATAACATGAACATAAATAATAGTTATCCTGTCTTGATAAAATTGAAGGAGTATGCATGATATGTTTTCAATAGGATTTTTATAAAAAGCTTTGTAAAATTATTATTTGGGAATAAAAAGAAAAACAAGCTAGATGTAACATTACTTACTAGATTTCACAGTTCTTACCGATTTATTTACTTGTATCACCTTCTTTATATAAGCTGTAGTAACATACTTAAGACACGGTAGAGTTATACAAGAAAATACACAAGTCAATATCTGTGTTTATTATCTGCCAGTCCTGTGTTAATGATGAATAATTAAGTTACAATGATGACGTTTTGCAACGCAAATCCCATTGCAACCGGGGCATGAACGAAAATAACATATTATCTAGACTTGAAGCAGTTGATCAAAAAGCGTCTGATTGACTTTCTATTATCGCTTCGATTATAGGGTAGTTTTTCTTCTTTAATTAAATACATAGCTTGTGTTTTTCTCATATATGCGTGTCATAACACACTGAAAAGAACAACACTTTATGTTATTCATTTTTCTGCTTGTTTTCACAATTCTCATAGGTTGAGTAAGAGAGAGCATGGGCAAAAGCTGATATTGTTTAACATTTGACGTTCAACAAAATTAGTAAAGTCCAGTAGGGTCAAAATGGGGGTTATTTTATCTGTGTTTTATAAATCTTTAGCACAATTTCCCTGAAACAGATTTACATGTTAGCTGAGTATTGCTTGCATACTTATCGAATATTTACAAAATTTACCTTACAAAAGTCTCTGAGAGTGGCAATGCTTGTACAGTCTAATATTATCTTTGTGCTCATTTATCTTTTCTTACGTTTGTTTAAAGCATTTAAGGACTATAAAAATCAAAATAACTTGAAGATAAGATTTTTTTAGTCATTAAGGGAGAATCAAATAAATGCATTAAGTGCACAATAGACCAATATAAAAAACTGTGGGGATTAGTCTATCGTGTACTTAATTCATTAATTTGATTCGCCCTAACCTGTTAAAACTAATCTGTACACAGTAAAAATCATAAGAGCATTCTCTAAATACTTTTTAATTTGGGGATAATGATGAGGTTTGCAAAAACTAATTATTGATTCCTCGAAAAATAAATCTAAACCGAAAACCTAAATAACATTTCATTAATTTTTTTGAGTGGCCTGTAGAGATGTTATCATAACACAAAGATGCAATGACTTTATCAAATTGTTATCTGATAAAACAATGTTAACGTTTTATGGATATTTTAAGTACGCCTTCATGCTTGTGTCAACCACTTCAGTACCCTCAGTAAAAGTAGGATATCAAGTATTTCAAGAAAAATGACAATCATATCAATCAAGAAGTGAAGTGTTTTCTGCTATTGCTTCAGGACATGACAAACTAATGGACTGTATTGTGTGATTCAATATAAGAGACGACGAGAGTGGAAAAGATAGATACAAGATTAATTAACCCGCCAAGTTTGAAAAGGATCAATTAAATGTTTGACCTTTAAGGTATTTTCCTGTACTGAAATAAAGTTGACTATGTTTATTTTTCATGATAAATGTCTATTCAGAATTATATGGCCTGTCGTATACACTTTGACGTCATTTTTAACATGAAAGCTAAATAACGTTGTGTACAGTTTTCAGGATGTTAAATTGATTGCAATAATGTTGCAATGAGTTTAAAACGCTAGGCCAGCTGTTTACACGATTCCGATAAGTTGTTCACATATTCAATACTTTACGTTAATTCGAAATTCATTTAACTATGAGAAATAATCACGTTATCTAGAGTTAAAGAAAGATTTGCATAAGTGATGTAATAATCATATACCATGTATCTGCGGTATACAAATATGACAAAAAACTCAGATGAACGTACAGAGATGACGATGGTTTAGTCCAGTTACACTATTTTATACCAGTTATAATTCTCGTTGCCGTTGACATATAAGGCCTTCCAGAATAAAAAAGGAAATTCCATTTTTCTGAGGGAACATAGATGGGGAAACATTCCTCCATCTCACCTAAAAGATAGGGGAATGTTCATCCATCTCAAGTAGTTGATAGAAAAACGTTTCTCCGTCTAAACTAGTAGATAGAGGAACATTCCCCCATCTCAATGGTAGATAGGGGAACATTCCCCCATCTCAATGGTAGACAGGGGAACATTCCCCCATCTCAATAGTAGATAGGGGAACATTCCACCATCTCACTAGTAGATATGATTTGTGTTAAAACATTTTCTCTCTAAAACATAACATCCTCTTGTGGACTTTTACACCCCTGAGTATAACATGTCCAGACTAACTGTACCGCAAGATTTTTTGACCATTATACTCTGCAAGTTTTAATTTGTCTGAAACTCTTTACACCGGAATGAGGTTATTACAAATTGCTTTAAAAAATATAACTAAGTTCAATGCTTCGGATAAAGGTACCCAACATCAACAGAAGAAAACGATGTCGTGTACCGACAAAAGACAATGCGATGAATTTCCCCATTGTAGTAAGTCCGTTAAATAAGCTATCACGTTACTTTTTTCCTCTACCATTCATTTCTTTATATATTTTTATGTAACGTGAAGTATTATGGCTCTCCATACTCGTTCATTTAGCAGACCGCGCTCAGATTTTAACAGGTTTTAAATATTCTAAAGCAAACAAAACGTGTTTTGTAAATGTTTTGGAGCACACAGAATACGGCTTGCAAATGGTCCTGAGCAAACAGAATACAACATGTAAAATTTCAGCAAACAAAATACGGCTTGTAAATGTTTTTGAGCAAACAAAACACAGCTTGTAAATGTTTTTGAACAAACAGAATACGTCTTGAAAATGTTCTGGAGCAAACGGAATACGGCTTGTAAATGTTTTTGATTAAACATAATTCGACTTGTAAATGTTTTGAGCAAACAGAAAACGACTTGTAAATGTTTTTTATTAAACATAATGCAGCTTGTAAATGTTTTGAGCAAACGAAATACGGTTGTAAATGTTTTTGAGCAAATAAAATCTATCTCCCTTTACCGACCTTGACCTACTGTCAATAAGTTTGGCCATATCTGTTCTTTATTGGTCGTTCTTTTAAGAGGAATTTACACAGGTGAGCGGTATAGATTCATTATTCTGCTCTGGTATAACAAACGCGAACTGTTATTACCCGAATTTCTAACTTGACCGTAAAAAGAAAAGTAACATTTTTAGCAAAGAGTTATTTTATGACGAATCCCGAAACTCAATCTATCCCTGATACATGTAAGTAGTGTTGAATAGATTCGAACCCATAACTCAGTAGAAAGATGAAAATATTAAAAAGCAACTGTTTTGAATATTTTGCTTCTACGATTTGCGCACAAATTTTCTTAATAGCTCTATAATGCATTAAGTGTTATGTGAATTCAAAAGAAATATAAAGAATATTTATATATTGTCATTAATTAACAAAGACGAAGCGATATGAAGTGTGACAGACACTTCGACATACTCCCGAATAGGCGGGAGACAACTCCAAATATTTTTCAGACAGTATTTGCCGAAAAGATATCATACATAGACAGTTGACCCATATTCTCTTTATTCAGCAACATAAACCAAGAGAAGTTTTAAACTTGAAACATGATTGAAATAAAATATGCGTACATGCAGTTAGTTTTTTTATTAAAAATAAACGTGAAAAGTTCAAAATAACAAATCTTGTTGTTAACTATTTTCTTGTGCTTACGTTCCAAATTTGAAAGCCACTATACAACTGAGCAAGAGGACGCTAGAGGTTCGGTGGAGACAGTTGTGTCATCATCATTCTTGAGTTAGAAGCAAAACGGTCTTAAAGAGAATTGAAAATGATTATCTGTATTTGAGTATGATAGTCATGTTTGCGCTAGCATTAAAGCACGGAATAAACCTTTGTTTGCAGAAAGTGTCGCTACACGACAGTCCCAATATTTGATGAATAAATGTATAGATTGAGTTAAACAGAAATAATGAGAAAATTTGAGTTTCTTGAATAATTTAAAAGGTTTCGCCATGGATGAAATTTGTTAATCTGCTATATAAACGACAATCAGTAGTTCGTTTTGTATGCCTCGCTAAAATGTTATATAAGAATTCTTCTTTTGTATCCTTCCAAAAGAATAGATTTCTATTTCTGTCTGCAAAGACTGTATTGTAAAATAACATTGATTCTAAACGCAGACGTATAGTTATATAAAGAATCATTAAGAAAATTGTGTTTAGAGAGGGCAGACGAAAACTTATTTTACTTAGTTATTCAACATTTCATGCATTCTAGTCATGCTGTTATAAATTTGTTATGATTTTAATGAGCGCCTGAATCCTGCCGGATAGTTTTCTGTTGCTAGAATGGTCTTTATCTTAAATTTGTGATACTGGCTATAATCCTGATAAAATAAACCAATTAAGAATTTTAGAATGCTTAAATCATCATAAACACCCTATCTGCATGGTTATTTTTCGTGGATGGCAAGATGTGCTTTGAATACATAAGGATTAAAGTATCAAAATATTTTATGACCCGCCGGTCTTAAATTGCTTCGAAAAATGCTGAAGGCACTTCGCCAATATCCGTAAAACGAGTCGTCAATGTGACATGGTCAATTTTGAGTACGTGACGTAGACAACAAAAGTGGATAATTCAAAATGTAAATTAATTAAAAAAAATAGGTAGACCTAAACGTACTCGGAAGCGTGGTCGTCAAATACGTTACAATACTGACATGACTGAGGAGAAGCTGTAAAAAATATAGAAGACGCGGAACGATTTGTCGAAGATACTTATCGGCACCAAATTTATCAGGTACTGTTAATGAAATGTTATCTCTATAAATACTTTATGTATGCAATTTACCATCTTCCGACTTAATCCCAGCAATGGTGGAGAGATAACATAAAACGATAGTACTAGATGTTTGTATATCCGCTGACATGCACGAACAAAGTTCAAGTTATAATTGGAGATTTGCAAGTTGTTTATGCATTGGTGCAAATATTTGCATAAATTAGCGGTAATATTATATTTTTGTTAATGGGTGGTATTATAACTTTAAGTGTACTGTAATAAGTAAGGACTTGTGTATTTTTCCTGGTTAAATTATAATCAGTCGGAAGCAGATAGTCACTGTATCCTGTCCTTTTTTGTTTTACAATCTAATGAAAGAATCCACAACATTGTTTATGTTTGTTTAGATGTATTAACCGGATTGGGTATTGGCTTTTTACTAGAACAGAAGCTCTTTTTTGTTTCTACAGTGAATGGGTTCTCAGTTTGCTAAAATATGCGTTTGAGTCAAGTCAGTGATAAATAAGATTTTTTAGAATTATGTATTAATTGAACTTTTATCTGGTCTATGATAAGGAAAAAGAATTGAAACGTGTTAATTATAAACCTTACAAAAGTGTTTCGCGGTTCAACAAAATAAGTATAGAGGAAATGTCTTAAATCTATTTTTTATTGGACTTATTTTGTTCTCTTTGAAACAGCGTAAATATGCAAATAACTTTTTATTATGACTCTTTCTAAGACCTTTCAAGTTAAGTAAGATGTTTATTCAAGTATGATGTTTGTTCGAAAGCGAGATAAACCAAAAACCACATGAAAATGATTTAGAAATTTACGAATTATTCAAATTCCCTAGGTTCTTTTGTACACACATAAAGTCTCTGTAAGGAGAAATGTTCGTGAAATTAAATTGAGGCAGCCCATAATATCGCTTCCTAAGCCATGCTTCTGAACTCTTTGTAATTCTGTCTTTAGATACCATATTAGTATTTCTACGAGTAAGTGGTCCGTAAAAGGAGGGTTTTAAATCTCTCACAAAAATGACAAAACTCAATTTAGAATTGTCTCAAGATATAAAATAAGTGTACTGTCTTGTGTGCCTTTATAGAAGAGTGGCAAGTGTATAGATAAACAAGCATCATATATATTGTTTGGCCTATTTAACGTTTTTTTCTTTTGGTAGTATCTGGTTTATACTTTTTCATAATATATTTAGACTAATTGTTATGTAGTTAGTTTGAACATTTTTTAAATATTTCCTACTGAAAGACTAAAACAATAAACATTGTATATTTAAAATGTCGTAAATACAACAAGTTTAAGTGTTAAATAATTAAGAATTGAAACTAGACATGCTTTGGAGCGTCACTAAATAATAACGAAAAAGTATTTATTTAATAAGTCGCATTTTTGGTACTGCAAATCAATTTTATTGTAACGAGTAATGCAAAGATATAACAGTCACATGAAATTCTTATTCCGGTCGTAATTCGCTAGTAAACAAATGCGTTCATTCCAATTTTTCTAAAATCTACATAAAGGTTGATTTCAAATTTTCAAATGTTAAATCTATAACACCTTACACCTTGTTGTTTTTTTTATTATTATTTTTAACATTATCCTGTTTCTGAGGTAAATTGAAATTTTAGTTTTAAATGTATTTCTAGTGCTATTACGGGTTTTACATGGTAAATAAATGAAAATTGATTGTAATTAATTCCATTATTCAATCATCCAAAACAGCATGGTAAACCTCTTTGATAGTTTGCCTATTGTTCAGAAAACTTAAATGAATGAAAATAGTAATAACTTTTTATTGCCGAAAAGTTGTATGTTGAAGTGGGACGTTCGTTTTCACCTGAGCTTTGTTATGTGGTTCTGTAGCATAGCGTAGCCATAACACACAGGGAATTATCACCTATTACACAGCCGAGCGGCTTTTGCTCCTATCAGTAGCTATATCCGTTACACTTAATTCCAGCATTTTAACCATTGCTTAGCAGTCGAGTATAAACTGACATGCAAGCGATTTCATTTCAGTTTCTAATTAATACCTATTGTCATGCATGAATATTGTAATCGATCCTTTAATATGTGGACGTTATAGTCTAACCGCATCAAAGCGAGCATCGTAATTAACCGATTTATTCAGTAAATAAGCTCGTAGACTTGAGAACCGTTGTGATGTAAATAATCTTAGACTTGCAAATTTAGGATGATGACAAAAATTAACGAGAACAGTTTCTGTGGCTTATTTAACACTTTAATGAAATATTCAGTTCGCAACTTTGAATTAACAATCACTTGTCGCATACTTTACAAATATTTTTAACATTTTGTTTGCTGTAAAGTCTATACAAAAGTTAATTTCTCCTTTTTTGGGTGCGTCACATCAACTTACACTTGTTTATTGGAATAACTAGATTTGGCCACTTAAAAGCCTTGAATGTAGAACCATTAATTCTCACAGACTTGTTTATAACAAAACTATAAAAAAACTGCATTAATAGTAAGGTCCTTAAAATGAGTTCGGTGTATCGGGTGCAAATCAAAAAGCACTACAAAAATACAAAATGTGAAAACAACAGTCAGAGAAACCACAAAAACAACGCAATACATCAGATATCACTTTTACCGACCATGCAAATGTACTCAATTTACTACATATAACGTTTCGTTAATACAAGAAAATACGAAGATATTGTTTCTATTGAAACAAAATGGTGTAACAGCTTTCTGTTTTGTTTTTACTTCACCTTGTTTTTTTTCCATTGCTTTCTTTACACTTCAAGGGTCATAAAACAAAGAAAACAATTCTTAAAGTACATGTCGACTAGAAAGAACATTAAGTGCCTTTCTATTTTTTGTTGTGTTTATCTGTTTTAATGCATCCTTTTAGTTTTATTTGTGATTTCAGGCTTTTAGTAATAAGTTTTGCACTCTGTTGACAGCTATCTGTAAGTGCTATGTGGTGCTTTTGAACGAACTAGAGTTCAAGGATAATATTAGAAAGATTGCTTTAGATATGGTAATGATTAAGTATCATTGCTATAACTTCTGTCTGTATATAGAGTTATCTTCATGTACATAAATTATGTAGTCACAGGATGACGTGAAAATTAATGATAAAACAATATTTTTTTCTTTCTAAAACTAATAAGAACAGAAGCCATTACAGAGGATATCTCATCACTATTGCTAATAATTTTTCAACTTTTTCATTTATATGAAAAATAAAATATTGTTTTCCGTTACATTACTCTGCATTACTGGCAAACAAAGAGATGCTGCCCTATATCTAAATGGTGATCATTTATGTTGAATTGAAAGGTTACTTCACAGAAAATTATTTTGCTTTATTTGACGTTCGTGCTAGTTATGTGTATAAACAGCTGTTTACTTTGGTCGTGTATTGACAGATGAAGATGGTCCCAAACTGTACCTTTATCTAAACTTAATTCTGATAAACGTGATCTAACATCATTTCATATGAAGAAACCATATTGAAACCACAGAAATTCATGTGATCTTCATGTGTACATATAACGGAAAAATGTAGTTTCGTGAAGTATTTATAGACCGTATGCTAAACACGCTTCGTTTCTTTTGATAGTTTATGTTCTTTATAGATCTTCAGTTGAATGGTCTTTATTTGCAACTATACTTTCTAAAATAGGGTTTAAATACCGTTCAAAATATAAAACTAAATAGACGATTCTAGAAAACAGAAACAAATAATATATTTACGATCCTTCAACATTTTTGGAAGCTGCTTTGATTTGTCTTTTAAACGTGTAATTTTACAAAACCTGTAAATCATCATAATTAATTGATCTACGCTAAACAAATTTTTTAATTGGTCTCCTTAAGTTTAAAAATTGCGGGCACGAGTTTCAAGTGCAGAAAACCGGCAATGTTCACCCCGGTCTGGATAAGGACTCTTGGTAGCGATACATACGCCATAGCTGTTCTAAAACAACGGAGAAGACAGGAAAACAAAATACTGCAAAATTTCAGGTCGTTCCCATTTTTAGTTTTGGTAAATTAGAGTTTTATTGGCTGGCCAGTTAGAACATTTGTTAAGTGTACTAGTAACAGACCTATTACCTACATTTCTCTGAAATTCATCAAGAAAGACTGAAACATTTGACTGGTTTTCTATATGTCTTTTTGCTTCATATGCTATTAGCGTCTGTCTGTTTTTGGATAAATATTTTCTTGTGAAAATTTTAAGTCGAGTCTGCTAAAGTTGAGTTAAATACAGTATTTTCCCCAAAATTGACAGATAAATTAATTTATATAATCCTTCCCTTGCACCAACGTGCCAAAGATAAATGTGCTGTCTCTTGTGATAGCACTTAAATGCTTCGTAAAGGTTAGATCTGATTAATCAATGACAAAACTCTTTCCTAGATACACAGACACAGTTTGTGTCATAATACTAATTTGATCAATTTATTGTTTTGAAAGACCCAGTTTTAGATGTACACTATGAAAACTTTAAATATTGAATTGGCTTGTAAAAACTTATCAATAAACTTAGATAATGTTGTGTTACGCGATCCAGACAAATTATATCATTTTCGTTTTGGTCCTGTTTGTCACGTATTCGCTCTGTTGTCAGTAATACACTATAAAAATTACAAGTGTATGTTAATCACTTACAGTCGTGCCGTCTCAGGTAAAACGAAGAAATATGCAAAATCAATTTGATTAGATTTATTTTGCTAAAGACATTTCAACACAGTACAATAAGGTTTGAAAACTGACCATCGTACAAATGAATTTCCATTTCACTGTGTTGTTATCGGTCACTCGCGTATATTCGTTAAAATTTTAACCAGTTGTTTTATTTGGGAAAAGAAAAATGTTCGTCTGTTTGCCATCTTTATTTATTTACAGTTTGACATTGTTACATTATATACTGTTAATAAAATGAAATTTTCCTACAGTACTTTATGGGTTCGTAGGTGGAATCATGAGCGTTGGTGTTAACTTTGTATCAACAAACATCACGAAGTGGATCGCCATGATTTAATCTACTGATTCCAGTAAAACTTTTAGATCATACTGAATACAGGATACTTCTGATAGTTTTTTCCTTCTCTAAGCTACGACGAAGATTCCTCATTTTGTAAATGTTTTGTTGTTGTTTTTTATTTGTTATTTTGCTTTTTATTTGCATTTAAAGTTGACTGCTAAAAGTAAATTTTTTTTTAAAATACCTTGGTTCTTGATATTGAGTAAGAGTCTGAAATGGTTAATGTTTTATGTCATAATAAAATCATTCTCTTTTTTGTGTGCTTAATCTTATTTATGGTACTTTCCTGGACTATGATATCATGGTCTCATTTCAAGCTATTTTTATAATAGTCAAAGCCAACTATTTTTTGCACAAATGGCAGGCATGTTATAAACTGTCTCGGCAACTTGTCAGTTTCTAATTAGACGTATTTTGCACAGGTAAACTTGATTGTCGCTTACTCCGCAAGCGTTGCGTGTCAGCATTAGTATCATGATTACTTGAAACAGAGAAACGCTTAATGATGAGCTCTAATTGAATTAGTATCTTGGTTTGATACCTAAGGCATATAAGCTACAAAAGTACATACAAACTGTACTACTTTCACACTATGCATTCACTTCAAAAAGTTTTCCGCACTTTACACAATTTTACTGCTCGCCTAATTGCATTACTTGTCGTTATCTGTTTCGTCATGTTAGTAATTTTAACGTTCTTATATTTCATTTACTTTTATTTTACTTGTGTGCATTTGTTGTCACTGACGCTTTCAAATGCATCATAAAATTAACTAGATTCAACGAGTGATAATGTGCTGCCCTAATCTAAGTCTTGGAATAAAGTTGATTAAAATTCAGTAAAACAGCAAGCCGTTTACAAATTTAATTAAGATCAACATAAGCTAACAATAATATTAAAAGCAGAAGGCAGCAAAGAAACACCGCTTTGAAAACAATGACAGTGACAAAATATCCTTGAAATTCTGTTCAATTTTCTTGTTGGCTCTAAAGCTGTGCAAGCATAAAACAACAACAACAACAAAACAAAACAAAATCCACAACAACAAAAATGTCACAAACCCGCTGTTACACAGAAATCCTAAATATATTTTCATCATTTAAAATAATAAAGTGAAAGATATAAAAGAATTGAGATAACTTAGAAAAATTAGATTAGTCATATAAGTAGAATAGAAATATACATTTAGAAAAACAATCTAATCATGTCTTGATAAATTGACGTATAAATTTAGAAAAACAATCTAATCATGTCTTGATAAATTGACGTATAAATTGGTTTCTATTGAACGTCTGAAGTAATGAAGTGTAATTGGGTTATCTCTTGATAATTCTGTTTATGTTCTTCAAGCATATACTGATGATGCTGGGTTTGTCTTTTTTGTTACAAAAAAATAAGTTCACATTTTTTCTTTGGAGGCATTTATTCCGAACGAGCTTTATAAAATGCCTTTTTTGATGTTTTTGGCGTTTTTGTTACAGACAGTTTGTACTTCAGAAAAGATAAATGTTTCTTTGACAAATGATTGCATATGCAACTCGTACACTAAACATCCAGTTTATTGCAGTGTTACAGAAGTAGCATGTGCCTTTGGGGCAATTAATTTTGTGACCTAAAGGAAAAAAAATATCCTAGAGATAAAACAAGGAATTGATGCTTATAGATAAAAAAGAGCGATTGCTTTTTAACCTTCTCGTAACTGAAATATCTTGGATGATTTCTATCAAAATCTTATAGTACCAACCAACAAATACATCTGCGATTTCTTTGAAAGGAGTAAACATATTTGATCATTATACTGTAACGTATACTTCGTTCCACTGTAATAACATATATCACCATTTTCTTCTATCATGACCTTGCGTAAAACGTACTGCACTTGGTTATCATATTAGGAGAAATTGCGATGCCACTTTTCTCGGAATTATTAGGGATTTCAATTTTGATCTAATTAATTCCTTTATTCTCTTCATTAAAGAGCACTTCTCTGATAAGCCTTACGTCTTCCACCAAATTGAGAAAAAATGTTCTGGCAATTTTCATTCTAATTTATTATCTACAGTTTCAAATTTTAGAAATACCACATGCTTTGCTGGATATTGGAATATCGCAATTCTAAATACTGTGATAACGTGGATCTTAAACTGTTTTTCTTCATATTGATATTTGAAAATGCTAATAAGATCATAAAGCTGACATATGCTTTAAACTTCTAATGCTCTTCAAAATTAGTAGCGTTTGTCAAGATAGCGTTTTATGTCACGCAACAAGCAATAAGATATATGTTTAATTATACACCTGTAAACAAGTTAAGCACCCCACCCCCTGATGTTGTACTGTGGTTTCTCCTTGAAATTAACATTGCTTGAAAAATGGTAAACTATGTACCATCAACACTGTTGCTTACATAACAAAGCAGAAACTGAACAGAAATATACAAACCAAAATCATTACATATTCAAGAGGTATCATTTTGTCCTATAAAGACGTCGGTTTAACTATTGAGCTACAATTTTCATTCACACATTTTTGTATGTTTTACAGTATCTTAGTTAAAATGTCATTTAGAGTCTCTTGATCATTTTTTCTACCTTAACTGGCCAATATCGGGTGAATTCTCCACGTCCACGGACTTCTTCGACACTACGTCTCATCCCATCGGTCAGACGTCAAACTTTGATGAATGGTCACTCGAAAGAGCTGCTTCCATTTCGGGCAAAGTTTGTGAAGGAGCGTCTATTTTCTGTATCCAACGCCAAAATAATTTCCCAGATCTGCTCCAGTTAATCAGATCCAGGCTTCTAGCTTGCAAAGGCAATATCTTACTTGTGTTTCGTTGGAAATAAGCCGCCACTGCCCTAGAACAGTTAGGTCTAGCCTTGTTGTCCATGTACATAGGCCTAGTGGGAATCAGATTCTCAAAATGAGGAAGAACTTCCGGCTCCGGAATGTCGTGAATGTAAGGTTTACCCGTAAGCTTGTCCTCTATTTTGACCAAATTCAGCTTATCGTCATGTGACATGCAACCCAATACCATGCCAAACATCCTCCGTAGGAACCGTTTGATGATTTTCGGTTTGAAAGCTGTGTTACTGTTGCGCTAGACACTTATTCGGTCATCGGTAACATGCAGTAAAAACCTGCTCTCATCCGACCAGTGCTTTCGTCGCTCTGTCTTATAATTCAAACATTGTATCGCAAAACAGCACCGCAAACGGGTTCTTTGATGCTTATCTGTGAACCAGCTAATAAAGTAGAAGTAGCCAAGTTGACGATCGACCGCTTTGAAAGACATCCCTCTCGAATGCATCCCGACAATTTTCCAGCTTATGTGTATTACAATCGATTTTGACTTATATTTATAACGAAAAAATTGTAAGATACAAATTCTTCAGCTGAAGAAGGAAGTTTGTCATTGGTTAAAAGTGTTTATGTCATGGCAGAACTCGTATTTGTTAGTTTAATTGCCTTTGAGAATAATGCAAAAATGATAACACTAATACAGTCATAGTTTTAACTATGAACAATTATACTAAATGGAATAGATATATAATAATAATATAACTTAAACTTAATTTATTTTACTGAAAATGATATTGACACATTAAGCATTTATCTCAACATTTTTTTTGTTTATAGCTCTAACTGTTGATGGACACAAAACATTCCATAACTAACTACGCGCGTTGAATGTTTGCCAATGTACGAAAACTATACTCTAATAGCGTATTAATTTTGTATTGTATCTATGCCGATCATCTTTTTTTTTAAAAAATATTTCTTGTTTTATCTTTGTGCTCCCGATATACTTTCTTCTAGATAATTACATTCACGTTTTAAAGCTGAACCGTGCAAAATATGCGATATACCCGAACATATTGAGTAACCATGTTATGCGTTCTTGTTTGTTTGTTTTGTTTGTTTGTTTTGCGAAAAGTACCGTGTACAATTATACAATTATTTTCACTGGGTATCAAAGCTCAAATCCTAATGACAGAGTACCATACTTGTTAAATGCAAAAAAAAAAGAAAAAAAAAGAAAGAAAGGGAAAAAAGTGTTAATATGATATGGACAGCAAAAAAACAACCACACTTTCTTTCACACTAAATCAACACTCTGTTATACAAAAACCCTATGCTTATTTTACTTATTTGAGTAGTCGTCATAAACTTCTCAGTATTATTCAGAGGAGTGATGAAATAAGATAAATGTCATTCAATGTCATGACTACTCAGACATTTCCTTTTTACTAAATGTGTGCACAGCCGCCATGTTTTTTTCTCAAAGGTTTGGTCAAAAATACGGGTTGTTCTTTTATCTAACTAACTTTGTTAGAATGCAAGTTTGATTTCTGTACAAAAAAAGAAAATGTATCGATGCTGTTTGACGTATTAAGCAGCTATTTCTAAGAACGTTACCAGCAAAACTCTTAATAAGAATAATTTGATTGCACTAGACTAGGTTCATATTTGCTCAATATGATTTAAAATTCTTTTACAGTTTTTATGTAAGATTTAATAGTCTGTCTGCATGGCATAGTGATTTTTTTCAGATCTGATTTAATAGGTCTATTGACATTTGGTTTTGATGATTAAAGTTTTTCATTAGCAAATAGGTTTGTTCCATGTAGGAACACTGCAGAAGTGAACAAGTACCAGTTTTGTTTCACTACAATTCTTTGATCGCTTTAAATGTCTAAATAGTTAGATACAATTGTTAACAAAGAAGACATTACTCGTAGGAAACGCAGATAAAAATATTTTTACGTTAAGCATTCGAGATATTACCGCTCAAAAAGAGAGGGCTTTGGTAGCTGTTTTCGTATTCAGATGTTTATTCCGGAGGTCAGACAGTATATATCGATAGCGAATATAAACAAGGGCATCGCGGAGCGACACCAAGACTCTCTGTTTTCTGTTTTATTCATCGGAAACCAAAGTACTATCCCATCCAAAAAAGCAAAATAAGGACATGAAAAAACAAAAGTACCTACTCAGCAAAGAAACAACAAAAATCTAACAAAAAGAGAACTGATTGTTTTTGCTTGGGGGCAGTATTTAAACATCCAAGAAAAAAATGTTTTTGCACGACGCCAACGACGACGACTCAGTGACCATAATAGCTCAACTTTTTAGCTCACCTGCTTTTGATATGCTGTTTTGTCCGTCGTCCGTCCGTCTGTCATCCAGAATTGACTTTAAACAACATCTCCTCCTATATCATTTGCAATTTAACTTTACAGGAATGATCCTTTTATAGTCCTCTTTCGAAGTGGTGTGCAAAATGGAATTACATGCAAAACAGGAAAACAGAAAAATCTGCTCGTCTGAAACCACAAGGCCTAGAGCTTACATATTTGGTTGAAAGCATCATCTAGTGGACTTCTACCAAAGTTATATAAATGATGGCTCCGGGGTCAGAATTGGTCCGAGCCCGGAGGATCACTTTATTTTACATGGACTTCTTTTGGAAAAATTTAAAAATATCTTCCAGTCAGAAGCCATAAGTCCTAGAGTTAGGATATTTGTTGTGTATTATTGTCTAGTGGACTTACCAAATTTATACAAATCATGGCCCGTGGATCATAATTGGCCCCGTCCGAATGGTCACTTGATCGTACATAGAGAGATATAGGATTTTTAAAAATCTTCTTGTCTGAAGCCACAATGCCTAGACCTTACAGATTTGGTTGATAATATCATCAAGTTGACGTCTATTAAAGTCATATAAATCATAGTTCTGGGGGAGGGAACAGAATTGGCCTGAGCCCAGGGGTCACTTGATTTTACATAGACTTATATAGGGAAAACTTAAAAAAAATCTTCTTGTCAGAAACCAACTGGCCTAGGATTTAGATAGTGGACCTCTGCCACGTTTATACAAATCATGGCCCCTGGATAAAAATTGGCCCCGCCCCAGTGGTCACTTGGTTTTACATTGAGTTATATAGGAAAATGTTTTAAAGACAGTGAAAAGCCTTGAGCTTGGATACATATGGTTCATCTCTTAGGTACCACCCCACCCCCACTCCCACTCCACCATCTGTTTGGTAGTTGCTTTTCAGGCGAGCAACCCATGACCCTATGGTCCTCTTGTTTCTTCGAAAACAGACGAGGTTTCAATTAACGGTTATATCTTAAATGTCAGCTTTAGGAACATTCAAGTCTTTTCTGCAAACCCATTGGATGCTGCATTTATGATTGTAGTATGAAAATAAATACTTTTGAAATTATTTGATTACTATAAAAAGGCTGCTTTTATTTTCTCAGAGTACTAGTTATTTTCAAAGTCTAGCATTACATTGGTTTTACTCATATAGAAAAATAAATGAACTGATAGGATAATGATCTAACTGTGTTTTATTCACTCTAAAACAATGTTTATATAAATTAATTAATATGTCTTTCTTTCGTATTCAAGTCCTATTTCATAAAAAAGCTTTTTTATTTATCCCCCCGCCTGATATTAGAAAAGGTCTTTGTCAATGCGTCCGTCCGTCCCAATTATTTCCTGAGCATATCTCCAAAAGTACTTGAGCGATTTTCTATTAAACTTCATACACTGAAGGAGCACATTGGGAGGAAGTGCAGTGTGTAAGAACAATAACTCTACTTTGCCTATTTTAGATTTTTTCCCTCTATCAAATTTACTTGAAAAACTTTGTCCGAAGCATAACTCTAAAAGTACTTGAGCAATTTTCTTCAAACTTTATACATTGACAGAGCACATTGGGAGGAAGTGCGATGTGCAAGAACAATAACTTTACCTTGCCTCCTTTAAGAGTTATTTTCCTTTATCAGATTTACTTGAAAAACTTTGTCCGAAGCATAACTTCAAAAGTACTTGAAGGATTTACTTCAAACTTAATTCACTGACAGAACACATTAGTAGAAAGTGCGATGTGTAAGAACAATAACTCTGCCTTGCCTACGTTTAAAGTTATCCCCCTTTATCAGATTTTCTTGAAAAACTTTTAACTGTACTGTGATTCTGATGACTTTTGGTATTTAATCACCTGAAGTGATAAGTGTGTCATAATTCATAATTGAAATATGATTTTAGTATCATTTTCAAACAAGTCACTGTTGAAGAGACGTCAATATATATTGTTACATAATTTTATGATGTTTCTTTTTAAAACGTTACGTTAAGGTCAAATAAAATAGTAATGCTCTGGCAGATACATGACTGTTTAACGGTGAATATGAGGCAATTACAGCATCGTAGGCAGAATGGTGTGGTATAAAATTAAACTGATACCATTTCTGTGGCTCACTATTTTTTCGTATCCAGAATTTATTCAACGTCTAGACAGGTTATTAATTGGTTATCATAGATAAGCTTTTAAGGCTATCTCAAACTTTGTGTGCTAATCAAAACTGTCTAAATTATGGCCAAGTCTGTGTTTAAATCATTTAGCGGTCAGAAGACTGCAAAACATACTTTTGCCGTTTCTATCAACGGTCGATTTTCAAAAAGGCACGTGAAATGCATTTCATAAACTTGATAAGTTAATTAAGGTTCCATTCATTTAATCTATGAAAACATTTTTTTCCTGTTGATATATTTATTATTTTAGAAAATTAGAAAATTTTAAATCAATTATATATTATCTGCTTATGTTGAAAATACGTGCTAAAAATTTATAAAAAAATGAACAAACGAATGAATGAATACATGGATGAATAAATAAAACAAACAAAATACAAAATCATATTGACTGTGCCTTTTTTCGAAGAAAGCAGGGTAAATATTTATTGTAGATATTGATATTCAGGCAAATAAAAATGACTTTTTAAGTTCATCACTGCAGACTGGAAAATGTGTTGATATAATATAAAAGAAATATTAAGGGCAAATATTTAAGCTTGACTTAATGTTTCAGATGTTCTACAAACATTGGGTGATATTAAGACATCCGGACAAAAGACTTTCTATTTTCTCTGGCAGATCCATGGCAAACTGAGCAATTCAGTTATAACAACCTTTATTACCAATTATAAATGCACATAATACCAAGATATTACCCACTGATTATTTGTGTGTTAAAAAGTTTATCCTCGGTAAATTCAACATATTTTTATGCGAATGTCTTTACATGAATGAATATATTTAAAGATAGATGCTGAAAACATAGTTAACGAGAATCGGGAATCATGTAAATTAGAAGCAATCAAGACTTTTAACACTTCCAGAAAGATATAACGAACATAAAGAATATAAATAAAACGGTTCTATAAGGTTACATGTCAGTGCAAATATTTTAAAAAACATTTTGGATCATGTTGTCTATTTAACAAGGATATGGATAATTAATGAAAAGTTCCGTTGAAATCATACTTCACAGTCTATTTAAGAGACTTCAAATTGCGCCCGGAAGTAATATTCGAAGCTGATGTGATGTCATTTCCGTTGTAATCAGAAGAGACTTCTACTTTTATTTAGATAATATCTCACGATATATCCTACTAAATTATGCTTAATTTCTTTCAATGTGCAGTCCTCTGATAATTCTATATTCACTAACCTAGTGAAAAAGAACAAATCAAAGTGCATTCATGATACCAAATATATTATGCATTATTCGGCAATATCTTAAAGATCTTGTTTTACTTGCAAAAATTAAATATTCTAAAATGATCAGATTTGCATAGATGGTACAAAGTTTCTTCGTAAAAGCATTTAAATTTAAAACAGACATTGACATTCGTGATATTTGCAATAAATTTTGACCTGCCTAGAGTCTAGTGACTCCCCAAGTTACCGCGGCTAATTTCCAACTAGTTGATGAATCATCAAATCTTTGGTGTTTTCTGCAGATTTGTAAAAGTATAGTTGTAATATGTAGGTAAAGCCTATTATATCACCCTAACCTTGTTTTTTGAAACAACATTAAAATTTTATTCCTATAGCTTCCGAAATATTTTCTACATATTTACATGTGTTGCCATTTTATAGGAGACAAATGGCTTAAAACGTCATTAGTTAACTAATTTGATTTTGCTTACTGTTATTACAGATTATTTTATATTCAGTGCCACCTCCCTTGTCATTTCTCCAATGAAGAAAGGTAATATTAAACAAAATTTCTGATTGTTGCAGAAGTACAGTGAAACTGTTTTTAATGTCGTCTGAGCTTGTTTTAGTAAAAATATTAAAATTCATTATGGCTGTTTAAATTTAATACTACATAGACTGTTTAGCACCCTAAATAACTACAGTCACAAATTTCTTTAGACAAAATTTTAATTAACAGCCTTAATCGATACGTGGCGTCAGACAGTTAGAAAAGTGATTTACAGTGTAACTATTATACTATCAGCAATTATCTGTCCTTTGTAGGAAAATGTCTGGAAATTTTAATTTAATAATTCGTTTAATAACTTAGTCGACTTCATCCTCATTTACGCCGAAACTAATCGCCATTTGTACGAGACATACTCTTTAATGGTAATATTAAACAGATACTAAATAAATCGTCTGGTGGTTTGATGAAAAGAATAAAAGGAATACAACTACCCTTCTTGCATCTTTCTTGAAATTGCTTTCGGCTTTCTGAATAAAGCAGTGTCTCGGTTGTTTATAAACTGTGTATTGTTATTCGTCTGCCTGACAATTGCTTGCACAGGAAGTGCGTCAAACAGACTACCGTTAGTTTTTAAAGAAATACGATTCCATTTTTGTTTCATTTCTTTCTCGAACTACAGTCGTTTACAGATACTAGAGCAGTTACAAAGCATTTTACATAAAAACATTAGCTTTTCAGAAACGAACCAATGAGTAAACATAAAATGCTCGTTAGCAGTAAGACACCGATTTAGCAAACATGGCAAAAAGTGTTTTAAGTGATCAAGAAAATGTAAATTTGTTATTTTATCAATTCTCTTGATAATAAATACAGTATCACTTACAAACTGAAATCTATTCTGAAATAACATAATAAACCTTTATGTAACAACTATGCCTGTAACAAATTTTTCAAAATTTCGATCGGCTGAATATATTATACAACCCCCAGATCCTAACTTCTTTAACAGTTTAACTTGCTGTGGTCATTTGGGTTAACACAGTTATTGAAATTAAATATTTATTCTGCTCTATGACTTTTCCCTGGGTTTAAACCAGTACTCACGTCGAAAGTGTACAATGTTGAGAGGCACTGAAGGAGCTCAATCCTAATTGAATTCGAAAGAGATTCGGATCGGGAGTTTATCACCCCTTCTACTACCCCTCCACGAAGCTTATACGCTCTTTACAGTACTTTTACACTTGCTTGATCGTTTTTTTCTCTCCAGCAAAATAAGGCTGTTTAAATTGATATGATTTCAAACCCCTACAAACCTCAGTAAAGCACTTTAACGTCAATCTATGAACGAATTAATTTCATTAAATCTTCTGGTTTACTTGTAATTCCAAATCATCTTCAGGCTTGGGGTCAAATTCATATTTATTCACAACTGTTATTATCAAGATAAATAAAGATAAGTGCTTTTTTGTGGAAATTACTGGAAGTCATTTAAGATTCTGCAAACACATATGTAAAGTTTGAACAGACTGGCAAACCAATTCACATAAACCACAAAAGCGCTACTCGGTTACTCCAAATATAAATAAAATCATTAAAATAAACAGAATTTATAGTAAAAAAAATAGATAAAAAATGAAGTCAAAAGGTAACTACATGTTATCATTAAGAGAAAACGGTGTTGTTGTTGTCCTACTGCTACTCAAGTACTATCACAATTTGATATATTCTTCATTGTTTTCATGCAAACTTTTACTCTTTTTGCAACAGTACCATATTACATTTAATTCTGGAATAACTATGAACAAACATTGAAAATGAACACGAACGTATACACACTACGACATATTCTAGTACGTTTTATAACTGACTGGACAATTTTCTCAAAATCTGAAATATGTCATTACACTTGACAATTTTCTCAAAATCTGCAATATGTCATTACACTTGACAATTTATGTATTCAAATAGTCAGAAAAAGATCCATACAAATAGTCATAGGTGTCAACCTTTCTCTTAATCATGAATCGCCATCCTGAATCACCGCACTTATCATACATCTACAGTCAAAGCAATTCTACATTGTTAGGTTTTTTGTCAATACAGAAACGACCATCTCAAATGGTATTGTATCTGTTGTAAACCTTCAGTAAAGGCAACACGTCCTTGTATGAAACAGGGATACCACAAAGAGCAAACATTTTGCAGATCAAAGGAACATGTAAGGTTTTTTGTTTATGTACTTCTTCTTGCTGGAATCGTAATAAACTTCAAGTTTTAAGTAATATCTTGAAAAGTAAGTCTAGATTATTACAAATCTGGTAAGATTTATATTAACAATTACACAAAAAGTAGTCTCATCTGCAAATATGGAAAGCAGGTTTACAGTCCTTGAGTCGTATTCTTAAAGCATCTATTAATTTTGTTATTCTTGACAGTGTGGGGTATATATTGTTTGAAAATTTTCGCATTTATTCAATATAGCTGCTAACTGATTAAAAATGTTCGACTACAGTCAAACTTTGCTAAGAAAAACCTAAGTTGATCTTTTCTCCTGCAACTATAACACTATCTTGAAGTTTCAAATCAGTATCATAAATGGTCAATAATGATTCGAAAATGTCACAGACAACATTGAAATTTACAATAACGCAAATGGCAATAACTTTGCAAATTTAAAAATAGGGTAAAGATTCTTCAAATATACACTTCTTCTACTCCATTTAACTATTTCAAAAAAATAAAGTCAAACATTTAAGGGTCACAGAGTAACAGTCCTGTCCAAACTTTATTTATAAATGATAACAAACATTTACTTTGGAAATAGACATAGTACAGATATAGGCCCATTCGGAACACCTCGGGCGACTTCAATAAGTCACCTCGGAAATAATGCGGTAGGCTCCATATTGGACTATTTTATAATACAGGTGGTGTCTGCTAGATAGAAAACATTTGTTAAAGTCTCTACCTGTTTATACTTTAAATTAACATTAATTTTCATTTTTTTCTAATGCATAAGACAAACACTGCTTGTGTTCTGCCATGTTTGTTTATATTTTTATTAAAGCTGTGGCGAATTACCATTTGGTGTATTCATACACTTACATACGAGGTCTTTATACGAAGTTGTCGGAAAAGGCCGAGTTGTTACGATTGATATAGGCCATGCTGCCTGCATCTTAACTTCATCTGATAACCTTTAAAGTTTCAAGTCAATACAACTAAAGGTTAGAAAACTTTGATCAGGAAATACGTTAAGAAAAATTAACCATGAGCAATAACTGTGCAAACAGCCATAATGAATGAGTAATGGTTGTTTCGCTCTAGACTTCATGCCATTTAACATTTCCGTCTAATATGAAAGTCAAATCCGGTAAATGTTACATTATTACACTGGACAAATAAGGATTATAGATGGATGGACGAAACACGGATGCACGTACGCCCGCACATTATCATCGCCTTTTCGATAGTGGTTTAAGTAGTTTGCAGAGGTGGTGAGGATTTTTTATGCCCTGCTTTTAGGTAAGGTTATTTTAGAAACAAAGATTTGTTAAAGTTACATGTAATCATGTTAATAAAGGCTAGACAGATATCAGATAACATTTGACTTGCACTATTGCTGTGTCCTCTCATAGTCTTGCATAGTGTTGAAACAATGATACCTAGAGTTATTCTGTGTCTGTTTCCGTAAATAATCTTCATCCTGTGACATTGTTTTTCCATACTTTCTAAAAGCTGTTATTTTAGAATTTTTTTCAGTTATGGCAAACAAATTCATTTGTAACTTAGCTAGAAATTTGGCACTGTTAAATGTTGCTAGCGTTTTACTTCCGTGCTCTTGTTAGCACAGAATAGCAAGCAGTGAAACAGTGGTATTTCATTTGCATCCTGATTTTTTTCTGACAACCTGATGTGCCCGTTTGAAGAAAAGCTTTTTGGATTATATCAGTGAGCTGATTTCTTAAAGAATTAAGTCTAAATAAACATTAAATCTCTTTTGTAATAATAATCTTGTAAAAATTAAAGAATAATAACATGTCCTTTAGTCATTTTTTACATTCTCAAACGTTCTTTGCGATAGCACCTTGTCCTTTACATTGCCGGAGCATCGCACTTTAAAGATGAGATAATATAATTACTGATGAAGTAATTTCCGTCGTAATTTACAGAAAATTCTATTTCCTTTTTCATGTCATTGCTTATTTAATGCTGCTCCTCGACAGACCTGCTCTGAAAACTGATTATCCATAGTCTAAATCAGTTAAGATATGTTTCTGGAGTGCATTTAGCCCACTTTTGATTACAAAGAAATCTGTGATAGAAGCAACAACATTTTTTGCTTTGATGGACGTCTTTCTCTGGGTGGAAGGATAGCCACTACGTTTTGGGACTTTTGGGCTAAATTCATCCAGTTTCAAACTGAATGAAGTGGTATGAATGATTGCAAATATTATTTGCTAAGATTTAAGACTACCAGGCATGGCGAAAACGTATAACGTAACTTTACAAGTTTTTTTCTCAGCCAATAATTATAAAATTAGAACAAGGGACAATTGGCCCAAAGCGCTTACCAGAGGGCGGACTGTTATTTGTGTGAAAGCGGAGAAAGCTAGTGTTGATTACAAGAATTTGAAAAATGTTGGTCACTAGACCATCTTTCATGCAAAATCTATTTTTTAATATTTACTATATACATTGTCCAAATTTCAAAGCTGTATATCAAACAAAAAATAGGTCACTAGGTCAAAACTATTGTCATCTAATATCAGAGTTCAATTCGACACCTGAAACTGTGCACATGGTCCAAATTTCATAGCTGTACGTAAAAAACAAGAAAGTAGGTCACTAGGTCAGAATCTAGGTCAGCTGATATCTAAGTTCATATGTACATCTGAAACTATGCACATGGTCCAAATTTCATAGCTGTTTATCAAATAACAAAAAAGTAGGTCACTAGGTCAAAATTTAGGTCATCTAATATCAAAGTTCAATTCTATTAACGGGAACTGTACGTTCATACACATAAAAGTATTTCATACACTTATTCATGTTTTTTTTTTCTTTTTTTCCTTTTTTTTACTTAAAAAACGTCGAATTTGCCAGATTATTGTTCCAAATCTTCAGCAAAAACGGCAAACATGTCAGAATTAATTAGTTGTTTCCCGAAAGGCTTCACTCGCGTGATAACTCGCAGTAATAACAGGATATCAATTTGATAAATTCTTGTTGGCTCCTTGTAATTTTTTTTATTTATGGTTTTAGGCATTGCTTGAAATTATAATTAACCAATAGACTTATCCGAAGGATAAACAAGAGAGCATGCGGTATAGTCTGCTGTAAACATAACAAATGCTGCTACTGAAGACTTGTCAAATATGATGAGAAAGCCTGAAAATGTGTTCAGGATATAACTTTTAAACATATCCATGCAAAGCGTAGCATATATTCGTGATGAATGGATAACTTATTCAGAAAACAATAATAAGTTGAGCTGTTAATGCGAAATCAACTATTGACACCCTCAGCAAAAACATCGTAATTGCTTCGTATATATTTGCTATTTTAATGATTATACCACTTCAAATTTTCACTAGCTATGTATATATTTATAAAGTGATGTTTTATTTTCAGATTTTAAATCGATTTTAAGATCGTCGTAGACAGTTTCTTTCTCACAAAATGGTTATTAGCTAATCGCGTTCCCCATATTTGCACTAATCACAGCTTTAGTAATTCATTCCATTAAGCAAGGCGAAATTCATATTATTTATTTCCATGGTATCTGCATTGCCTATAGAATGTCTTGAACTTTGACAATAATTTTCCCTTAAATTACTCTTGAATACAAAAGCTCAATTCTGTTTGTCCTTGTGAAGAAAATTTCCATTCTTAGGAAATCAAGAACAAATGTACATATATTATAGATTAGTTTGGATATTTTCTTTTAGTGGAGTAGGACAACTAAATTAACCTTTGCATTGATTTCGTTCTTTTGCAACACGAGCTAAAACCCATCTGGATAATGTAGGTGCTGAATATGTCTTTTAGCAATAGGACTTCGGTTGTCTTTGCATAAACAAATCAAGCTGTTGTCTTTTGAAGAATAATAGTAAATAATAGTTCAAACGAGATGAAACAGAGCTGAATTGAATTCTAGTTTGATTTACTCGTATAACGACAGAACTGGGGTAATAACATATTAAATTTTAGCGTTTGGTATTGCACTAAATATTCAGCCAACGCAGCAGTTGCAACTGATCAAAGAATAAAGCTATTACATTGCAAAACAAATCAGTCAAATGAGAAACGCAAATGTAGATGAGTTACTGGATTCATGCCTTTAGATATTCCCTGTATTTTTCAAATATAGTTAAAAAATTTTTAAGCATTACGCATTTGCCTGTATGTTTGTTTTGTTGAAATAGGCTTAGTTAATATTTTTATAGCTAATATTCAATATTATTTACTTTTAATTGCACTTCAAGTAATAAAAAGGTCGTAAAGGTGTCTGAAAGGTGAAATATAAAATTTAACCTAAAATCCTCTTTACTCGTTCTCTGACTTCAGCTTCAGTTTTTTTCTGCTATTATATTACAGGATTATCTTTGTCATCTGTGGACAAGCACTATATGAATTTTGTTTTAATATTCATCTAATGGTGTACTAACTCAGTTCGATGTTGTTCGGATGTTTAGTGAAGACAATCTCAGTGACCTTTCCTTGTTCACAACTGGGCAGTATAATAATGTTACCGTTTAATTATTTTGAAATTAATTTGAAACACACTTTGTTTTTCCGAGTGTCTTGCTAAAGAATATGTTGTTATTTCGTGGCATTGTGACATCAATACCTTAAGACAGGAAAGTTTAATTGATATATTTTGTACTTCAGGTATAGCGTTTAATAAAGATAAAGATTTATTCTTACTTTCCAATCCAACAGTGCAATATGTTACATATCAAAATGTCATTTGGTAAAACAATGCACAGCTGTAATCAAGTAGAATACGCAGTGGTCTTTAAATTTTAAGACTTTATTTTTGGTATTTTAGTCTTATCCGTGGAAAGGACTGCCTGATATACTTTTAAATACATTTTTGGAAGGTTATGGTAGTTGTAGTACACTTATATTATTACTAAATATCACGCATAAACAAAATTGTTTTTTTGTATAGTGTGTAAATTATACATTAAATACATCAATATTAAAGTCAAAGATTGTTTTAACTATGCAATTATTTATTATCTTGTCCTTTCCCACTATCTATCAGCTGAGATAAGGGAAATGTATCCCCAGATTTATTTTATATCATTCTGTCTTTTGAGTTGAGTTGAGATGGGGGAAATGCTACCCTGTCTACTAGCTGAAATGGGATAATGTTCCCCTAATTATTTCTTCCAAGAAAAAGGTAAAAAGTATTTTTATTATTATTATATGGAAGGCTTTTTTAAAAAAAAAATGTTCTTTTTAAAATATATTTATATGCAGGTATACATACAGTGTAGTCTGGTAAACCTTAAACTTGTGAAAGTTGTAGAATATATCTTGCTTATGTTATTTTTGAGAAAACACACAGACGCCCTTTTTTATCAAGTACACTGATAAAACGCGATTGATAAGAAAGAAAGACAGAAAAGAAATACACAAATTACTTCTTGAACGATTTAACTGCGCTCTTATCTTCTCAGAATATTGCGTGGTACTTTAACGAAGGAGTTGAGAAGAGTCCGTTTCGAGATAAGTTAATTGCCCCGCAATAAAATCAGTGCAAAAGGGTAATATTTTAAAAGGTTAAAAATACAGCATCATTTAATATATGCTTTTTTTACAGAAATATTAAAAGATTAAGACTTTCAAGAGTTGAATCTAGAAAAACTGCTTCAGAAATCAGTAAAGAAAGGAATTTTTCAGACTACCTTTATTTGAATTGTTAACTTGTTTTCAACTCCCTTACATTTCCCAGGCAACATTCCTTGTTTGAAATTGTTATGACGTTTATCTTTTATTTCTTACATTTGAGGTCAATTTGTTAGGGTAAACTCTACATGGCAAAAAGAAATTCTAAAAGAGATTGTAACTTGAAGTACAAGAAATTCATTGTTACCACATTGCGCAGTGTCAGAAAGTTATTATGCAAAAAAATCAAATCTCTGTACCTGTAAAAACCTAACTCGACGCCCTCTAGTCATATGCCAAGCTCCAGTTTAATCCAGTTGCATTCAGTATTGTGCTTTCGGAACTTGCTATAGAGTGACTTCATTGTGTAAAGAGAAAACGATTTTAAGATATATTTTATTCTATGAATACTATTTGTTTCATATGTTTAGTTGAAAACTAGTAAAACGGGGTTAGAAGTTTCGTGTTTGAAGATCTCAAAGATGCTGTCAGGGAGTTGATATCAAATTCAAACCTAACGAAACCTTCATGCATTAGTAAATAAATTTCAGCACTTGTGACATTTACGGAGGGACCAGTCTAGAATTATTACTGCATATTTTAATTTTGACTATTTTCTATATTCGACAGTATAACAAAAGTACAAATGAGTCTTTGTTTTCCCGAAGTGTGCGCAATTTTATGCCCAGAATTCATGATTAACAGACGTCGGTAGTTTTATTTTTTATCACACAGTGTTAAGTGTTTGAAATAGCATGATGTTTTGACAAATTAAACATAAGTCACGAAGCAATTTGCTATAGGGCAAAAAAGTAAGAAGAAATGAACAGTAAACGGTTTCGTCCTCAATTTGTCTGACCTATGTTTGAAAGTTTGTAAACAAAAATAGGCAGCTAAAATGTAAAAGCTTCAATCAGGTTGCCTTGCGGTATTCGCATGAGAATTTCGTGCAAAGAATTTTGAAATGTACTCAAAATAACATCGGTTTGTTTTAAACCCTGACAATATTTATAAAATATGGTGAACATACAGCGATCTTTTGTCAGACGTCAGTATTTTGGCCACTGTGCATTTTTTTTGTAATTGCATCTTCAACATGTGTAAAACATTGCAATATTAAAAAAGAATTAAGATAATGACAGCTCCTTCAAAGGTTGGATAATCGATTATAATTAAAGATCTTTTATTTCTATGATGATGCTAGAAATTGCATTAAAACATTTTCACGAAAAGATTTTTAATAACATACCTATTTTCGGCAAGTGACACCTATATTCTAAATTAAGAAATTACTATACTTGCAAAATAAAACAAGAAGGCCCTGGAAACAATCAACAATTTAAAAACAAATTATTTTCAAATAAGAACGTTGTGAGTATGCAACACTCCAATATTAATCAAACAAGAGTATATGCAGAACGTATAACATATATTTAATTTCATTTTAAAGGTTTCATATAATGGTAAGTACAGGCGTCATTTGCATCACTGTTACAGTTGCACTGCTGAGATTCCTATGAAAAAAAAAGATAATTATAGTATCTCAGAAATGGTGCGTATGTGAACTGGCAAGCAGACCTAAGATACATCCATTGTCATAAATATTTTTACAAGTTACGTAAACAGCCGACATAAAGCAAAACCTAATCATATTAGTTTTCTAGTTCTTTACTGCATTTCCGTTATATACGTGAATAATATTTTTCCTCTTTGTTATGTACAAACATATATGACAGTTTCTGCAAGTAAATGCAATAGCCATCTACATTTTTCGTCATATATTTGATATATTCATCGATGTGTTCAATGTTTACTACTCTAACTACCGGTTTGTCGGCTGCGTGTGTTCTCTAATTGGTAGTCTTGGCTGCAAAACGTATGTCTTTTTGCTCTCCTTCTAGAACTCTTCAAAGAACATGAACTAATCCTTTGAGAGAACGTTGCATCAATTTCTTGATGCTATTTTATGATGCTTGTCTGAGAGGGAATATAAAACTGTCTTTGTATTTGTTACAAATAAATATATAATTGGATTTTATGGGTATGCACATATATACATTTTATTCTGCTTGCTGTACAAACTCGATTGCAGTTGATACATGTACACAAAATAGTCCGTCTTCATGCGACGGAAGTAAATATATTTTGATCAGGGTCTAACTGATCAGTCTGACTGATGTTTACGTTATCGATATAGTAAATCATTTTCTTAGCCAGAAGTTTGAACATTATCGTTACTAAGTAACGTTTTCAAAGTGTCAATATATTTGTTACTCGTTTGATTTGCTTTAGGATATTATCACGAAAATTTGCTTTACATTTCATTTGAGGAAATGAAAAATACTCTAATTACACTCAATCCTACCGAGATGCATGTCATGCTTTTGCTTAAGGCTCATAAGATTTTAACACACATACTCTCGAACACTGTAGAACGAAGTATACAAAACTATGGAATATAACCTGATTTCGAGTAAAGAGTATACCGTTTATATGCAAATATTAGCGTAACTAGAGACTAGTCTGGTTCCCAGCGTCTTTTCCACTAAAACAGTACAGAGTGCCAGGGACAGGTAATCCTGACTTAATTGGAGACATGCAAATTCAAGAAATAGAAACGCTCTAATTTGAAACTTGCGTTTCTTCAAATTATGCAATAATTCAGATTGATGGAATTCCTTGTTTATTTGACGAAGGCAATAACATCGAGGTTGTTGATCGTGCTTTTTTAAAATGTTTGTGTTTTAATAATGTAATTATGATTGACTAAAGCCTGACTTAATATAGTTATGAATTTATCTGTATCTCGATGGCTTTGTTAAACAAAATTGAATATTATGAAAAGAAATTTGCAGGTAACAAATAATGATGAAATCAAAATAAACTGCAGAATATCTATAGAAATACATGCTACAAAAGAAATCTAAAATCGCAGATAAACCATACAGATTTAAGAAAAGATGTCGTTGAAAGAGTACAACGATATTCCTTTGCACTAGATCTGCCCGTGTTTTGCTTAAGGACAAAAGCCTTATAACAATAAAAAGGTGACAATTGCCTTTGATGAATAAACAGAAACTTACATCTGATGTGATACTAGAATGTTCTTAAATATGACGTGTAAACTATTCTTTTATTTGGAAGATGTGGAAATGAGTGCAAAAGCAAATGCTTTAGAAATTTTCTAACATGAAAGCCGAGACAATGAAACGTTATACATGGAAAAAATCAATTTCAACAAAGAAGTATGTTCATTAACTTTTAATATCTATTTTTCAATCGATTTGACATGATATTTACAAAACTTATAATTTGTTAGTGAACGAAAAATAACCAAACAAACATAATATCTGATAAGAAGAATGTTGTCAAAATAAAGGTACTGCCACTATTTTGTAAAAGTGCAGTCACATTTTTATGTAGATATTTTTCTGTATGAATGCTTTCTCCCTAACACATGAATTGTGATCGTCGGTCAACAAAAACTTCAAAACTTATCTTGAAACCCGTAAAGTAACTTAGTCCTTTTTGCTAACCTACATTCTACTTCAGTAATTCAAAAGAAGTCTGATGAAATTGTTAACACGTTTTCCGTGATAACTATCTATTAAAATAGCTGATTTTTTCATGAGTTCAAATTGCCATTCTTTAGAACTGTTTTTGTTTTCCATTATTGTGCTTTTTTAAATGTCAATTTTGGTTGTTTAGTCAAATATATTTAAAAAGAAACTCGAAAGGGAGTCACTTTGCACGAAAAGAGTTTTAGACTGGCAGAATGAATAGAGATTTGAATGCTTTCAAAATAAAGTTATTTGGTCTAAGAAGTAGAGCGAAGCTTTTGCGTTTAACAACATTTACGTTGAAATAATATTTCAGTTTTCTTCTCAAAATCAGATAATTGAGATAAGAAGTTTCTCGAAATAAGCAGAGTTAAGAGTTGAATCGAAAACCAAGTTTGTTTAAGCCTCATACGCTAACAGACAACAAACAGCTATTCAATATACTTACAGGCAGGAATTATTGCTAAATCAAATACAAACCGTTCTTTATTTTATCAGATATAGCTATTTGGTTTTGTCGTTGACTGGAGCACAATACCAAAACTTGTCAACAGACAAGATCAGTTCCTTCAGAACGTCGTTTCTAATTTCGAAAATTCAAGTGAAATTGTCATTTTAGCACAAACTGTTGTGCCGTATTTATAAAACGTAATGACGTTTTTATTTATATTTGTTCAGCTTCGAAATTACTTCACGTTATATTATTTTTTTTGCAAATTAAGAGTACTACTGTTTTGCCTAATGAAAATATCAACAAAACTGTAACAGAACACCTTTTCGCAATTATTTGTTTTTAGACATTTTAGAGTTGCTTCGTTTAGCTGTTAAACTTAATATTTATTGTCTTATCGCTAACTTTGTGACATTATATCTGCCATTCTCCCTCGTGTATTTACAACAGAATAGATAAATTACTAAACTAATCTGCCACGCTGAAACTGCTGACTGACAATAATAATTATGTTTTGTTTTTGTTTTTGTTTTTGCATCATGATCAACAACATTGTGTATTTCAGAATATACATTTCTGGGCCTGTCCGCTGTGGCTGCCTTCATGCTTTGCATTTCTGACTGCGAATCCGATTGGGATTACATGACCGTATTTGTTGAAACGGACGTTAAACCAGGTTTCACCGACAATATTCTAATCTTTATGGACATGGCAGAGCACGGTAAGTCATTTTTATTATCATACCAAGCACTGTTACCAATAACATTTTCCTTTCAAATATAATTTACCATCTTTTTCGAAGATCATACCAGTTTTATGGTTATCTTGACCTTTAAATGTTTCTCGAACTCTAATGTTTTCCGCCTGCAATGCTATCTTATCAAAAATGAAATTCATACGAACCAGCTACAGAGATAAGCATAAATATATTTTTTAAGAAAGAAGTAGTAAAAACAGATAAAGTTACTCTTACTTTTAGTTTCAATAATTGTTGATATGATCTTGCCAGCATTTACCCACTATTACCAGTCTAGATAAAACTGTAATCTATTCGTACATAAAAATGAAAATATCTGCGGATGATGTCTGCTATCTTGTATAAATATTTCGAACCAAAACAGTAGAACTTGTCAGTTACACGCTTAACATATTATCTGGATTTTTTCTTTTTCTTTTCAAGAAGAAAATAAAAAAAATATTTTTTTTTAACAAACGTATCTTGTGAAACAGAAAGAGGAAGTTAAGAGCATCATATCTGTAAACATGTAATTAATACTTCAACGATGAACGGAACTTATAACATGACTGATAACGAAATTAATATACATTGAAATTTTCAGTGCATGAAACGGAACACTTCATGAAACATGTACTGTATTTACATATATATTTTTCATAGGCAGTTTCAGTATCAACAAGCCTAATATTTGGCTGCGTCTTATAAATCGCATATTTGAACGAACTGCTGAGTCACATGGAACGTCTAGCCTACTTTGAAGTAACGTCGTGTTCATTCAAGTTCGTCCTGTCCATTTACAGGTTTATGTAAAGTATACAGTTCGTTTTTGAGCACGTTTTAGACAGTGTATTTCAGATAATCTATTTCATACATGTCTACTTTGCGCTGTACATGCAGAAGTTTTGTTGTTCTGTTCTTTTAATAGTTGTTTAATATATGCATGTTGAGACAATATGTTTTATGTGAACTGTCGATTTAATAACATTTATGCAGTTTCCATTAATGATACTTCGTATGGATACAACGATATATTTGCTGCCAATCCCAACCCGCTATTTAGTGACAAAGTTTAATTTTGTTTGGTAAGTAGTTTTGCTTTACTGTTTTCAGTTCAATCTGTCTTTATTATTTATCTTCCATTTTATAGTTATTTCATGCTCATTTACGTTGTTGTCGTAGCAGTCTTTCCATACGAAAAACAATTGTCTGGCTATCTTGCTCTACGAATTAAATGCATCCGCAGAATCTGTCAAATTTTGTCTCATCCAATTTTTAGCAATTCTCCAAAGACGTGATCTGGATTGTTACTTTCCAACAGTCTCTGGAATATCATAATTAAGATGAACATTTCTATTTTAAACACAGACATACGTAAGCTCATGGCGATCTTCTATGATTGGTCTATGTCCGTTAACTATCGGGATCCGTTGTCTGTCAACTTTTTTACGTGACATCACTGGCTGGAAATAAAACATTGTTATAGATATTACTTGATAAAGCACTACCAAAGTTTTTTTTAAAAGAATTTCATACCACGCAGAACTCTTGTTGATATGGCAAAACTGGTTAAGAAGTCTTTCTGAAACTACAGGAGGTTTTTTTCAAATGTCACTTGGATCACGTCAGTTGTGTCACTTTCAGCGTAATCACAGGGTTAGACATACCTTCCCAAGAATAAATACAGAATTTCTTTGTCAAAATCAGCAAGGCTATAATATCGGTAAACGTTTATTCTTACGATGGAAGTACTCCACCCTTGGAACTGCGTGTCTTCGATTTATATTAACATGATTGTGCTTGAATCAGTGTGTTCCGTTAAACTTTTTCCAATTCAGGTAAAATATGACTTCCATCCAACACCGCCTCTCCTTACTATGTAATCATTGCGTTTAGAAAAAGCTATAATGGAGTTATTTGTCTTCTGCGACTAAAAATGATAAAAAATATTACAGAACAGTTAGATAGTATCCCTCTGATTGTTCACGTACTCTCAGAAACAAAAGTGTATTGGTGAATAGTTTCCTTTTAAATGAGCAAAATATGTGACATGATTCAGTACGAGTATTTATTCCGGCTATCAAGACTTTATATAGTATTCTTAAATGTTTTCCGTTTGGTGTTGACAAAATAATAAGTAACATAAAAACGAAAAATTATAAAAAAATAAGACATTTTTATCCTAGAATAGGAACTAAGTAATATAAATGTAACCTAAGTAATATAAATGTAACCTAAGTAATATAAATGTTACCTAAATAATGAAGGATTTACATGATATATTTTAACACAGATTTTGCTTTAATGTTCAGATTTCTAGTACTTCAAAAGAACTTTTCGTTTGATTTTTGTTTTAGTTTTCACCGTCCAGTATGAAATTAAATTTTGTAGAATTAATATCAGTCCCCTGTCAGATGGATTTGTTAATACCGTTAAAGGGTAGCTAAAGATCAGTTTTGATAAAGCAAAAGTTTTGATTACTCTAACATTTCCTAAAAGAGGTCATTTTCGGTGTTCCCATTGTTTAAAGCGACTGACTCCCAGAATTTTGCTGATTTTTTTTTTCTTTAAAATTTAAGAGATTTAATATACTATGGAAAAAAACATAATATTATGCTTCTATACACCATGAAAACTGAAAACAAATTTTGACTTAACCAGGATTTGAACCCACGACCTTTCGGTCAGTAAAATAATGAGCGACGATCTAGACCACTGAGCCACAGCGCCTACTTGTAAAGAAGTGTCAAATTAATCTTATAACTAAAGTATCTACCCCGTGACTAACGGGGTAATTTGTTTTACCGATAACAACTGTAAAACTGTATATTTTGATGTTTTTCTGTATCAAAAAATGAATCGGTAAGTTAGTTTAAACACTCCAACGTTTAGACACCACACCAAGTCCTGGGAGCTAAAGTGTAACAGACCATTTAACAAATCAAATTGTCACGGTTAATCACTAGCAATGAGGTGTTAATTTCTCTCTCTCTTGGCATTTGGTCAGTTGGTAATTTCTGCAGGAATTCTGAGGGTTCAGGTAAAGTGTTATATAACAGGAGTTCAGTTACAGTAAGGTTTTCAGTTTTGCAACATGAAGCAGGAATATTACAAATTAAGCAATTGGAAAGTGATCAAATCATTTAACTATTATTCATTCTATTTGCAGTCTGAAAATATTTATCATGCAGATTTGATTGTATAAAACACTGCAAAGGTTGATTGTTATTTTAATAAGCAAGATAAAACAAGACATGCCCACAGGCAGAATGTCGAGCCTGCTCGTCTTAATTCAAACCTGAACCTATAAGCTTCAGATCAAGGAGAAAGATGTATACATAGCAAGATACAGTGCGGACAAAGAAATTTTGATATTTCTATTTGACCTTTGACCTCTTGTGATCTTGACTTTCATTTTGCGCAAGACAACTCAACTCACCATGGAAAACATTTGTTATAAGTTATATTAAAATCCATCCATGTATATAGAAGTTATACTCGCAAATGAATGTTTAATTTTGTTATTTGACCTTTGACCCTGAAGTAAGACCTTGACCTTTACCACAGACACCTAAATTGTTCGTGCAACACTCCGCCTCACTATGGAGAACATTTGTCCCAAGTTATATTAAAATCCCGCCATGCATGTAGAAGTTACGTTCCGGACACGAGTTTTGAGCCGACCCTCCAAGTGCGACCTTGACCTTTGAGCGGCCGACCTGGGTTTTGCGTGTGACACACCACCCCATCATGGTGAACATTTGTATCAAACAATTTTGTAATCCTTCAAAGAATGAGCAATATATAGACCGGACCAATCAGGACCGACGCACGGACGCACATACACCAAACTATACGCCAATAGTGGCGACTAAGTCGAGCGCACCGCAAGCGGGCTTGACAAAATATTAATTGTAGACAATGTTGTATTTTGACCATTACATTTGCATATCTGACACCACAATGTTTTCAATAATTCTTTTAAGTTATATGTATCTTATTATAAAGAAATATTTAAGACAAAGACACACATTTGACCATTTACTTCATGAATACACCTAAAATCACATAGCCGACCAGTGTAGATCCAGATCAGCCAGAACAGAAGATCTCCATTGTTCGATTCTTGGCCCGAAATAATCAAATGAATCTAAATACGAGCAGTGTAGATCCTGATCAGACTGCATGGATGTGAGGGCTTGTCGGGATCTAAACTGACCGTACATCAGATGTAAGCTGTATATGTGGAGTAAAAGGTTAACAATTTAAAATTTCTTTGGTTTCCTACAAGTCTCGTGGAAAGGTCCAAAGGGCGGGTCTAAACTTTGTGCCTACTCTGAGTCAAAGAAGTGTTAATCGATTTTGGATTCAGTCCGAACTTAGCAGTTTCTCAATTCTTTTTTTTAATTATTGCAAATTGAAATTACAGGTGATGATTCTGCATTATTATGAAGTTCACCAGTCTCTTTAATGTAAAGCAAGTAGATAATACATAGAACAGATACATTCCTTTTGAACAACTCTATTCATTTTCATTTATACAGAGATTTCAAATTCTTACTTATAAGAATTGGTATCACTTTTTTCTTACTCTTAAACCCCTTTAACAGTTTTTATCAGTTTTGTATCTCAATACATGTTGTTATCAGTTATTTCAGAAAACCTGGCCATCAATGAGGTAATAAAACCATTACCACCCTGTGCCTGATGATTTTTATGGCCATTCTAATTATCTGCTGGACATCAAAGAGATACAGATCTGTATCTGCCAGTGGTGTCTAAACGTTGGAGTGTAAATATGTTCTTCAAAATTGCAGCAAAAATTTCAAGATTTAAGAACATTTTCTTTTTTTTCATCGTCCGCCCATCTGTGAGTCAGTCGCTTTAAGGCCGTTTATAAATTCATCTGATTTTGCTTCCAACTAAAATCAACTGTTAAATTTACTGTTGGTGTGAAAAGTCATTCCAAACGTTTTTGCATTGTTTGAAGTTCTTAAGAAATCCATTTTTCATGCATACCTATCATTTGAGTCTTTTAATCATCCTACTCTTAAAAAATATTTACTAATATATATAACGTTTAAGTCCAGCTAAATTTCCAAAGTCTTGAATAATATTTGTTGAACGTTCAAAATATTCCTTTTTTTGCCTTTATTCCTGTAAGTTGCGTCATCTGCAAATAGTGTTTTTTCCCTTTATTATGAATGATTATGTCTTTTTTTGTTTACCCTTATTTTATTTGTTCTATGCAAATAATAAATGAGGACTATGAAAGTGGGCAACCTTGGCGAACTCCTCGACTGATTGCGAAACTCTCTGAAAAAAGGGTTATTGATAATTGTACTTTTTTATTTGGTTACAGAACAGTTTGATCCAGTATATAAAAGATTGTCCAAAATTAAAGTGATGCCGGCATTGTATTTCAAAAATTATGGTTTAATCTATCAAAGGCCTTTTCATAATCGCAAAAAGAATAATTATAGCAACAACAAAATTTATTCAGTATTAAGTAACATACATCACTTCTAGCCTAAAATACAATGTGTGGTGATTAGACATGAAAATTAACATCACCGGTTCAAGTGAGTACCAACGGCTTTAAGCAAGAAGCTTTAAGTGTTACGATAAAGGAAAACAAATTCTATATAAATTAGACTATTGTTTTAGTTCCGATTTTCTCATATTGGCAAAATACAGATATTTTGACATATTATTAATATATTTCTTGTTTTGAGATATCATTTAGTTATCAAAGTTTTGCAATGTTGGAATGTAACGGACAGGGTTGTTTATTTGTTTCTAAATATTCAATATTTCAAAATTCAGACGGACATTTTCGCTATATAATTATCGTCCTGTTATGTTTGTTCTGGGCTAATAAAGGACTTTAATATTGTGTTTATGATTATTTGCTATATTGTATGAAAAGAAACGCAGGAAACGTTTCTTTTCATGAAGAAGTCTGGGCTCTGTCAAATCTGTACTTTTATTTGACCTTGACCCCTGACTGACAATTTTTCCGAAGGTCCAGTTGTCAAAAATACTAAATATTGGTCCTTTATAACTAAACAGATGTATGCACACAACCTATTGTGAGAAATCTTCGAAGTGCATTTTTTTTAAACCTTGACCCCAACATAATTTTGGCCTTAAGGACAAATTGTCAAAAATCGTTATTTTGAATAAACTACAATTTATTTCGATAGTTATGGTCACATATTTTCTTTACTTTGAACTGGAGATCAAATTGTTAAAAGATCACTATTATTTTTAAAGATTTAGTAGTGTTTCTACATTCAGTCCGTCACTCCGTCAGTTTTTCCGAAGATTTTAACAGTGCCTATAACTTCTTTTATCAGAGAATGGATTTACTTCATATTTGAAAACAACATCCCTTTGGACAATACCTTCTGACTGACGTATATGTGTATGGCATTGACCTCGAAGGTCCAGTTGTCAAAAATACTTAATATTGGCCATAACTTCCTTATTACTAAAAGATTTAGTCCATGTTTACAAACAAGAACCCATTTTGAAAATGGATATATAAATTGTTAAAAACGCCTTCTTTTGAAGAGTCTACAATATTTTTTATCTGGCCACGTATATTTTTTACCTTGACCCCTAAATAACATAGACCTTGAGGTTAAATTGTTAAAACACATTCGAAAGATCTACAGTTTATCTACATCAGTTTGTCAGTTCATAGGTAAAAGCACTACTTCGGCGGAATTCTTATCTAATATTTACAGTTCTCGTTTTGTGTTTGACTTACACTATTGCCGTGTTAACTCATTAACTGCATAGTTTTAAAACAATATCTAGGGCAATTGTGTGGTTGATTCTGTAAATATCCTTCATGCCGTGGCATTACTTTTCTAAACTCTCTGGATTCTGTTATAAAAAGACATGTATCAGTTATGATAGAAAAGAAACATGAATAACTTTTGATACTTGATTGCACTATCAGATGTTGCTTCGTGTATTACGTCAGTAATCCAATCAGCACAGATTAGCAGTGTAAGACGTTTCATTTCTTTTGCATCCGGCCTTTTTTGCCAACAATCTGTAATACTTGCCGTTTGAAAAAAAAATGAATTTAAACCAATGAGCATATTTCTTATAGATTAAAATATATACAGATATTTAATCTCTGAGTTATACATTATCTGACATTGAAATTGAATGATCAATAGCCTGTGCTTTTTTCTGTGTTATTTTTTTACATTCTCAAATACTTTTCCGATAGCATCCTGTCCCTTCAAGTGCTGGAGCAATGCACTTTAGAGATAATATAATTACTAATGAAGTAACTTCCGTCATAATTTGCAGAAAATTATTCAATGATACTCCTCGACAGACTTGCTTTCTAAACTGATTGTCCATGGCCTAATCCATAAAGATATTCTTTAGGAGTGCATTTAGCACATTTTGATGACAAAGAAGTCTGTAAGAGAAACGGCAGAATTTCCTTGCTTTGCTTGACAACTTTCTGTTGGTATAAGGATAAAAACTAATTTTTAGGGACTTTAGCCCGCTTTGATGACAAAAAAGTTTGTAAGGGAAACGAAAGCATTTTCTTGTTTTGCTTGACGTCTTTCTGTTGGTGTATAGGTAAGGGTAGAAACTACTTTTTAGGGACTTAGTTAAATTTATCCAGTTTCGAACTGAATCAAGTCGGGTGAATAATTGCAAATATTATTGGCTAAGACTACCAGGCATAGTGAAAACGTATTTTGGATAACTGCAAGTTTTTTCTTTGGCAATAATTGTAAAATTTGGAAAAATAGTTTTCGAAATTAGGAAGGGTCGCATCGCACTTTAGAAAGACTAGAGTCCACTCACTTCTGCCGCCAGAACTTGTTGATAATATTTATTATGTCATTCGATCCTTCGGTTTCGTTATTTCAGACAATTCAACACCATACTTTTAATATTACATCTCCGTGACGCCCAAGTCCTTCATACAATCTTGTATGCATTTCTCTTTGAAACATTTTTAATCAAATGCAGAACTGATACGGTTTTATTTTTGCTAATTAATTCTAAAGTATATTTCCACAAAATGTGCATAATTCCCGTACTCATCGGAGTTGAAATACATGTCACAGATAAAAAACCCACCAAAATCATATTCCTCTCATCTCAGATCGAAACATCGAATATTGTCTGAGGTGACTGAAAATACAGGCAGATAAAAACTTCGTAGGTGTATAAAAGGTTCAAAAAATATTCCTTATACGAGCATGACAAATCAAGAAGACGATGGTGTCTGTATAACTAATCAGAGTACATTTTACAGATATGGACTTTTTATCTGGTGAATATGATGTGATATGTACCTAAAATATTAATATTAATTTTCTAGGTACATATCGCATCATATTTACCAGCTAAAAGCTCCACATTTGTTTTATTATATAATCTATAAATAGCTTTTATATGGCGCATTTGTTTCATCCATTTCTTATATCGCTGTCAAACGAACGCATCGGTAACGTCATAATTCACAACATCCTGTCAGGTGGCGCATCGGACGGAATTTGCCGAAACGGCCTGAAGTTCGTCATTTTCCGAAAATGAGTCGTTTCGTCGGAAATGTCCAAATTATAAACAGATGCGGGAGATTTTTAGGAAACCTATTAAAAAAAAAACAAACAAAAAAACAACAAAATAAAAGGTAAATATGCTCTGATATTTACCGTTATTTGTTTTACAAGATTTACGCCTGTACCAATCAGAGAAAGGCATTTCAAAGCTATTTATAGGTTATATAATAATAAAGCTAATTGCACACATGTACTGAAGTATACCGATTGACACTGCTAGAGGGTATTATTTTTGGAATAAAATACCATTAAGTAATAGACAATTTCTATCCAGTCGTATAAACTGAAAAAAATGGATTTTTCCTGCCTTAAGTTTAGAGCTTTTCAATTGATTGAAGTGATGAAATGAAAGACGGTGTCTGTTTTACTTCTCTTTTCGTCAGTTAAATGTTGGTTTAATTTAAATAATGAAAAGTATATAGTTTCTGGTTACAAAAATGCAAAGTGAAGTAAATGAAAGTCTTAAAGCTAACTGAACCTAAAGAAGTTGCAGAAAAACTGAAAAGGTCTTACTGGTAACTTATCTGGCGGCATGTCTTACCTTGATAACCGTATATCTCTAAGTATCTGTTTAAATTCCTATTAATGTATATGTTAGTAATTAACATGGCTATAACTACAGATGAACGGGAAATGTACATATGTATGTTCATTTAACGAAGCATTCAAACTGTAATTTCTTCAGCATTTTGAAATTTGTTCATGGAACATTTTCATATTTTGTCCGTTTGATTGATACTGTTTTATTGAATTCGTATCTTCTGCCACATTCGTTTTTTCAGAGTCTTGATGAGTAACTGCACATTTCATGATTGATTTCAGATAAAGACACGTTAGTTTTAATCACGAATATTTTTTAACTGTAATATATTAATTGTAACCGTCGGTAAATAACTTTTAAATTAGTGCAAACATTTTTCCTTATCATTTGATATAAGCAATACTGATGTTAAGTTTTATGTTGTAGATAACGGTGCATTACGCAATGAACACCTAAACGTATCAATGAAAAACATTAAGGGTGAACTTGCCATTCTGCTCTTAAGCGCACGAATGTTCTAATAAAACACAAGAGGAAACCTCAGTCTACATGCTGATTCAATTATATCTTAAAATTATATGTTCTCTTGTTTTTGCAGAAACTGTAAGGCATTTTGTTCTGCATGCAACAGTCGCCGATGGGCTGTCTGTCATAAAATGTATATATGTGCATCTTAAATCAGTGTTTAAAGAAATAAAAATGACAGTTTATACACACACGGAAGCTGTTTTTCAACATTATTGCAATACTGTATCCAAACAAAAGGGTCGCGTAGATGCATGGTGAATGAATAATTTATAAAAAAAAACAACATTATTTAGAGCTGTAAATGCAAACTCATATGTTATACCTCATTTACAATGAAAAATAATAGTATTTGCATGTGTTTATTATCATTGTTATTATATTAAAATCTGAAATGTATTATTAAGTAAGTAGATACATCGTTGTTTATTGTTTAGTATATATATATTTCTTCTTTCAATGATTATACCACTTACATTTTTACCAGTTACATGCATTTTACAATATTTGATACATTAAGCAATTTGTTGCTTATGAAAAAGTGAATGTTGATTTTCAGATTTTTTTTGATAGACTTAAAGATCGTCTTACTAAGTTTCGTTCTCACAATGTGGTTAATTGCTAATCGCGTACCTCATATTGTCGCTTATCGCAGCTTTGGTAATTCTTTCTCTTAAGCAAGGTGACATTTACATTTTCTTATTTCCATGATATCTGAATTGCCTATAGCACGTCTTCAACTTCGACAATAATGTTCCCTTGAATTACTTTTGATTACAAAAAACTAAATTCTGTTTTGTCCTTATGAATAACATTTCCATAATAAGGAAATCAAGACCAAATGTACATAATTTATAGATTAGTATGGATAATTTCTTGTATTTAAATATGACAACAAAATTAACCTTTGCACTGATTTCGGTCCTCAGCAATACAGGAAAAACCCATGTAGATAATATAGATGCTGTACATATTTCTTCTAGCAATGGGACTTTAGTGGTCAAAATTGATTTGAGTGTCATTTCATGAAAAAAAAATTATTGTACTTATTCAAGATGTTGTCTTTTGAAGAATAAGAACTGAATTCTAGGTTGAATAACTTGTATAACGAAGGAACTAGGGTAAATTTGAGCATTTGTTGTCGCACTAAATATTGAGTCAACGGAACAGTTGCAACTGATCAAGGAATAAGCCTATTGCATTTCAAAACAAATCAGTCAAGGAGAAATACAATTGTAGGAGATGAGTAACTGGATTCAAGTCTTTAGATATTCGCCTAATTTTCCAAATATAATGATAAGCATTACGCATTTGCCTAAACGTGTTATTTTGTTGAAACTGGCATAGTTGATATTTTTATAGCAAATAGTCAGTATTGTTTACCTTTAATTGCACTTTAAGTTATAAAGAGATCAAAATGTCTATAAAAGTTAAATAAATAAGAATTTAACCTAAAATCCTCTTTACTTGCTCTTTGGCTTGAACATTTTTTACCGATATATACTTTGTTATCTATTTATCTGTGGACAACTACCATATGAACTTTATTTTGATATATTTATCTAATGGTGTATTGTCGGAGTTCGATGTTGGTCGGATATTTAGTTAAGAAAATCTCAGAACCTTTCCATGGTTAGGACTGGGCAGTACAATAATGTTACAATTTCATTAATTTGAAACATACATTGTATTCCAAACTGTCTTGTTAACAGATATGTTATTATTTCGTGAAATTGTCACATCAAATCCTTCATGGCAGGAAAGTGTAAATGAACTATTTTTGTACTTGGGGTATAGCGTTTAATAGAGATTTAAACTTACTCTCCAAACCAACATTGTTATAAGTTACATATATAATCAAAGCGTCGGACGTGAAGCTGCACCTACGGCAATTCAGGCGAGCGAAATGAGCCCTTTGGAGAAAAAATGGCGAACACAGCAAAATTAACTGAGGTGTGTCGCATATTTTGACTGAGTAAGTAGGTTTAATTACAATTATATCTTAGAAGACCAGGCGCAAGATGTGACCAAATGGTTTGGTAACATGCGGCTGCTTAATTTGTTGTCTGAGCTGCTATATTTTTGACGAAGAGTCGTTCACTTGTCAACGACTTCTTTGTTGACAAAATGACAGAACGACTCTCTTTCGAGCGGCCTTTTATACAAAGTACCAATGTGTACTGTAATTTGTATCACTACATAAGATAGCACCAGCTAGTGTTTACTTTTGTTACTCGTTTTTCATACTTAAGGTCAAATTATGAACGAAAAACTTTTATGACCTAATGAGGACTTCACATATTGTTACAGAACGGAGATTAGAAATTCACGTGGATGCAATATTAAAATAAACACCTTTTTATATACGTTTTATGTGTGTTTTGGTCAGACTCTCTTCTCACCATACATTTAGTGTAGTGATGATAACTTAAACCTTCGTTACTGTTAGCCCCAAAAGGATTTTGTGATGTTTGGTTTATGGGAAGAGATATTGTTCAGGGTCAGCTCCTCTAAATAGGAATTCACCGAGTGAAGATTTGAAAGGAAGAACGTTTGTTACTACTAAGTAGAATATCTTATGCAAAGAATATTATCTAACATCTCACATTTCGCTCGCTTGACTACCTGATGTACATTTTCGAAAGGTTATGGTAGTTTTTATAAAGATATATTTGGGTAATGTCAACACGTTTAGAACACGGAAATGTCAAAGTGACTTTAAATGATAATACATTTCATTTAAATTTAAAGTAATACAATTGTTTATGAGCTTCTCTGAACTTTTTAGGATTTTTTTTTTATTTTACACATATAAACAAGATAGCATTACTGAATTTGTTGTGTTCATAGTGAATAAATCATACATTAAAGATATCAGTATCAAGAAAAGGTAAGTTCAGTTATGCAATAAAGAAAGTTTGTCTTTTTAGCTCACCTGAGCACTATGTATGATGACCCAGCTGTGTCCGTCGTGCGTCGTGAGGCGTCAACAATTTCTTTCAAATGACGTCCTCTCGTTAACTACTTGGTTAAAATTGATGAAACTTGCCAGGGATGTTTCATGCGTAAGTTCTACGAAAACTGTTAAAAAACTCTGGTTGCTATGGCGACATAAAGGAAAAAAAGTGAAAAACTTCTAGTCTGAAACCATAGATAGTTTGCAAAGTTCACGAAGAGATTCTCTACTAATATTAATCAAATTATGTCCCTTGGGTCATAAATGGTCCTATCCCGGGTTCAGTTTATTTACCATGGCTTTTATAGGGAAATTTGTGAAAATCTTCTTGTCTGAAACTACAGGTCCTAGACTAAGATTTTTCTTTGCATGGAGCATCAGCTAGAAAACCTCTACCAAGATTGATCAAATTATGTCCCAGGGGTCATGAATGACCCTACTCCGGGGGTCAATTGATTTTACAAAGGCTTATTTAGGGAATACTTAAAATATCTTCTTGTTTGTAACCACAAGGAAATGGAAAAAGATATTTTGCATGGAGCATCAACTAGAGGTTCTCTATCAAGGCTGTTCAAATTAGGCCAATGGGGTCATTAATGGCCCTGCCCCGGGATTACTTAATCTTTTAAAGGCTAATATATGGGAGACTTAAAAAACATTATTGTCTGAAACCGTACGCCCTTGAGCTTAGATATTTTGTTTGTTGCAGTGACTAGTAAATCTCTAAAAAGTTTGTTCACATCATGTCCCTGTGGTCAAAAATGGCCCCGCCCCGGAGATTCTGTTTGTGTAAAATATTTTTTAAATGTTATTGTGAGGAGCAGTTAGCTTTAGACCTTTAATATTTTGCATGGAGTATCATCTAGAAGTCCTCTACAAAGTTTTTTTTCAAATTATGCCGCTTGGGTCATGAATGCCCTGCCCCAAGAACACTAAATTTTACATAAGCTTATATTGGGAAAATCATTATATCTGGAACACTAAAGCTTAGATAATTTTTATGAAGCATTTTATCGTGGATTTGTACCAAGCTTGCTCAAATTGTGACACTGGGGTCGAAATTGGCCATGTCTCAGGGTTCTATTTGTAAAAAACGTAATGTCTTTGAAAAATTCAAATTCTGTTATTTTGCTTCTGAGGTTTGCTCAACAGCAGACCCACAGTCAAAGTACTCAGGTAAGCGACCCAGGGCCACCTCGGCCCTGAATCATTTGCAGATTGGCGACCAGTGTACATTATGACACTCTTAACTTGTGAAAGTTGCAGAATATAGTTTGCTTATCTTATTTTTAAGAAAACACACAGACGCCTTGCTTATCACATACACTGATAAAACGCAATTTATAAATAAATGATAGATAAAAAGGAAATGCACAAATTACTTCTCAGATCTTATCTTCACGAAATATTCCTGTGGCACTTTCGCTGATCAACCATTGCGAAGAAGTTTGGTAGCGTCTGTTTCGAGATTACAAGTTAAGTGTTCCTCTATAAAATGGTAAAAAGACAACATCATTTATGTACATTTCCTTTCAAAATGTTACAGAAGTATTAAAAACTGAAGACTTTCAGGAGTTGTATTTTGGTTGCTCAAGACAACATCATTTATATGCCTTTTTTACAGAAATTTTAAAAGATTAAAACTTTCAAGAGTTGTATTTAGATAATTGCTTCAAAAATCAGTAAAGAACCTAGGTAAGGGAATTCTCATTTGAACTTTAAACTTGTTCTCAAATCCCTAGCATTTCCAGGGCAATAATCTCTGTTTAATATTGTGAAGTCATTTCTTTTTCATTCCCTAAATTTTAGTTTAGTTTGTTAGGGGAAAATTTTAAAAGAGATTGAAACTTGCGATACAAGCAATACATTGTTACCAAAGTTCGCAGTATTAGAATCTTACTTATGCAAAAGAAACAAATCTCAGAATCTGTAAAGTCATTTAACAGTATTCCCTCTATTCATACGCTAAGCTTAAATTTTCTCAAAATGCGTGCAGTATTGGTTTTGCAACTTGCTATAGAGTGACGTCATTGTTTAAGGAGATATACGATCTATTTTTTTCCATGAAGAGTATTCGTTTCACATGTTTAGTTGCAATCTAGCGAAACGGGTTAGATTTTTGTGTGTGTTTGTAGATCTTTAAGATGTATCAGGGAGTTGATATTGAATCCAAACCTAACGCAACCTTCATGTATTAGTAAATAGATTTCAATGCCAATGTGTTATGTACGGAGGAGAGGCCAGTCTAAAATTCACTGCGAAAAATACATCAATATACGGAAGTGTACGGTCCCGTATTTTTCAGATATACGGGCATATACGGGACGTATTCGCATAATATACGGACATAATATACTAATCCGTATTCGGAACATCGGGTATACGGGAACTCCGTATATTTGTCATACAAATACGGATTTCCGTATTCTTCCAATATACATGTATGTATATGTGTCCGTATATTTGTAATATACGCACAGTACGAAATCCGTATTTCAGCCATATACGGGCTATAACAACATCTAGTTTACCAATATACGGACTTGTATTTTTATAGAATACGGGAAAGCTAAAAATCGTACATGACGCATATACGGACTATGTATACTAGAGATATACGACGAATATACGGAAATGTATTTTCATAGAATACGGAAATGCTTAAAAGCGTATATGACACAAATACGGGGCAAGAATACGGACTTTGTATACTGTAGATATACGTAGGAAATACGGAATTGTATTTTCAATGAATACGGGAAAGCTAAAAGCCGTACATGACACATATACAGACTTATTATATAACATGTACGGATCAAGAATACGGACATGATATATTACAGGATACGGGAACCAAATATAGACCGATAATTTACATGTACGAGATGTGCGGGATCATTATATGTAGTGACTACTCATTTCTAGAACGGACTAGTTAAGATCCTCATCGTATCTACTTGAAGCATACGAAAAAATATAAAGACCTGCAATGTCTGAGAGAACGGTAGGAAACATACCTTTTTTAAATAGATATACTGACAGAAAGTTCACTTTGGCGTACACGAAATATGCCATAAGCATGATAAAAATTAACTCAGTAACTTGTAAAGGATGAGGATGTGCACAAACAAAAGTAATTCAAATTAGTTCTTAATTTAATAAATAGTATTTTATGAACAAGTTTATTAATAAATGTAATATGATCATAAAAGAGTAACAATCAATAATAAAACCAAGCATATTGCAATGATAAGAACATAACTGAAATCAATCTTGAAGTTATGCAAACAATGACTAGTGAACCTTGGCCACTTGGAAACATATATTCAAATTACAATAACATATGTAATATCAAAGATTTGTCAGCTCATGCCGTTGGTATTGTTTCATACGTTATCGTTAATCAATAGAAATCTAAGTATCACTGTATGTGTATGTAGTCACGAGTCATTGTTTAGCTGTACTACATATAAATGAGAAATATTTTTAAAAATCTTATAAAACTATGTGGAAGTGGCATTTTTACTTGCTACGATCACAGCTTATATATAAGACCCTGTTCCACTTGCACAGATAAACATACTTAATTTATAGGATTCTTGTGAGTTATTTCACTGTTTCTAACAAGGACATACATTTACAACACGCATTTCATAAAGTTTTATTCTTTTTGTTCTTTTATTCTGCTTCATTGTTTTGTGGCTGTGACTTTTTCTGGGACTCGTGCAAGACTCGCATCTGCTCCTGCAGCTCTGCAATGGCATCATGAAGGTCCATTTGTCTGAAAATACAAAATGATAGTATTGATTTTGTATTTTAATTAATTTTCAATTATTACTTTTAAACATTTACTGTCCGTGTTTGATCGCTTTTGCATAAAAAATTGTATTACCTATTTCGAAATGGTTATTGTCATGGAAAGATGCTAGGAAGATTAAGAGTTGCATATTTCATCAATTAATTACGCTCATTCTTACTTTTTTGTGTGTTCGCAGATTTACATAGAATTATTTTTAACATGTTTAAAAGTTGCGCATGCGCATTTTTCAAAAAACTGGTGTGCATAAACGTGCATAAAGACAAATAAGAAGTAAGGATACATAAAGATAAGTAAGGATGCATAAATATCAAAAGTAAGGATGCGTAGAGATTAGTAAGGAGAAGTAAGGTAAATATAAGTAAAGCGAAGAAAAGATATGTAAGAAGAAGAAATGTAAATATAACTGCCATTATCATTTTCATACATGTTGAATATGTTATTTATTTAATTCTTCGTCCTACATTTCTCTGAAAAAAATGAATTATATACCGCTACTGAGTGATGCACGTGACCTGTCGAAGCACGTGAAGGGATGTTATGTTTCATAGGAGACGGGTAAAAAACAGATTTTTAATCTATATTCCACTAACAAATTCATTAGTTATATTACATTGAAGAAAATATATTTATGAATGTAAAAAACGGGAACAACGCGTTTTACTTAAAGAAGCTGTTCTTCTGAAAATTAAAGAGAAATCAAAATATAATAAAAAAAACAACAACATAATTTTACGCTGCTATACACCTTCAGAATGGAAGAAAAAAGTTGTTGACCTAACGGTGTGCAAACTCATGTCCTTCAAATCAGTAATTCTTTTTTCGCTAGGTATACCACTGAACCACGGCACTATTAATTTCTAATGTACATTATTAACATTATGCCTGTGATGATCTGTGAGTCAGTCGCGGGACGGCATAAAACGCTAACACTATAGAATAAGGAGAAAAAGCTAAACTGACTTGCGAATACATTTTGTTATCATGGCATAAGTATTCACTAACTTGATAAACACTTTTACCGTAACAGGCCAAGTGTATCATACAACATCTAATCAACACCTTTATTAATGACATGGCAATTTGATTAACTCCCATCTTAAGTTCTATAACAACATCATAATCAAAACTGTTTTTGTTGAAAATTTTCCTTTAATTTATAGGAATAACTTTGATAAATTAGGTCCCCAAAAACAATATCCCTAAATACCACGTACCGAACTCAGCAGTTATTTGTTCGTTGTTTTTTATATGTATTATCTGTTTTTTTCCCTTTATGAAAAAAACTAAAGTAATTTCTTGTCCCGGAGTCATTTAACTTTTATTTCCGACTACAAAGCATTTGATATACCCCATGTAAAAACCTTGATAAAAACATATATTGTTATGTTCTGTTCTGCTTAATATGCTATATACACTAGTTTATTGATTAGCGTTGTGAGTTCTTAGCGCCGATGAAAATATTTATTCTTATCAAATTATAATAACTTTTTAGTGTATGTACATGCGTTGTCAATTACAAACAATTCTTTAGTCAATCATATTAAGGAACCAGGAACAGGATGTTACACATTTTACAATTTCATTGCCAATGCCTCTTATAGAGTCATATTTTGTCTTTTTAATTAATAAAATCTTTATTTTTCTTAATTTTGATTTCGATCATGAAATACTTAATTATCTAATTGCCGACATTTGTGAATGTTTAAACAAATAATCAATTATCTATCAGGGCTTATTCACAGAATTATTCAGTCTCACTTACCTCTTAATATGCAAATGATTTACCGAAATATCGGTAAAATAATTTTATAGTGAAAAAAAGAAAAATCGGTAACAATAAAAATACTGTATGTACCCGTGTAAAGGTGATAAAGTAGGTGTGAAAAGGCATGCTGGGGTACACTGCTGATCAAAGAAAGGTGCTAACGACACGTGTCGGTCGTTAGATAGGTTATTAATTTGTCTCCGCAGGTAATTATATAATTTGTGTTTGTCATGCAATTGTCATTATAAAAATTATTATAGCTGACTCTAAAATTTTATAATCATAGTTACTTTTTTACACTTAAAATGACGCCGAAGGAAGTAATGTATTCAATGGTTACAGCAAGATCTTTGATTTAAATCGGTTTATGATCTAATAACGGCAATGTATTAAAATGAAAACACATTTAAAATATAAAAAACTTTTACAATATACCGCAACACATCAATACTCGATACATCAATAACTAATCGTAGCTTGTCATTTGATATAATATCTAAATATTTTTCAAAAGAAAATTCAGTTTAATATCTGCAATACGAATTTAATTTTGACGTTGAACAACACTTTACCGAACTTACCAACACCCGTTTAAAAACGGAAGCATACAAAAATCATCATAAGCCATTCATTGCAGGGCATGATCAAGCATTTAATTCCAAGCATGAGTTCAGTAAAACTGAAAAGTATTATACAAAAACTTTGACTTACCTCATCTTACTTTCAAAACGACGAAGACTTCGAAAAAAAGGCAATTTTTGAGACATGAATTGCTGAAATCTGCTTCCTCCATTTCGCGCCCAAAGAAATGATTGGATAGGTGAACACAAGTTATACTTGATTGGTGCAATCTGATCACATGAAATAAACCCACGCTTCCTTTGATTGGTGGGATTGATCACATGGAATAAACCCACGCTACCTTTGATTGGGGCGATTTGGTCACATGGTATGTGCCTTGTTACACTGACTGGTACAGTATATTTCTTTTTCTCGTCTTGGGGAACTAATTTTTTTATAATAAAAAAGAACCAGTTTAGTGAATAAAACTTGATGAATATGGTTTTCTTGGTTGATGTTGTCGCCAAAATACCCTGGTATCTCGATCCACCTGCGCAAAAATCATTATCTTGTACGGCTAGTCTTGAGAAAAAAACAACAAAAAACCTATCATTGCAAATAATAAAATAAAAACGAAGACTTCAAACACCCCTGACTTTGTGTGATGCCTAAATTATGATAATAACTGAGTGAACCTCTTTAAATATAAACTGTTAGCCTTTAAAAAGCTGTTATTAATGTATGAATATTGATCATTACCGAAGATCTTATATCTGCTTCTGAAGTTTTAGCGCACATATAGACCGTTCCATAATTGATAAATTAAACGCCGCCGTCACGTGACTGTCCGCCATTAAAAGGCTGCTTAACTTCGCTGTGATGCCTAAGTCCCGTAAAACATTGTATAACTTTAGCACATTTCAAGGTGACATGCTGTCTTTTATCGCGTGAATTCTGTGACATCATTTTATTGCATTATTATTACTTTTCTGTTTGTTTTATTCCTGACTTGAATATATTATTAACTTCAATTATTAAATACATAAAAGACGGTGAAAAAAGACCAATGACTGTTCAAAATTAAAGATTGAGCTGTGTAAAACACATATAACTGTTCCTTTTCAAAAGTTGAAAATATGATTTCAATAATTTGAACACCTCTGAAAGTTTACAAAATGGACAAAATTAAACATTTCGCTCATCAACCGCATGTTGATTTAGAATGTTAACTAAAAATTGTTTTATTCTATGATACAGTTTCAAACAATACTTGACAATAAAAGTGCATTATTTAGCGCTTCTATTTTTATCACAATCTTTTGTCTATCGCGGTGTCCTGTGGTGAAGGGATGTGTATACGTAATATGGGGGTGACATACTGGCTTTGTTTTGATAAGTCACCGTTAATTGTCTTTATCGGTGTTCCTTGATCAGTCACAGTAAAACACTTTAGTAACAAAATTTGCTCTTGAGAAAATGCCTGAAGGCTATAAAACATGGTCTTTATTGTTCCTGATTGTTATATAAAATTTAGCATCTACTGCTGAATAGACCTTTTCTCTAATATTTATTTCTTGCATTTCGGATTTTTTTCTTTTTTCTTTTTTTGCAAAGTGTTAGTATGCACAGCATTCGAGTTTGTGTATGCAGAAAAAAATAATAGCTTCAATGCACAAACGTACGTTTGTAATATATTGATCTTACAAATAATACGTTTGCTTTTTTTTCTCTTCTTATTTTAAATAATATTGTTGATGATATTTCTTTTACTACGGAAAACGAAATAATTATGACACCCATGTACCTGTACGCTTTTATACAGATTTCTTTTTAAGATAGAAACATGTACTTCTTAAAAGCAGTTTTTCGTGAAATTTTGATAAAATAAAAAAAATTAGTCTACCGGAGAATATCACAAGAGCTTAATTTAACAGTTCGTCAGATTGAGATGTTATCTATGATTCATCTAAGTAAATTGTAACTGTAAATTGATTATTCGTTCTATGTATTAATTGATAATTGATATCTAATAGCAAACAAACGTTTTGTTTATTGTTATAACATACAGCAAACTGGTTAAGCTAGTTTAATGTTATGAAGCTGTTTAACTTTCTGAAGCAAAATTTTAAATGTTTTATTACTGGCTTAAATTTCTTTGCTGTTTATAAGTAATCATGTTTCATCATAGGTGAAAAAAGATGTCTAACCATAAACATGACAGTTTAGATAAATTAGATCTACATGTTCGATGTAATCAAAGCAAAGGCAAACTAATTATTTCAACAGAAGGTCTTTTTAAGAATAATTGAACCTGCTACTTGTTTTTACTTTTTAAACGGCATCACAGTTTAGTTCTTTTTCTAAAAGACAGAAGCACAAGCAGACCTAAGAGCACATTTAAGTATAAATAATATCATCATAGAAAACCTACTTTAAATCGCAATGTTGTTTTAAGACAATAAAGTACATCACTGTTACGCAATATTAGATCAGACAGCAAAGAAAATTTTAACAAGAGGCACGGTTTGATTGAATTTAGTTAAAAACTTGAAAAACCCTGCTGTGAACTATGATCCATATCCGGCTTTAACAATCCAATACTGCAATTTGGTTAAGACAATAAAGGACATCACTGATCATCTTGAAGATAAAAATTAGAAAATAGACACGGGCAGACTAATTAAAGTTAAGTCGGTTTCATTTTAATTTCGTTTTCAAGTTTGAGACGCCTGCATCGGATTATGATTTATATCCGGCATAAAATCAAGAGTGGAATTTAGTTTTGACAGACCCCCCACCCCCCTCCCCCCCCCCCCCCCCAAAAAAAAAAGAAAGAAAAAAGAAAAAAAAGAAAAACATTATTACGTAAAGAAAACATTTTGCTATATAAAGATCCTTTGTTTCAACTAGTCATTATAACTCTATATAACAGTAACTGTGTAACTATGACCGATATTATATTCGTATTTTCAAATATACGGAATGCCGTATTTGAGTAATATACGGACTTGCAAGCACACTCCTGTATTTGTAAGAATACGGGATGCCGTATTTTAGTAATATACGGACTTATTATGACGTTCCCGTATTTTAGAAAAATACGGACACCGTATATCTAGTTTTCCGTATTTTGTAAGTATACGGAACACCGTATTTTGGTCATATACGGATTTGCTGAATATACGACACCGTACACCTCCGTATTTTATGTTTTCCGTATTTTTATCCGTATATTAATAATATACGGAATTCCGTACACTCCCGTATATCTACATATTTTTCGCAGTGATTGTAGCTGCTTTATTAATTTTGACAATTTTTTATTCCACAATAAAACAAAATTGAAAGTAAGTCTTTGTTTTCCCTATGTGCGCGTAGATTTATACCCAAAAATTGATCGCGACTACGGTTGGCGACTTACAGTCCTACTTCGGTAAGTTCATTTGATATCATTGTATTAAGTAATCTATCTTAAGTTTTTTTAAGTAACAATTCTTTAATGGAGATAAGATGATGTTATGACAAACTAAACCGTACACCGTTAAGCATTTAGGCAAAACATAAAGAAGAAATGCGATTTGTGCCTTGATTCACCTTGGAAGCAAAGTATTTGTTTGAAAGTATTGTTAAACAAATGACAGCTAAAATCGGAAAGCTTCTGTCAGGCTGACTTGCTTTATTCGTGAAAAAAGTCGCGCCACTGAATTTCGAGATGCACCAAAACTTACTGTGAGACCTCTTAGACCAACATAGCGATCTTTAGACGTCGTTGTTTAGGCAACTGTACAAGATTTGTTTTAAAAAGTAATTGATCAATTCATTGACTCTACTTTTTTAACATGTGTAAAAATTTTCATATGAAAAAAGAATTACAAAAACGACAGCTCCTTTGTAGACTGGATAATCGATTAAAATGAAAAAACTGTAATCACTGATGATGCAAAATAAAATCAATTAAATAATTTTCGCGAAAACGTTTTTCATAAAAGTATCTTTTTTCTGGTAAATGACATCTTCTTTATTCTTAATTTAGAATTTATTATACTTTCCTAATATACAGGATACAACTTAAGTGCATCTTAAACCTAAAAACGCACTTGAAGTAATCAACAATTCAAAGAGAAAACATTTTCAAATAATCTAGTTTTGAGTACGCAAAACTAGTGAAAAATGCATAATTATCAGGAAAAACCACTGCCTTCCTTCAGAGTCAAAAAGTAGACAAAAAGATAGCATAAATTTATTTACAGATCACTCCAAAAAAGACAACATAAACAACTAACGACAAAGAGAACCCGAGGGGTTAACGTCTTGTAAAACTTTTGCCACTGGGGGTTTAAACCAGGTTCTAGGGTGCACCAACATCAATATTACCCCAAACAGGTTTCCTTACGAACAAATGAGAACAAGTTGTCTTGATGAATAAGCTCCAACCCACCCATCAACTCGACAATGTTGCAAACATTTAAAACATAAAATGCTAATGCCAGAGTGAAAAGGATAGGTACTCAGTGACCTTACTGAGACCAGAGCATTTGTAGTCTTATTTGCTTATTTGCAAAAACACGATGGCAGGAATAAAAGAGACTGATCGAGATTCTACGTTCTTTTTCTTTCATACCCCTGCCTCCGTCGTGAGAACAAAGAGGTAAGCAAAGCAATCAACACTCAAATATTCACCCAACAAGAGTATGTCTATATTATATAACATAGATATAATTTCATCTTAAAGGTGGTACCAGTGTCATTTGCACAGCTGAGATGCCTATGAAAAGTGAAGAGAAGATTTATAGTATTTAAAAAATGGTGCGTATGTGAACTGGTAAGTAAACGTAAGATGCATCCTTTGTCATAAATATTTTTATGAGTAAAAATATTTATGACAACAGCCGAACAAAAACAAAACCTAATAAAATTAGTTGTCTAGGTTTGTACTGCGTTTTCATTAAGTATGTGTAGAATATTTTCCTCTTTGTTATGTTCAAAGTACGAACATTCCAGTAAAGTCATCAGCCATCTGAATTTTTGTCATATATTTGATATATTCATCGATATGTTCAATGATTACAACTCTACGAGTTTGTTGGCTGTGCGTGTTCTCTAATTGGTAGTCTTGGCTGCAAAACGTATGTCTTTTTGCTATCCTTTTAGAACTCATCAAAGAACATGAACTAATTCTTTTAGAGGACGTTGCATTAATTTCGTGATGTTATTTTATGATGGTTGTCTGAGAAGGAATATATTTGTTACAAGTAAATATCTAATTGGATTTTATGGATATGCATATATATTCATTTTATTTTGCTTGCTGTAAATTTGTTTGCAGCTGATCCATGTAATACGAAAAGCCCATCTTTATGCGAGAGAAATAATATATTTTGATCAGAGTCTAACTGATAAGTCTGACTGATACGTTATTGGTCTAGTAAATCGTTCACTTATCCAGGAGTTTGAACTTTTCTAGTACAAGGGGTTAATAGATTTCTTACTAATTTAATTTTCTTTAGGATGTTGTCGCGACAATATGCTTTTCATTTGGTTTGAGGAAATATTAAAAAACACTCTGAAAATTACAACTAATCCTATCAAGATGCATGAAATGCTTTTGCTTAAGGCTAATGAGATTATAACACACATACACTCTAACGCTGTGGGACTATGTAATATTACCTGGTTTCGACTCGAGAGTAAACTTTTATATACGAATATTGATTTGAGTAAAATAGGGTTAATTAGAAACCAGTTTGGTCCCCAGCGTACTCCCCACGCCCCAACACACAAATTAGAAAAAAACAGTAACGTATTGTCAGGGGCAGGTTATCCAGACTTAATTAGAGATAATCGAATTCAAGATATAAAAATGCTTTAAATGGAAATTTGCGTTTCTTCAAATTATGCAATCCCTTGTTTATTTGACGGAGATAATAACATCGAGGTTGTAGATCGCGCTTTTTAAAAATTCATGTATTTTGATAATGTAATTATGATTGACTGAAGCCTGACTTAATGTACTTATGTATGGATTTATCTGTATCTCGATGGCTTAAGTTTGTTAAATAAAATTGTATATTACGAACGAAATTCGAAGGTAAGATATAATGACGAAATCAAAATAAACTGCAGAATTTCGATAGAAATACATGCTGCAAAAAAAATTTAAAAAAAAAGAAAAGAAAAAACCCGCAGATAAACTATAGAGACTTAAGAACAGATGTCGTTAAAGGAGTCCAGCTATATTATGCACTAGATATTCCCGTATTTTGCTTAGGAAGTACAGACGTAAATATACAAAATAAATCTAAAATCCAAGATTAACCATAGAGATTTAAGAAAAGATGTCGTTGAAAGTGTCCAACGATATTTTTTTTGCACTTAGATGGTCCCGTGTTTTGCTTAAAACCTTATAACAAAAAAAGGTGATAATTGCAACGATATTGGCGCATTTGATGAATAAACAGAAACTTATATCTGATTGATCATGTTGATACTAGAATGTACGTAGTTATGTATGGTATGTCGTGTAAACTATTCTTTTATTTTAATGTCGTAACGATTGCAAAATCCATCTATATATTGACTTGTACTTATGAAATGCCAAATAACAGAACATTTTTAGAACTCTTTTTAACATGAAAGCCCAGACAAAAAAACGTTATACAAGAAAAAAGATTTCGATTTCAACTTAAATTACATCAGATATTAAGCAGATTGTTAATCAAAATAACATAACCGCCGCTATTTCTTAAAAGTGCAGTCACATGTCATTTTGTGTAGGTATTTGTTTTCCGTATAAAGTTTTTTTTTCAAAATAAATGACGTGTGATCGTCAGTTACAGATTAATAAAAACTTTAAAACATATCTTGAAACCCGCTAAGTAACTTAGTCTTTTTTCATGACCTATATACATCTTTAATCATCCAGACCAAGTCTGATGAATTTGTTTCTCGTGATAGCAGAAAGAAATTTATCGTAAGTTCAAATTGCAAATCTTTAGAACTGTATTGTTTTTGTTTTCATTATTGTGCTTTTCTTTAAATTGTCCATTTTTAATTGCTTAGTCAGATATTTTTAAATGGAACTCGGAGTCAGCTTTCAAGAAAGGAGTTTAAAGCAGAATGAATAGTGAGTCAATGCATTCAAAATACTGGTTTATGGTTCAAGAAGTAGCGTGATGCTTATGCATTCAACACCTTTTACGTTGAAATAAATTACATATTTTAATTTCATTCTTAAAAAGCACAAAAATGAAAAAAAACTTTTCTCGAAAAAAGGAAGGTATAGAGTTGAAGCGAAACCAACATTTTGAGACTCATACGCTAACAGACAACAAACAGCTATTCAATATACTAACAGGCAGGAATTATTGCTAAATCAAATACAAACCGTTCTTTATTTTATCAGACATAGCTATTTGGTTTTGTCGTTGACTGGAGCACAATACCAAAACTTGTCAACAGACAAGATCAGTTCCTTCAGAACGTCGTTTCTAATTTTGAAAATTCAAGTGAAATTGTCATTTTAGCACAAACTGTCGTGCGTGTTTATGAAGCGTGATGACGTTTTGATTTATATTTGTTCAGTTTCAAATTACTTTACGTTGTATTATTTTTTTCGCAAATTAAGTGTACTGTTTTTCTAAATGAAAATGTCAGCAAAACTGTTACAGAACACCTTTGCGTAATTATTTGTTTTTAAACGATTTAGAGTTGCTTCGTTTCGCTGTTAAGCTTAATATTTATTCTTATCGCTAACTTTGCGACATTATATCTGCTATCCTCCCTCGTGTAATTAGAGCAAAAAAGATAAAATACTGAACTAATCTACCACGCTGAAACTGCTGAATGACATCATTTTTTATGTTTTTGTTTTCTTTTTTTTTTCCTTTTAAGTATTAAGTATCATGGTCAACACCATTGTGTTATTTAGAAAAAAACAGCTGACAAAGTCCTGACACTTGCGCTGTGGCTTCAAATTTTGCATGTCTGACTGCGGATCGGATCGGGGGCAACATGGTCGGAATCAGGGAAAGAGACGTTGTATATATTAAAACAGGGTTCACTGACAATGTTCTTATCTGTCTGGACATGTTGTATTCGAAGCACGGTAAGTCTTTTTGTTTATTATACCAAGCACTTTTACCAATAACATTTACCTTTCAAATGTAATTTACCAGCTCTTTTCCAAAGATCATACCAGTTCAATGATTATCTTGACCTTTAGATGTTTCTTGAATTTTAGTGCCTTTCACCACCTGCAAAGCTATCTTATCTAAAATGAAATTTATACGTACCAGCGAGACAGATAAACCTAAACATTGTTTACAGGGCTAGATGAAGTAACTCTTACTTTAAGTTTCAATAATTCTTGATATGATGTTGCCAGCTTTACTAATAATCAATTCACTATTTTCAGATAGGACTGTAATCTCATAATACTTAAAAAATGAAAATGTCTGCGGATGATAACTGATGGCTCCGCTTTTGTTTTAAAGTTTCAACTTAATACAGCAGAACTTAATAACAGAAGGCTCCGTACCTGTAAAAAATCAAATTAAATATAACACAGTCGGTCACACGTTTAACATGATTTCTTTATTTTTTCAAAAAGAATTTGTTGTTTACAAATGCATTTCGTGAAACAGGTAGAGGTAGTTAATAGCATCTGTAAACATGTAATAAATACTTCAACGAATACGAAACTTATAACCTATCGCTAGCTGGCTGATAACACATTCATTAAAGCATAACATGAAACAAAACACTTCATGAAAAAAGCTTGGTATAACATATTTACTGTAATTTTTTATAGGCAAAGTAGAGTGTTAACAAGTCTGATATTCCACTGCGTCTAATAAATCGCCTAGTAGAATGAACTGATGATTCAGTTCCATGGAAAATCTTACCTACTTTGACTTTATAGTTACCAATTTGTGGCGTGTTAATTTTAGTTAATTTGTGTTGTTCATTTACAGGTTACTGGTAAGTACGAGGGGTGATTCAAAAGTTCGCGGAATTGCTTTATTACTAGAACGGAAAAGACAATACAAACACAAAAATTACATCACTCGATACGTTTACTCAATACTAAAGCAGAGCCGTAATCTCATTGAAATACATTTACTAATAAATCGTTTGTACATATTTGAATTGTATACATGACCGGCACTTGACGCACGCCATCACGACGTCGACGTCACTAACGGTCAAATTCTAGCGTACGATTCACCTTCTCGACGTAATCGCCGCCCGTCGCTACACACTTCCTATGCCTTTGTACCCATTGCATAAATGTTACCTTAAACCAATCCTGACTGAATGAAGAGATTACTTCACGAGCCTTATTGCGTAGCTCTAATGTTGTTTCAAATCTCTGGCCTCTGAGTTCCCTCTTCATATCTGGAAACAGACGAAAGTCCATCGGTGCTAGATCCGGGCTGTACGGCGGATGTGGTAAGAGACTGAAACCAAGCAGTGAAATCTCTAACTCTGTACTCTGTGCCCGATGTGCTGGAGCGTTGTCATGATGGAGTATAACATCATCCAGTACCAACAGGGGGCGCTTGCGGCGCAGAGCCTGTATCAGATCGCGTCTAAGCACCTGAAGTCAAACAAACAAACGGGAAAACATGAAATAATTTAAGTTTAAGAAAGTAAAAAGCGGCACATTTTAAATAATATTTTTATATATTTTGTTATTTGAAACAATACATACTGTAAAATATTAGTTTGTTATAAAAATAATATATAAGTGTTGATCGTTTGTATGACTAAAATGCGGCATACCTTTGAATAATAGTCGGCATTTACGGTACATCCGTCGCGCACCTTGTGTTGAAGCAAAAGCCCTTGTCTATCCATGAAGAAGATGAACATTTCCTTTTTGCAGCTGCGTGTTGTCCTGGCCTTTTTTGGTGGAGGTGTGTCTGGTGACTTCCAGACGGACGACTGCTGTTTCGACTCTGGATCATAATGGTATAACCATGTCTCGTCTGTCGTGATGATTTTGTCCAAAAACTCGTCACCCTGTGCGTCGTACAGATCCAGAAATTGCTGAGAACATTCTAACCTCCGCTGCTTGTTTTCATCAGTCAGAAGTCTGGGCACCCAACGCGCAGATACTTTGGACATATTTAGCTCTTCTGTAAGAATTCGTTGCACAGTAGAATACGATAGGGAGAGTTCCTCTGCAATACCCCTAACCGTTAAGCGCCGGTCGTTGTCCAAAAGCTCTCTCACTAACGTTGCGTTGCTCGTCGTCATAGCGGATGCTGGTCTACCTGCTCTATCGTCATCAAGTACCGATTTTCTGCCGTTCCGAAATCGCTCATGCCATTTGTAGACAAACGATTTACCACAAGGTTGTAATGTATGCGAGTTTTTAATTTGATTCAACGTCTCAACTGGTGTAAGTTTGAGTCCAACACAAAATTTCACAACTGCGCGTAGCTCCAATTCACTTGTTGACGTCGCGGAAGAAGTTGAAGACATGGCGACAACTCGCTGCTGTGGAGTAACGGTTCAACGTAATGTAATCAAAATTATAGGAAATGACGTCAACACGTCATTCTAACGTCAGTTACGTTCGCGCCAAAATTGAGCAACATTTGAAAACATACTATCGTCTGAAGTGAATTAGTAAAACGAAATATTTTGGCCTGCTTCAAGTCACCTAACCGTGGTTGCTATGGAGACCATTTATATTCTTCCGGTTACACATATTCCATAAACTAAACGAAAATGTTAGTTAAAATACGTTGAATTATATTTATGCGAAATTTAATGTGATTCGGTGAAAAAATAAATGATTTAGAGATAAATTCCGCGAACTTTTGAATCACCCCTCGTATACAGTTTGTCTTGCGCATTATTCTTTATTGACAGTGTTATTGTTATGCAGATTATGTCGGTGTGTTGTATACGTCTACTAGTTTGTGTGCATGCAATAGTTTTTAGTATGTTATCTTATTTTAATTGTTCTTTATATGCATGTTGAGACTATATTTTATGTTCATTTACCAGAGAATGCTGTCCAGTTAATATCATATGTTTGCACTGTCCATACAATGATACTTCGTGTACATTATATTGGTGCCAGTCCCAAACTGTTATGTAGTTACAATGGCTAATTTTGTCTGTCTACTAGTTTTTGCTGAACTGTTTTTAGTTTGTTCTGTCCTTGTTATTTATTGTCCATTTTATAGTGTTTTCATGTTCATTAACGTTGTTGTCATAGCAGGCTTTCCTTAAGATAAAAAACAACAACAGTTGTCTGGCTATATGCTCTTGGATGTTTACGAATTAAATGCATCCGAAGAATCTGTCAAATTTTGTCTCATCCAATTTTTAGCAATTCTCCTGACGTGATCTGGCTTATTACTTACCAACAGTCTAGCCAATTCTGTGGAATATAATAATTAAGATGAATTAGCCACATTCCTATTTTAAACACAGACATACGTAAACTCACCTAAGAGTGCTCATGGCGAGCTGTCGAGATCCGTTGCCGTCAACAGGTATTTTACTTTATGTGATATCTCTTGCAGGAAATAAAATAGGGATATTACTTTGATAAAGCTCAACCAAAGTTGTTCCACGCAGAACCACTGTTACTGTGGCAAAACTAGTTTTAAAAATTATTTCGGAAACTTCAAGAGTCTTTTTTCCGAATGTCACTTGGTATCAGGTGTGCCACTTTCAGTCTCATCCAGAGGTCAGACTTATCTTTCCAAGAATTAAAACAGAATAACAAAGCTATAATATCAGTGTACGATAGAAGCACTCGACACGTGAATTGCGCTTCTTCGAGATCTGTTCATATTAGCCTGTGTGAACTTGATTCGATGTGTGTCGTTGAACTCTTCCAAATTAAGCAAAATAAGACTTGCATCAAACAGCGTTTCTCGTTACCATGCAATCATTGCGACCAGAAAAGCTATAATGGGGTAATTTTTCTTCTGCAAGTAAAATATCAGAGGACATTTAGATACTTCCTGACTGTTCCCTATTCTTAGAAACAAAACTTTGTGTGTGAATAGTTTTCTTTTCTTTTAACTGAGCAAAATATAAGACATGATTCAATATTTATTCCGGCTATCAAGACTGTAAATACTAATTGAGCTTATAAAGTGACATCATTCAGTATTTTTTCGTCTTTCAAGACTTCACATGGAATTTTTAAATGTTTTGCATTTTGGTTTCAGGAAATAAAACAACGTAAAAAAGAAAAGTTATAATGGAACCAAGAAATTATATTCTAAAGTTGGAACTAAAGAACATTAATATTATGTTTACATAATCTTTCGTTTCTACGATTTTTTTAATTTCTTTACGACTTTTAAAACAATAGACTAAATTCAAAACACACAGTGAAACAATTAAATTTTATAAATGTTTTGTCAAGAGAGCAGCCGAGAGCACAATATGTTGCCTCTGTGTTCTATATGTTTTACTATAATTTCAGACCTTGATTTTAAAAAGTTAGGTCTATATTTGATAAGCATTTGTGGCATTGTTTTCAGAAACCTCAAATATGGCATATTTACGTAGAGCAGACATGAATTTTAAAGGGGTGGGGGGAGGGGGGCATAAAAAACATCATAACTGACAAAGAACCACTGAATAGTGTGATTTTTTTCTGTTGTCTCCTGTATAACTATCATTCACAAATTGCTATCGGGAAAAATTCTACGATTCAGTTCGATCAGTTTTACTTTTGTCCTTGATAAGGTCTTTCCTTAGAAAAATATATAGATCCGCGGTCACATATTATTCATATTCATACATGCTACGTCAAAAACTTTACTTAGTATTTCAAGTATTGACAATGTCTGTGGAGCGGGGTTATTATTTTTTTTTAAAGAATGATAAAGAACGTATGGCATATTTAGGCAAAGATGTTCTATTTTGTTTAACATCACAATAGGGAAAATGCATACAGAATTGACAATAAAGAATGCTTATACAATATGAAAGGATGCATGAATATTCTAAACTAAACATTCTATGGCAATATTTTAAACGATTATTTCAACTATTAAGTATTAACTGTATAATATATTCTCACCTTTCGTTAGACCATTTAATTTCTTAATATCTGACATATTAAACTGTTTCAATGCAAATATACAGAGAGACGCTGTGTAAAGCACGTGATAATTCGACTAAGAATCACAAAATAAAATGTCAGCGTAAGTTTGACAGATTAAACTGGAGGCACTTAACGTAAAAATTACTTACTACGGTACGGTAAGATACAACTTTTCTGGTTGTTTTAGTTAATCGAAAATACCTGAAAATTTGCTTTCTGCACCTGTCCGTTTCATCCATAAAATTTAGAAATTATATATAAATGAAATTTATCTGCAGAGAATTCAGTCACGTTTGAGATTTTGCTATTTTCCCTCTTACTTGTCGTAACGTTTGGCCTTTTGTATTATAGTAGGCCCATTTAAATTTAGTTATAAAAAGGCTTAACTAAAATCTAGATTAAATATGCAAAGATCCTGATTTCTGAGAAATGAAGCGCATTTGACACTGTGAACATATCACATGAATAGAATCTGACATAGCAAAACAAGCCAGGTAAGAAACAACTAAAAAGTGCGTTAGTAGGCGTTTATCTAAACCTGTGGTTCCCGGTACAAATAACATTATCAGATATCATCATACTATTTATAAAATTAATTGATTGCTAATGTCAAATTTCAAGAAATGCTGTATCCCGATGAGAGAAGCTGAGCATTAACATTCTAATTCCAAAAACAAACTTAGCATAAACTGATAAATTAAACCTGAACAGTATCATAAAACTACGCAAATGAACTGTTCGGCACATTAGCAAGCTTAATGGGGTTGTTATCTAAAATTTTAATGTGTCTGTACGATGTCGGTATTAAACCTCGTCGAACAAGGGACGGTTCATGTATAATAGCCGCTCACAAATGTATTTGAATTTACAAGATGCTTCGGCTATTTAATAAATAATAAGAAACCGTTCCTTTCAGAGATTCTAGCTGCAGAAGTTTTCCCCAGTGTACTTTTCCAAAAGAACAAGTACAAAATTATGGCAACAAGCTGAAATAATACATTGCAACATCTAACTTATCATAACGTCAAATTTATGAGCAGATACTAATTGCGAAGAAGAAAAAGCTAAATCAGTTACATCAATGCATTCTTTTCAGTCAAATGTAACAGAACATCTAAGACAAAACATAAAATTGATACCGAGTTATCAATGACTGTTTAATGGAACGTTTAATTTTCTTTAGATCAATGATTTATAATATTTGTGTTATCAGTTTGCGGTAAGACCTTTCTACACTAATACGTTTTGCTCTCCGCGACGAAATGCGGTCTCTATGTGCATTAAAGTAAATTATTACTTTGATGTAACCACCCACAATGTAATAGCTCATTCATTTATTGAGTTGTCTTTTTGCAGTGCATTTTTTTACACTTACCTTTTCACACTGATACTAAATCTCAATTTTCTGCTAATATCAACTTTTTTTACCCAAACGAATGATTACAGATGTATCAATCTCAAAGTAATCTCGGTAAAAATGATATTAACTGAAGTTTTATCAAATATTTGTAATTTCAAAATAGTTTTGCTAACAGTTGTCCGGTTAACAAACACTCCAGATGAACGCTCATTAGGCTAAGAAGTAAGATTTAATGGTTTAGATATATATATAATTATTTTACTTTCATAATATTAGACAAGAAATATCTTTTTAAAAAACCGATTGACGTAGGCTACATTGTAAGGCCTATAAAAATGGCTGATTTGAAAAAGGAGAACATGATTACGCTCTTCTTCGAAGACTAGCTAACACAGAATTAATCGAGTGTCCAGAAGACTTTTCAAAGACATAAATTTTACCGGTTTGTACTGCCTAGGCAAAATATTTTAAAGATGCTCTCCAATTCCATTCTTAAACAAAGCGAGAAAATATTATCCTTTATTTGTCATTTTCAATTAGATTGCATCCCATTCTCGGTTTCGCTTAGGGTGTACTCGTTTCTCTGACCTGATTTTCCCCCAGTACAAGAACAAAGTCGGAAGTTTACCCGGTGCTTGAACAAAATCATTTTGTTTGTTTCTTTGTTACAACTCAACATTTCGTAAAACAGGTAATTCATACAGTATATATATAATATAATCCGAGGGCTTACTATTTCCTCATTTCGTAAATTGTCAGCCATTAAGCCGGCTTATATGGCCTGCCGGCTCAGACGCCTCAGATTTTCGAATCATGACTGGTTAGATTAAAAAAAATATTGTGTTAGCAACGCGTCTATATCAACGGAAGTTCAAAACCAAAAGAAAACGACTACGTTCAAAATAATCAAACCCTTTAAAACCATACATAATGTAGTTATCTTTACACAGCGATTACCACCAAGGGCAGATGACAGAAAAGCGTACTAAGACAACGGCGGCTAAAATGTAGAAATAAAACATTATAAATATTACATAAAGGGATGGCACATATGTAAAAGCAAATTCAGATTTTATGTAGATATATATTATAATATCTTTGTTTCCGGTTTTGGAAGGAAGTAATAGTTCATAAAGGTTTCATCAATTTTGTGTTTTTCTCATAATTATACTGAGAACTTTTTTACAAAACCAGTCACTTTTAAAATTTGAATAGAATTGGCCCTTTCCTAGATTTTTTTTTGCATTTCTTCTGTTACAATAAGTTTAAAATTATAGCAAGAATATCACTCAAATTAAAGAGGAAAATGCCTAACAACAGAGTCGAATTTCAGTGCCAGTTACGATGTAAGAAAAGAAGAAATATCTACCATTCTGTTCACTTGTCAACCATGGACTGCATTAACGTGCAGCTGCTAGATATTAATAGAAAAAATATATATGAACCATGTTAACCTGATCTGAAAAGATATTTATAATAAAGGAGCTACAAACGATAAGTCTTACCCCAGTACGATATTCGATACCCAAAAGCCAACATAAAGTGGGGTTAGCAGATATTTATGCAAATTTAACCACATTTGTGGCAATATAATTTCCTATTACCGAACGGATTGGTAGTTGTTGGCACATTAAATAGGTCAACAGCCATAATTAAAGTTCATGCCTGTTCAAAGTTATGAAGGGGCGTTCTTTCTGAACGTGTACAAACATGTCTCATTCAGTGTTGTTGACCCTAGGTGCAATTACAAAGGTTTTACGCTGTTCTTCTCAACCATATAATCTTTCCCGTAAGGAAGCCTGTAATCACTGGTAAAATAGCATCTCCTGAAAGAAAATTGAGAAAACACTGATTATTCTCATTTTTTTCTTTCCATTTGTTTTAGAATTTAACACTGTCCAATATATATGCTTTGCATTAGTATGGAACGTTCTAGTTTCATTTAAGTAAATCTACTTACTTAAACCTTATTTTTTTTTGTATTTATAGATGCACCAATATTGGTTCACTTTTCAACGTTACATTCCACAGGTTCTTCTTAAGTTCTAATATATATTTGGAAGAAAAAATTATAAATGTTTGAATCAGCCGTAACACAGTACTTTTCATAGACCACTTGATCAAAGGTTTGTTAATTAATCAGTTAAAAAAATAATGAATCAGAATATAAATTCTAGGTATGATTTATTTATTCTCCACTCGCTGATGACGATGTATCTTTCCTGTCTGTGCATGAAGGAACGAATGGGGAGATTACTATCACTGGTTCTGCTAGACCATGCAAAAGTATTTTTTATTTAATAATTATCATTATTTAAAAAAAATGTTTTAACAATTGTATTTGTCAGAATACATAACTGTTTTAGAGCAATCATTTTACATTATACTTTTGACGGCAAAATTAACTATAAAAATTACACAAATCTGTAGCCTATAATTCTTTATAAGAAAGAATGACGTGAATGTCTGCTTCATAATAGCAAAGAATTGAGATCTGAGTTAAGCTAAATCAAGTCTCAGGAAAAGGTTCAATTTGAACACTTACAACTTCCTTAAAGATTGTTCTTTATCCTTTCTATACGAGACAACGTTGTCAGTAGTGTCTCATTTTATGACTATAGACATTGTATTTAGGAAGTGTTCTCAAAACCGTATAATCTCTGTCGTCAAGAAGTTTATAATTACACAAAGTAACAAACACTGTAAAAAGAATAAGAAGAATCACATGGCCTTCTTATTTAGCTTTCTTTTGTGTTTTTTTTTTCTTTTAAATATTTTCATATTGATCTTCGTTTTTATATAAGAAGACAAAAAAAAAAAAGGATTGCCAGACACGATAAAAGTAATGAAATCTTAAATTAGTTTTTTTTGTTTATTATTTCTATAGAGAAAACATTTCGCAGCAATAAAAGCCGTCAGCAATATTAACGTGTTCATTTTCGCACCTTACTGATATCTGGAAGCAATAAAAATGAAATGGAATCCTCTTATCAAGCACTAAAAAGATACAATCATAAATCATTGATAATAAGAAACTAAACCAGCAATCAAAGTTCCTATAAGATAAGACCAGAACTTATCTCCCTACACTGTATACCTAACACACCTAGAAACAATTACCGAATGACACAATCTCCACTGATTCAACTTAAAGTGCGAACTTGTCTTCTTTTCAAATAACATATCTTAAGTCTTGCCTGCAGGAAAATAATTATTAGTAAAAGTAGCATCAGAAATAGTTTAGGCAGAATCTTCGCCTGGATATTGTATCGTAGGTCACAGCTATGTATCTCAATTACCAAAATTCCACAGATAATTTTCGTCTTTTAGTTAATTTGTTAATCAGTTAATCAAATTAACTGTGAACTAAAAGCAATTTGAAACGATTTTCAAGGATAATTTAATACTGAATGGGGGTTACCAAGGTGTTGTGTTAACTTTATCAAAAATTAATTTATATTCCATACATTTTCGTATTAATTTTATAAATCTTGACACAGGGCGACGATAACATGGGGTGAACTCCCCTCAAAAAAGGCGACAGATGAGTGAATACACGACCATATTATAATTGTACATCAGAGAAATATACCTTTTCAAGCAACTAAAGGAAATACTTTGTCAAAAGTCATTCTAACTTCCTTCAATACAATAGTCTTCATAATTGCTTAATGACCAGAAAAAAACTTGGAATCATGTTCTTACAGGAATATGTATATTTAAACATATTAACATCATCCGTCGAGTCGCATGCATGATGTTTTGTCTGCAAGTCCAGGTCCTAGGTTGCTTGTTACGGAGTAAAACAACTTGAAAAGGGTAAAAGTCACACTCCCTATGCACATTTCTAATTTTTATCTAATGAACCAAAGAATTTTTTAACTTCAGACTTAATCATATCAGAATGTTGCGAAAAAGTATTCTGGCGTTTGGGAAGAAGAACGGTTTGAAAAAATTGATAACTGGTGGCAGATCTGAAGGTATATAACATACATTGGTTCAATAGCCCTTTAATATTTTTCCCGTCGAAAGCTAGTTACTCAGGCTAAACAGAGAAACATTTATGCCACATTTTCTTAAATCTTGTAATGCGTTAATGAGACACAGAGCTGACAAAATTACAGGTAGGCAGTTATTAATATTATTTTGCATAACAGACAAAGGATAGACAGATTTCTTGACACCTTAATTTTATCTCACTAACTTTTGAGCTTCGTTGTCCAGAATGAAAACTAACATATATGAATAGAAAGCTCAGACTTTAACGTTATTATTCTGCACAAGCAAATATCATTGACCTAAGAAAGTATTAACTGTTTTAAAAGCTTTGGACATTAATAGGCTCAAACTCTATTTGTCCCAGATAAAACCGTTATCAATTTAGAAGTAACTTGTAAAGATTGTTTGAAAAGTGTGTATGTTACACTATCATTTTGTCCTGATTTTTTGCTTTATTTGCGACAAACAAAGAACATTTCCATGATGTACATCATACCTAGATCTGTTTGTCTAAAACCATTGCATCTTAAGTCATGAAACTGCAGAAAATCACGCACTTAATGATCAATCTGTAGTTTCAAGTTACGTTCTTAATGGCAATCGCCAGTTTTAGTGTTCAGTGTAAGTCTGTCCCAAATAAGCAATTTTACGTACATGCGCACGTGATGAAGGCAAATAGAATACACAAGTTTTGTTCAATTTGAAAGTGTCCGGTGTTTTGAACAGATGGATATTCGTCGAACTTTTATTACGCTGCACATTATTTCAAGTAGGCTAGTGTTTGTAGAAATGTTTGAATCTCGTGTCTACATTCAGTGTGGCTACTACCTAGACACACATTTAATAAATAACATCTAAATAATAAATTTTTAACAAATAAAGAATTCATAAATATGGCGTTTATCTGAAATTTACATATTTGGAAACTGAGAACATCAATGTCTTTAAGTGTACAAACGAATAGTTTATGGCTCATGTGAGATTCGGGTGAACTTCGGGTGAGCTACTGTGACCACATTCCGTCCGTCTTCCAGTACCAACCAAAGTTGTTCAAAAAAATTTCATTCCATGCATAACTCTAAATGCTATGACTATCAAAATGAAAAATGAAAATCTTTTAAAATTTTAACTTGACTAAGAGTTCGGTCATTGGTGTGAAGCAATGTCTAGCCAACTTCCACCAAGATTGTCCAAGTTATGTCTTTTGGGTCACTACTGGCCTCGCACAAAATGATACTGTTTCAACTCATAAATTGTACTATTTCGTCCGCGTCTGTTGCTTTAACATCTCTGATATCACTCGGCCGATACTGAGGAAGCGTGGAAGGCATAATCCGTCTATGAATTCCTATCAGTTGTTTCAAGCATTCCATACAATGAAGAAATTTTCTCGTTGTGGCAACTTGAATGAAAACGAATAAAAACCTTTTTTCATCACTAACCACCAGCCCAAAACATTTAAAATCTAATGTGCAGCGTTTAAAAAAATCTTCTTTGGAACTACATATATTGTATTTAGTATGTATCCGTGCCAACTTGACCTCTACCGACATTGTTTGGTCTCTTTTGACCTTGCACCAGTCCTTTATTTTTACAAAGACATTTTGAGGAAAACGTTTTAAGTCTTCTCTTAAGGTGTTAAATTTTTAAAAGAGGTTCTATTAGGAGATGAGATTTTATGGTGAAGATTAACTTTGCTTCTGCATCGTCATTTACTGATTTGGCAGAGTGTGCTTGGTTGCATTATAATAACAAAATAAACATTCTGATGATGCATCTTGGGATTGATAAAACATAGTTTAATATGTACCAAGGTTGATTTGACATTTCTTTGTTTCAAGGCAAGGTGCATTCCAGATATACCGCTCAGCCAGTTCTAACATAGTTTGCATATATTAAAAGAACTCTTTTTGCAAGGTTAAATGAAAGTGAATAGAGATATTGATATTTTAAAATGTATTCAAAACAAACAAAATCTAAACAGTGGAGTAACATCATTCATAACAAGAGTAATCACTAGAGGTGATTACTACCCCCAGATACCGCCTTGACACAGCAGTGTCTATATTTATAGTTTGTCTGCCATAATATAAAAATAACTGAAAATGTCAAAACTCAAACATCTGTGGAAAGTTAATTCAGCAGTATTAGTTAACCATATGGATAAACACAAAACTTAACCTTCCTGCAAAATGCATCTTCAGAAATCAATACAAACACTACATGATGAGAAAATGTGAATCTGAGCTAAGTGGTAAAAAGACTATACTCCAATTGATAACTGCAGAAAAAAGCACAGACAAACACACTGGAAAAACTTTTTATCTTTTATATGTAAAAAAAAATATCAAGGCGTCAACTCAGTGAAAATGCATTTGACTGTAACAGAAGAATGACATTCACATGTAGGCCTGGTACTAATTCTTGCTAAGTTTTATTAAAATCTGACAAATAGTTGCTGAGAAATAGCATAGAAGAATTTGTGTTTAAAGAATCTAAAACCCATAACTCAGTCGAAAATCATGTTGGAATGCGGAAACAGCATGCAGAAGTATACTTGGTATTTATGATTCTTGCAAAGTATTGTTAAATCTGACATATAGTTTCTGAGTTACAGCATGGACAAATTTAAGTTTAAACAAAGAAAGGCCCATAACTGAGTGTAAAAACATGGTTGTGGAACGCAGCAACAAAATGCACAACTATACTTAGTACAAGTAGTTATGATTCTTGCTTATGATTAGTTGCTGAGAAACAGTCCAGGTAAATTTTGTCTACGGACAGACAGAAAAACGGACCAACTGACCGACTAACACACGTGAATCCAATATAGCCCCCATATATTCTTTCTGGCGGTATAATAAGTATCATATGAAGCACAGCTCTGTTCAATTTATGTCGATCCGTAATCAATGGGAGCTGCACATTCAAGCTTTAAAGGACGTTTTACTTACAAATGTAGCTTTAGTTTTCCAGTTTTGGGCTCGAGCTCTCATCCTTATGAAATCTAGATTACCTTTCCAGGCAGGCAAGAGTTATCAATTGCAGCAGAAGTACAGAACAAAAGAAATTGATTGCAGTAAAGCATCGTTTCTATTCATTTCTTCTGTAATAAATTGTGCAGTATCAGTGAAAATTCGTTTTAATTGAAGACGAATCAGACAACTGAGGGCGATTTTATTGGACTTGTTCCAGTATTAATCGAGCACAAGAGAATCTCTCTTTTGATTAATTTTGGAGTTATAGCCCTTTGTAGTTGCCACGCTTATTTTTTTTCTTGACAACAAATCTCTATCTATATAATAACTTTTGGGCCTTTTTTATTCAGGTATAGTCAGATTTCAGACTTCATCATAAAAAGGCAATTATTATAATTTGTGTTTAAAGCAAAATTATATGTGTATTTAGAATGCAATATTTCATTATATGAACTACTTAAATTATACTCGAATATAAATATATTTCTAAAATAATATTTTGCTTGAAAAGTCTCCATTTCATTATTACTAGGTTCAATTTTATTTGGATCACTTTCAGCACAATAAATCATACTTCTCTTTTTTCCTCTACTTAGATGTAATCAATGAATAAGAGCACTCCGCTGGTTATTGTGGGAAGTTCTATTACTGTTCGAATAAAAAATGTTTAAATCATTTAATTTACTGTATTTGAATTTGCCTTTAAAGTGTATGTTCTTTTTACATTTTTACAACATGACTGTAAGCAATACTTTTACTGCAGGTACTTTGAACATAATATTTAATGCAAGTATTTAGAGAAATTTAAATACTTATTTAATATTCCTGTCCTTATTCTATTCAATTAACTTGAACACAGAGACCATAAAACCCCTCTAAATGTAATCGTCATTGTCTTTTAGCGACACTGGGAAGTGTTTTGTTAAAGGAAAAAGCATACAGGTCTTAAAAAGTTCGTGAATATTAATTTTTGATACTGTTCATTTTATTTTCAAGAGAGTAGATTGAAAATTTCTCACCTTGCTTTTACGAAGAGATAAAAAGGATAAACACCAAAACATAAAAACAATATCTCATAGGCTAGATGTGATTAGACCCAAATTGGAAGAATTAATGCATTTTCAGGTAAAAGCTAAATGTTACAGGTTCTGCATCTGAGTTCTGTCAACATATTATCTTAATATTGGTAAAAGATTTTAACATTTCCTTAACATGACAGATACTGACAAATCGTTATTTTGAAGCCATTTATTAAAATTGCTCTAGAAAGTATTAATAGATAACACTTTTAAACAAAACAAGAAAGAAATGTCTGTAAAATTTCAGTGGACCATGTTAGCGATCCTCGTTAGTCAGTAAAAACCAAGCGACTACCATTGAAAGTTATGCGTTCATTCAGCAAAGAAGCAAACTTGTTGGTGATTGATATGATCTGTTGTTTTTTCTTTTAATGGCTCGACAAATGTTTTGAATATCATACAATGGTTGAAATCATATATTGTATCAACAATGTAAGTTTATCATCAAAGCAATGCAGTATCATCATTGTGAAATGCTTCAAAATCTAATGTATGGCATGCTCTGCTCCGTTTAAACATGTTTATCACATATATTTGGTAATATTCATGTACTATTATACTGCATTGTTTAATTGTGTAGTTAAGTCTTACCCCTATTACTTAAAATTCTGTTTAAAAAAACCCTACTCTTTTGAAAGTTATACTGCTTTGTGACATATTTGCACACATACGTTGTTCGAACAGTGTCTTCAGTTTTAAAAAATACTGATCATCCTGACCATTATAAGACGGTTAGACAGGCGTATGACTTCCTTCTGTATAGTCACTGATCTGTAACTGGAAGGGAAACATCTGGCATAAACATCGCATATTCATGTAATTTGACTGTAAATTCTTGTAACTAAAAGAGCAATTTATCTAATCGATTCATAAGACTGTTATCAAAAAGGACATGTTCTTGATAGAAATTACTATCATGATAAATAATTTGGGAGAATATTGCAATTATTTCTGTTGGTTCTCATTTATTCTTGAAGCAAATCAGTTACCAAGGAATCCATATTTGATAACAGTGTTTTGCAATCAAAGTACATTATGTTACCAATTAGACAATACCAGTTAGATATCACTTTGAACAGTTTTAAAAGGCGCACAGACAAATTGTGGCATGATTCCGAGATATTGATGCACTACAGAAACATATTTAATATCTTAGTTCCTTGGAATGATATAGAAGGGAATATTGTTTTTAACATGTTAAATTTTAAACCGTCTGTTACATTTTTTGTTGGGGAAATTACTCAAGGAGTGCTTGAGCGCTGCAATTTAATAGGTTTAAAATGTTTGAAGTACACAACTTCCTGAATAATTTCGAAATTGGAGCATAAAAACTCTACCAACAGGAAATGGGTTGAAATCGTATGAAGTCGCCAGCAACAGAGAGTTCAATTGTCTTTCTTCTTTGATATTTAAGATATATTTTTGGTCCAAAATCTCCCTGGTGTATAAAATATCAGTTTTCGTTAAAAGTGAAATAGTATGATGTGTTTAAACAGTGACCAGTTTACTGGAGGAAGAAATTTTAAAGAAAAAAATAATAACAAGAAAAAATATATATAGTTCTAGTTTTCAACGGCTGTAAAGAAATGTAAAAACTGTGATGATTGTTAGTAGTTCAAAAGATGGACTTAAAGTACTGATGTTAATCAGACAAAACATACATGTTTTTCTATATAAATTATATGTAAAGATTCAAACCATTTCTCCTTGTTATATCAATATTTTTAACTTTGAAAATGCTCGCATATTTTTCTCCTCAAGAAATAGCTTGCATTTGTTCCCTAAAGAAATTATTAGAACGTTTTTTGAATACCTTATTCAAACATATGTCAGATATTGATAAATGTTCATGAAATTCTAAGACGTTTCTCTAGTTGACTTTCCCACGAGGTAGGCCATTTGTCTGGCTGCAGTCCCTGATGTACGAGTAATTGTGGTGTTACTGTAATTAATCACATATAATTATGTGATCTGTCAACTCTTGCCTCAACTAGTCCCATAAAACCTCGTCTTCGTTCATTGATGTTATCACTTGTCATTGTCCTTTGCGATTGTCTGACTCTTAATTACATATATGTATTGGACAAAAAGATTTGTCTCGACCAAATGCTAAATGTATTTTCATTAATCATCTTTGGCAATACACAACAAATACAAAGATCAAACTCACATTATATGATAACACAAGAAATCGGTAGAACCGATGGATGCTCCCCGAATAAATGCCAATTCCAAAAGGGCTATTGTTTAATATGTATTTTTTAAAGAATGAAAAGTAACAAAGGGCAATAACTCCTATAATTATGCAAAATAGAGTTACGGTTCTTGCACGCTGCACTTCTCCTCATAAAGATCTATCTACCAATAAAGTTTGATGTTAATATCTCTTATACTTTGTGAGACATGCCCCGGACAAAAAATAAGTATGAGAAATTTCAAAAGGCAATAACTCAAAAATTAATAAAGCAAGAGTTATGGTTCTTGTGCACTGCACTGCTTTTAAATGAGGTCTATATACCTATAACGTTTCAAGTTGATAACTCTTATACTTTGTGAGATATGCCCCGGACAAAAAATAAGTATGAGAAATTGCAAAGGGCAATAACTCAAAAACAGATAAAGCAAGAGTTCTGGTTCTTGTGCACTGCACTGCTCCTTAATGAGATCTAACTACCTATATAGTTTGGTCTTGATATCTCTCATAGTTTTTGTGTTATGCAACGGACAAAATTATGACGGACGGACGGATGAACGGACGAACGAACGGACAAAGCAGCAGCTATATGCTCGCCCTTCGGGGAGCAAAAAAACCACACGTATATAGTACCTCCTATTTCAAATGAAGCACACTGTCAGTATGTATATACAAGTAGAGAGTTGTAAAAGGTTTCAAGTGATAAAGGTGAAATTTACATGTGAATGGACACATTGAAAGTTCTTTTTTCATGAGTGAGTAACAATAATAACTCATGCACTGTTGACTGTGTCATCCAACAATAGTGAATATTTAAGAACGTTTCACGCTGGATCGTTTTCTCCACAGAGTTGACAAAAAATTAACAAAAACAACACTGTTACCTCTGATAGTTCTATCAGGTATTCTCAGTTATTCTAAATATGAAATATTAATGATTTTATGATGTTTATACTAAAGTAGGAGATGACAAATTTAAAACTTAAAACAAATCGACTTCAGGCAGGTAAGTACGATAAACATCTTTTTGAAATTATATATATTTTAAGTAGGCTGAACCGCGTCACGTTTGTTTATTAAGAGGGTAAAAAAAAGAAAAAAATACCGCGGATTTATAAGGATTCATATTTTTTTAACAGAATTACATACAATCGAAAAAACTACTAATGTCTATTACAACAGCGTAAGTACAATGATTTGCTAAAGTTTTGATTGCAAGAAAGCGGAACAAGATAAAAAAGTTGATAAATTATTCTGTTCTTTTGAAAAAGGCCAAGCATTCTTTTAAATAAATTGTAGTTAAACCTTACTATAGTGGACGTGCAATTTATGGTTAACTGAGAGCAAAATAGCACTGCAATAGACACTATTTTCACGAATACATACGATGTAACTATGAATAACAAACTGAAACACATGTAAATAAGATAAGACGTCCAATGAAATTATTTTTTTTATTTGTTGATGTACATCTTTCTGATAACTAATGAAAGTCTTTTTCACGATTCGACAAGTTGTTGCCTTTTCGATGGCAAGACTTTATTATTAACGAGAACTGTAATTCTACGTTTCAGTTTTAATGATTAGATATGTATCTACTAAAATGACAGAATATATATATTGTTAAAAAATATCAGACGGGTTATAGATTTTGTTTGTTATTACAATTTTAACATCATACACAACATTTCATCAAATATAATTAAAGATGCTTTACATAAGGGAAAACTGCAGAACTCTGAAAGTACGTGTAATGGTCTTTGTGCATGACAGCAAGCAGTTCGCATGATAAACATGTTTCAATAAATTCATTCTAGTTCTAGATGGATTCTTAATGTGCATTTGGAGAAATTACATTAAAGCTAACACGAAATGAAAAAGAAAACAGTTGATAAATTGAAGTTGCTATAAAAAAGCAATGTGTTTAATTCCCTTTACAGTATATTGCTGGATCAACAAGGACGATTGCTCTCAACGCTTTAAGGGCACATAATTATTTCTCGGCTATTAGTCAGCAACTACAGACGACCATTCAATAAACCTTATGAGGAGCAACATGCGCAAATGACTAAGGACGGTACGCTTGGATTGTTTGTCCCAGGCTAACATATCACTATATTTCTGGTTGTACAGTATTCTATATCAATCTTATTAGCAATACTTTTGTGTAGGTGGTTCTTGCGAACAACTTATTGCATTGAAATTATACAGAACCTTATTGAATTCCTTGTTTTTCATTAATTTTGTCAATAATTTAATTTCAACTAGGAGATGAACACCTTTCTTGTTTACATTTTTCTTCCATTCTCATACACCAAGGTATTAAGGTCTGTGCTACATCGGGGGAAATTTTGAATATTTATATTCAATTTTTCTAGGTATGTTGCTACCATTTTAGTTTTATAGCTCAAAAATGGTGTAATAGCAGCTAGAAATAGTTTTCACATTTCTTGGCTGTTTTAAACAGCTACCCTGTGTATTTTATTGCTAGAATCAGTTTTTCTTGATTTTTGTATAGTGTGGTAGCAATTTAATGCTCATGTACATTCAGAATAGAATTAATAATAGGAAGTTATTTCAACTGAACAAATCTTCGTTTTTTTCGTTTATTTTTACAGTAAGTTTACATGAGTAGAAATGTCTTTCTTGATTGAAGTATAACCCCCATTTTTTCTTGCATTATTTTTTCAAAAGTACAGATGTAGAACTACAGGCCCTTAGGGTAAACTATGTAAGTTAAAGCCATTTAAAATGGGGCTTGCTTGCTTTGCTGTGAATTGTACGAGTTTCATATAAAATAAATAGGGATTTTTTGTGCTGGTTTCAAACTTATGGATACATATATTCGTCAATTTTCTTGTTATGAGTTCAAAGTTTTCGGAAAGCACCAATTAATTTCAGTTATACGCCTATGTCAATTTCATTATCTCTTGACGTCCAGAACTATTGACTGTTCTTGAAGGAAAATATCAAAGAAACCTGAAACCACTTCTAGAAGTTCTTTTTAATTAAGTAATGAAAAACAACAATATCGAAGACAGTTTTTATTTGATTCTCGTTTGTCAGCACTCCAAATTGACAATTCATTTAAAATGTAGGGGAAATATTTTGAGAAAGTACAATTCGAAATCGATATTGTTTGCAGTTGTCTTTCTAAAGCAGCTTATTCACAGAAAATTGAATTTCTTCAAAATAATTTAAATACTTATAATAAGAAATGAAATGAATGATCAGGGAAATATGATTCCAGTAAAGATTCTTAGAATGTGTTGCTGATTTAAAAAAAAACAACAACAACAAAAACTCTGCCTTGTCTATAGCGTGACGAACGGTAAAGACGTGAACAACATAGGCTTATAGCGCTGCGGCACCGTTAAATAAAAGTTTAAATATATTTTGGTCAGATTTCTCAAACATCGTAGAAAATTTTCAGCTGTTTAGTTGATTATATTTTTGACTATACATTAGGTATTAATGTCCTTGAGAAGGAATTCCTTTTTTTCATCAAACGTGTAAATGAGCTGCTTTAAAATTTAAATCCTTCATGATAAAATAGTGAAAAGAAATTCATTTCAAATAGTCGTAACATTCAATATCTGCACAGTTAAAATGAAAAATAAGGCCAAAACAAATTTATCATTTGTTAGATTTTTTTTCTCGAACTGAAGTAATAAAATCTTCCTGAATGTTTAAATTGACTTTAATTACTACTATTTAGTGCGACATTGTGAGTTTATTTCCGATGCGCAACCAGAGCTGAAATATTAAATGTATTTAAATTTAGAGATTGCATTACTTCATGAATAATCCTTAATTCTAAGCGCAGGACTATAACATATGCTGCTTTTGTTTCTTAAAGATTTGTATATGGGTAATAGAATGCTAACATGTACTTAAAACTTTGATAGAAATAATGTATGTAAGAATAATTGAAATACTTCCAAAAAAAAAGGGTAAAATGACTAGGATTTTTTAAACAAAAAAAGGAAACTTGTTTTTTATTTCTGCTCTCTAACGGTTGCTAACATTTAACATAATTTCAGTGGGATAGATGCCCAACAATTTGCTGTATAGGGCACTAGTATTAGTTTTCAGGCTCTCTAACGGTTGATAACACTTAACAAAATTTCAGTGGGATAGATGCCCAACAATTTGCTGTATAGGGCACTAGTATTAGTTTTCAGGCCCCGAAAATTTTAAAAAAAAGTGCTCACAGCTCAAAGCAATTTCTATACACATCACCATTTATGAATTTGAAGAAACTGAAAATAGAGCTGATCGAAAAAAGAAATACAAAAACAAATCAATATAAAAGTGTTTTGATTTCGATGTTCATATGCACTTAAAAGTACAATATAACAGATTAAACGGTATACAAGTCGCTTGTAAAAATTGATCTTGTTTTCATTTATAATGCTGAAATGGCTATGGCAAAAACACGTAAACGTATATGTTTTCGAAATTAAAAAGACGAATTTTTATCGAATAATTCAAACCGTCTTCTTATACTTTTGCTCACTTGAGCACGAAGTCAGCTATTGTGATGGTCTGGTGTCTGACGTCCGTCGTTAACATTTGACATTTAAAAAACTTCATATCCAAATCCACCTGGACAAAGCAAATCAAACTCGGCAGGAAAAGCTCAACCAAAGTCGTTAAAATAATTATATTATATTGAGAACTCTGGTTGTCATGTCAACAGAAATGAAAACTTTGAAAATTGTCTTGTCTGAATCAACATGGCCTAGATCTGACCTTAGCCGAGACTGACCTATTTTGTTGTTTTTGCAGATTCAGTAAAGAAATTCGAACTATACTTGAATTTTTACATGGAGATTTTAACTTGAATCTTGCCGACATTGAACTTGGCCTAGTAACCAACTTCCTTTGTTTTGCAGCTTGCGTAAGGTAATTTGAAATATAAGATTTCAACTTTGACTGTAGCCTACATTGACCTTGACCTACTAACTTCCATTCCTGATTTACAGCTTCAGTATTGAAATTTGACCTTATCGACATTGACCTCGACATACTGACCTACTTTTCTATTTCTGTAGCAAAATTATGAAAATTTGAACTGAGCTTATAAGTTTTGCATGCACATTTTAACTTTGACATTTGATTTTAAGATAACTCTTTCAAAAATGGTTATTAGATGTAGGCTAAGAGTTGAGAAAAAGACCCGGTATTTTGTATTGTGGTGAACGGCACGACAGCCTCTACGGGTTTATCAAAACTTGCCTTTTTTGTGTCCATAGGTCTCATCGGAGAACTACTCGTACAAATGTATATTTCTATTTACAATTTATCATGTCAATATTTCCTATTGAGATATTTCATCGTTTGTTTATGACAATAAGTTGATATATTTCTATACACTTCTTAATCTGCATATTCTGCCTTAGAGACTGAATGACCGGTTTTACAAACTTAACCTTTAATAAAAGCCAGTTGGCCCTGCAGCTGTTACTTTTTCATGATGTTTTATAATTAGGATAAATTGATTATACGTGGCGCTGTAGGCAACATATATGCAAAGCTTTCCGTGTTACAACGTGTGCGGGTTGGTTTGATCTGAATGACATAAAATCAGGTCCAAAGTACAGGTCATACTGGTTATAGTAAATATAATATATAAGTTATTACCGAAAAATAGACAAAGAAATTGTTATACATCCACGGCAAATTTATTGTATACTTTGAACTAAATATGAGCACTTAATTTTTCTGTTTTAAACGTTTTACCAGTTCTATCAAACCATCGGTTTTCGTAGAAAATACTAAGCTTGTTTTTTTGTTTTGTTTTATCAAATAGTCGGTTTCAAGACATTGTGTTTGATCAGTCAGAAAATACTAAACTTATTTTTTTCAGTATCGTTTACGTGGTCCTTCAAGGAGGCAATCTTTTTTTCTTTGGTCTTTTTGATGGCAAGTGCAAATGAGAGATAAATCATTCACAAAACGTAAATTGAATTTCACTCTGGCTTTGAAACACAGTTCATTTTTAAATTGATATACAGACATATTTTATAATGACAACAGGCATAGATGTGTTTTCCTTGATCCTTGAACTGATAGCCCGTTCCTTTGTTCCGCAAGGGGCCATTTACAAATTGTAAATTGCTAGTGAATAATAATTAGACGCTGGTTTGGTGCGAACGAGACAATTTTAGTCTTTCAAAAACGGAAATTCGTTAGTTTTGAAAACTTGTAGTATATTTACCATCTGACTATATTTGCCTGTATCAAGTTCTGCATCATCGCACAGCATGAGGGTACCTAGCTGCTGCGTTGTGTCTCTTGAGAAACAAAACCTAAAAGCTCTACCAACAGAATAACTGAATACTGTTTTAAAATACTGAGGACTTTCTCTTACTGGATCAATACGGAGAAATATCACTTACTGAATCAAATAGTACTGAATAAAATTCTGAGAAATATCACTTTAGATATTTGATTTAATTGATAGAATAATAAACGTTAACATAACTTTATAATATTATATAGCGTAAAGGCTGTGTTTCACAAAAATAAATTAGATTTACATGTGCGTTATAACTATGCTTCTTATTTAATATTTACTGTATTCAAACAGTTAGATACAACCACATTATGTACAACTCTACAGAAAAAACCAATTTAAAACTGTTTTACTATCCGGATGATACATCAAATATGCATATTAGCTACTGTTATGAGACAAAAGGAAGATTTTGTTTTTCAAATATATAACGAACACCAGTTGTCTGTTAGGAGAATAGTTACAGCACATGTGTATTGTGTTATCTTAGAACACTATCTTCTAGTGAAACTGTTTGTTTAATATGTTTTACAGTTGTAAACAAAATAAAGCACGCATAAAATAATCATCGTAAACTTGCAAAAATACTTTTTGAGCAGACTTTACTCACAAATGGTAACAAACTTACAATTACTTGTAAAGAAGAAAAAAAAGTGTACTTTGATCTGCACATCTTGAAATTTTGTAAACATTTAAAATAATTGAAAAGTTTGGATTAATATACTAAACTTTTGGAATATAAATTACATTTTTAGATGGATTATTTTATTCACATGTTGTAGCAGAATTGATTGGATTGTTTGGAGTAATGAATTTGTAAATGATAAGACTGTTTGTGCAACGAATTCTATTGACCATGTTTTTTACAAAATGCTACTCATGCTAATACAATTTAAAATCAATTTTAAATATTTATGTTCATTATCTAGTATATGTTTGTCTACTCATATACTGAAAATATGCACATGACGCTCGAGGCAATTTGTATATCACATAATACACAAAAAACCCATAAATTTAATAAATCAACAGTCATGCCATTATTCAGCAGTTAAGTATTTAAACAAATAGGTATTGTTTCAAGCATTCGTTGGAGAAATCTAAGTTAGCATTAAGTATCGCTCACAGTAATATGTCTGGCATATGAAATATCCCTTGCTCAACAAACAGTGTTTAGAGATTATGTAGCTTGCAACTGGGGTACCAGTGTCATTCCAGTAACACTGGAGACGCATTATACTGCCTCTACACGGACACAGCTGTGCGACTTCACTATTTTCGGTCTCACCTAATTTTTGTTGAATACATGTAGTTTTCACGATAATTAAATAAAAGAGTATAGCTTTACCGCAACAGCACACCTAAAGTTCCTATAACATGTAAATCCGCAAAGGATTTTGAAGAATAACATTGTACTTAAATAGCACTAATAATGCATTTGGCATCTTTATTTAAAACTGAAGGTTTTTTTCGAAGTTTTCATGGTGTCTAATAACTTGGTTCAAACATTACGTCTCAAGTAAAAAACAATAATCATGTCCATTCTATTATCAGAATGCATTTGAATTATTTTTGTATGTCCTTTTTGACATATATTATGGAAGCGGATTTGCCGCTGTCTGCTCTGCATCATCTATCACTTCTTGCGTCAGCACTGCATCATCATTCAGATGCTTGTTTCTTCGACCACATTTCTCGACATCCTGAAATAAACATAAGACATTAAGTAGCATAATAATAAAAGAAATATAGTAATCTTAATATGATTTTTAAATCAATATAATTATGATTTTTCAAGACATAAACCATACATAGCTTTGTTTTAGTGTGTAGTGTAGTAAACTTACAACTTGAAACGAAAAGTATTCACATTAAAAAAAAATCTGCAACTTTATGTACACTTATATTTTGGCAAGTGTTTTTTCTTGTGTTGTAATAAGATATTTAAAATGATAGCATGTTTTCTTTTATTTGGAAAATCTAAATTGACTGGTTTGAATCAAATTTATATATATAAAGTCCGTCGTGAAAAATTCACAAAATTAATGTCGTTTAGCTAAGTCGAAGCAAAATCAGATGAAATATTTAAAATAAATCAAAACTTAAGAATTATTTGAGTTCTTAATATATATTCCTTATAATTACCTATATTCTTAAGTTAAAGAAAGTTGTGAATTATGTGTAATTGTGCCAAAAAGTTAGATTTTAGCTGCAGTTATCAAAATAAATAGACAATAGCCACTTAGAAAAGATCAGTACCGTTAAAAACAAAACCAATACAGACAATATGAACATCAATTTAAAACTAAAGCACTTGTCAACAATCAATCCACGTTATTTGATTATAGGTATTCAGTTCTTGAGATCTTAGTAAGTACTAACGTTAAGAAAAGAAATATAGAAAGTAAAACCAATTGCCATTAACGAGAAAAAAACTTAAGGCTTATATGGAAATACAGTTTTATGTTCGTATTTTAATTGTATTAGGCGTGTTCCGATAATATAAACCTGCAATGTATCCTTTCAAACAAAGCCTTCAGTCCTGTTACCGCTGCGCCATTAGGCGTGTTCCGATAATATAAACCTGCAATGTATCCTTTCAATCATAGCCTTCAGTTCCGTTACCGCTGCGACATTATGCGTGTTCCGGTAATATAAACCTGCAATGTATCCTTTTAAACATAGCCTTCAGTCCCGTTACCGCTGCGATATTAGGCGTGTTCCGATAATATAAACCTGCAATGTATCCTTTCAAACACAGCCTTTAGTTCCGTTACCGCTGCGACATTATGCGTGTTCCGATAATATAAACCTGCAATGTATCCTTTCAAACACAGCCTTCAGTCCCGTTACCGCTGCGAAACATTTGACGGTTTTGTGTTTTATGTAAAATATTGAAAATAAAACTTTTGTTCTGAAAAAGGTAGACAAATGAACTATTGCAATCTGCAATAAAATCGAAAATGTATATGTGCGCTCGGACACTTTGGGCAGGGGGTATAGCATATATAAAGGCGTAGCTGTTATCCTTCTACGTGTAAGACGTACGGACGCAATGTTTAAGTATTGGTTCATAAAAGGATATTTTTTCAGGTGATAAGATGCAATGATAACATCATGTTTGCATTTTATGAGTTGCTACAAGTCGTATATTAATATATAAATAATATACACTGATGTGATAATTACTTGTGATACAGTGCTAAATTTTCAAAGTGAAATAGAAACAGAATGCTCTTGTTTAGCTTCATTTTGCGGTATTTAAAAAAAACATTTACTTATCTTCTAATTTATTAAAGTCATCTACTAAAAATCTCCACGCAATCAGGATCTGACGACGAAGCCCTCAAATTTGTATCAATAACGTACCGAAAAAGTCAGATTGATATCGTAAAATTACTTGAACATAACTATAATTGTCCAAAGGTTCCTAATGTTATGTTCTAATGGTTGTGCCCATAAAATCAAAAGCGTTCAAAACACAGAAAGTGTAAACACACCACGCAAAACGTTTTATGGAAGATAAGTCACTGTGTATTTTTTGTGGCATAAAGTTAAGTTTCAAAGTAACAACGCAGTCAGGTAGAAAATAACCACACAAACATTTATTGAATTTATTGAATTGAAATTGGGGATAAGTTAGTAAGATTTTATCTTTATACACAAGAAACGATAACATACAAGCATATAAAAACCTTTTACCTTTCCTCTGAAGTTACGACTTACCTTGATCTTAATTATTTCAGGTATTCCAAACAAGAAACTTGGTCAAAACTTCGTCAAAGCATAACAATTTCTCAGTCTATGGTGCCTTAAGGATTTTTGTTATCTGAACATTGGATAGTTAATCAAAATTTGAAAACAGTCGTTTAAATTCAGTAAATTTGTTCCATCTTTACTACTTTTATTGTCAGCAACTAGCATTAAAATGAAAACTAAACAAAACACCTACCTACGATCTATGGTCTTAAATACCTATTTATATCAATCGGGGCGCCATCCATTAATGAAACAGCAGGGCTGCGTTGTACAAAATTGATCAACTTCTTACATCACGGAAATATGACACATAAAACTAGCAGGTCTGGTTGTTTCCTTGTTGACAGTTTCTAATTCATACAGGCACGTGACCATATCACATTCATACAGGCACGTGACCATATCACATTCACAGAAGGAAATAATCTATTTTTTAGAATAACCGATAATTGTTTTTATAATTTGTGAGTTTCTTTTCCCAGGTATGTTCCAAGTATTATGTATTTGTGCTTGAAACTAGGTTATTTGTATCACTTTCAGCTTCTTATTTGGAATTGGTCCTACCATTTAAATTAGTTGGAACTAGAAAAAAGATCTAAAGTTTAGCTAAAAAAATAAATTTTACAAAGCAGTTCTTGCCAACTGACAGAGAAAACTGTTTAACTACAACAATAGTCTTAAATTATATATTGCTTTAAAGAACTGAATCAATTATTGTTTTTTATAGTTATTGTCTTCGCCCTTCAGGTTGAACCTTTATATACTGTCATGTATTTACAAATGTCGCCTTCATGTATGTTTATCTGTCTGCACAGTGGTATTAGACTGTCTGACGGGTATTCACTTCTAGTACAACTTAGTCTGGAATTGAAAATGACTGTCATCCTAAAGTCCTCATAAAGCAAATCTACGATCCGTTGTAATGAAAAAAAAGTTTCCACCATTTCTTTATTTACAAGTTCTTTAAGAGTTGCACTGAAATTGATAGCATATTAAACCAAGTTGATTTCATTTTCTTGATGGCGACGTGTATTTCTATATCTAAAATACCTGGATACTTCGACTGTTAGACGAATCAAAACGATGCTAAAACAGTTTAAATATAAATATCCGTGCAGAAAATATTTAAAAAACACATCAAAACCAACAGAGGATGTTAAGAAAACCGTGCCTGTGGACATTTTTTACAAGACAAAAACATTTACCTCTTGCCAAAAACTGCAAACATAAAAACACAACATTTAACTAATACAACATATATACAATTTACATGTACAAATAAAGTAATTACAAGGATGAGCTTTCATTATTTGCTACTGACACCATTTCCACAGTTTGTTTCTTGGACGTAGCGTTGCAGTCTACAGTCTTGCATAGAAGTTTTGACCTGAATTTTCTGCATCGTTTCCGGATGTCAAGCTGCAAAATGTAGGCCAGTGGAATCAAAAGCATACTTAAAAGTCTAACAATGTCCAATCCGTGTGTGAGTCTTGAGCACAAAAATTTATGCTTGCTTTTGCAGCCCTCGTCAACTGGCTCAAAGAATATAATATAAAAGGGTGTCCTCATAAAGAGACATGCTCCTAAACAAATGCTGACGAAAATTGTTGTGTTGTGTCTCCCATGTGGCGATGTATCGTCCTTAGGAAGATACGGTGAACATACTAGAGACAATATTGTCATAAAACAAGCTAGAATCAAAACGAGCGGTAAACAATGAGCAAGCGTAAACCATAATATTTGTGCTGTTCGGTCTGAAACTATGTAACACTGTCCGTATTGTTCTTCAGACATGGTCAGCCTGAGAACCGCCGTCATCATAACTACTATAAACCAAGGCAAAATTATCATAATTGAAAGCAGCAGTGCGTTCGATACACTTTTCAACAATCTTGAGGATATAAGATTCATACAGTGATACACACCAAGTATTCCGATTGAAATGTTTGACATGTACTCCGTAATATCCGATAAGAAAGAAAACAGTTTGCACAGAGGAACACTTCTAAGACCTGCACTAGTCATGTCAAACGATTGTGCAAGAAATGGTAAAGCAATTCCACCGAACAATATGTGAATGCAAGTTAAATGAAGTATTAGCCAATTCCGGAAATGACGACGTTGCTTTCGGCTGATCACAATGGTTGCTACCATTATTCCGTTTACAATAACTATACACGCAGCAAACGCATGGTAAACATAACGGAAGTTCTTACGTTCACGGATCATTTGCTCATAAGCGGAAAAATCTTCCGCGCTATAACCCATAGAATCGTTGTACATGTCTTCGTATAGATAGTAATGATCGGGATAGTATAAATATGTCCTATTATATACCGTGGTCGTGGTGTTCATATTGGTGCACTTCTTTTATCACTCACATTGCACTGGCTCCATGATAAGCTGGCCTGAAATATGCAAAAAAGTGGTTTACTGTCGGAAAACAAGAATTTCAAAATTCATACACAATGGAATAGTGGTTTGATCGGACGCTAGGGATCATTTCTTTTACGTAAACTTTATACGGCAATCAGTACACTATTGAAATATTATTTTACCTTTAAACGTATAATAGAAAAGAGCAGTTTCTCTGTTAGTTGTTATAGTTTTATAATCTGTTTAAACGCAATCTACATAATCAAACACAATCAATCTGAGTATTTTTTTTATATCCTTTCGCGATATTTCTGAAGTTTTTTTTATACACAGTCCTTCGACTTGCTTTTAATGTTCTTCAAAGTTCGCCGTTTTATTTCTGTGTGAACAAGCAGCTTTAACAAATATCAAGACAACGATAATCAAGCTGTATCGATATAAGATACAAAACCCATAGCGATTTCAAACTTACTGAAAGCATTTGCAAAATATAATAAAGATAGTATTAAGCAGTATTTTAAGACAGGTATGGGTTTTTTACATGTTTTCATTATTTTAGCCTTATTGTTTTATTATGCTAATGATGATCAAACAAACGTGACACCATTTCTTGAGAGATTTCGATTCCTTGGAAGCAAATATTTGGAAATCATTAGAGATATTGATGCCTGTATCATCGTTCCTGATTATTCAAAATCCCACAGTAATTTAATTATATTTATACACATCTGTCATATTTGAAGAAAGAAAAAAGGAGTCGTATTTTCACGTTGTTTGTTTTGGCAGAGCTCGAATAATCTTTTTAACAATATTTACATATTTTTGGTGCAATTATTCTTTCATCTTTTTTTATATTAATTTTATTTTTTGTTAAATGCATTTTTTTTTATCTTTCAATGAACTATGAATTGCAATTTCCATTTAGGAAAGGAGAACAAAACTTAAAAAATAGACAAACCTAATATAAAATTAAAACAATCTATGTTGTGAAATAAAAACATACATTCTCACATATACATACCACTGGGTAGTTTTCAGTATAAAGTTTATCCACAAAAAAATATTTTCCTTACCTTTATTAATAGTCGCACACTCTGCCTTTAAACACAAAGGAAATTCATGATAAAACAAATATGTCCCTATTGTAATTTTCTTCAAGTATTGATCCTGAATTAAATAACCATATAGTATCCACAGACTCACTTTCATGTGCGGAAATAGGGAAAAATCATTCGGTTAGATAAACAATGAATTTGTTATTTCCAAAACAAAGACGCCAAGAAAAGTTGAACCGATGGCTTTTTTCTGGTAGGCAGCTAGATTTGTCAGGATTCACAGATTCCCTGTAGCTTTGTTTGATTTAAGAACATTATATGGCCACTACTAATTGGATTTGACATTTGATATAAGAAGGAAATTACAAGTCTGTTTTTGCAAGTTTTCTGGCGGCAATTGTTAATACTTTGACATTCAATACTTGTTTGTTTACGTACGGCTTCGCATTTCTTCAAATCAATTTACAATTAATGTTTATTCCATTCCCAGCGTACGATTACTTGTTGATAATTGTGTCCGAGCGTTTTTATTGTGCGTTTGGAGCCTCCCCATAAGAAAGTAATTTGTTGAGACTCGCTTTCCAGTCCTGAACTTTTCATTTTGTTTTTCAAACAACTGTTATATTCCCAGAAGAAGTTCGTTAAATTTATTATGAAATTTATTTAAATATATATCTTATTTATTAGCAAGGTATACGTGCACAATGAATAAGCGTGGGCTTGCTTATCTTTCTTAATTTTTCAAACTAATTAATTAACAATTAAACAACCGTTGCGTAACGACATTCCCGCCGACACAAATGATAACAAATGTGAATTTATAAAAGAAAGTATTGAAGAATAAATAAAAAAGCTTTGCTTACTTAATTTCAAAAACAAAATACAAAAGTAACAAAAGTACGAGGTAAACTACAATTGCATCACAAATTCCCGCCGACACAAATGATAACAAATATGAATTTGTGAAAGAAAGTCTTGAAAAAAGAGTAAGTATGCTGACTTAATTTTACAAATAAATTACATGAGTAACAAATATGTAAACAACAACTGCGTCAATACATCCCCGCCGACACAAATGATAACAACTATGCTTAATGAAACAAATAATCCACTGAGGTTTTCATTTTCTCGATCTGCTTCTCCGCTGCATTTACGTTCTTGGAAAGAAAGACAAAGCCCCTGGAAAAGCTAATTAATCCGGGCATAGTGCCAGTTTGTTGGCAGATTTGAATAATATTGATAAAGGAATACTATTGACTGGCTCAAATTAATCAACACTTTTAAACTTGACTTTATTGATTCAGGAGAGACTTGATAGTCTTATCAACTCAACTGAAGGTGTAACGAAATCAACTCGACCAAAGGGTTGTAGCCGAGCCACTCTTGGACGCCACACAAGTACATAAGATGAAGGGAAATAACACTTTTTAGTACGAGAAATATATGGTACAAGCTGAACATACTAAATAACGTCTACCAAATCAGTAAATAAGCAGGAAGACAAAACAGGGATGGTTTTTGCTACGAACAAGAGCATTGATTCTACAGTAGAGCCAATAAAAATATAAAAAAAGTAATCCTACATGAAATCATAATTTAAATGAAATAAAGAAGTTGGAAACGTATTTGTGTTACTGCTAGTGAGATCAAATGATCCTTTTACTCAGAAAAGTATATTTGAAAAAAAAAGTGGAATATCAAGCTATGTAAAATGATAATTTTCGGAGTATTAGCCTTCGTGACTAGGATGACGTTATTTTTTTCTGTGTGTTTTGGTTGTATGTCTGTTTTGTTTTGAGAACTAAAAGCCATTTGCCTTTGATTGTCGCTCAGATCTGACTTTAACACGACTCTAAAGGATGACTCTCCTCTAGTAAGCTTTAAACTTAAGAGTAAAACAAGGTAATATTTTAAATCCTTTTACCTCCTTTTAGATGCAAAGTACTCTTATCGCAAACATCTGAGTGGAAGAATTTGATTAGAATTTTTTAAGCCTGTTTCTGAAATGCAAATGTAATTTCTATGACAAGAATCGTCAATTTTTCTTTCTGTAGACCGTAATGTGTCAAGAATATGCAAAGAAGAGCGTATAAAATAAAGATTAAAATCAGTTTAAGTCGAAATTAATTCAATTGGTGCCTGTCGTTTTAGAACATATAAAACATTGCCTGTGAATTTCAGACACATTATACACTTAACTGACTTTGATACTTAGTTAATCTGTGAGCGTTTCGAGACTCCTTTCTTGACAAATCGAGTTAGTGTTTCGATTTTCTTCAGTAAATCTACTTTTGCTGCGATACCTGTAATGTCAGATTAATGTATATTCTTGTTATTTTTCTTTTATAATTAAATTCATAACACGTTTGTAGGTAAACTTGAGTGTTTATATTCTGAAGATTTTCTTTGTTAATATAGTTTATTCGTGACGGTTTTAAGAACAATGCGGAGTTAATTCCTCCAAATATAAGATAACCTTTATTTATGTAATTTAGTGCGGCTATTACAGTTTTGAAACAACACTTAAAATACACTATTTATTTATTTTAACAGTCACTTAATTGTACAATATATTCCAGGGAAAACTTAGTACGCCTATATAACGTGATATTTACTTAAATTTGTACATATTTGATGGGCATTTTCGTTATTTAAGATCTTCTATTTAAACTTATTTAATAATGAATAGAACATTATAAATCACTAATTTCTAATCATGAACGAAACATTATGACTTACACATTTCTAAACAATTTTTACCGTTATCAAGTTTGCAACACGCTCGAGAGAAAATCTTAAATATATAAAATGCGTCCGTTTAAATTTTAAACAGTTTTAAGATATATTTTTACTTTTTTTGTTTTCCAATTCTGAAATGTCTAAATCGTCTATATAGTATATAACTTTATATATATAGTCTATATTTTATAACTAAGTATTCTATATATATGTGCTTTCTCACTCTTCCAGTACAATAAGTCATAGTTTATAAAGAGTTTATTTGACTTTAAGCAGGATGTTTATAAAATAATGAAAATGTCGTGCGTGTGTGTTTTTGTCTTTTTTTACGTTAAACTGAACATTGTTTGCAAACTGCAGAGTGATAAAAATACCTTTGTTTTATCAATTATCGCTTGAAAAAAAAATAAAGAAAACAAAAGCATACATTCACATAATTCAGAATATTATTCCTAACATTTCGTTTCTCTTTGAACAAATACAGATTGTGCAAAGAGTACAAGAAAAATACACGGAGTGTTTTGCTATTTGGTTCTACGCAGGGATGTGTTTCTCCGTATTTACTCACACGCCAAGCATTTGCTTCGAAAAAGAATATTTATTGAATGTTGCTGCAAGCTAGTTCTATAATAAAACTTTATCACCTCAGACTAATTGGAATGAGAGCACATATATATCGTGAAACTCTGAATGAGTCTAATAAGGATAAAACGATTAGAAAGATTGGACATCAGTCAGTCAATAGTCAGATAGCTACTCTAGTGCGACAAGATAATGTACGTACAACATGCGGTATAGTTGTAAATAGTAAGCTTAGCTCACTTTAAAGGAATAAACATTTGAGTCGAAGGACGGACGCTTCAACCTCAGATAATTCTTTGATATTAAATAAATAACTGCAACAGTTTCTGTAAATTTTTAATATTTACGGGACTGAAGAACAAAAACTTGCATTTTCAGGAAATTTTAGGTGTGAAATTAATTCCAGTAAATAAACAAAGTACATGAAACCCGAGTTATTTCTTTCTTCTAGAAGCGACATAAAAGTGCTAGTTTTACCACGGTTAGGTTTATCTTTTTTTGCCGTAAGGATCCTCGAAAAGGTTAAAGTAGGATATAATCATATTAAAATCTAAAAGAATGAACAATCCGTTTACCTTTTAAAAGAAAAAAAAAGAAAATTTCTACAATTCAAGTTTAACTGTACTAATAAATAACTTATAACCTTAATAATATTAATATGATGTTTGTGCATTATGCTTTTTGGTATCGGTGGAAACAAAACTGTATATATTCTACTTTTAAAAGTCAAGAATATAATATATTTTATTTCGGTTCAAGCTTAAGAACGCTGTCGTTTTTGTACATATAGTCCTTTCACCTATATCTGAACATATTCTTTGAACTACATAAACTAAACAAAATATTGAATATTTAAATTGGGTTGACTTATTCATGATTGCATTACGTTAATAACGTGTGTTAATATAAACTTAATAAACGTAAACGAACATCGTTTGAGAAGTTAGATAAACAAGTGCGATATTCGGATTTTTTTTTCTGTAATCAAGATATTGATTCAAATATCCGAAATTCAATCTAGTCGCTTATTACTTATGTCTAAATCTTTTAGAAGAGTTTATAAAAGTTAAAGTATCTGTACAACTATTCAAATGTTGATGACAAATTGAAAAAAAAATCATAAAGTCACCAGCTGAATTTTACAAGCTTTTAAGAGGGAAAAAACCATAATAATTCTAAAACATGTATGTCATGAATTAATTAAAGTGATTAAGTTGTCGGAAACAAATGATATTAATAAAGCATTCTATTTTGCAATGATAAATGTCAAAGAAAGAAGAGACTTTTTTCATAAAATTAATTTCTGTACTCACTTTTGTTTGAATTGTTTTTTAAATAATCCTTGCAGTCATCCTTCACTTGAAAAAAAAAGTTCTTAAAATTAATGTCCTGTATTAAAATCAATTGTCTATTCAGGGAAAGCTTCAATACTTGAACTCTGGTACGAAAAATATGTATAATTTTGCAGAAAAATGAAATGGAACTATCATCATAAAGTATATTCCAATAATAGTGTTCCCTGCATGTTTTATACCTTTATTAAAGGAAACCGATTTTGTATCTCATCTAAGTCTTGCCGATATTGCCCAAGGTATCCTTTATGCTGTTAGAACGGCTTCAGCAGACAATAACATGCCCCAGGATATTTTCAGATCCTGATATTCTCTCAGTGTTGCTTTAATTAATCATTGAGAGTTAATTATTGTTTTAATATACTACCGCTTGCAAACTGATTAGAGTTTCACGTATTTAGAACGCCGTAAAAAGTGACGTTGCATTATTTATTTCAGTACCTTAAACTGTCACTTTACTGGTCATCCAATCAAAGCGAGGGAGTTCTCGCAGGTATACCTGTCAATAAAACTGTGTCTTGCAATCCACCCGCAGCCAGAAAAATGTGCCTGGGCGGCGCAAAAGTTGCTGTGTCGTAATTGTCGCTGCGTTCCTAACGTGTTACTAAGTCAGCCCTCGCATGTCATATTTTTACATTGCATACATGTACACAGCTCATTCGTAAGTTGTCAGCTGAACTGGAAAGCGATTTTGTTTACGTTCGAATTTCTTTGGGACGCTGATTAGAGCTGCGGAAGACACTAGAATGACACTACTGACAGGTAAAAGGCGGAGTTTGAAAGAAACACATTGGGCGGCGACTTATTTGATTTTTGACAGGTGTACCAAAGAGTCTCGTTCTTTACCTAACAGTGTAAACTTTAATCGGTTTTGCAATCTGTAGTATCTTAGAAAAATTTCGATCACGGACTTCATATTTAACGGTTATAGTAGAATTAAATTTTTGACACGTTCTTGAAAATTCGCATTATAACACAACTTTACTTTTGGTATCTCTGCAAAATTGATAACCAGTGGGAAGTATTAAAATAATGTATGTAATGGCTACTAAACACAACGTTACCTTAACCTAAATGCAACTTTGCCTCTTATTGAGCTCAAAGAACTGAAAAAAAATAGCTGAATCTATAAAATAAACTTTAACAGTGCAGTATGTCTTGTTCATGTCGTAAAGCGAAGAAATCACTTATATGAGATTATTTTGCGAAGTTCACTAATAAATGTACGACATAACAGACAGATATTATTTCTCATGCGTGCAGTACTGCTTATCTCAAAGTTCATCATTCTGCAAATTCACATCAAAATTATTTCTTGTCTATAAAATACTATATAAGGTGATGCTTAAAAGACTTACTTTGCAAGTTACTGTTTAAAACTGTTTTATTAGTAAGCTGACACCTATCTTATTACCCTATTCGTTAGTCAGATATTTATCTACGTCTGTATTGGGGATAAAAACGTCGACATTTTACTCACATACGTATACATATAGTCATAAGTCATACCAAGTCAATGGTCTTGAATTCTTTGAAAAATTGGAATGTTGGTTAGAAGCATAGTTGCAACATGTGAAAATCGTCTTATTTCAATATTCTTATTCTCTCTCTCTCACACACTCTTTCTATCTCTCTCTTTCTCTCACTCTCTCGCAAAAAAGAAACAAACAAAATAGACGTTAAACATACGTCTTAAATACAGGTAAGGACATCAGAATTCAGATAAAAATCCTCTGATTCCATCAAAAAGCCACCGAATTCGTTCTTGTTCTAATCAGTGATCTGTTATTGTACTAAATATATGCTGTCATGTTGTAACATGTTATTGCTAACAATGACCAAACTCACTTAACAGCATTGCTGCTAACATTATTCGAGGTTGTTCCGTTCTCTTTTCTATACAGAAAGCCAACAAAATCATAGCAAATCAAAGATAAAAAGAGCAGTGAATGTAATATGCAAATGTTTACGTGTTTTAATAAGTATACCCGAATTCCAAATGAGATTGATAAAGCAATGTGAAAACATGCCTTTCTGTCTCACGGATAAACTTCTCTGATTCCCGCGTATAGCGAGCGATATAGTCTGTAAATTTCCTATCGAACTGGCCTGTATACAGAATATTTTCTTTCTGATTTTAGACCACTGTGATTTCATTTGAAAAACATGGCATATTTGCTCAAACGCACAGCCGAAATCTGTTTCTATCTAAACTGAAAAAGTGTTGATTACTTGCTCGTCCAAGTTGTCATTTTATTTAGTAGCACGGTTTTCCCACGCTTTTCTGTTAGCTTCAAGTCACGTTTTAAGAAATCAGTTATCACGTAGAACATTTCACGTATCGTTCAGGTTATCATTAAAACAATTAATCTATTTTTTATATCTTCATTAAAAACAAAAAAAGATTGATGAGTCAACAAGTTTGTGAGATTTGAAGCGTCCGCTCCAGTCGCATAGCTATTATTAGGTCCTGTAGGCCCGGGCCTACAGATTCGTCAAGAAAATGACATTTTCAAAAGTCCCAAAAATGCAGTAAAAGCTGGAAGGGGAGTGGGGAGGGCCGTGCAAGCCTTATGGTCTAATCTAGTGTGTGTATTAATTTAGGTGTTGAATTGCCTTTTTGGGAACATGATGATTTTCTTGACGCAGAAAAATGGACTTCATTTAACATTCATCATGCTTTACACATACTTTACAGTCTGCATACAGTGTTAGTTAATTTTGCATCAAATCAAATACCAAGTTTAAATGGCTCTATTTAACGGATCGCTTTGATTGTTCATTTTCCCTGAGATACTTTGGAACACGCATTTTGTTCTTTTTAATCTCTGCTTGCTTCTGGCTACGTGGATGAGGGGGGGGGGGAGAGAGCGAGGTTGACACCCTTACCAAAGCAACCGCCCTTTGGAACCCCTTCTATGAGCCTATAAGTTGGAAAAAGCTGGCTACGCCCCTGTACTCAGTGGGTTTGTGTCTTTCAATGCAGATTCAATGAATTACGCTATATTTAAGCACCCGTTTTGGAGTAAACAAAATCTGTACGCGCACGAGAGCCGTAGGTTTCGCCTAAAAATGATATAAATATTCTACAGCGTAATATATTCAGGTCAGTAGCATATAGGCGTAAAAGTCGAAAACCCGTGCTAGATTTATCAGCACGGCCTATCCGATATATTTACACTTGAAGAACAAAGAAAACTGTCGATCTCTGAGGCATTACATTTTATGAAGATCGCTATATTTACTAAGTAAAGCGCGCCTGCCAAAACATGTTGTCTGTGAAGGTGACGGTACCAGTGGGAGTGGTTCGCTTACGGATAGGTTTGTTCCAAATAAGGAAGCAAACGAAACTAAGTGAAAGGTAATAATGGGATGGGCAAACACTATGTCGGATAGAGGCTGTGGAGCGAACTCTTCCACATTAGAAAACATCGGTCGGTCGCTACGATCCTACCCTTCGGTTTCTTAAGGCCGAAGAGTTCATTTCATAGCCTGTATCCTACACTAAGACTGGCTATGCTGAACACTACTACTCAATTTAATCAAAATTGTTCTACAGCTGAAATTTGCAAGGATAGAGGTCATTTAAGTAAAACGGTAATAAAGAAAACGTAAGATTAAGTGCCTCTTTCTGGATGTAATTATTAAAAAAATACTGACAGCAAAAAATTAGTGCATGCTCTAATTTTCTAATCATTTTCAAATTCTAAACATTAAAATACAATTATACTCTCAAGATATCTTAACGTGTTCTGAATTAAACTTTCTTTAATCCGATAAAATTGCACAATATCTATACAGCATTATAAATAAATGTGATTAATCGTCCATAGAAACGAAGAAGAAGTTATAATTTATGTCAGTATATGTTTGAAAACAAGCAGCGTTCATGTTCATCTTAAAAACAAGAAAGTGGTACATGTTTTGCGGAAGACTTACTTGCACTTGTATCTTCAACTGGTTGTATTGAAACATTGTAACACCGTCTGGCTGCTATTTAAAGAGCTGTAGTAAATACCAGGGTATTGTAAAGTGAAGCCTAACTAAAATTTCTTTTACTAGCATGTGTTATAATCTTTTGTTATTCATATAATGTATATAGAAAATACTTTTAAAAAATCAAAAACCAAGTGCACATATGATAGTTCTAAACAGTTTAAATACTTACTAAGAATATGCCTGAAAATTAAGAAAACTGCACCGGTAATGCTGACCTAACTATAAAAGCGAACAACAAAAACGTGTCTATTCAACGTCAACCATATATTATTTTCTTTTATTTTTGCATTAAAAACTAAATATGGCCGTACCACTTCAGTTTGTAATACTATACAAATAGTAACATGTTTACGGTTTGAAAAAAAAATTAATGAACTTGCAGCATAAATAAAATGAGACTTTTAAAGTTAATGATCAATTACAGGCGACATCTTTGTAAAATGACACAATTTGTTATCTCATTTATACCATTGTTACCAAGATTTACACTATCATTGTGAATTCCATTGTCTTTTATTGGATTTTTTCAATGCATGGTAAGCAGGGATAGGAAATCATGTAATAAAGGTTATTTCGGGAAGATCACTATATAAAATATACGAAATACCAATCATATATTGTTTTCTTGCACGCACCGTGATGTAGGCGGATGCATTTTCATGAACTAAGTAGCTCGGTGACAACTAAAATAGATTCTAGGAAAGTTTAATTACGATATGTATGTTTTACCAAAACATCATTAGCTTTCATGCTGTTATATAATCCTGAAGACCGGCTTTTCAAATAAGTCTTCCAAGCAATTATATTCATTTACTACCAACCTGATTCATTGCACCCGTACAGTGTAATTGAGATAAGTCTTGTGCGATGAGTAAGTCGAGATAAACATTAAACTGTCATTAAATAAACCGTGTTTGACAGACCTTAACGATTGTAAAAGAGTGATGCCATCTTTTGTTTCGACTCGTAGAAATATAGTTTTCTTGCAGTTTTTTTTCGAAAACTTAAAGTTCTGTAGGGCACAGCAAATACGCTGTCATATTAAAGTCAATAAAATCTTCAAATATCCGTTATATTTAGTTGTTCCATATAAATATCTAAGAATAATTCTTCCCTGAATACAAATTTGGCACGCACAGAAATATTTGAATACTTTTAAGTCTTGCTCCATATTCTAAATCGTTAACCTAATCCTGTTTTCCTTATACCTTATTCGAGATCATTTTGTCGTAATGTCTTTAGTTGAGCTTATATAATTGTTTTTCTTTTTTTAAACATCAAAATCAAATTAGTTTCGTTTGAAATCAATAACTCTTTGTTTCGGATAATCAGATGAATATGAACTTATTTTGCATGTTTGTATGAATAAAACAAAATCTTAGAATATTGCATCATTAATGTCTCGGAAACGCTCAATTACAGCACATTTATTAAGTAGTCGTAGTACAGTAAGTCAGTGATTTCAAAATCCTTTATAACTTACATGTAAATCCTTCAATATCTGAAAAAGCTCAGATTTCAAACCTTTCAAACAATAAGTGGGGTTGTTTTGAATCTCGCTATTTCCAAAGAGAGACGATAAATGCCGTTTAACGGATATTCATTTCTGCATAGCAAGGCACGTAGGCATTTGTTATGACGCACTGCACACTCATGTTATCTAATTTGATGATATGTAATGCTATGTTACGTAATGTCACGTCAGGTTATGTCATGTTAAATCAAGAAGTGAATGAAGCACTCACTTTCCTTTCGCTTTTTTGGATCGATTGTAATACAATCAATCCAATATTACAATATTAAACAATATTAAATGACTGAGATCATAGAAGAAGGACGCTTGAAATGTTATTCTATTGAAAAACAGTGGAATAAATCACAGCAGAAATGACATATTTTTCTACCGTCTCTTAAAGTTTAAATATTAAGTTAATATCTTAAACATTTTCTTTCATTGAAATGACTATGTTATTTCAATTTTTAATGACAGGTTCTGTGGCAACTGATTTACAATATACATCATTCGTGTACAATGAGATGTGAGCAGAATTTAAGATCGACACTAAATGAAAATTGTTTCAGTGATATATAAACCATTTCAATACATATCTACAAAACGTGGAAAAAAGTTGACGTCAAATTAGGCCGTTTGTGTCAGTTTTAGGATTGTCAATTTAACAGTATTGTCATATAATCCCTGAATGCTCAACTGAAGCATCAGATTTCGATATGACAAGTTTAACTTAGCACCTGACTATTTTGAAAACAGTCATCACTTACTAGCTGTAACTATTTACAATTGATAGTGAGACTGTCGGTTTTCCCCCAAAAAATACAAAACGAAATAAGCATCCTAAAAGAGGAATTTCTTGAAAACAGAAAAAAGTATATTGTGAATGTTTTCTGTGACATTAAAAGGACATATTAATTAAACCAGTCATTCATTTTAAAACACGCTTTACGTCTCTGTTTTGTTTGTGAGAACAGTTTTTTGTTGTTAAATTATCTGTAATTAATGTCATCTCAAAATCGAACCTCAACATTGGTTTATTATTTAAAGTTATTATCAAGCAAAAGTTTATTTCCTAAACCTTGATTTTCAGCCATTTTTTCATATAGCAGTTAATACTCTTTTTATCTTTTTCAAAAATATAATTAAATTTTGCATTTTATTTCCAGCAATTTGCGCCGTGAAATGACTTATTTGTACTACTTAAATACATAATCAAATATCCATTTATGATATTTCTAGCACTTTACTACATCTTACTATTGTGGGATATTCCCGCGCTAATGATTCTTAGAACAGATTTCATTACAAATGAAATGTAATATTTGTTACCGGCAAAATGAAAATTATCCTGAACATGTATGAATTTTGAAAATGACTAATTTTGTAACATTTGACTTTTCTTTCAAACGTATTTTTAAATACCTTTTTAACCTGTCTTTTTTACTTGGCCATTTATTAATGGCTTTAATTTGTTACACCTGCCTCTCCACATGCCACACTCTTTGAAAAACTACAGACCATAAGCACCCATTATAAATATGATATTTTCAAATATTTATTTTTCACATTGTGAAATTAAAATTGTTGTTGTTGTAAAGTCAGTTTTTTAAAGTTTTTGTGATGCATGGAAAATCTGATACAAAAAGAGATAATTGATATAAAATTAATATAAACATAAATATAAACATAACAAAAACATGTCAATAGTATGACTTAACCATTTATTATAGCAATAACCATTTATTCTAACAAATATGCCGACTTTTTGTAATAGAACACTGTTTTCAGCAATCAGACCTGCAATTGATCTAAAACCCTTTTTACAAATTAAAATGTCTAAACAAAATTTCCCTTGATTCTAGCTTCTCAGGTATTTTATTTATTTTTTTCTCATTTCTCGATAAACAAGCTTGGCTGTACTTGATTACACCAACATTATCGTAATGTTTATGATCAGAATTCCTTTCATTTAAAGACAACCATCGGAATCTTAATTTGGCGGAAACGATTTACAGTTTTGCTAATATATATTGAATACATCTTGCTGCTTCTTCTGTAAAGGTATGATATTTTTGCAAATGTTTTTGGGGAGAAAGACCTCCGATGGTCATCAAAAATGAACCTTTGTTTACTTTTCACATAATTATTTATGCTAAGACCTTTACTACTTTAACATTTATTTTTTTCCAATGTGTTTTCTAACTTTTCAATTTTTATTGCAAGTGTCTTATTTAAAAAATGAGATGTCTGCCGATATGTGCGTGGTATTCAAGTACCTTACACGTATATCAGCCATTGTATGAGAACAAGTTAGCAAAGTATTAAAAGATCAATTCAGAAAGTAATATGAAGGTAATGGTGTGTATTAATTGGCACCACGTAGTTTTGGAAACTTGCCCAACTTTCTTATTATTTGCCTATTGTTCTAAGTATGCAAGACTGAGCGTTAAATGCATTACTCACTAAAGCATAGTAATTGTAAAATTGAAAGTAAAGTTATAGGAACTGAACTGTAATAAAAAAGTCTTTTCCGGGAAATGATTGTATTCTTTCTGCATTTTTTTATATTAAGGTAACAATTTAATTTTATCACACATAATAAAGGTGTCTTCTAACACACTTCTTGAAAGGCATTACATATTCATTGTAAGAAATATCGGTCTTTTCATGTAAAAATTTATCTGAAGAATGATATTACCCTGACGAATAAAAGAAAGCACTTTATTAATTTAAAGTAAACTTTTACTTCTGTAAATAAATTTTATCACATTTTTAGCAACCAATTATTTTTTAACGCATACACTACATGAGACTTAACGTATATAGTTGCATTCATTTTGTTTGAAGTTAATAGAAACATATGTAATTACCATCTTACAATCAGATGCAATAAGGCATTAACATTGCTTACACCTAGTGATGTTTGATGAACATTTCTAAATTTTATGAGTGTTTCGTGAAATTCATTATTTTTCTGTTTACGATATATTTAAAATATTTTTATATCAAAATTGAATGCTAATTTCTCAATAAATATACCTTATAAATATCATCATTAAAACATGCCAGACTTTGAACTTTATACATTCATGAGATATTCTGATACAAGGGTTGATTTTAATGTCAGTTAATATAAAGGGATGAGTAATAACCTTCATTAGTTAAGGTTGACTTATTAGGATAGGCATAATTCAAGCAGTGGTTCTTTCATTAAATGTATTTAGCTAATGTTATAAACTTTGAAATAAATTTGTTTCTTAAACAAAATAACTGAACACGTTTTCATGAAAAAAAAACAACAGTTTTTGCGAAAAATATATTTAATTTTTGTAGTGTGCATTGTTTCTTCCTTTCTTTGACTTTTTAGATTATTGTGATAGTCATGTTTAACTAAGCTTTTTAAATAAGAGTTACTGCCTTCTCGTTGATAATTTGCCTATCATGTAAATCATGTCTGACAGACTCTTATCTTTCCATGCTGTGATTAATTAGCTTGTGGATGAGAAACAGGAATGTTTTGCTTTGAAACAGATAAAGAGACTATGCCAAACAAGATATGAAGAAAAACTGCTTTTGAACGGACATGAACACCTACTTCTTAATTACGTGTTCTTCTGTTTATTTGTTCAAATGTTTACTAAATGATATTTTATCTGTATTATATTATCAATATAACAAAGCGCTAGTCTGATTTTCAGCTCTAGAATGCATTTTTTATCATCATAAGCCACCTTCCTTACAAACTGTAGTACTCCCAGATAGAATATCTGGAAGCTATACTGGATTCACGTGCGATGGTCGGTCCGTAGACAAAATTTGTCCGGGATAAATCTCAGCAACTATTTCTCAGATTTTATTAATACTTTGAAAGAATCGTAAGTACCAAGCCTAGATGTGCATATCAAAGCCACGTCCCACTCCGATGATTTTTCACTGAGTTATGGACCTTTCATATCTTATTTTACACATCAATTTGTCCGGACTGTTGCTTATCAACTAATATTCAGATTTTAATAGTACCAAGCGTACCTGTGCATGTTGTTACCGCATTCCACTGCCATGATCTTATACTAAGTTATGGACCTTTGATTTTGTTTAATATATAAATTTGTCCATGCTATTTCTCAGCAACTATTTGTCAGTTTTAATAAATAAATACTTTGCGAGAATCTTAAGTATCAAACCTACTTGTGCATATGTTTGTTCTGTTACAGTCCAATGCATTTCACTGAGTTATAGCCCTTTTCACATATAAAAGATAAGAGTTTTCTCCAGCGTAAGTTTATTTGTGCATTTTTAGCAATTATTAATTAGGGTATAATATAACTTCTAAAGTACTTAGCCCACATCATGTAGTGTTTGTATTGAGGATGGTTAAGCTTTGTGTCTTTATCCATATGGCTGACTTATACTGCTGACTTAACTTTCCACAGAAGTTTGAGTTTTGAAGTTTTCAGACCGAATTTTTTATATTATGGCAGACAAACTGTAAATGTAGAAACGGCTGTGTCAAGGCGTTATCTGGGGGTATTCATCACCGTTATTAATAGCTCTTGTTTCATATTTCATTAGCTTGATAAGCCTAACCCATGTACAATATATGTACCATATTCATAAAACAAACAATAAAAACACTCCGTACACATCTGCCACTAAAACCAGAGTAACAGGAGACTCCAGAATGTCAACTTATAAATGTCAACATTATATGTTAAAACTCGAATTGTTATATACTTTTGCTGGGAGCTCGACAAGAATTATGTTCATATATTTCTCATTTTTACTACTTTTTATAAGTAAAGAAAATGGCACGAATACGATTATTTTCATTGATAAAACCCAAGCTAGTGTCATATTTAAGTCTCGTTAACATTATCACCTAATTTCACACCTGTGACTTACAAGGATAATCGATTAACTGTACGTATCTCCACTTTAGATGATTCCACAGTTTTAATTCTGTGTTATGCAGCAAAAAAGGCTACTTTTATCTATAGCATAAATGCAAACTGTGGAGAAAAATGTGTTGACATATAGGTAAATTATTTATAAAATCTGAACGTGTAATTTTGGGCAAGCTATCTTAAGGCAAGCATTTCATTTTTCTTTCATTATATGTGGATATACAGATTTTTATTACAACTAACAAAACTGCATTTTGTATTTTATATGATAACAACCAATATGACCAATATCTTTGTCGTTCCTTCAAGCCTTCCTTACATCTAGATTATAACCGCATTTTCCCCCAAGCGTACCATCAATAGTTGTTTAGTATAGTAAAATAACACACCTAACATTAAGTAGCAGTCAAATGACGGATACTTGTTTGAATAACCAAGACGAAACGACAAAATTAAAAATTTCAAAGTTTTAACATAATATATGCATTTAAACCAATGTATTTGGTACTTGTTACTCTGAAAATGCACTTACTCCGAGCCAGATCTGAACTCAGGTACCATCCATCACGAAGCGGGCACTTCATCATGTCTTTTTATCTCAAACCAGTATAGCAGAACTACCAAGTAGTTTCAATCTATTTACTTTGTACCAGGCACCTTGGAAGGTTGTATTTACACAATCAAACTTATCCTTAGCATTCAGTCACAATTCTCAGATTTTCACATTTGAGACACGATGACATTAGATGTTGACTAAGCATTGTTTCAGTTATCAAGTGACTGCTAAATACGTGTATAAATTTTTCAACGTAAAGTATGACACGTTACACCTGACACGTGACTACATAGTACTTATAAAATACCTTTTTAATTCCTGTACATTGTTTACCACCTTAAATTTAACCCCACGTGCAAAGTAAAAAGGAACACTTATCATTGGTACCGTTATAACTTGAATAATTCTTATGTCTTACAAGCAGAAATTCATCAAACACTTTGTTATGATTCTAAATATACTTTCGTAAAGAGTACAAGAAACTTGTGTGCAAGGTTGATATTTTTTTAAATACGTCTAATGTGCTTTCAAGGTGAATATGTGGTTATATTTTATTTTTTTCCAAGCAAAATTCATTCCTGTTAATTCTCACGTTTTTCTCATAGATTCGTGGCATTGTTTACAGTCATTTGGAACAGTGCTATTCTTTAATCTTCTAGCCTGTCATCACAAAGCAATTAATACACTATTTATCATAAATATGAAATAGTGGTTTACTGTGTATTTTCTATAAAGCTGTTTTGTATCACTTATGGCAGGTGTTTATATTTTAAACCGAGTTTTAAAACTTATAGAACAAGGCAACGTGTAATTGTATATTGTATCCGCGTATCTATTTGGAAAAAAAAACAAAAACAAAAACGGATATCTTTATTTCACGAAGAGTACGGTAAAAATTTGAAATATAAAGAGGGAAAAGGCATAATTGTAAAAAAATAAACTTAGGAGTCACACAGTTACTGAAAATAGGCTGCCAAAACAAAAGGCCATAACTGGTCAAAACGATGTCTAATCTCAATTTGAGCATGTGACTAAAAATGATTGAACAATCTGAATAAGGTGTACTAGGCAATACTTCATGCGAAACTCTTGGCCTTTCGGCATGAGGCAAAAACCTTATTAAATATTTTTCAATATATTTCTAGATAAAATTAACTCAACAATAACTTCAGAGGCATATTTTGAATACCATGAGTAAAAGTTCCCCAAACTATGTTACTTTTAAATTTCAAAAGTTTCAAAAGTTTCCTATGATTATTTCAGACAATAATGATTAAAAAGAGTTTTTCTACGTAAGTTTGCGTAAAACGTATGTCAACCGAAGGAAAGTTAAAAATCACCCAAAGGTCAAAGTTTGTGAACAATCTGGATTTTGATCAACAGGGCAATGTTTCATACAAAATGTTAGATTTCTGTGTTATTGTCTTTTGTGATTTCAAATAAAGAAGAATTCAAAAGATTTTCCTCTATTTTTTTGTGAAACGTAACCACGGGATTGACCCAAGAGTATAACTTGAATAAATCTTGGTGGAGAATACAAAATTTCAGAAGTATCAGCCTAATGATTTCAGACAAGAAAGTTTTAAAGAATTTGTCTGTAAATGTATGTAAAATATTTAGGCTCCGAGATGGAGCCAACAAAATGACCCAGAGGAAAGGTTTTAACTTAATCTTGGTAGAAGTCTACTAGACAATGGTTTGTGAAAATATTTAGAACTCTAAACTTAAAGATTTTCTTACATTGTTTGGTGAAAAACAAATGAAGACATGGACATATTTTCAACAAACTTTGTAATGATTTTCATAGAATTTTTCTTTCACAACAAATTTCTGAGCTCTAGGCCTGTTGGTTTGATACAAGGCGATTTTAAATATATTTCATTCTTATTGCCACAGCTACCAGATTTCTGTATGGAATGGAAATATTAAAATTGTTTTGATAGAGAGTTATACAAGGAACATCCATGTCAAGGTTTAGTCATTTTAGCCAAGTTTTTATTTTTCAAAGGAAATTTTGACCACAATAAATCACCAGCAAGCATTCAGCTTAGGCGAGCTTAATATGCAAATCTGACCAAATTGTTCAGATTTGAAAAGAAAAATATAACTTACCTAAGATGTAGTAATTCAGCATATTTATGTGCTTTTAGTGTTCTAAAGATAAAACTGTACTAGCCAATTCTTATTTTCCGTTCAACTTTTGTGAAACGTATATTTTGTGATCGATGATTAATAGCAATCGGTCAGATGTTCTTATGCTATCTACCGCACGTGGTATCTGAACATGTAATTGTATCAATTAAGTGAAAATTGCCTCTTTTACTGACCAAGCCTTTATTTCCACTATTTCAGTTTGTAATTATTTGCATCATTTAGATTGACCCGTGTAACTAATAAGTACATTTGGTACATGATCTTACTTTATTTATTTGATGGAAACAAATCACGTTAATTATCTCAATAATAAATACTTTAAAGCGACTGACTCACAGATTGGTCGACGATGCTTAAAAAATCTGTGGTCGACGATGCATAAAAAAAGAAAATGTTTATACATACAGAAATTCAGTTGTTATTGTGGAGAACATATTTAAACTAAGTTAATTGTTTCATTTTTGTTACAGAAACACACATATAAAGTTTTACACACTTTTATAGATAACAAAATTACCCCTTCAATGACGGAGTAGATAGTTCGTTTATATTGTCAATTTGACAACACGCCCTAACAAGTTTCTGTGGTTCAGTGGTTTAACCCACCACCATTAATTTTACTGACCGAAAACATGCATGGACTTGAATCTAGTTGAAATCAAATTCATTTTCTCTTCAGTTTTCATGATGTATAGAAAGATAAAAAAAATCATAGTACCTTCACTTTTTTTTAATGTTCAAGAAAAGATTCTGTGAGACAATCACTGTAAATAGAGTAGAACACATTAAATATTCAACGATATTGAAATGCAAAAGTAATTTAAGGGGAGCTTTAACTGAAAATTGAGGATACCATCATTAAAATCGCAGCTCCTATACTAAAGTATAGCAATATACAGACAGTATTTATTAAATTTTAATCTGTATATATTTGAATTTATTTTCATGTAATGACGTTGGGCACAAAACTGTACTAAACAGAGATTAAAAACGCTGTACTAAAAATTCAAATGAATAATAGTTTTCCGTTGTTCTAACAAATTTCCTCAATTGTTTTGGGTACACAAGTTTCAATTAACTTTTGACTTCCATTTCTTATACCTTGTCTGACACGTCTGTATCGTGAAAATGTAGAAAGATTCATCATTACTGGATGCATACAGTTTTATTTTCAAGAACAGGTGAAAGAATGTTTGCTTAGATAAAGATACCATCTTTGTAATGGGAACGATAGGTTTGAACAGGTTTTCTGTGATTAAATAATTATGCTTGTTTTGTAATTTGAGAATAAAAAGGCAAAATAAATTGAAATTCTTTCTCAAAGGGTTATGTAGAAAGCAAAGAATGAATGAGAATAAGAAAATATCCAAAGAACGGGGTTTAAAAAGGCTAACGTAGGGTTTATTGCTGTTTATCTGCATTTGAATGTTTTTGTTTTCTTTTTTTTCATCTAGACAGTTTCATATAATATCTTTAAATATAAACTGAAACACAGTAAATTAAAGACAGAATAGATAGCGTGTCTTTCTTCTGTTAGATTAAGAGAGACTATAGATTATATTATTGTCATTCGTTCCGTGAGTTAAGATTGTGAATGGGCGTATTGGAATTTACAATGACATTCATTAATAACTAGCACTTTTCATGTCGAACGTAACCCGCGAAGAAATGTAAGGCAAAGTGATTTAGACACTGTATTCTTTTTAGTCAGAGAGCGTATCTGGACACTTCATTTAATTAATAACAATAACATCTATCTGATAAAAGATATTCCAAAACATTGAGATTAATTTATGCAGACATGTTAGTTGTTGCCGTAGGTTTTTAGAAATAATACTCCAGTGTTAAAGAAAACCATTCGTTCATGTAATTGTTTTCACATGCAACCAGACGCTCTTTTTCATGTAGTGTAATAATCTACATACAAAATGTGTTTTCTCCGGATTTAATGACCATTTTAGTGTTAAGTTTAAATTATACACTTAGGTATTTTATATAATTTACGGGAGTTTTGTAACAGAGCTGCGTTTCATCTTTTACTCAAACTGCTGAAGAGCAAACAAGTTTGAAGTATTGAACTGTGATTTTCTTTGATAAATAATTTGTTTCAAAGATACCCTTATTTAGATACCACAATCAAAGCTTTTATTACCGATATAATTAGTTTGATGAAGATATTTTTCTATAATTTTATTACTTATCTTTGAAGAGATAATGTGATATTTCAAGCATAACTGCATCATTGTCTTTCAAGCACATAAAACAGGTACAGAAATTTCAATTATCATTAATTATTTGCTGTTAGGTTCATTAAATGCAGGGAAAGGGTTTGTAAAGAAATTCAAAATAAATTCAAGTAATTTGAAACAACGGTACAACAGCATAAATGACTTGTTGATATCTCTGCTGATAGCAACCGGAATTACAGGTTACTTCTTTGACACTTGGCAAATGTTTTGACATGAAAGTTATGAACAATACAGCACTATACGAAAGAATTAACTTAATGTTCACCAACAACAAAACCGTCTTTGATAGCTTTACATGTTAGACATTCAATTATCTGTACAAAAGTAACTTCAGTTTATATGTTCAGTAAATGAACGAGTAAAAATATTCCAAATATTCAACATTTCTTTCCAGAATAATAATAACAATAAAAATAGTTGTATGATTTGACTGATATCCAAGGACCTGTGTTGAATTTAACTGTATTTTATCTGTATCGTATATTTTACTGTTTTCAACATAAAACTTCTTTTTTAGACTTTGACTTAGAGACTTTTTTAAAACAATAATGCATTGTTTTTGAACGCTTTAAAGCGGATATGCTAATTGGACGACTAAGCTGATATTCTTTATATTACTCACTATCACTGTTTATTCTGGTGATCATTATGTGAACGCTAAAAAAAGAAAATCGTTAGTGTTTTAAATCTTCAAACAATTCATATTTTGTATCATGAATTTGAACAACAGCATGCGTGTTTCCAACTGCTAACATTTATTTATATTACGTGATTTTGAAATAAACATTATATATATGTATATATATATGTGCATCAGATAATGGTTTGTTTCATCAATTTTATCAAAACGAACACTTATATTCTATAATACTCACTTCTTCAAAAGTTCTTGATTATAAGTTGTATCCATTTATATAATTGTTCACTATGTGAAATAACAATATGGCATAGTCAAAAAATATCCGAATAATTACCGTGAAGAAACCGATATATATCTCGCCGAGGCCGTGTCGGTACTGACTAAGTAGCTACAAGTGTCTGATGTATTGGAAAATTACAAGAATTCTTTCTAGTGGCTGAAGAGCCGCAGTAAATACTAACATGCCTCAAGGTGTAGTCAGACAATACAGACTTTCCACAGTATTTAAGATTTTTTATAGATTATAGGTAATATTTAGTTTAAACTTCAAATAATTGATAACACGTGTTATTAGAATGTTTAATATTAATTGTTAATTACACCTGACTTTCAACTTCCCTTTGATATATTTTGCTAGGTTTATTACTACACTGCAAAGTTGTTTTATATCAAAGCAAAAAGTTGTAAAGTACCCCTAACGAATCAATTTTTTTTTTAAATATTTTGTTAATGTTTAGCGTTTTGAATTATATACAGATGGAACGATGAATGCATCACGTTGGGTGAATTAAAAGTCTTAATAAGTGCCTTTAGGTTCTTTTTGGAAAAATATAATTTCTCCAGATTTGTTTCAGATTTTATGGATTCATTTTCTAAGTTATTTAGAAGACGAGCAAATGTTCAGTCGAGTTAATAACTCATCAATCAGTTAAGCAATACAATCCCTATATATTGAAAAGTTCCCGAACAAACATTTTCTCTCGATATCACGTGTATCTTTATGAATGTTTTCTTTCTCATGCCATTTCTGTTTGAACTGACTTTTGCACAAATTTAAAGACATAAAAAAGTAAAATATGCACAACAACGTATGCTTATCAGTAAACTTTAACATGCATTTTTTAAAACGTGTTTTGTTACTGTGTGCCGATTAGATCATTTTGAATGTTGCTGCCATAAAAACCTTCAGTCTGGTTTATTATCTTGTATATAAATGTAAATACGGTGATTTGAAATCCCAGCACAGATGTCTTCTGTTTTTTTCAAAACAGAATCAATATATAGTATGGAACTTACACTCTTTGAAATCGGTATATATCTAACCTCTAGCTTAATCTTTTTAGTCGTTTTTTTTTCTTTTCTTTTTTTTTAAGTGGGACTAGTTGGTATCCATGCACGAATAATGAGCTCGTGAAGGAGTGTATAAGGATAAAATATGGAAAAATGGTCTTTAGTAAAAATATTGCTTTTCATATCTGTATAATTTTGTTAAATCTTTTGCTCCCCTAAAAGGACATTTGTAACATGCTTTCCATTTACAGAACTTAAAACTTATTAACAGATATGACGTAACATTTGCACAGTGTTACCAGCTGTACGTCTTGCATACTGCAACTGCAATTCAGGGAGAGTGGGTACTCTTTTGTGACTATGTATTTAAACATTTAAAACTACACCAGCGTATAAAGCACATAACTTTTAATCTAATTATATTAGGCAAATTGTACTGCATTCAATTTACTAAGAATAACGTACGCAACTCAGATAATCGATTTCGTCAAAAGGAAGGATAGTTGGCATAAAACTGGTTCAATGCAAGAATTGTGAAGGTTATGATGATTGGAACTGACAAAATATTCGGAAAGATCAGACCTTGTGTCGCCTGTATATTCCCAAGCCAAGTTTTTGATAACTCTTTCCAGAGAGACAAGATAAATTTCTTTTGAACATACAACCAGCCCTACCAAAAAGCATTAACACGTAAAAATATTTGCATCTAATCGTAATACTCATTTAATATACCTAATACTCATTTTCCCCATGCCAAGCACTAGAAATCTTGTGCTGTTGAATAGAATATAAACAGTTCAACGTATAAAAGGTATTTTATTATAAAAGCTCTAATCACTGTTTTTATTGACATCTTTGGTTGGTAGAAAACTTTTAAGAAATTTCGTGAGTTGTCAAATTCTTAACCATTACTTAATAATTCCTATGAATTTGCCATAATATTCCACTTGATCTGACCTTTTTCTACTCTTGCTTGATGTAAACAGAAAATAAAACAGAATAGGTACAAATGTAAGAAGAAATTTTATATCATAATACAATAGCAACATTCTGCCTAAGTTAAAGAACGAAAATAATAAAAAACACCCTCTTTTTTGTCGAGTTTAACACTGAACCGCAGATCTCAACTGAGTTTTGGAATTCGCTATTTAATTCGATAAGTATATTAAAGATGGAGTTTCACCTACAATAACAGGTAATAAAACTTATTAAAGTAACGTGATTTGCATACGTATGAAAACTATGCTTCTAAAAGTAGATTAACACAACTCTTCATTTCGCTAACTGTTTCACTAACTTGATGGGATACCCACTTAATGCAAATTATTTACGGTCACGTAGGTAGCAACGAGACCTTAGACAGAAAGATCAGGATCTAAATAAAAGGCAAAAGAGGAAAGAAAGACATATTGCGAAAGTATGCAAGTCTGAACACACTCACAGCAACTGGACTAAATGGAACGGATTCAAATATACGTTTATTCTCTCCTCTTTACACGTCACGTGACTGATAATGTGTAATGACGCCGTGTTTACACACCATCAGTGAGTATGAATTGTAGATTGATGATAATATCATAACGTTCGATTTCACGAAACGATTTAATATTTAGACCTGTATTACAAATAGTTTTAACATTAAAACCGTCTGATGTTTCAGTTTTCATTTAAATCTTTTATGAGATTTTGACTCTGATTCTGGGCGATTTCCTTTTCTGAACAATGAGGCTGATAAATTGTCACCGTTATTGCTACAATTTATTTTTCTAATCAAACGTTATATTAGGAAATGATACCAATGGGATTGCAGGACGCCTTAACTCCATAATGAATTGCAAGCACTTTTCCTGATAAATTCCCCGATATCGATTAAGCAGAGTGTTCCCCTATAGATCAAAGTTTGTTATGAGTAAAGAATCTTAACTGCATTTGAATACAGACAAAATTAGGAAGAGATTCCTTCCAAAAAGCAGACAGATGTATTTATATTTTAGCTGATTTATAGGTTTATGCTTCCCGAAGGATAATTTATTGTCACCGCTTTAAATATCTGTCCATCTGCGCGTTTTTTTCCCTTTCATCAGTCTGCCCTTCCCATTTTTTTGTTGTCCAGATATTTTTTGAATTCCTTTTAAGGTTCATAATTGAAGTTTCATGCATCATGGATAATTCTCACAAAATGCAAGTGCACTAAGAACAAATACTCCACATTTAATAGTTTTTTTTCTGTGCTTTGTAAATCTTCGTATCTGAGTTTTGACCCTTAAAGATACAAGCATAAAATTTCTTGTATAGATTTTGATCTTATAAGGGAAGACTGCCATGAAAAAGCATTATTACACTTCCTAGTACTGCGTTAGTTCAGTCGGCTTTTGTCATTAGAGTACTAAGAAGTGGGTGATAATATTAAATAAAGATTCAATACTCAACGTTTCTTTGCTTTTACTCACCTATTTTATTAAACTGCATCATTTTTAAACCATTTTCGTTCAAATAAAAATGTGGTTTGTTCTGTTTAAATATTCATGTAAGATAACTATAAAAACTAATGGCAGTATATGTCTATATACCCAACTGCTCCGCAACGAAGCTCACAATGATAATCTCATTCTAACTGAACGAGAAAAAACCCTTCTCATAAAAGTCAAACCACATCGGAGGGTCGGTGCAAAAGTAATGTATTCCATTATTATGTAAAGAGTTACAATGGTTTTGCACTATAACCTCGACACGTATTTCATTTAGTTACACAAATATGCTTTAAAGAAACTGGTTCTACATTTTAATTTCATTCATTTCATAAGTTACGATAATATTTCACCCTTTAAAGTTTGAAGGTCCTCGTTAAATTGAAAAGAAACTTGTATATAAGTGTAGATTCCTGGAGTTTAACATTTGACCTAGTAGGTGCGAAATAAACCTTGTAAACTACAAGCAATGCCTTACTCTCCTGATGAGTTTAAAGATCCTGATGGAAAAAAAAGTTTTTAAGTGACGGTCCTTGTTAGTTTGATCTTTCCCAAGTAAGCAAATAATCGATAAGGCCATTTATTCATCATGCCTTACCGTCCTGTAAAATTTGAGCGCTTGGCAATGTGGGTCCAAAGAAAAAAATAGGGTTATCTCCCTGCCATGTCTACCGATCTTGTAAAGTTTAAGGGTCTCTTGGTGCAGTGCCGGCCTCCTGTGAGCTAGACCTTTGATCTAGCAGGCAAAAAGACGATAGGGATTATGCAACTGATTCGAAGGGTTTAGGGTTTGAAGTTGGAGGGTTCTTGGTTCAGACGTTCTTGAGTTTCTGATTGGAAAACCATACGTTATATGTTTATGCATACTCAAGTTCTAAATGTTTCTCGAATTAAGCCTTAATTAAATTAAACACCACGAACACGAGCCGACTAACGTGTTTTTAAACTGAACATAATAAAACGAGTTGTTAAGTAAAAGCATGGTCTTTTCATTTACAATACATTCATTTTTATTCAAGATAATTATTGTTCTAAGCGATCATATTCACATTTAAATCATCATTTCATATGTTCTTAAAAGAATTCATGGCTAATATTATCACGCCTTGCATACTTAACGAGTTTCCTTTCAGTTTCTGAAATATACTTTCTAAGACGTCAAAGGAAAGAGCGCAAGGTGCTTTTCACAGCTCTACCTGTCAGTCAGAAAGGCAAAATAAAGACACACTAAAAGGTTGCATCCTATTGATACCAGTCAACAGCTGCATAAAACATGAATGAACGCACTTTTTATGTAAGTTAGACTAAATACCTTTAGAGTTTTAGAATTTATTGACAGGTAATCATTGATTAAATGGTAACCGAAAAAAACTGGCGGAGAAAAATGTCGAGCACAAAGTCTTTATGAATGCAGTTTTTAAGTTTTCTTATCGGACGGATAAGATCTACCATCGCCTAAATCTGAAGTCAATCCTCTGTTATGTATTTCAGAGAAACATAGAAAAAATCTAAATGATGCCTTGCAGTTTGAAGCTAAATATTACAGACGTACCTAAGGTGTGATTCTAAAGATCTTCAAGCACGCTAAATGGAGCCATGTGTCTAAACTATTCATATAGCATACAGTTTTTAGATTTAAAACATTTAAACTGCGTCATACAAATTCTTTAAACAGTTTAACGATTTCACTAGAATCTACATGTTTCTTTCTTCTTTATTCATGTTCAGTTTATTAATCTGAAAATAAATATTTTAAAACCCCTAAAAATATTTTGCCTACATTAAAGAAGCAAAATAAAAAACTAAAAGTTTCGCGCTAAAGAAGTTTCTTTTTAATTTGTTTCAAAAACACCTGGCTCAGGTTAATTAAAATGAATGAACCGGATATGTTTTCCTTAAAGCACAAGGCGCTAATGGTTGTTATACAGTGCCAAAACTACGGACTTGAATCTCACGAACTGGTTTGCATGATCAGTGTTGTTATTTTTTCTAAAAAGTTATTGTGTTTGTTTTAATTGTTTATAGTTGTTGTTTACCGCTACAAAAATAGATAAAGCTGATCATAGAATAACTGCTACAGGTGCAACATAACAAAGTTACAAAAAACGTACCTTTCCCACATCACTGCAAGTTACCACATCTAAGTTTGCCAAGTATTTATATAGAATAATATTCCTCACTCAAACTGAACAAACCCACATGTTTGGAAAAATAGGCTCAATATTTATCTGCTGCTTTTATCTTGATATATATGAACAAACATTTTCGGTGCAAAAGCGGTGGTATCAGCAGTTAAAGAGAAATTAATATATATCAAAATTATTCGTTATTTTCTTTGAACCTTTTTATTTCGTGGTGCGAGTCTAATTATCTAATTTGAAAGATCCAATGCGATGTACATTTAATTATCGTAGTTTTGTTTCAAACAAGTTTATGATCTCGGTTCTAAAATACGTAGCGTATGAAAACCTTATTCAAATAATGTTTTAAAAATGGTCTTGTTACTTTCAGAGAAAATATCATTAATGTAAATATTGATGTGAGATTCAGTGTTACTACACCTATTGCAAAACACATTACAAGGGATATTTATTTCAGCTTGTCTTCATATATATTAAAAACGTTATAAATTTGTTAAATTGCAGGCTTCACATCTGGCAGCTGACTCGTGTCATTTTTCCGAGATGTTTTCCCTCAGTCTTGGTTTTAATCTCTCGATATAATTAATGTTAACAAAACAAAGCATTAAACTTTGACTTACAAAAGATCTTGATAGTCCTTATTATGTAAATACCTTTTCAATGTTTATAAACCAAGTCCAAAGAAAATATAAAAATCAGTAAATCATTAAGATGTGCAATTTATGATAAAGAGATAATGATGGGAAAAAAGTTGGGATGTATAATGATATTGCTGTTATTTTTGAAAGACGGACCAGTAGTCAGAGCTTTGAAACCCTGGAACGTTATTCAATGCACCAAAATTGTATGTTGAACTGTTTTCGATATTTTCATATGAAAGCAAGAATTTAAGAATTATTAAATGTGGTAAATGATAAAATTTTCTTGAAGAAGCAAGTCTTGGTTGAGAATGCTTTTTGAAGCAGGACGACCACCTCACTTTACCATAATTTTGTTATCTGCATCATAACTAAAGGCTTTAAACAATCATTCTTTCAAATATAAAAATGATAGTAGTTACATGTTAGAACTAAAACAAAACTTCATTAATTCGAGTTTGTAGCCACAAATGTAAGAAATATTGGCATGAAATTGCTTCATTGTTAATATTGTGAAAGTAATGATGATTTGGGCTGACAAATGTTTGGAAAAATCAGACATCACGTCTCCTGTTAATTCCCAAAGTAGAGTCCTGATAACTTACTCCCGAGAGATGAGAAAATTTCAGGCAATTCGTACATTCAAGAAACAAACATTTTATGAATTTATATATATTACTACAATTGTAAAACGTTACAGTATGTTTTATACCACAATAAAGTGAAAAATGAGATTTGACTTTATGATATAGGATAAAATTAGGTCAAAACTGGTAGAAAAAAATTTATGTCTGGAAATTTAATCATTACTCGATCTGGCAATATGACATCACCTTCCACACAAAACAGACTACCTTTTAAAGAACTATTTGTTCTATACGTTTTCATAGATATTAATTGAATTTATAGCTTTAAGATGCCTTACTTTCTTTTCTAGAATACCTCCGTTTGCATTTTGAAAATACTTGATTTATATGTACGAGTTTGTAAGCATTTCACTTCTACACAAATGTACAGCTCAATATCAGAAAACCGACACAGACTTTACGAGGTAAAAAAGGCTAAGTAAATTTATATACCTGTGAAACTAAAAATTGTTTAACTAGCGTAAACTCTAAAGTTTTTATTCATACTTAAGAATGGCACCGCTTAATTATCCAATCACATTAGTCTTATAAATGTGCTATTTCATCTACTCTACTGCAATTATCTGTGAGTAAATTATTTTTTACTAAGTTGTCTGCCTGCTTTATTGCTCTGTTTACAGAAGTAGTTATGTATGATAAGCTACAGGTGTTTTGTAATAAAACCTCTTTTTCCATATAACCTTATGTTTTCACTTCAATGTTTGCCAGGTATTTGATTTATTTTCTCTCATGCCTGAACAAACAATGAAGTCTCGAAAATTTGGCTCAACATTATATGTTAACATTATCTTAATGTGTGCAAACAGTATTTAAAGCTTTTTAATTCTACCATCAGTGCTGATATCTCATCTCTGGCATCATCTAATTAGTAGAAGATTATGTTTAACATTCCTTAAACATATATCTAAAACATACCTCTTTTTAAGAATAAATTCCGTTGTCTTCACATAACTGTTTTCAAACTGTAAATATCAATTCTCGTGCTTAACGCACTTACATAAAATGTGTCAAAGATCTTTGATAATTTTGTTCAGATTTGTAACACAATAAAATCTTTAAATCGATTTTCTCATATCTTCACGGATGCTTTGTTAAGCAAGCTAAATTACAAGTCGATACCTACTGTCTTTTGCCTGAGGCCATTAAATGGTTTCACTTGTTAACGGCTTGGGAATTGCGAAATCAGATGACTAATAAAAGCTGTTTTATGTCAAATTGTTCTTTGGAATTTCCATGGTAAGAAATTTCCATTGTAAAAATTGCCATGGTAATGAAATACGTGAAAGCTGTCGATCATACACGTATTTTTCTACGTTAGGTTGCATGTTTTAAATATTACAATGTACTTAAGTTAGCTTTTGAAATATGTGCCCCGACAGAGGAAACTATTGCTTGCAATCCAAACTCTAAGATATTTACTATAAAACTATTTTTCATATAAAACGCATTTTTATCATGTTTAAAGAGCTCATATTACACATCATATTTTAAAGACATGAGTTGCATAAAAGCTAACAAAACCCCTTTTTCTAGGCTAATTTTCTGCTTCTTGTTATTGGTACGATCGTCGACCGGTTTTTCCTTAGCTTCTTTGATTCTTAAAAATCGGATCATGTTCTCTTTTTCAAGGTTTTAAAGATGCAATTAATATTTCGTATTTAACTTTAAGAGCTACTTCAAAAACTTTAGTAGCTGATACTAAAAGTGTAAAGTATGTTCTTGAATAATTTGCATGATAAGAATAGGTTCTGAAATTATAAAATGTTATTGATATCGATCTGGCAAATATGGTTTAACAAACTAATCAAATAATATATCATATTCATCTTCTGTTTACTATCTTGTGATTAACAATGGGTAAAATTTACAGACAGCGTCACAGGTTCGCAAAATGGAGCACAGCTACGAAAACAAATGGCATATCGGTAACTTGGTATTTTGAGAAACGTGAAGTGACTGATAAGTAGTGACAATATAGCAACAGCATACAACATACAACAAAACTATACAACATAAAAAGTCAAGAGGCAAACTAAAATGAAACCTTTTCGTTACATTATGTGTCTTTTGTGTACGATTATTTTTAGAATTAAAAGTGTAAAATTTAGTTAACATTTGGAAAAACAAATGTAAGCTCTCCAGTTGTTATACATTTTAATAATCTTTTTTGAAATACATATGTTTATCATTGAGCATAGACACATAATTATACGTATGAATATAATTTGAATTCAAGATTGCTTTAAATAAATTTTAAAACAATTTTTTTGTTCGTCCACAGCTCTTAAACTTATTTGGTCCCTTTAGAAAGCAGCAGAAACACAAAATTAAATGTTATGTTATCTGTCACAATATGGAAACAAGTAAGAATGAAATTAAATCTGTAAGAACAACTATGTATGTTGAAAGAATTATTAGATATGTATTACCCTCTGAGTATTTTGCTGAGTGTGAAACATCAATTGACGATTACAAAGACACATCTAGCTAGTACACATCTAGGCAAAACTATAACATCAACAATTTCTCTTTATTTGGTAAGTGATGTGTATATGGCGGTTAAGTGTTTTATCTAATTTTATATATGTATATATGGACGCATAGCCACACTGAATAAAGTCGAATCTAATTTTACTTACTTTGATGCTCTTTGCTTTTTCTTTAGTAGCTCTTGCAGAACAATACATGTAATGCAAAATTAATTCAAAATAAAAAAATCGATTTTAAGTAATGTATCCGGGTGAACTGAAACAATATCCAAATATATGAAATCTAATGTGAAATGTATAATTATGATTTTCCTAAACAAACTAAGAGGCAAATTATTACAAGACTTGATTCTTATGACACAGGCACTGTTCGTGTATTTTTGCATAACTACTTGATCCGATATATATTTTAGCAACGGTTTGCTGGTTCTAGCTTACTAAGTACATGCGGTTGCTGTATTGGAAAATAACAAACATCTTCTCTGCCTCTTGCAGAACTGTGGTAAATACCAATTTGCCTCAAGATGTAGTCAAGCAGAAACATGTTTTGTATGGTTGTTTTCATGATTCTCTTGAACTTTTATTAACAAGTTCAATGTCTTAAAGAGGCTGTACTCCAGATCTGACTTAAAATTTTTTTTTTTCATAAATTATATATTTAGATGCCGTGAGATTATAACAACAAATATTTTACTTCAAAACTGAATATAAAAGTCAAAATAGAATAAAAAAATATTATCACTCCAGCCTGATTTGAACTCTGGACCCTCATGTAAACAAAATATAGCCAACGCTTTTACTGTCACCACCATCGCCGCATGTAATATTACAGATATTTACTTTAAATCTTATACGATATAGTTATACCGTCGCGTTACGGTATAGCACTTTGAAAGGGAAAAAAATCAATTTATAATGTAATTATTTGACTTATTTTTTGTCAGTAAGTTATTTTTTAAGCATTAATCATAAAAATTACAAGAAATTTATAATACAAGAAAACTTTCTTTTTTTTGTCATCTGGAGCACAGCCCCTTTAAATGTGAAAATTATTTGATATTTCAAAAACTTCAAAGCAATTTTGTTTTTGGTATATTCATTTTTTTAAATATATCTGATAAGAAATTCATTAAGTAATTATCTAATCGTTATTTAGAACGCTAACATAAAATGTTTGGTTTTAAATCATTTCCAACTAATTGTACAAATCAACTGAAATTTAAACTTAGACTTCAAAAACTATTTTTTCATTTCGTTTCAATCCTTTTGAAAATCAAAATCTTCATAAATTTCTAACAGTCCGTATACCTAAGGTGTTAAAATTATATTCTAGTTGACTAAGACTCGCTACATTGTTCACTCACCCATTAATTCATAAATGTCAGATAATATGACTATAAATTATTGTTAAAATAGCCACAGCTATTGTCTTTAACTCCACTCATAGCTGCATGTAAAATGATTTCAGGGCGGCGAGACTTATGCTTCGTTATTGCATTGATCGAACCTACAACAGAAAGATATACGACCTCAGAAAACATTTGATTTTTCATAAAAAAGTATTGCAAAGACAACGTGTAAGTATAAACATTTTGTTTGAATTATTATTGCTGTTCTTAAGAATTTTAATTTTTCACAGTACTAATTTTTCACGGAAAATGGCATTCCGCATATGATCGATAAAACTACATCTGACGACTTTTTAGGTTAGAAAAATAACTGCTTACCTATCAGTGATCAAATTATCAACTGAGTTTTGCCATTAATTTTAAGTTCGTAATATTTCACATATCATGATCAAGTTCAAATCATCTTGGTAAGTCCTGGAATGTAAATAACATAAAACGTTTAAGGTGGTTAAGATGGCTAAAACATGAATGATTAAAGCCGCAGATATACAATTTTGGAAGTCACAAAATAAAAGGAGTGTTGTTTCGAAGAAACGAATTGAAGAAAATTGAACAAGGTTTAGAAATATCAGTACATATATCATACACAACATTCTTAACTATCAGATTCAATCAAAGTATTGCGCTATCATAAACTGCCATTGTTTATCACCAAGAAAAAAATGGTTTTGTGCTTTAATAAATATCTTGTCAAGAATGCTGTTTCCCAATACACAAAGCATTAGATATTATCGTCAAAATAAATACACATTCAGCGACTGACCCAACGGTATATCTAGTGACTGTTAGAGTGGTTTATGACACCAGAAGTATTCTTATTGTGATTTTCAATTAGTTCTATGTCATTTTAATTCCAGAACAAAAGAATACTTTTTCCAATAGCGTTATATTGAGATAAGCTGCCACTATAATAAAGTAACTATAGACAATGTCTGACCATGAAAGTCATATATGGTTTTCAGCTTTCTGTGGAGTCTTAAAGGCTGACTTCATCAATATATATGTCAGATATACTTCTAGTATTCCTTTGACTTTTTTACCCTTACTGGCTAACAAAAGTTGCTATATAAAACAACGCTACTGTAATAAAATGAACATCATTTGTATCAAGTTTTATTTATCTGTGCTTATTATGTAAACGAAGTATGTTTACATATTAGATGAGTAACTCTTCAAAATTTCTAATTTAATTTTAAAAACTTGAAAAAACCAGACTTCAACAACTACATTTTCTTCAGATTTTGATATGAACGCAAGATGAATTTTTCGTTGCATTATTTAACATTAGATTAATTCTAATGCAAAAAAAAAAACACACACCCGTGTGTAGCATGGAATTTTAAATTTAAAAATTTTAATCAATAGCTATCTATATATCTTTTCTGAAATATGTACTGAAAGCAAAATATTTCATAAGACATACTATCTGACAGACTATAGGGGCACAGTGTATGATTGATTTAGTAGAAATCAAACTATGCCTGTGTCATGAATAAAAACATCATCCTCAACATCAGCAAAACAATGCCATCATTGTCTTCATTATCATTTCCCTTTCCATAATACTACCGCTTGCAAAACTGATTAGTTTTCTCAGGTATACCTGTCATTAAAACTGCGTCATGCAATCTACCTGCAGCAGAAAAATGTGCCTGGGCGGCGCCAAAGTTGCTGTATCGTAATTGTCGCTGCGTTGCTACCGGAAATCTTCACTCAATATTTTTTTCTTTACCGCTTTTCAATTTCGTACACAGAATGCAACTACAATGACACCACTGACATGTAAAAGGCGGAGTTTGAAAGAAACACATTGGGCGGCGCTTTAATTAATTTTTGAGAGGTGTACCGACGAGTCTTTTTCTTTACGTAACAGTGTAACCCTAATCAGTTTTGTAAGCGGTAGTAATCAGCTTGGCGGAGAAGCACCAAGGCGCGTTTATTTGATCGGAAACGAGCTTGCAAGTACCTACCTATCCAATAAAAAGACAATAAAGAAATGACAAATGAAAAAAGTACATACTCATCACAGAAAAGAATAAATTCTGATTAGAGTTTCACGTCTTCGGAAAGCGGTAAAAAGTGAAGCTTAAACTATCGCTTTACTGATCATCCAATCACAGCGAGGCAGTTTTCTCAGGTATACCTGCCATTAAAACTGCGTCATGCAATCTACCTGCAGCAGAAAAATGTGCCTGGGCGGCGCCAAAGTTGCTGTATCGTAATTGTCGCTGCGTTGCTACCGGAAATCTTCACTCAATATTTTTTTCTTTACCGCTTTTCCATTTCGTACACAGAATGCAACTACAATGACACCACTGACATGTAAAAGGCGGAGTTTGAAAGAAACACATTGGGCGGCGCTTTAATTGATTTTTGACAGGTGTACCGACGAGTCATTTTCTTTACCTAACAGTGTAACCCTAATCAGTTTTGTAAGCGGTAGTAATCAGCTTGGCGGAGAAGCACCAAGGCGCGTTTATTTTATCGGAAACGAGCTTGCAAGTACCTACCTATCCAATAAAAAGACAATAAAGAAATGACAAATGAAAAAAGTACATACTCATCCCAGAAAAGAATAAAAGAAAACAAAAAGAGAAATTCAATAGGAAATAAACTTTTCAGTACATAACCATTCAAAAAGGTTAAGAAATGTTTTTATTTTTGTTTGGTTTTCTTTTGGGAAGGGGGAGGGGGCGCAGCAAGTACCCTCTTATCCATGAAAAAAATGATGAGAAAAATATTGGAGAGGGATTGGTGAAGGCAATTACCTACGCTTAAAATAAAACAAAAAAAAATGAAAATAAAAAAATGTATGTGTTGGGGAGGGGGGTAACAGTGAGGTGCCCCGTGCAAGGCAGTGAAGAAAGTCTATTCCCATCCAATGTAAGTAAATAAATAGTTAAGTTCTAGGCATTGTTCTTTCCCACTATAATATTTAGTCGATGTAAAACCAAGTGACCCCTGGGGAGGGCTAATTTTGACCCCAGGGACATAATATGAACAATCTTGGTAGAGGTCTTTTTGAGAATGCCTCATATCAAATTACAAAGCTCTGTTTCAAGCAGTTTTAGAGAAGAAGATTTCATTTTTTGTCTATATAACTATAAATAAGTCCAAGGGTGGTGCCAATATTGACCCGGGGGTCATGATTTGAACCACCTTTGTAGAGGGCAACTACACAATGCTACAAACCAAATATCAAAACTGTATGCCTTGCGGTTTAATCATGAGTAATCATGTACATAAAAGTTTTTGCACGACATCGAAGACGATGACTCGTGTCTTCATTCTTCTAAAACAGACACATAGCTAGCTATAAATGCAATTCAAAGTACAGGACTAAAATCAAACTACAGTTATATGATAAAGCAATGTTTATAACACAACGCAATGTTACAATTTGTTACCTGTTGTGTTCTTGAAGCTTCATAGTCTTCATAAAATCTTCAAACAATCCCTCAAAGTCTCCAAAATTTTAAAGTGAAGAGTTACTGTTCTTATGCATTGCACTACTTATCATAACATATATGCGCTATTAAGATTCATGTTGATAACTTAAATACCTTTTGAGTTACATTCCGAGCAGAAATAAGTAATAAAAATAACAGAGAGCAATAATCAAAAGTTTTCAAGTGAAAAGTTACAGTTCCAATGCACTGCATGACTTCTTAATGATATTTATGCCTTTTTGAGGTGTAACATAGACACTTATACTCTTTTAAAGTTATGGTCCAAACAAAAACTAAATAGGGATAATAGCAAAGGAAAATAGATAAAAAAGATGAAGTGAAGAGTTACAGTTCCTATGCACTGCACTTCTACTCAATGAGATGATTCAATGACATACGAAGTTTAAGGTTTATAACTTAAAAAATAAAGAGGGAAATAACTTAAAAAATATGAAGTGAAGAGTTTTAGTTCCTATTCAATGCAGTTTTATTCATTGAGATTTAACCACATATTTAGTCATAGGTTTATTACTATAATAGTTTTAGAGTTATGTTCCAATCAAAATGTGACGGACGAACGGACACACGGACGTACGGAAGGACGAATAGCCGGAAAGAGAACGCCAAATTTATATCCCTCTGCCTTTGGCAGGGGATAATAATTATTGTACTAATGATTAATCATAGTCGTGATGGAAACTAAGCTTCTAGTATTTAATCAGATCACGATCGAATTGATTTAATATCATTTTGATGATATTTTCTAAACTAAGAAAAGGCATTTTAGAGCAAATCAAGGCTTTGGCATTTCATTTTATGTAACATTCCTACATTTAAGCTGTTCTGTTTTCGAAACATTAAAGAGAAATTGCAGACATTATTGTACAATTCAGGAAGGTGTTCAATAAATGGAAATAAACAGGAATGCCACAAGCATGTTGTTAATGTTGAACTAATAAATTGCGGTTCAAAACTAAACATTTCGTTGCAATAAAGGATTGGAAAATGGGAACGGCTCCTGAAGCCAGTGAAATATTAAGTATGAAATATTATCTTATTTTTATATCTTTACCACTTAGTCATGGTTTGGGTCATTTAAAATTCATCTGCTACTAGAATGATTAAAAAGAATATGGGTTATTTAGACTCTTTATTTTAACTCTGGGACCTTCTCTAGTAGTCTATCTTTGTAAATAAGCAGACGACAATCAAATTTTATTTAGTCAGCTTTGTAAATAAAAAGAAGACAATCACATTATTATTTAGACTATGGGAACTGCTTCTAGAAGTCGGTTATTTCAATGAAAAGACGACAATCTTGTTGCAATATAATACAACAAATCTCTGTCCAAAAATGTAACAGCATCCTTCTGCTTTTAAACAGCTGCAATAAATTAGAGCTGCGATTTGAATTTTGTTGTTTAACTCGACGTTTCCATTTTGTTATTTGTACATCTGAAAACTTAACGCTTTATCCCTGACGTCATCATTTTGGTTAGGTTAGCCATCTGAAACTGGTGTAATGGAAATTGTTCCGATAGTTCAATCACATGTATTCTATTCGCATTACAAAAAGAACAGAAACCTATTTGCCATATGATACCTTCTACAGAGTACTCCTTTAAATACTGAGTTTCCGCTTCCAAAACTTTTTTGTACTTCAAGAATAATTAAAATTAATAGATGACCACAACAGATAGGAAATGTCTGGGTCAGCGAAAATTATTCGCACCTGTCTCCTTGAAGAACTATCATTTCCTTGACTTCTTTGATAGATAAATTTCAAATGCATAACTTGATATTTGGTTTCCATTACTTTTAACTGATTTTATATTCAGTACTTATTTCCTGTAAGCTCAACATAAACGAAGACTATAAATTTCAAGTGCGTGAAAACTATTATGACAGTATCATTGTTTATCAGATGGACTTGTCCAAGCTATCCGACAGAGAGAAATTATGAAGGTAAAATGTTAAAATTCAAGACGGGAGTTTAAAACGCTTCTCGTCAGCGACGTTCCACATTTCCAAAAATAATCGAAACATTTATACTGTTCCCCAGTACCTAATTTAGTACTTTGAACCAATAGTAAAAGAAATAATGATGACAACCCAGGTCTTTGGTCCCTTAGCCTAATTAGTGTGTCTTTTGGTTGTGTTCGAAAAACGAAAATTTACTTTAGTTAAGATTTTATCATCAACATCCTCAAACTAAGAAAAAACACGTTTATAAACATACTAGATATCTTTGTATCATTAGATACCATTGTTGTTTTTTTCAGTAACCAGAGATAAACTTCAAAGCATATAATTCCATCAAAATGTGTTGCAACGAATGCTTAAATCGTTATTTGTATATAGGTGTAAACATATCAAACTGAAGTGAAATATGAACTACGATTAATGCACATTTTGTAACAGTTATGTTGTAAAATGTAACGCTGTTAGTAGTTTGTACCTTTTTTGCTCTAATGCAGTATCATACCAGAAGTATTTATGTTATGCAAGTGAAACGATAAAATAAAACCACAGGATTAAATTCATGACGGGTAAGATATGTAAACTTTAAAGGAATAAAAGACTTTTGTAGACGTAACAAATATTTAGTGTTATATTTTGCCTAGACTACATTTCTGATCAAGCAAAACGCAGAAGGCTCTAGGGTTTCCTCGAAGCAATTTAACTTCTTTACTTTAACATTTAAAAAATATAAGAAAACTACTACAACTATTTCCGACGACCATTTTTTGTTTCGGTATCAAAGTAATTTAACTGACTCTACTGTTGACCATCTTCATTAAACTGTTTGAAAATGTACTGAAATCAAATTTACTAATAACGCCAATTATTCACAAAGCAACTTTATACTGGCTCACACCGTGCTTATTTGCGAATTCCAGTTATTAGATATAGCCCTGGTTAAAGAATGGCAGATATATTTCCAGATTAAAGAGTTTTGTACAAGAAACATTTTTTCTAGATATAATTAAAACGCTGTTTCGAAAATTAAATGCCAATTCAGCACGTGTCGAGGAGGGTTTAAAATGTGTCAATTTGTTGATTTAAACTAATTTTCAATAAGGAATATATCGTCTGAATGCCCAGTTTTGAAAAGTCAGTCATATTTAATGTCCACTGCAATTACTGGCATCTGCTATTGTGCTGAGTAGAAATAAATTAAGAATTTGTATTGTAGAAGATTAATATTTTCTGAATAAACATTGAAAAAGTATCCAACTATTTTTTTGTGAGAAAGCAGACCTGTACTTCTGACGAGAATAACGTTCAATCAAATAGGATAATCTATCAAGGGAATGTTTCTGATTGAGAATCTATCGTAAAGCACCATTGGTAAGAATAAGAAATATAATTTGCATATTTCCCCTTACATATTTCGCTTGTAATATACAAGACAAATCAATTTTATGTTTTAAAGTCAAAACTCAAAGAATATTTTTGTTACCAAACATACTTGGAATAGACTAAATTTACATCGAAATAGCAAAGGTAGTCATCTCAAAGTACTCGATAAATGCTCGTAGAGAAAAGTTAATTGATATCCACATATACCTAATGAGTCTATTAAAGACATAAAGTGTTTTCACCAATAACTACGGACTATTGTAAGTTAGTTTTCAATGTGTCTTCTGACATCTATCTACTTGATTTATTGAGTTGTTTGCAAATCCTCAGAATGTCAAACTATTTAATACGTTAGCGGTAGAAAAAATGGAAGTGAAATACTGTAGACAATATGTCTTATCATGAAATACACAAAATGCCAACCCTCCGGAGTCATAAAAGAACGCCTTATCATTACTGTTATACTATATACTACTATGACTATTATAACAGTTTGGTATGAAAAGTAATAGTTTTATATTTATTGGTTTTCATATTACATTGACGAAGGTGACCCAAGGTATTTACAATCAAGAGCAAATCTATTCTTATTCTATACTTTTTAATCACTATATTTTACATATCATTTTTGGCCTATATCTCTTAAAAAAAACCTTCTGTGTAAACTGTCATTTAGACAGAAAGCGAAATCTCATCTCTGGTGTCGTCTTATTAGCCGAGGATTATGTTAAACATTCCTTGAACATACATCTAGAAAAAGCCTCTTCTCCATGGTAAGGAATTTCCATTGTAAGGAATTTTTGAAAACTGTCGACCATACACGAATTCTCTTTGTGTACGTTGGTTTGTGTTTTAAATGTTACAAGGTACTTAAGTAAGTATTTAGAAAAATATGCCCTGACAGAGTAGACTATTGCTAAAGAAAACATAAAGCTATTTCTTATAATTAAAAGTACATTTCCGTCATGTTTACAGAGCTAATATAAAACAAGGGATATTTTAGAGAAATGTTTGACAATTAAGCTAATGAAACCGTATTTTAAAGCAATTTTTGTGCTTCATATTAATGGTATGATCGTCGTCGGGATTTTCCTTTTGTTCGTTGACGCCTAAAATTGGGTAAAGCTTTTCTGAGATGCGATTCACGTTTCTAATTTTTATTCTAAAAATACTTAAGGAACTTAAGTAGATGATATTAAAAGCGTTTAGTATGTTCTTAAATAATTGATATGATAAGAACAAGTTCTGAAATAATGAAATGTTATTCATATCGATCTGGCAAATATAGTTTTACAGTCTAATCAAATAGCAGCGATAAATATCTCCTGAAGTATTTCCTTTAAATATCTATCATATTCATCTTCTGTTTAATACGATGTGTGAAACAGTACAATTTACAGAATTCAAGTTTGCAAAATCAAGTTCAACTATGAGAGCAAATCGCATAGCGACAATTGTCGTTATTTTGATGAAAGTGTAGTGACTGATAAGCACTGACAATTAATCAAGCTAGTATAAAATAAAATAAGTCAAGAGTAAAACTGTTTCTTAGTATTTCTAAAATGAAACCTTTTTGTTACATTGTGTCTTTTGGGTAAGGTGATTTTGAAGACTTAAAGTGTGAAATTTAATTGACAGCAGTAGGAGACAATACAAGCTCTTTATTATGAACTCAAGATTCAACTCGAAATACATAAAATAATTTTGTGTACGTCAACAACCCGCCAATGCTTATTAACTCCTTTAGAAATCAGCAGAAATGCTTATTAAATCTGAAATGTTCTATTATCTGTAAATCTTTCGAAACGAGTTATATTCAAATTAAAATTCAAAAGAAATTAGTGTCTTGATATATGTGTTACTCTCTCATTATTTTGATGACGGTTACGAAAACAAATATTGCATATACTGGACAGAGAAATAACCAGCAAAATTCACTGATTCCTATCTTTTTAAAGGGATACATTTGCAATACATTTTAGCTTCTTGAATTATAATCAAACGCATAGACACATTGAATAAATCAAAACAAAGTTCACTTACTTTTGGTGTTCCTTGATCTTTTGTCTTATTAATCCCTTCTGTACATACGTTCAAACGTCTGACGCAAAAGCCATTCAATATCAAGAAATATCGTATTTGATGAATTCTAGTAAACTAAAACAATATTCAAATGTATGAAATTTAATGTAAAATATATACTTATGATTTTCTAAAACAAACTAAAGAGGCACCGTCCACGTATTGCCGCATCAACTACTTGATCAGATACATATTTTGTTAAGTACTTGCTGGTTCTAACTTACTAAGTACAAGATCGCTGTATTGGAAAATAACAAACATCTTCCTGCCTCTTGCAGAACTTAGGTAAATACCAAATTGCCTCAAGATGTAGTCAAGAAAAAAATATGTTTTTACCGTTGTTTTTTATGAATCTCTTGAATATTTATATACGGGTTCAATGTCTTAAATGTGAAAATTTTTTAATATATCAAAAACTTCAAAGCAATTTTGATTCTGATATATTCAGAAATCTTATGAAATATATCTGATAAAAATTTCATTAAGTAATTATTGAAACGTTATTGAGAACGTAAACATAAATTTGTGGTTGTGAATCATTTCGAACTAACAGTACTAATCAACTGAAAGTTAAAAATTTAGACATCAAAGAATTTCTGTTTATTTTGTTACCATCCTTTTGAAAATCAAGTCCAAGTATCTACATAAATACTTAATACATAAGGTGTTTTAATTACAATATTTCCCAGAAAACCAAGCATAATATATTATCGGTAAAAGAAATACACTTTCAGCAGTTGCTTCAATGGTGTTTCCAGTGAATGTTTGAATGTTTTGTGATATCAGAAGTATTTTCTTATCTGATTTTCAATTATTTCTATGTAATTTTATTTCTAGAACCTAAGATATTTTTTTCGATAGATTTATAGCGAGACAAATTGTTACTGTAATACAGTTACTGTAGACAATGTCTGACCATGAAATACATAGAGGGTTTTCAGCTTTCTCTGGAGTCATAAGGCTGTCTTCATCAATATATCTCCAATACACTCTTCTGGCATTTCGTCGACTACTTTAAACTGACTTACAAAAGTTGCGATATGAAACAATTCTACTGTAAAAAATCTGAACATCATTTGTATTAATTTTTATTAATCTTGGTTAATATTACTGTAAACTAAGTATGTTTACATAAAAGAGGAGTTACTCTACAAAAATTTCAAATTAAATAAAAAAACTAAAAAAAACAGTTCTAAGTCACATACTGATTAATAAAGTATTAATTCTATTAATCTTGGTTACCAGTAATTACAGTAAACTAAATATGTTTATATATATTACATGAGTTAATCCACAAAAAAATTAAACTGATTTTAAGAAATTGAATAACAGACTTCAACATTTTTTTTCAGATAATCTCTTTGACAGAAATGCAAAATGAATATTTTTGTTGCATCAATTAAAATTGCATTAATTTGCTTTGTATTATTTAACATAAATAGGAACGCACACGTGCGACATTTACCTTACAGAATCAGTTCACAATGAAAGTTATGAGATGTAGATAGAATTTTCGATGACGTACCATAAATCTGTTACATCCATTTAAAAGCAATTGCCAGGTTATTTAAAGATGCACCGAATAGATTTTGATATTGCATGGAGATTTTATTATACATCAGTCTTTCTATCTTTTTTTGTGAAAGAAGTACTGAAAGTAAAATATTTTATACAACAAATCAAACTCTATCGGGTTGTAGTGTATAATGACTTTCGTAGCTATATCTTGGTCATGAATTTGAAACATTTTCTCAACAATCATCACCATCTTCTTCTTCATCTTCATCATCATCTTTATAGTCATCTTCATCACCATCATTATTATCGTCGCCATCGTCATCAGTACTTTCATCATTATCATCGTCAAACTTATCACGGCATTAATAATTATGAGACAATCACAGCCATGATGGAAACCAAGCTTCTAGTATTTAATCAGATCACGATCGAACCGATTAAATATCATTTTGATGATATTTTCTAAAATAAGAAAAGGCATTTTAGAGCAAATCGTAGCTTTGGCATTTCGTTAAATGTAACACTCCTATGTTTAGCTGTTCTGTTTTAGAAATATTAAAGAGAAATTGCAAACATTATTGTAAAATTCAGCAAGATGTTCAATAAATGAAAATAAACAAGAATGCCGCACGCATGACGAAAATGTTAAACTTACATACTGCAGTTTAAACTAAACCTTCCGTTGGAATGGACAACTGGAAAATGGGAATAGTTCTGAAGCCCGTGAAATATTAATTTATAGATATTATCTTATTTTATTTTTTTCACCACGTTATGGTTTTGATCTTGTAAGATGCAGTTGCTACCTTAATATTTAAAGGATATGGGTTATTTAGAATATTAAATTAGACCATGGGAACTTTTCTAGCAGTCGACCTTTGTAAACTAACAAAAGGCAATCAAATCTTTACAACACTTTTTAACCCCTTCTAGAAGTTGGCCTTTGTGAATTAACAGAGGACAATCAAATTTAATTAGACTATGGGAACTGCTTCTAGAAGTCGGCTTCTTTTAATGATCAGACGACAATCAAATCTTCTTCTTGTTACATAATACAACAATTGTCTGTTCAAAAATTTAACAACATACTACTGCTTTTAAACAGCTGCTATAAATTAGAGAAGCGTTTCGATTTCTGTTGTTTATCACGATGTTTCCATAATTTGATGTTATTCGTACATCTGAAAACTTATTGTTTTATATCTAACGTCATCATTTTGGTAAGGTTAGCTAACTAAAACTTGCAAAATGAAAATTGTTCGGTTAGTTCTAACGTATGTATTTTAATCGCATTACAAAATAACTGAAACTTGTTGCCATATGATTTGGTTTCCATTACCAATCAAACTGATATAATTTTTAATATTGATTCAGTAATAACTATCTATTTCTTGTAAGCTCGACGAAGACCTAGAAAGTTTAAGTGCGCAAGAACTACAATGTTTGTATTATTGTTTTAGGATGAACTTGTTTATGCTACATGACATAGTGTAATTAGTAGTAATAACTACCATCCACAATATGCGACGCTTCTTTTAAGCGACATTCGCTATTTCGAAAAAAAGAATAAAAAATATATTGTTTCACAGTAGCAAGTAAACTATGTGAACCAATAATGAAAGAAAACAATATTGACAAACGTGTTTCGATTCCTAAATCTTTGCACTCCTTGCCAAATTAGTAGGTATTTATCATGGTTTTGTTCGAAACAGGCTAAGATTATGACGGAACACATTTTATAATCATAAATACCTTGTTACCAGAGATTCACTTCAAAGCATAACTTCCCATCAAAATGTGATGCAATAAATGCTTAAATCGTTATGTGTATGCAGGTTTGTCATAAATATATCGAATTGAATTGAAATATAAACTATATGTTTGTTATGTTTTAAAATGTAACGTTGTTTGTAGTTAACTCTTTATTTTATGCAGTCTTTATTCCAGAAGTATTTATGATATGCAAATGAAGCGGTAATATAATACCACAAAATTCAATCCATGACGGGTTTGATATGAAACTTCAAATGAATAAGACCAGAATAAACATAACAAATATCTATTGTCATCTTTTGCCTAGACAATATTTCTGATCATGAAAAACGAAGAAGGTTCTCGGGTTTCTTCTTAGCAATATAACTACGTTGCTTATAAACCGGTTAAAATAATTCAACCTTTAATATTTACCAAAATCATTGGTAAAATACTAAAACTACTTCCAAGTTGACCATTATTTTGTCAGTATAAAAATATTTAAATTGATTCTACTCTTGACCATCTATAGTCATTAAACTGTTTGGAAAAGTATTCATTGAAATTCCGTGAAGAAAATTATTCACACAGCAACTTTATACTGGCTCACACAGTGCATATTTGTGGATTCCAATTATTTGACATAGACCTGGTAACATAGTTGCTGATTCATTTTTAATTCAAAATGCATATCCAAAATATAATTTAAAAAGATATGGCGAATATAGATGCCTTTCAACACCGTTTTGTCTATTTCAACTAATTTACAATGAGAAATAAATTGTTTGAATGCCCAATTCCATGAGAAATCAAGACGAGAAGAGTAGTCAGTCATATTTTGAATAGAAGTTTTGAATTCCCGATAGAGTATTCTTATGTACTGTTCAGTTTCTCTTTCTAAGAATATTTGTATCCTAGTAAGTGTTCTGTTGTGTGTGTATTTATATATATTTATATCACATCTTCCTTTGTACATATTCACGTGATTATATATATGAGATTTACGCTGAATTTAAACAAGACGATGTACTTATGTATAAGTCTGGAATAAAACTATGTTCTGTTCCGTTCTGTTCATATTAAGTGTCCACTGTAATTAATGACAACTGCTATTGTGCTAAGTAGAAATAAGTTAAGTATTTGTGGTGTATAAATTGAGTATTTTCTAAATAAACATCGAAAATGTCTCCAACCAAGTTATAGCAACTTTCTATCAGAAAGCAGGCATGTACATCCAACAAGGATAACGTTTAATCATAGAGGATAATATATCTATCAATGAAGTTACTTTCGGTCGAGGATCTGTCGTGAAGCACCATCCGCAAGATTAAGAAATTTAATTTACATAATGTTTTACATCTTTCGCTTATTCTAGAAAAGACAAATTTAAACAATTTTACGTGTACAATCAACATAGCAAGAACATCTTTATTGATAAAGAACACTTTGAATAAACTGAAATTACATCTAAACAGCAAAGGAAAGTTTATCGAAGTACTCAATACATGCTCGTAAACAGAAGTAAAACAATTTCATAATGTTCACATATACTTAAAGTGTCTATCTGTTTAAGACTTATATAAAGTGTTTTTACCAGTGTACAGATGACTATTTATGCAAAAGCTGTATTTTTGCATTCGGTTTTGTATTATTGCATTCGCTCAAATGTTTTACACATAGTGACAAATTATTGCAAATCAGTCAAAAATTGATTTATGTAATTGCAAAAGTCTTATTGTTTGATGTTTTACCTTCATTATAATTTTCAAAGTATTTTTTCTAACACCAAATGCCAAGTGATAACTGCTTTTCTATTTAGTTGATAGCAGTAGTCAAGTGTACTTGATTACACTACTAGTAACCATTTCTAATGATATCTAACTCTTTCTCTCATTGTTAATTGACTATTTAAGTACATGCATACGTTGTTAAATGGTTGGTTCTTTGTGTTATGTCAATATATCTTACGACTTATGCGTTGCGTTTTATGCCAAACCATATACATCATATCATGTTTTCACATTTTTTAGCTGGGTCCATTTTTATGTAATTGAAGAAAGAAAAATCAAGTATAGTTCACTTATAATAACTGATCCATCAAGGAGACTCTTCTTAAAGGACAAAATATGTACTGTAGTGGTTTTGAATAAAATTTTAGGCAGCCCATTATAATAAATGACTTGAAACTTCATTCCTACTCATTTATTTGACATTTCCTAGACTTAAACGTAAACATTCTGGTGTCTCATTTCGGCTATTTAGTAACTCTAGCAGTATGATTCTTCTATTTCCTCCCTTATTTTGACATAGATCTTTATCTCATGATCTCACCAGTCTAATCTAATTTAACTCTAAAATTTAGATAAATATAAATTTGCATATATTTAAAGGAATATATATATATATATCCAAAGGACAGAAACCAGTCGATTCTACCCAATGGAGTTTTATTTTCTAGCGTTCTCATGTCAATTATGACATGTTTCTACAGAATAAAGTATTCAAGTCCTGTAATTGTTCTCAATGTGATATACAAAATAAATGTAATCCGTCTGTAAAATAGAGTTTTATTTTTTAAGCGACTAACAGATTTAAATTCAAAGAGTTTTTTTTCTATTTTATTTTTTGTTAATTAAAGAGAAGTTAATATACTTTGTTAAAACATAATTTAATGTTTATATTCACTATGAAATATTAAGGAAAAAATAACTTTAATATAATATCTGGATTCTAACCCATTCCATTCAGAAAAAAAAACACTAAATAGTTACATAAACAACTCCATCACGCTGTCTATTCTTAGATAAAATGTAAAATTAACAATATTAGGAATGTATACCGGGTGACTACGGGTTAAAGTTTTTACCGCTAAAAGTGTGTAAAACTTTATATTATTTTTTGTTTGTTTTATTCATATCAAACCAGAAGGTCAACGACCCATGAGGCAAAATATACAATATAAATACAAATATGGCAGTATACATTCTAGCATATAAAATCTATATAAATGATATCAACGAAAATATTTCCGTTCTAGTTTACGTAACAGTAAACCTAAATTATTTAGCAACAAGTAGATTAGTATTATTTGAGTCTTGCATTTGAAATAGTTTTTACATAATTACAAACATATAGAAACGAAACTGGTGACAGGTATAATTATAAACTGTCCAAAATACATAGATAACTAAGTGATTGATACAGTTTACCGAAAATATACCACATTTTTTATTATAGTGTGTTTCCGTAACAAAAAGTGAGACAGTTTAGGTTTCTCCCTCCCGTCACTTTCTGTCAATAATTTGCTACAGAGTAAAGTCTCTTTAATTGTACGACTTCTAGCGCCCCATTACGGTGGCACATAGGTGACATGCACAACTTTTATTTTTAATTGCACTTCTCTTTTTTTAATCTCGTTCGCACGAGATACTAACTCGAGGGAACGACTTAGTATCTCGTTCCCACGAGTTACTAAGTCGTGGGAACGAGATTAAAAAAAAAGAGAAGTGCAAATCTGAAAAAAGAATCGCATTTGAAAAAAAAGAGTTGCGCAGTTAAAACAAGAATCGTGTTGTAAAAAAAAGAACAGCAAATGTAAGCTATGTCGAGGGAACGACTTACTAACTCGTGGGAACGAGTTAGCTATGTCTTGGGAACGACTTAATATCTCGTTCCCACGAGATACTAAGTCGTTCCCTCGAGTTAGTATCTCGTGGGTACGAGATACAAAAAAGAAAAGTGCAATTTAAAAAAAAATGTATTGCTTTGGAAAAAAAGTGTTGCACGACATAGCTAACTCGTTCCCACGAGTTAGTAAGTCGTTCCCACGACATAGCTAACTCGTTCCCACGAGTTAGTAAGTCGATACCTCGACATAGCTTACATTCGCTGTTCTTTTTTTTACAACACGATTTTTTTTTACTGCGCAACTCTTTTTTTTTCAAATGCGATTCTTTTTTCAGATTTGCACTTCTCTTTTTTTTATCTCGTTCCCACGACTTAGTAACTCGTGGGAACGAGATACTAAGTCGTTCCCTCAAGTTAGTATCTCTTGGGAACGAGATTAAAAAAAAAGAGAGGTGCAATTAAAAAAAAAAAGTTGTGCATGTCACCTCTGTGCCACCGCACCCCATGGAGTTTTTTTCGAAATTTTCTGATTCCAGACTTCTTTAAATTCCTTACGCTTATTGCATGATGCCTAATGCATTGTGGAAAGTGTTATGTATTCAATTCTTCGTGCATATTGACAGCGTTTGCGGAAAAGCTACTGAAATTAATAATAGTCATAAATGCAATTAATTAGATTTTTATTATTATTCTAGTAAGTTTAAATTCTAGATCAAAATTCAGCATCAAGCTCTTGACACTGGCATCGAACTAAGTAGATGTAAAGACGCATACATTTGTTAGTAAACTAGAGGCATATTATAAAAAAAAATAGCATTTAGCGTTTATATGAATCTATTGAAGTACGTTGCATACATTTGTCATTTAACACGAGGCATTTCACTGGATGCAACAATACATTTTTTGCACAACTAATCGTTCATACCAGTGACTACGGGCCATTGTAAGTAAGATTTCAGTTTGTCTACTTATTGATTTATAGATTTACACTTTGTTTTCATGTTCTTTTACCTTATTGGATACAAGCAATTTAAAATAATCGAGGACACTTTTACCTTAATACCAGTCGACCGTTATGTAAAGTAAAAGTCGTAAGTGTATTTACAAAAAAAATGTATCGGTTTAAGCAAGGAGAATGCCGGTGACATCCCTTATACACATGTGCTGATTTCAAGGCAGTTTCATCCTTTAAACATATTTGCTGATTTTAAGGCAGAGCCATCCTTTAAACACATGTATTGATTTCAGGGCAGTGCCATTCTTTAATCACTTGTCCTGATTTCAAGGCAGTGCCATCCTTCTAACATGTATGCTGTACTGTGCTGATTTTAAGGCAGTTTCAAATTCATCTTTTAAGCACATTTGCTGATTGTAATGCTTTCTCACAAACTGGTACTGTAATATTCACAAGATCGACAAAATCGGTGAAGACTAATTGTAAGCTTTGACTTTTACATTTTGTGTGAAGTCCCCGAAGATAAAACAAGTATTACAATGCTATAACAATATTTTCTGAGATAGTTCTTTGATAGAGTTTTCTATACTCAAATATATTTTGAGCATGATGTTTCCAAAGTTCTTGAAGGAGAAAACACTGTAACGGCTGTTAAGTTATCTATTATGCCTGACAAGATAATTGCTTGAAGCATTTAACTTCTCACCATCATTAAGTTTATTAATGGTGAAAATAAACCGTAGTTACAGACTTTTTTCCTAGAGGCTAAATGGCAGTATTGAAATGAGCGGAAGTAACTATTTCTGGCACAAATAATCGAAATTGCAATGTCATTTAACAGCTGTAGAGTTCGTGAAATATAAGGTGTCAGAATAAAATAAAAGTACAAGTGTTCTGATTGTAAAAAGTAATTAAATGCTTTTTATATCAGTATTATTTCTTTCGGTCTGTAGTAAGGAATAGCATTTAAAGCCAGTTGTTAAATTTGCATGCGGTGATACTACTTAAAACGACAAAAGACGCCGCAAGTTATTCTAAGTCATGGTGTAGGAAGCAATAGTTTATATTTTCAGATAATTTGCATTAGGTTATCCGCTATATTTTCCCTTAAATACCCATTTAGTCAGACAGGACGGTTCTTTTCTCTAACAACATGAAAAGTGATGTAGCAAGTAAACCATTAAACAGTATGTAAAGCATATACACTGCAGCAACAAGATACTTATGATGTAGTATGCAACAGCTTAGACGTCCACACAAACTTATAACAACATTTCAGTTGATTTTATAGTGTACACTTTGTTATAATAAGATTATGATAGTTACACAAGCAATCTCACACAATGCGTATTGTTTGTCAATAAACGACACATAATGACTCTGTTTTTGTCTGTATATTACCTTAAATGGTTGCAAAGTTTTTATGGCTAAATATTTAATACAAAGACGAACTTTTTTGAATTTTGATAACCAAAAATTCTGTAAAATAGTTTCCATTTCTATGGATACTTGTTTATTTTTCTTTTTTAATGTGATTTTTTTTTCGAGAAATCATTGAATGTCTGTACTACTAAGGATATGTATCTATTTCATCTATTGAATAATTACTTCTAAAGTTTGGTTTGACTGTTTTAGTAATTATTACAGTAACAATGTAAAACATACATATATAGTCTGTTAGTACCCTTTCCACGCCTTTGTAACGCCCAGAAAGCAAACATATTTACTTACTTGCTTCCTCGCTATTTACTTGCTTGCTTACTCGCTGGCTTGCTTACTGACTAACTGACTTACTTCTTTCCTTCATTCCTTCCTGCCTTTATCACCCACTCACTCACTTACTTACGTGTTTTTGTTTCATTAGAACGCATCTTCACACAAGTCTGCAGTCGTTAGTGTAAGGAAGGAAAACATTACAGCACATACAAACATCGTTTTCACGGGTTCAAGTTCCACGTGCTTTCATTTTCTTTATTCTTTTTTTCATTTTTTTTCACGTTTAGGTATATCAAAACGTGATTAACAAACATATTTAAAGTTGAATGAATATAATTAGACTAATTATTTTTATATTGCGGAAAAGTCATGAAAATACAATTATTGTGTAAATAATAACGTTTTTAGGTGCATGTTATATTACATCTGAACTGTGTTTTGAAGTGGACTATAAAGTAACGAAATTGACCAAGTGGACTAATATTATAAAGGACAACTATACATAATGTCTATCTATGTCTAAAAAATACCATTCCAGAAGTCAAATAAGCCAGTTTTTCATCATCTGAAACCAATCAATTTCATGTCATGTCCCCATTTTGTTAGGATATATGTATGTATGTATATTTATTGGCTTTTTACTTGGCATGAATAAATAACGGATGACCCTTTTAATCAAAGTCTTATCCAAACGGTATGTCTGTATGTCAGTGCGTCTTCTTTCGACCAAATTGATATGTTTTTAACCTTATTCTGTCCCCGTTTATCTTTTTACGGACTTAGGTTTACGAACGTTTATTTTGTTTCCATATGAAACTTATCAAATAGTCATCCTTCCATGGCACTACAGGATAAATCTTACTTACAAAATAATTACCTTTTTTATCTCTTCGAATCAAATATGGTAATGAAAATGTATTTTTTAGTACAAACTAGCAAGGCTTGATCATTGTTTCACGTAATAGCTGATACTGATAAAAAAATAAGGAAACATCTCCTCTTGCGTTGATCTCACATCGCTTTAAGGTTTTGCAGAGAAATTCTTTGACACTTTTTGTTGCCAACATTCTAATCGTTCAACTGTTTTCTTTCTATATCTGATATAACATCTTTGAGCTTTTCACTATTTACTTTCAAACCTGTTTTAAACAAACAAGGAATATCAAAGTAATATTGAACGGTGGAAATCAAACTAAGTTATAATCATTACTTGAACGAGTGTTGACAAAATGAAGTCACAAAAGTGTCACTTTTGATCTCTCTTTAATGTTTATTTATAGCTTTAAATATTTTGATTTATTATAACGATTCTGCTGTATATGAAAACATTGATATCTAAACAATATATCAATTTCAAAACGTGTACTTTTGTTATAGATAAGTTTAAAGTATATAATGTATAAGCTATGAGTTTTAAAAATCATGTTATAATAGTTTTAATAGTTTTGCTATATATTTAAAATGATTATTGGGTATATTGATAAATCAAACTGAAAATAATAAAGACTTGCCTATACTATTCTTTAATTAACGTAACTTTTCATAGACTAAGCTAATGGTGAAACTTCAACTATTTTTATTTTCAGTCACAAACTGTCTTAGTGGTGAAAAAAACAGAAACTAAATAATATAAACACGACCATATTTTTTGTTTATCCTCATAATAAGAAACGAGGTTCAAGCTGTTTCTATACAATACTATTGAACTGTACATTTACTTTACGTTTGTTAGTTCTTAAATTATTTCCAGATTTCTACTAATAATGCAAAATAAAAAAAAAGAAATAAACTGAATCATCTTTTGTCTTGTTCTTAAAAAAGGGATTGTTAACTGTAGTTAACGTACACTAAAATAACTAGACAGCTGAAAAATCGAAACACCTTGTTGTTAATCAGCAGTAAGATATGGTTCATCAGAAGGAATATTACGGTAACTATTATCAGTCTAGGAGTGAAATGGCATTTTTTTTTAAATTACAAAAAATCAACAACAACAACAACAAATCCCTTATTTAAAAATACATATGAAGTATTGTTTTGTTGTTGTTTTTGTGTTGTTAATCGACTAAGCTGATAACTTTCGGAGACAACGCTACTGTTCTGACAAATTTTACTGTTTAAATTACAGCGTTTGTGCAATAAATTATAAAAATGACAATTTAGTTCCCCTATTCCAAGTCTTTTTAAGGAGGAATGTGATACACAACACCGTATACATTTTGTACTAATATTTCTAAACATATGTATACTTTCTAACGGTCATCTAATTTGGTGGAGAAAACATATTTTAAACTCTTCTGAAAGCCATGTTAACACACACATTTCAGAAAGCATTCACTTTAGAACAAAAATGTCTTAAACTGGTTGATGCAATATATGAAACTTTAAGAAATGTTAAAAAGATGAGCTAAACTTCACTCAAAATACCTTTAGTTTTCTAATAACTGGTGCATTTTTTGTTCCTTGGAAAGCAAAACAAACCATCCTTACTAGTAATTAATGTCTTTCTACAGTTGCCCTCTGTTCGAAATGCCGGTAACCATAAGTCCTGTAATGTAATTACTAGGACATTTTCACGCATTATTGGGATATAATACTCTGAAATATACATCTTGCGGAAACAATTAGGCGTGTAAATACGCTTCAGCACATTATTAGACAAACACCTGCTAAAAAAGCCGTGATGTCAAGGAAACAAACAAACTTACAACAATAAATTCCTTACAAGAGTTGTTTGGTTAGACGACAATTAATTTTAAGAAAGATACATGATGCAGTGTGAAAGCAAAAGCCACGACAGCTCATACAAAGACTACAAACAATATTACCGTGAATGATGGTAATATTGTTGACGGTCTAAGAATTTAGCACTTTCACGCTAAACAGAGAAATTAGGCCAACTAAGTTAAAGTTATAATACTGGCCATAGTCGTCTAGAATGCTTAAAAATATTATCAACACCCTATCTGCATAGTTATTTTATGTGCTTGAAATACCTCAGGATTAAATTATTAAAAATATTTTATGATCCGCCAAAATCCGTAAAATGAGTCGTCAGTGCCACGTGATCAATTTTGAATATTCTCGGAATATTCTCGGAGTACTCGGAAGCGTGTTGTCAAAACCTTTCAATACTGAGAAAAGGCTGTAAAAATTACAAAGGAGGAAGCACGATCTGTCGAGAATTCTATTGGGCACTAAATTAATTAGGTACTGTAAAGGAAATATTGTTTCTAAAAAACTCATACTTCCGACTAAATCGTAATGGAGACGTTAAAAAAACATGATCAAGTTATAAGTGAAAATAAACAGCAAAGTATCTTTTTAGCAAGTTATCTATGCATTGGTGTGAATATTTGCATAAATTGGCGATCATAATGTTATATTTTTGTTAATGGTCCGTAGTATTACCTTAAACGATTGTAGAATTTATTACAATTTCTGATTTTCTACGATAATTATTATTATTTACACACGTAAGAATTTTAGTACTTTGAAATTAATGTAATTTTTATTTAAGGCGCCAAGTCATTATTTTTTGCGCTTGTCAGGTTTCAGTTTACTTCGATTTTCCTAGTTATATCTAGATTAGTTGACATAATGAACACAGAAAATAAACGGTTTTATTGTTTAAGTGTTCTTTACTATACCGAACAAAATAATTGAGTACACTTTAAAGTTCTCATCATGATTTAAGGAACTGTCAGTTGAAAATAACATTATTGAAATGCCAGTAGTTGATTAAAGAGACGAAAACAAATTACCGGAAGAAACTACAACTTAAGCGATATAGCAACATTCAAGTGACATATTCAATATTTTTGAGATTAATGCGGTATTTCAGAAATGACGTAAATAGTTTTCTGCAGTTGTTTTTAGTACATTCAAAATTATTTAACAGAGACAACAATGAAACTTAAATCTTTTCCGACATTAACATAAAATTAACTATGAAAATAAAAGCTATATATTGTGACTTTTTGTAATCAATTCTTTGAACGACATTTCATGATTTCTTCATGTATGTTCAAATCTTATTTTCTAAAGCATTGGATAAAGCCGGTCTTCATTTGTAAATTAGATGCCAGTAGTTGCAAAGGTTTAAAGTGTACACGTGTAGGATTCAGTACGTACACTATTCTTTGATCAGTTATCATAGTCACCAATATGGTACTAAAGAGCTCCTTCAGGGCAGCAGATTTTCTGCGTTATCTTCTTTAATTTAAGTTGTTTCTGCTATTTCTCAGTTTCTCAACTTAAAGAGACACGAGTTATATTTTCTATTGGCGGCAGAACGACAGAAAGTGAGAAATTCCTTTTTGTTACACCCAAGATGCAAAAATATAGTTTCTGAGAGAAATCTCGACAAAAAACAAGCTGTCGCCGTTTTGTTGTTTTAGTCTGGTTATCAAAATATATTTACATATTATGTCAATCTTATTTTATATTTGATATTTTTGTAGGTTTAATTATGGTGTGCGTGTTCTTCAACGAAGTTGAGTACTTTTAGTTGACAGTTTATGAAAATAATTTATACACTGCAGACAATACTCTCCGGCGCATCGGTCGAATGTTTCACTTTCTTACCTCTGCTAAAATTCAATTTTCAGAACGATAATTTTATTTTTAGACAGGGAAAACCACGGTTACTTTTCAGCCAATCAGTGACTAGCTTACAACGAAATGTCCATACATACAATTGACAACCCAAAATGTAAACAAACAATGCATGTCTGCAAGTTACTTACGTATTTCACTCTTGAAAGTGTTTATTAATATGTATACGTAAATAAACCAATCAAACTATCAAAAAAAGTTAAAATCATGATGATATGGTTGTTTTTAGACGTTTAATTGCTGTATTAAGATGTTTACGTAAAGGCGTAGTTGAAATATGTTTACAAAATTGTCAGAAAACACCTGTCTATTTATAATTTTTGGAATCACATGATCGTTTAAACCAATGAAAAATGGTTAAAAGGTTTTTCGGTTTTGCGGATATTTGTGCACTTTCATTGGTTGTTTAAAAGTTCATTGTAAAGGTCAATATCATAAATCTACTGGTTTTAAAGGGGCTGTGCTCCAGATGACAAAAAAAGAAAGTTTTCTTGTATTATAAATTTCTTGTAATATTTATGACTAATGCTTAAAAAAATAACTTACTGGCAAAAAATAAGTCAAATAATTACATTATAAATTGATTTTTTCCCTTTCAAAGTGCGCGACGGTATAACTATATCGTATAAGATTTAAAGTAAATATCTGTAATATCACATGCGGCGATGGTGGTGACAGTAAAAGCGTTGTATATATTTTGTTAACATGAGGGTCCAGAGTTCAAATATTTTTTTTATTCTATTTTGACTTTTATAATCAGTTTTGAAGTAAAATAGTATGTTGTTATAATCTCACGGCATCTAAATATATAATTTATGAAATTTTTTTTTATGTCAAATCTGGAGTACAGCCTCTTTAAAGCAGCGGTGTGAAGTAACGGTAGTGTATTCATTTAGCTGCTGAGGGAGCGTATGCAGACAATTGATCTAGAATTTTAAAATCAATGTCTAATCTAGTTTGAGAGATATCAATGATAAACAACAGAATAACAAAATAATACACTAATTTTTTTAACCTTTTTATATGCCCCCAATCTGGGGGGGATTTAGATTTGCCCTTGTCCGTCCGTCCGTCCTAAAAAGTTGTGTCGCCTGTAGCTCAAAAAGCACTAGAGCTAGAGTCAAGAAACTTTACAGCAATGTTGATCAGCATGTGAATTTGTGCACCTTGGGTTTCCCGTATAGATTTATTTGGAACTGTTACAGTTATGGCCCCTTACTTAGTCAAAAATAGTAATTTTCAACTTGTGTCGCTTGTACCTGCAAAAGCGTTGCACCTACAGTCAAGAAACTTTACAGGAATGTTGATCAGCATGTAAAGTTGTGCACCTGGGGTTTCCCGTATAAATGTATTCGGAATTGTTAAAATTATGGCCCCTTACATACTCGAAATTTGCAATTTTCAACTTGTGTCGCCTGTAACTGCAAAAACGCAGCACCTACAGTCAAGAAAATTTACAGGAATATTGATCAACATGTGAAGTTGTGCACATGGGGTCCCGTATAGATTTGTTCGGAATTGTAAGAGTTATTGCCCTTTTGATACTTAAAATTTGCAATTTTCAACTTGTGTCGCCTGTAACTGCAAAAGCGCTGGAGCTAGAGTCACCCAGTTCTATGCAGGGTTGACATACTGTGTCTGACTGAAGCAAATGTCTATGACAATCAAGTACAGTACCATCAGCGTGTTGGGTGGAGCTTGACATGTTTGCCTAAGTCACGGGAAGACAACTGCCATGGTTTGTTGTTCTACACACGAGATAAGTTGCCAGTGACAACTTCCCGTGTTTCACATCAACCTCATATGGAACAAGTGTCAGTTACCATCTCATCAGAGCTCTGTCCAAGGTCATTCTTTGTTCTCTATAGATCTCCATTCTCGAACATAACAGACTTTATGAATGATCTAACACATATTGCAGACCAATCTTCTCCAGATGTACTGCTTGGAGATTTCAACTTAGCTTTTAATTCTACAAATTATACGAGACTGTCACAGAAATTGAATAACTACTCCCAGTGTGTGCAGCTCCCAATTCACAGAGGTGGTTCTACACTTGACCTTGTCTACATACAGAATAATATTCTACAACCCAGATTATCCTGCCTGTCAACCTACATCTCAGACCACAGCATTGTTGCCCTACAGTCTGATACCTCTTCTTAGTGAGTTTAACGCTGTTCCAATGGTCAAATTGCAGACTAAGTTTGAGCATGAGTAATGGAAAATGCAAGTTACCGTCCATCCGTTAGCACCAGCTTAAGCAGAAATCAACATTTAAGTATGGAAATGGTGAAATTCTGTTCCAACAATTGCTTATAATTGTTTGCTTTTTAGATGACAATGTACATTTTATAAACAGCCTTATTTACAGAACATAGAACTTAGTACAAATTAGACATAAAAACACCTGTTTACCATCTGCAAACTCCAAGAATTTCCAACTACGGATACAGAATTGTGAAGGATAATATTCATCCATTGGTCACAGTGTTGGAGACAGTATTTTGAGTATTCACACCACAACAGGTTTCTTATAGTTGTCATTTTGTTAAACCAATCTCATAAATGATTCAGCGTGTATGACTATCTCTTGGCCATATTGCTAGCTATATGAGTAGCTGGGTTGAGAGGGGGCATCTGTGACCTATGGACACATTTCTAGTTCTTTTTGGAACTTAGTTGTATTTTAAAATTCCAAAGAGGTCTCGCAACTTTGCGAGAATGCCTTCCTTTTTTCCTTCACATAGAACTAGATAATATAGTTTGCATGGATGTGAAAATATTCATTTCGTTTACAATTAGTATCGACGAGCGTCTACTATGACAGTTCGTCATATTACTGAACTGGGAATAAACTTATACATTTTATGTCAACCGTGTTTCACACTTGTAAACAGCTAATCAGTAAATGGATTGTATATTGCGTCATGAAAGTTACCTACATACTTTTTCTTATATATATATATGTCAACAGAACCTACAGATTAAGGTCTGATGTCTGGTTAATAATCAGGGAACAAAGTCTATATCTGCCATCTTTCAACTTATCAAGACTTCTAAAATCAGTAAATCCTGTTTCTGAGAAATAATGGGATTTGAAAGTATATTTTGCATTTTATATTCAACAAGTCACTTAGGGAAAATGATTTTAACGACCTTGTCCAATGATCAAAGTACACGCTAAAATGCATAACGATAATAATACAGATCATGATATACTTGTTTTTGAAATCTTTAAATAAAGTTACGTTATCACATATGCTTTAACAAATACCGATATACGAAAAAAATTAATTAGACCGAGAAAATCGATTTTACCCCTTTGAGCTTCATTGTTCTTTTACATTTTAGGATTTTTAGAAGTATCGTTTACGAGCTGTGCTTTTGACAAGTTTTTAAAAATTTATAGTGTTTCATTTTGATGATAAACAGTGCCGACATTACCATGTTTACTGTAGGGAAAATAAGTCTCACTCGTAGATTGAAAAACAGTATTGTTAATTCTTCACTTATGAACGTGTTTATAATTGTCAACACTTATTCATTCTTGTTTGCTCTTGTGACGTCTTCATTTCACCATCCATTATGTCTGTTATTTCTAGACTTTATCAGATGTCTTGAAAAAAGAAAACTTGTTTATTTCTGAAATTGGAATGTCATTCTTAACTTACTGAAAATTGAACTTGGTAGCATTTGCGAAAATTGAACTTCTAAATAAATTCAAAAACATATCCATTAAATCTTAGCTCTAACACTTGAATTTACGAAAGATAGGACAAGTTTTCAGCAATTATCAAGATCTTTATCTTTTCTTGAATGTTTTGTAAAGAAACAAGATTTAATAAATTTTAAGAAGAGCATTTTCATCAGTTTAAATAAAACACATTCGATCAAAAAAGTTTTAATTTACAGTTTATCATAAAAAAAGAAAAGAAAAGCTTCTCAGCTAAAAAAAATAACTATGTTACACACTAATCTTACATTCTGCCAAATAATTTAAACCAAGCAAAAATGCGCTTCTAAACTTGCCCTTTTTTTTAAGGTCAAACTTATAACAAACAAAACACATCTGTTGCAAGTTAAATTTTCTTTACCACGCGCGGTTTCCAAGCAAACCTTCAATAACGTAAATTTGAAAGTTTAACTGTTATTTTAATTATAATTTTTATTAGTAAGTCAATTTTTTCTGCTTGCTTCGCTTGCAAACGTCAATGAACCTAACACTTTATTAGCTACAGACTTCTATAGATAGATACTCACGCATACCATAGGCCTACTGTGATACTAACGATTTTAAAATACCCTGACGTGTTTTTTTTTCCTTTCGTTTTTTTACGTGTAATTTTGTATAATTATAAGAAGATGAAATGTCGGCACCACTGAAACTTGTGAAACTGCAGAAAAAAACAAATGTAAAGAAAAGGTACATTGTAAACCAATGAATTCCCGTTATATTAATTATTTGTTAAAATACTTTTTATAGTTATGGTAACAGTTACTATAAAAATCTTTTTGAATAAACAACTATAGAAAATGAAAGTACATCGTATAATTGTTCGCCCTCAATATATTTCGAACCGTTCCAGTTACCACAAAACCAATCATCCTTTTGAATACATAATGATGAGTGTCTGAATGCAACAATAACGCCCCAAAATGCAGCACCAGAATGCACAATTTTACACCCTCATTTCCTATATTTACCCCTGCTAACGGGAAGGGAGACCCCTCCCGTACCTATCCATAACCATAATTTCCCAGCCCCCCCCCCCCCCCCGCCCCCCTCTCCCTGTCCACAATGCGGTTTCTATTTTAAATAGACGTGTTAAATTCGTGATAAGCCAGATGTCAGTCTGCTAAAAACAAAGGTTTTGTTAATTCTATTTACACTTCAATTTTTATTGCTTCAAATGATTTAAACTACGTTCATCGAAAGGTTTCAAAATGTATCTGATCTACGTTTTCTGTATAAATATATCAAATTCTGTGACCGAGATTGTCAATTTTGGAAAATAAATAGAGAAAATATAAAGGTTTGTCAAAAATTTTGACTATTTTTGTGACTCAAAATAAAAGCAAATATGATATAATTAAATTTAGCATTTTTAAATAAAACTTTCCAACAAACATAAAAGCGCTTCTCCAGAGTTCAGATAGACAGTTCTCTACATTGATAAGATAATCAAAAGTGCTTGTAACCGCCACATAAAGGTATCACCAACCGATGGTGGATCAGGGACACAACGAAATACGCCTCTTCGGACGTATAAAAAAGAAGGCGGATCCTTGCAGAGTTTGAGGATACAGTGATCACCCTAACGAAATAGCGGATATTATTGAACATGATATGGTGTAGCATCAATAAAACATCTCTTTGCGTTTTAATGCAATACGGCGTTTTTAAAAACACATTAAAGGTGAAAAGTAATAATATTACAAATTATAGCTTTATTATTAAATTATTATTTAAAGTGTTTCACTAGCATGCTTAAAAACATTCCAGTGTCGATATAATGACCACCACTGCCTATTTACGATCAATGAGAGCAGTGTTCATGGTGAAAAAGTTCACTTGAAGAAAAAAATGAACTGCTTACAGAATCAAATTACGTTAGGTGAAAAAGATTATGGAACACATTACTGAACAGTATAGACCCAACATTATTGCTGTAAATGAAAGTTTAAGTAAATATAACTAAATAATATTACATCCAAACCTTAGTCTGCAAATATACTTGTTTCGTAATTTAGTTTCGTATATATAATCATGATACATATCATCGTAAATAGATTGACCGATATAGATATGTATTTCATATAAATGTCTCGTAAAGAATTAATCATCAAACATTTAAGAGATCTTATCGTCAAATAATTCAAAAGATTGTGTATTACAACAAGTTGTAATGAAAAAAAGCAACAAACAAACAAACAAACAAACAAAACCACCTCTCTCTAAATGTCAATTTATGTATGGATAAATTAGCTAGGAAAATCTTAAAGACTTTTGAAGGAGGAAATATCCTGAGTTGCTCTCAAAGGACTCTTTTCAAAGAATAACATTTTCAAGTAACGACATAGATTGCTCTAAACAGTGGACTATAATGGCTATAAGCATCTTTTCAAAGCCTTAAAGCAGCTTGTAGAACAGAAAGAAGCAAATGTTCAGCATTTTCTTTATATTAAAGACAGTCAAAAAGGCAGTGCTTTAATTTAAACGATGTTTCTGATAAGAAAACATTCAGAAGTCTTTTAATATCGTCTTGAAATGTAGAAATGCCCTTCTTCAGGATTTCTAATACACATTTACATTATACTCTTGAGCACTATAAGATTAACATTAGTTGCAGATGAAAGGAAGAAGTGTGATATACATGTATATTAAACATAATGTAATATATTTATATCGCTGCACATTATTTCCGTAGGCAAGAAAGTGATTAGGCGTTATAGAGGAAAGGAATGTAGACTAGTTTTTTTAGACTACTTTAATTGACCTGGGGCTCAGAAAAGCATTTTTTTCAAATGACAATTAAAATCGCTAAATTTTAGAAACTACGGTTGAATTGAACTTTTTGTAAAGTGCAATGCTAAAGAGATATGATATAAGGAAAAACAGACAATTAACTACTGTATTTCTTGATGAGTAAGCAATGATTTCAGACAAACTTCAGGTGATTGTTAAGCAGGCGATGAAATTTGTAAATTGCTTGAAAGACGTGCTGCAAAGTCTGTAGTGTGTTAACCTCATACACTTTGTTAAGCCTTCAGAATTACAAACATTTGTCGAGAAATAAACATGTTTATGCCTGTTTATACATGTTTATAGGTGAAAATTGCATGGGAAATGTAGGAGGAGTAGCACACTAAAAAATATCAAGTAAAATTAAACAAATGCCAATGACTCCGCCAAAATATTTGAATCGCAAAATTCTTTGTATATTCACTTCAGCACTCGATAATAATCATTGTGTGAAAGTAAAAATCAAATGACTATTGTAAGAAGTGTTGCGCATAGAATATGGGACGGACGGAATAACGGACGGGAGGTGCGAATGCTGTATGCCGCCCTTCGGGGGCATAAAAATGTTAAACCATCTTATTACAAAAAATATCCATTCAAAACGAGCTAAGAAATCGACTCTTTCTGTTAGAGGAAATGAAAGAGTAAGTTTTATCAGAAGTCACAACAATTAAAGGAACTCAATTTTTTAAGAGAAAGGTGATACACAATATCATATACTGAATACAGGAGATATTGTTTGAATATTTTTTCTATTTTAGCTTTTGAAGCCCTTACGTGCAATGGAGCAGAACACTGAGCAATTTAGAAAAGGACAGTATAAGGAACCTTTCTATCAAATTTGGTTACAAATGGTCTTGTGGTTTAGTAGGAGATGTCATTAAGTAAAATGTTGACGACGGACGCCGGGCACAGGGTGATATAACTTGAGGTGGTAAATACATTAATATAACAAAAATATATTAAACAATTGTGGGGGCCGCCCTGTAATTACGTACATTTCAGAAAGTATTCAGTAAAGAATAATGAAGTTTCATAAACTGATTGATGCAATATTTAAGATTTTGAGTTTTCTAAAAAAGATGAGCAAAACGTCACTAAGCAAACCATCCTTACTAATAATTTACCACGAGGCGTGCATTTTCTATAGTTGCCTTCTGTTCGAAGTGCCAGTTAACTTGTCCTGTAATCTAAATTACTTGGACATTTTCACGCATTGTTTGGGATATAATACTCTGAAGTATACAACTTGCGGAAACAATCTGACTTGTCAATACGCCTCAGCACTTTATCAGACAAACACGCTGTGTCGTCGCTTTTACAAGGATAGAAACAAACAACAAACCATATCAATACTATAAAAATAATTATATATTTTTAAGAGTTGTTTGGTTAAAAGAAAAGGAAGCTACATGATGCAGCCTGAAATCGAAAACCACGGCATTTACACAATGTGTTACACGAATGATAGATAGTAAAAACTAAAACGGAGTAAGTTTTTAGCCCTAAGCATGCTTATTATAGACTGAAAACAATCGAGAAATTTGGTCAGTTAAATTGAACAATTGTAGATTTAATCACATCAATATAAATTTCTGATTGTCTACTGATTATCAGCACCTAAAGATCTTAGCTGCTTCTAGAATGTAAATGTTTGTTTAAGGTGCCAAGTTAATTTCGTTTCTGCGTTTGTTAGGTCAATTTACATCGATTTTCTTAGAATACTACTTCTAGATTAGTTCCGGTTTTTATTAAGCAAATCGGCAATTGCTTGCCTTTGGCCATTTACACAGAAATAAAACAAAGTTCAGCATGTGTGTGAAAACAGAAAATAAACGGGTTTTCCGTCTGAAACCTGTTAACTATTACCTGACAAGATAATTGAGTGAACACTAAAGTTCTCATCATGATTAAAGAAACTGTCAGTTGAAAACAGAATGACTTGAAATGCTAGCATACAGCTAAACAGACGAAAACAAATTACCGGAAGTACCTACGCTTCCTTAATCGATTAAGCAAGTTTTAACAGACACAACTAATGTTTATGAGAGTAATATTTTTTTTGTAATTATCTTTTATTTCCCATATATATTTACACACACCAGTATTTATTTAAAGACATGAAAACAATACTAGTTAGAATCTATCAGTATTTCCAGACATATTATATTAAGTTATTGAAGATGCATATGGTCTATTTTTTACATTATTTTTGTAATTTTTGGACTATTAGTTTGTCAAAATATACATGTATATAATTTTATCACCTTAGATCGACCATGTGCTTCTTTATTGATATTTCAGTAAATCTTAATTATCATGCAAGGGACTAATAGTATTGCAAAATAAATGCAATGAAATACATATACCCATACACATATACACACATATACGTACACATATACACATTCACACATATACATACATATGCATTCACACATTCTAACACACATTATAAAGTCACTAAGTGCTCAAATAAACAAATCTTACTATTCATAACAGGGGTGTTCATTATCAAATTCATGATGTTCATTCTAGCTGCATAAAATATATGGGATATTTAAGAGCATAGAAACATTTGACAAGGTTTGGTGTAAACTACTAGGTTTTTATCTCAAATTAAAAAGTTAGAACCGTAATTTATTTGACATTGGATTTACATGTTAGTGATGTCCCCCCCCCCTTCCCAAGTGGTGGCATGACTGCAGAGGTATAGGTCTGTAGGGTGACAGGAAAGCGTCATTTTAAAGCTGACCCTCAATGACATACTTGAAGCACAAGAAGGAAGAAATAAATGTTCATTAAAACTCTATTCCACATTTATTAAAAGAATATATTTTTGCCATACTTTTTCAAATTTTCCAAAATTTTGGTTCTGTTTTGCTGTATACTTTTCAATTTTATAATTGGAACATAGTTGTTGTTTGAAACTTACCAGAGCAGGCCTTAATTGTTTTACTCTGCAATAATATAAATAATGTTTTGCATATAGAATGATTTTGTTTATAACTTCATCATATTTATTATTGCCAAAGAGAATATCAGAAATATTCCAGTTTTGAAAGTTAACATTACATCTGTCTCTAATATATACTTGTAATTGAAGCCAAAAATATTCAGATACTTCACATTGATAAAATAAGTGAGTAAGGGTTTCTTTTTCATTATGGCAAAAGGTGCAAGTATCATTTTCAATAATATTCATTTTTTTCAGCAAATAATTTGTCGCAAGTATTCTATGATTTAATCTGTACTGAAACCAAATTAATTTTGGGTCCTTTGTTAACTTATGGGGAAATTCATATATTGAGTTTCTCTGAAAAAAATCTGCAACTACTGCACCTGCCAAATCATTTCTCCATTTCAATAAAGAATTTGGATAATGTCCTGTTCCATTCATTGATCTGTAAATAAACTGGCATCCTTTCTTATCATGCAGAATAATACTGAGAGCCTGAGGAATGTGTACATTATATTTGTATTCTTTTGGTAAATATCTTATATGTTCTCTTTCTATAAAGTTATTTAAAACTGTAATGATACCCCTGTATTCTAAAAAATTACTTCTAACATTGAAAGTTGCACAAAACTCATTATATGTATAAAATTCACCCTGTTGGTTAAGTAGATCTCCTAAGAATAAGATTCCCTTACTACTCCATCTATTTAAATGAATACTTGAATTTCCAATTTTTATACCTGGATTATACCATAGAATGATAGAATAAAAATCTTTAACTGTTTGTGGTTTCAAATGTAAACAGAGGTTCATATAACTGTAGAGTACATCCTTCCAGAAAGGATTTATATCTAAATGCAGTTTAGCTTTAATAAAGTCTGTTCCATTCTTAAAAATTTGTTGTAAAAAGGGTAAAGTGCTCTCAACTAATTGGCTATATTTATTACCTGAATAAATAATGCGTCTTAACCAAGAAACTTTAAGACTATACATAAAACACTTAAACTCTACCATTTTAAGTCCACCAAATTTATAGTCTTGTGTTATAATTGATCTTTAAACCTTGTCTTTTCTTTCATTCCAAAGAAATTTATAAAATAAATTTTGAATTATGTTGATTTTTTCAAGTGGTGGGTTGGGAATACTTAAAATAAGATGATTTAATTTAGCCAGAGCTAGAGATTTAATAACTACCAATTTACCTACAGGGGAGATCATTCTTTTAGACCAGTTAGAAAACAAATTTTTAATTTCTTGAATTTTTGAATCATAGTTTAACTCTACAATTTGTTCCAGATCTGTTGAAAATTTTACTCCTAACACAGTAAAGACTTCCGCATTCCAATCTAAGTTATACTCTGGACATAAAATAGTGTTACTATTTTTTTTTGAGCCAAACCACACTACTTTAGTTTTTTCTATGTTAATTTTAAGGCCTGATAGTTTTTCATAAAATTTTAACACTTTCATTGTGTTCCTAAGTGACTTTTCTGTGCCATCTAGAAATATACTAGTATCATCTGCATACTGAGACAATTTATACTCATTTTCATTTATCTTTATACCTTTAATGTCCTGATTTTTCCTGATTAATAGTGATAGTATTTCTGCACAAAGGATAAACAGGTAAGGTGACAGGGCATCGCCTTGACGACAACCTCGTTGAGGTTTAAACCACTCTGATATATGTCCATTCACAATGACACATGATTCTGTATTAGTATAAAAAACCTTTATCCATGTTCTAATTGAAGGACCAAAATTGAAAAATTCTAGAACTTGGTGCATAAACTTCCAGGAGACCGTATCAAAAGCAGCCGCAAAGTCAATCAGTAACAGTAACCCTGGAATATTAAATTTATCAGTATGAAAAAAAATATCATATAACATTCTTACATTTGAAGCCATTAATCTACCTGGAAGAAAACCAGTTTGATCATGGTTTATAACTTTATCTAATGAATTTTTTAATCGAAAAGCAATTGATGCAGAAGCAATTTTATAAGTGACGTTCAAAAGTGAGATTGGTCTCCAGTTTTTTAACTGAAGCTTATCTTTGTTACCTTTTGGTATACATGTGATGACCCCTTGCTTTTGTGTCACTGATAGTTCACCAATTAAGTATGCATGATTTATTGATCTAACTACAAAAACTCCAATATCAGACCAAAAAAATTTAAAAAATTCTACAGTAAAACCATCATTTCCTGGACTAGTGTTATTGGACATTCGTTTTAAGGAGTTGAGCATTTCTTCATATGTTAAGACTCCTTCAATACTTTGCTTATCTTGTTCACTTAGTTTAGGAATATCACAATCACCCCTAAAAATTTCTTCTAGCGAAATGACTCTGGTATTTATTTCTTTATATAAGTTTTCGTAGTGCCTTTTTGTTTCTATTAAAATTTCCTCTTGAGTACTTAGAATTTCACCTTTTTCATTTTTTAAAGAGTTCATTATTTTGGATACAAAATTTCTATTTTCAAGATTACAAAAATAACGTGTAGGTTTTTCACCTTCAGTAATCCATTTAGCTTTGGATCTAATAAAAATACCATTCATTTTCTTTTTTCTTAATACAGAGAGTTCATCTCTTTTGCTTAATAACAGTTCATAGTCGATATTTTGTTTTTTTTCTATTTTTTCGATTTCTTTCAAAATTTTTTCTTCTTTATTTAGGTCCTGCTTTTTTATGTATGAAGCATAGGAGATTGTTAGTCCCCTTATGTTTATCAGTAAAGTTTCAAAGAAAAGTTGATCATTAATATCAAACTTTAGATCACAAGTTGGGATATTATTTAGTTCTTCTAAATTTTGAAAATTATTTGTAGAGTATTGTTTCTTAGTTTCTAAAATAACTTTTTTCACTTTTTCAATGTAAACTTCATCATGTAAGAGGGAATTGTTAAATTTCCAGTATGTTCGCCCCTTTTTAAATTTTCCAAATTCTAGACACATATAAATTAAAGAATGATCCGTACGATAGCCAGGTAAAATTTCTGTACCATCAAGTTCTGTATATAACTCATCTGAAATAAGAAAAAAATCTAACCTTGCTTTTTTATTTGGGTTCTGTCTTTGCCATGTATACTCTCTTTTTTCTATATTACTTTCTCGCCAACAGTCAATTAAATTGAATTCAGAAATAATAGAAAAAACTTTATCCCGTGCATTTGGATTGTTTATATGTAAATAGTTATAACAGTCTACATCTGGGTTAAGAACCAAATTAAAATCCCCAGCTAACACATAAAATGAGTTCTCATATTTAGTTAGTCTATCTGAGACCGATTCATAAAAAAGTGGGTTGTCTCTATTTGGGCCATAAATATTAACTAGAGTTATGTCTTTATCACATATTTTACAATTAAGAATAAGCAAATTCCCATTATTATCTTTTTCAATGTCAATAACTTTGCACTCAAAATTATTATTTATAAATATTGCGACCCCACGAGATTGGGAGTTAAAGTTTGAAAAATATGTTTCATATCCCCATATGGAGCGTATGAAACTTTCCTCCTTATTCGTAAAGTGTGTGTCTTGTAGCATACATATTGAGTATTTTCGACTTTTCAAAAAATTTATTACATCTCTTCGCTTTTCCCTGTCAGCCATACCTTGTACATTCATAGAAATAATAGAAACTTTATTGGTCATAGTGTCCAGTTAAAGGCACAAAAATCACTGAAGGAAAAATTAAATTGATAACTGATTCTACTTGCGCTATTTCAAGCTTGCATACCTGAAGTGGATTCAAAACTCTTAACGTCCATACACCCACATCGCCATACCACCCAACCATACCACCACGGAGGAACATCACCAAAAAACCGGTATTTTGTGAATAAGAAATTACTAGTAACAATGTCAATTTAATGAAGTTGGAAGAATTGAATATAAAAGCATGAACTGTTGTAAAAATAGAAAATGTAACATTCTTACAGTTTGAGGCTAATTTCTAAATGGTGAAAGAAGCAAAGCACATTTCACATGATTATTATAATATAAAACAATGGCTGGTTTCAAGTGTAAAATTTCAAAAATAATTGTACTGGTGATCTAAGTTTTCAGAACACAAACATTTTATATAAATTTGATATGCTACCAAGTTACTCTCAACATAATATTTAATTTAGACAGATCTAGGAATTCTAATAATTAAGAAATTATATATAAACAAACAAAAACAAAAACAAAAAAACAAAGAACACACAATTTAATTTGGGAAAAATAAACAACTAGAGTGAAAGTCCCTTGAGATTCAAAAAGGAGAGACTCAGAGTCGCATACTCGTGCTTTAAAGACTTCGAAACATTTTTATAAACCGTCCTGGACACCTAACTACTAGTGATAGTTTACCTTGTGCTTAATGGGTTTTCATCTTCTTATATGAGGGTGCACATATTCTGTGATTTCCCAGGGCTGTAACAAATAAAAAATACCACAAAGAACCAAATTCAAAAGATTACTATGTTTAAATGTTTTGCATGTGCTCCTCGCCTTACATCTATTGTGAACTGTATTTTATTTTTCATAACACACAAAAATCTACTTAATTGAAATCGCGAAATCATGTTACACAAACTTTCAATTCATGTTCAAACACTCGTTTCTGAAAAACAGACAACAATAGCATAATTTCTTATTTAATACAGACTGAATGAAATAAAAAAAATACAAAGTACTTATCTAATAAAGATCCACGGACGATACTTCCTGCATTGTTTTGAAATATTTTTGAGCATATATGGGCGCTGACATTTTTATTTAGGTAAGACTGCACTAAAAGGCAGTTTTTTTCTGAAGTCAACTAACAATGACATTTTATTTAATAAAATGTTTGAACCCTCAAGAAAAACTTAATACTTACAGGAAGTGACATGTTTATGTATGACTATGTTAATTCTACAGTATGTTTGGACAGTTTTACTCAAGTGTTTCGTAAACCTGTCTTTGCAATGGTACAATTTAGTGCTATCCCACCTAAAATTAAGCATTACACACAGAATATTCGAACAAGGTCAACAAGTTGTCACGTGGTCCCACTGAAGCGAAAAGTACAGGTCATAACCCTAAAACTTAATCCTTGATTGGTCAACAATTACAGTATTGACGGTAAAAATAGATAGAGTTATGAATAAGCCAATCGAAAGCCATTACCCACAAAGCACAAGCAAAACAATAACAATACCACATGTATCAAGCACATTGCTAAATGTATTATCACATGTGAATAATCGATGATTTTTGAAATCTACTTTACTGTTTAAACTGGTATAATGACTGAATTGATTATTCTTTAGTTTTTAAGTTCCTTCAGTGAAAACCTTCCCCGACTCTACGGTCGTCCTTTATTTACATCTTAGAGTGGGGTTACAATTGTTCCAGACGATCTTACATAACGTGTTTTACCAATGGACAGTGTCCTGGATCCTGGGGGAGGCACTTCTACAACTATGTTATTAAGATCCTCGGCGCGACGAACAACGATTTTTCTATTGTCTTTAAGCAAGGCAATGATTCGACCTTCATGGCTCCATGCAGTTTCCACCTTATCTTCATATTCGGTACACTCAGACAGAAGTTTCGCATTATAACTGGTGAGATCTTCGCGGATTACAACACTCGAACCTTTCAAGATTCTTCGAGATTTGATTATGTCTAACTTTGTAGTTCTCTTGACAAACTTAACCATGACAGGTCTGTTCCCTTCAGCTGAAAACTTTCCGAGTCGATGGCAAGCGTCAATATCAGCATAAGATATTGCCTTGTGCAGTTTGGTCTTGCAGAAATCCAACACCTTGTCGATAGTTTCTGTATCTTTTTCTGATTTTGAGTCTGCTAGACCATAAATCCGCAGACTGTTCCGGCGTGTGTATTGTTCTAGATCGTTGTTTCTCTCCTCCAGTGATCTTAATTTTAATTCTCGGTCGTCTAGCCTGTTTTCTAGCTCACCACTTTCTCGTCTACAGAACATTATTTCACTACCTAACCTTTTGTTTTCCTCTTCCAGGTCTGAAACTTTATTCCTCAGCTCATCGATCACTGTGTTCATACCACTTACACGTTCCGAAAGCACTTTCATCTCATTATTAATCAAATTTACATCTTTCATCACTTCTTTTATCACTTCCTCTCTGATATCACTTTTTAAATCCTCAAGTTTCTTACACAATAGGCTTTCTGTCAGCATACCCTTAAGTTTGCTCTCAATGTATTCTTTCGACGCCAGGTTACTTATTGCTTCTTGCATTTTCCTCAGAATGTCCCTATCTGTGGGTTCTTCAGATTCAGTATCCGATTTAGAACTTTTATCTAAATGCTTATCTAATGTCTGTTGCCCTGTCTGAGGCTGCTGATCGTTTTTCTGTCCTTTCTGTTTCACGGGTTTAGGGCTTTGTTGAACGGATATTGTGTCTTCTTCTACCGCTTTCTGGCCTTTCTTCGATCGTGTACTGGGTGTATCTTTCGCCATATTAATTATTATTAATTATTTGATTATTTGTTATCAGTTTTTTCAGTTTACACTTTAGAAAAACGAGTAACGTGTAGCTACCAGTTAACCTACCCACTGTGTAGTCGATTTGCTAATCTCAAGTTATTCACGAAAATCACGTGCACATTCTATTGTTCTGTAAAAAAGCCTTTTTATCCAATTTTTCCAAAATCATATTCCAATATCGTTTACATATTCATAATCTTTGTTAATTTTCCAATCTTTCAGTAGTAAATTTATAACTCTACGTGCCCGTTTTGAAAGTTAAACTCCAAATTTTATTCTTAGATAAAAAACCTGACCACTTCGATTTACAACCTTGACCTTCCAATATGGTAATATGGTACTCAGTTGTTTTTTAGTAAATAAAATATTATTTTTAAGACAACAATGAAATTGATAGTAACATAAAATTAACAATTATGACAATAAAAATCATATGTTAACAAGTGTTCCTTAGAAATCTTTTTAATCAGTACAGCATTTCATGATTGCTTCATGTTTCACCAGTGATATATGTTCAAATCTTCTTAAGTAATTCTAACACACTGGATAAAGCCGGTCTACATTTGTACATTAGATAACATCTGGCTGTGACATCTATTGAGTAGGACGTAAAATCCCATATTGATACTGATTTATGATCAACATAATTTGGTATATGACTGATTCAATTTTTAAATCTTTGTTGATCGCATTTGATCAATTGATATTGATGGGAGTATTACCTGGACAAATCTAGGCTATTCATTTGTTTTACACAATATTTGTTAAACTGTTAGCTATTTGTTCTAAGATATTTTATAAAAAGTTTATAGATAAGAAAAATGTAGCGACTGAAAAATCAGTTATACTTTTATTATGCATATATCTAAATAGTTGCAAGGGATTACAATGCACACGTGTAGGATTCAGAATAACACAATTCTTTGATTTTTTCTACCTTACCTTTATTTGATACTACGTAAAAAATAATCTAGTTTCTTCTGTTTCTCAGCTTAAAGAGACGTGAGCTATATTTCAGGTCAGTAGACAGAAAATAAGAAATTGCTCTTGGTAATGATCAAGATGCAAAACATAATCTCTGAAAGAAATCTCGATCAAAAAAAAACTATCAATGTTTTCTTTTGATGTTTAAGTCTGGTTATCGACGAGATAGTTACATATGTCAGTCTGATATTTACGGTGTTCCGTTAGCCCCAGCGCGATCTCCCTGAGAACATCAAGAGCAAAACGCGACATTACGATGGTGACATTACAACAGTACGATGGTGAAGCGCGACAGTACGGTGATGACATTACGACAGTACGATGGTGAAGCGTTACAGTACGATACTGACAATACGACAGTACGATGAATAGCGTCTACTATAACAGTTCGTCGTATTTGTGAACTGCGTATGAACGATTTAAATCAACCAAGATACACACGTAAAACAAAAAATCTGTAGATGGAGTGTATTGTTGCCTACAAACATGTCCTTGTACAAATTTTTAACATTTAACATCCTGTAAACGATATCAATAGTTTCTTTTCGAATATCTCGGAAGCGAACAAAATCTACATATTTAGGTCTGAAATTTAATAAGTTTTTTAATTGATTAAATTTCAAGGAGTAAAGAATATGTCTAAAATTGTGCAGCTGAACAAGACTTCTAAAATCAATAAAGGATTAAAATTCTGTTTCTGAGAAATAATGGTGATTGAAATTATTTGTTGCATGTTATGCTGAACTAATCACTTTATGAAAATTATTTAAACGTCCATGTCCAATGTTCAAATGTACACGCTGAAATGCGTTGTGATTATAATTCAATTCAATATACTTTTGATTAACATTTTTTAACATATAGTTAGGATATCGCGTATGTTTTGTAAAATATCGGTAGGCTGATATACAACCAATATCGATCTGACCAAGAAAACAAATTTCGATTTTACCACGTTGAGCTTCATTGTTCTTTTTTCTTTTTTAACATTTCAGGTATTTTAGAACAAAATGTTTAAGAGCTGTGCTTTTGGCTTGAAATATTTCATACAATGCCCACTTTGAGGTAGAACAAAACATCTCAGTCGAAAATTGAAAAATATTTTTTACTGGTAATGCTTCACTAGTGAAGGTAATTATAATTGTCAACTCTTATCCATACCTTAGCCCTTCTATGTCTATGTAGTTCACCATTCATTATGGCTGTCATTTCTAGACCAATCTGATTAAAATCATATCCTAAAAATCTCTACATTATTAGGGAGATCCTGAACTTCAGTCAAATTGTTTCTAGACTGTAATAAGATGTCTTGAAAATAGAAAACTTGTCTTCTTTTGAAATTGAAATGTCATTTTCAATATACTGAAAAATGAACGTTGTAGCATTTTCGAAAGTTGAACGTCTAAATAAATTAAAAAACATATCAATTAGATCATAGCTCTAACACTTGACTTGAAGAAAAGATAAGACAACTTTTCAGCAATTATCACAATCTTTATAAAATGTTTGTAAAAGAAATAGTTTGAGGAGTATTTTTATATCAAATTAAATAAAGAAATTAAAAAAAATAGCGAAATTATATTGCTGAGTTTATTCAAACTGATGTGTTAAACAAGGGCTCCGCTGAAGCAATGCATGAAGAAAGATACTGGCAGAAGAAGACTTTTTTTCAAAATTGTTTAACACGTATCATCGGGAAACATAATAAGATCTTGTTTATTTATAAGGACAATACTATTATAATGTCTGCAAGTAAGTTAAAAATATTTATTATTATTTACTGATTAACTCTTTAGTCATGTCTTACCTGCGTAACAGCCAGTTCAGCAGATTTCATGGTTAGTGAAGTATGCTTCCAAGGTTCCAAAGTTAATTAAACAAGATAAGTATGCCAAGTGGCTTCCAGGTGTCCTTGACCATGACCCATGTCTGCCATCATTTCATTATTTCTAATATCAAAAACAGCAATTCTATTACAGGATATATTTTCTTTGCAAGGCGGTCTCTTTATTTATAACAGACGTGTTGAAAATAAGCCAAATGTCGGTCTGCTAAAAATGATGGTTTTGTGAACTTTATTTACACTTTAATTTTCTATTGGATCCAGATGACCTACTACCTTCGTTAAAAGATCAAACAATGCATTTAGGTTATGTTTTCTGTATAATTCTTTCTAGCTCCAAAGATTGTCAATTTCGGAAATCAAAGTGAGTAAATCAAAGTGAGTAAATCAAAGGGTTTGTCAATAAATTTGACGATTTTTATGACTTAAAATGAAAGCAGAAATGATATAAACAAATTTATGCATTTTAGGGATATAATTTCTAACAAATTTTAGCGAAGCAAGGAAGATAAAAGCGTATCTTCACAGTTCAAGTAGGCAAACACTCAGAAGTGATAAGATAATTAAAACTACTTTTATTTACCATGTAAAGTCTTGACAACAAGTCTCCCAACAGAGAGGCGTTACATAAAAAATTACTTATTGATTATATTTCATTTCTAATTTCTGATACTAGGCTTAATGATGGTTCAAAAATGAAAAAAAAAATATTATTAAAGTATAAGTGTTCTGCTGACGGCGGGGTAATATGCGCCCGATGGAAGCAACTGACAGTTGTCATAAGAATTTTTTTATGAGAAACGAAGTATAAAATATTTGCAAAACATGTATTATCCGAAAATGTACAAGTCTAGAGCATTTGGAATGTTGGTTCTACAATTTGCCTCACTGAAATACATGGAAACACATTTACTAAAACTTCATAATTATCTTGAATATATAGGACATATGGATATATGGAGACGACAGGAATTCTATGATTCATTTTTTTTACCTTGAACTTTGACCTTGACCATAAAGTGGTTGACCTGAAATGTGGGTTATACACTTCGTCTAAATGATATGATCATTTTACCACAGTTTCATGAATATCCTTTGAGCACTTCCAGAGATAAAAATGCGTACACAAAATTTCTATCGAACGGACCGACGGACGACCAGGGTCATAACAAAATTAGTCAGTTTGTGTTATAAAAGAGAAAACTGATCCTTGCAGAGTTTAAGAATACAATGACCCTGATAAAATAGTACAGGTTATTGAAGATGAAACGTCGTAGCATCCATAGAACTTCCCGTTGCTTTTTAACGCAAATTAACTTGGAGGAAGCGCTTATTAAATAGGGGTATTTTATGCAGAAACTTCTGTTTATCAAATATAAATCAAATACTGTTTAAGAAATATTAGTGTCAATTTAACGACTAATATTGCCTACATACGACCAATGCGAGCAGTGTTGAATGTGAAAAAATTCAAACCAAGGTTCTAGACTTCAAGAAAAAATATGAACTCCGTATAGAATTTAATTGTGCAAGGTAACATTATATTATAGAACATATTATTGAACATTATAGGCCCGACATTACTCCTGTACATTAACGTTCAAAGTAAAGAGAACTAAATATTTACTACATCCAAATCCTAAGCCTACAAACATACTATTTTCTTCATTAAGTTTCGTCTTTAGTCATAACACATATCGTCGTAAATAGATGCATTTTTTCATAAATGTCTCGCCAAAAATGATCATTAAAGACAAGTTCAATTCATTGTTTATTCAAACAATTTTTTATGGTCCTGTAATAACATTCTTCGTAGCAACTGATTTGAGGATAGATTAGCAAGGATAATGAGATAGAATAAAATTCTTCTAAAGATTTTTGAAGGAGATATCATGAGTTGCTCTTACAGGATTCTTTTTCAAATAAGAATACTTCTAGTAAAGACAAATATATTGCTATCAACAGTGAATTATTATGGTTACAAAATAACTTTAGAAAGCACGACATCAGCATGTAGAACAGTTCGTAAAAGCAATTGATTCAGCATTTTCTTTATGGAGTCAGACAAATAGGCAGAACTTCAAATGTAGACTATGTTTCTGATCAGGAAACACGCAAACGTCTCTTAACATTCTCTAGAGATGTAATAATTGCCTCAAATACATTTTCACTATTCTCTTGAGCACTGTTAGACTAACACTAGTAAAAGATGTTAAGAAGAAGTGTGATGTATATTCAACATTGTGTTATATAGCTGTACTTATTTCGTTTACATTTCATATTGCGCATTATCACTGTAAGCCTGACATTTAACGCCTATATAAAATAGTATTTATCCAGCAAAACTACACAAGGTGTTGCGTAGTCTAGCAGAAGCTAATCAAAACGCTGGAAAAGTGTCGGCTGAAAAGGAAGCGAAGGTTCATACCGTGGTACACACTTTGCTTTCGTAGCCACCCCTCTATTTTGAATCAAGAGAGTATTCACATCAGCGGAATTTAATTTTATATGCTTATGTTAGCAATAATATACAATTGGCCATGGTATCAAACTAATTCTATCATTCATTAATTTGTCTTTTTGCTCGCTCACCGATATTGTTATACTACAATTCACATCATCATCATCATCATCATCAACAACAACAATATCAGGATAGAATATTAAAGTTTTAAGAGAGAAAACTAGCATGAAAGAAAAAAAAGTAACAAACAAACTAGTTAAACCTCTGTTCGCCGCGTTCTGTCATTTACTTACTGGCCTCTACATGGAGCAATGACACTCCTTAACCCATGCATTATATCGCAGTGTTTCTGTCAACACGTTCCCTTCAGACGAACAGTGTAATGATTCTTAAGACTTCCTTGATTTGCTTACCCATGTAAATATATTGAGATGTTGTTTTTTTTCTGTTGTATCTCCTTTGATAAAAAAACAAACAATCAAAATACTGTTATGTATATGTAAAACAATACGCTATAAATAACGTGTTTACAGTTCTATTTTTAGAACTAATCAATATCCTAGTTGTTGTACCTGTGTTTTGGAAATTACTAGAATATGCTATAAACTTCTTATTGCGGCTATATTTAGAACATTGAAGGTGTAGAATTTTCTAGAATATATTTTTTATGGCATTTTCTTTAAGTGTATAAAAAAAAGAAAAGTTCTTCAAACGTTATTTTTAGGGAATATTTGGTCATAAAAATATTGGATTAGATTTTCATTAGTGACAATTAACTATTTCTGGAATATTTGGCATTATTGTGAGGAATTAATTCAACTTTTCAACAACTTCTGGGATTATTCTACTAAAGTTGTTTTGGACATTTTGTGGAAAATACTTCAACAGTGATTAAGACATTTAACTCTTACCAGGATCAGACAAGATTATTTATATATTTAAGAGTGCACTAATTCCAGGTACCTTTAAAATATTTGTGGTAACTTTTTGTTATTGTACTTTAATAATTTAGTAATTTGTTTTAAGAATAAATTTTGATACTTTTTACAAGCTTTTTACTGGTTATTCCTTTAGTTACACTTTTCGTTTGGAACGTAACATTTAAAAGGAGATGCGCATATACTGTGTCTAGTAAACAAACTCTCGGTTCCTGTCCTCAGTATCTCAGAATCTAAGCGCAATTGACAATAAGACAATGTATGAAGAAAATCATCAAGATGAGGCAAAAAAATATAATTAAACATAACCGGAATATATTTAATTTCGGCTAGTGTGTGAGATTGTTACGATTTACGAGATCACCCCTGTAAATTGTGCGAACATGTGGATACGCTTAGTGTTGGCGCATTAATATATTAATGTTAAAGTGGACGTGTCCCTCGATGCCTATTCTAAAATGAGATACATTTTAAAGAATCTTCTGGTTAAAGCTGTTTGGTTATTTTGTTGTGACTACCGCTGCAAAAATAGTTTTCATGTTTAACCAAATCTGAAATTTTGGACACAAATAGGGGTTTTGCGTGTTTTTTACGTCAATAATTAAGCAACAGCAATAAGTGTCTGTTACATCGTGTATGTAACTCATTTGTGTGAATTTCAAAGCAAAATATCTCGAACCAAGTTAAAACAACTACCGTAACGATAAATATATGATTATGTAAACTGTTATGTACCTATATGAATTATGTAAGGTAGTTAGCATTTATAATCTTATAATGTTTGTCTACTAGCAATAGACACTAATACCTTGAATGAAGACTAATCAAGCTGAAAACAAACAATTTGAATATAAATTCTTGTTTTATGATCAGTTTACCATTGGACATTCACTCCCATTTGATATGATTGAGCAAACTAGCAGAATTCCTCCAGTCCAAGAGTGATCTTCATAGTCAAATATTTCCTTCACAAGATATCGATATTTTGAAGAATCGCATTTCTCATTATAAATCATTTTACATTTTCTCCGTTTCATTATTCAAATTTCTTTAAAAAGGCAAACCACTAAGACCATTATTGACTATCTTACGCCACACAAAAAGTTCAGTCGGAGATGTTCATTTTCTATTATAGTATTAAAACCGACAGCCCTTTACAAAGTACACACTTGTCACTGACGCTGGATATGCGCTAAGATTGATAAAAATTGAAATAGTTTCAAAGGTGTTAACATCTGCACTGATTCGTTGTTATAGTTGTTGTTTTGTTTTTTTTGAAATCCAAAATCGCATTGTAAATTAAAAAAAAAACATCCTCTGTTCGCGGTTTAATGATTTAACCATATAAGGGATGTCATGCATGAAAAATATAAGGCGTTTTAACTTAGAATTCTCAGACGAGTTTGCTTTTCGTACACTTGTTTCTTAATTCATTTCATGTTTGCTACTACATTCAAAATAAACATTTGTTTCTTCTGTATGAAAATTCAGGTAATACCTGATATATTATAAAGTATTTGATGAAAACATTTACATACTAGGTTGTTTTAAATGGAATCTTAACCTAGCAATCGTCGGTGCATGTTAAGATTTCAAAAGCAATCTTTACTGTTTACAACTGCGCGAGTCGTAATGTCATTCAAATTTTCAGTAAATTTTATATTTTGCTGTTTGTGGCGTTATAGTTATTGTAATGACTGTAGTAAATTTCAAAGACAAATTACTTTTGTACTTCAAAACACACAAGAGCCAAAAAACTTAAAATGTTGCTGTGACATTGGAAGTAACACCAAAATTATTATTACCAACAACAAGAAACAATTGTGTTTGTCTAGCAAGATTTTCTAGCTATAAAACAGTCCTTTACAGGAAATTACATTGAAAGTAGTATGAGCTGAAATAAGATACACTACGCCATTTCATTAAATTTATGGATACATACATGAAAAGATTAGTGCATGGTAACTAATAAATAAACTCATCTTGCATAACCACTTGTATTTTAAATCATGTAAGATACAAACTTTATTGCAGTTCTATGTTTACTGATTAAATATCAAAGACTGACCAAACACCATACGATGGAAAATGGTGTGACCGTTCATAAGAAGTTGTTCACGATGGAAAATGGTGTGACCGTTCATAAGAAGTTGTTCAAACAATATAATTATGTCGCAAAATTCGTGAAATAATCAGTGATAAAACTGACACAAAAATAAAAGAGGCCCTAGCAAGAGTTGGTTATATATTATGTTGCTTAGTTTTAGCCTTTCCAAAATCGATTTACAAGTCAGTTTATATTCAAATTTGCTGATTTTGAAAAGTCTCTCTAAACTAGCTAAGACACATTATGGGACAATTAATTGAGTAATGTCTTTACGTCAAAACTCATTTTTAAGGTATACACAGTTTAAAATTATGAACATAGAAAATAATGCGATATAAAGTAAACTAATATTTGATATTGTCGACAAGCTTATAAATTTTGTGACAACATTGTATATTGCTGAAACCTTTTTGATGTTCTGTTTATATTTAGAGGAAGCGATTTGCTGGAAGAAAACGAAAGCCATAATCTTTATTACATTCCAATATTTAGTCGTCAAGAAATCTCTACCTTTTTTCTAATTTGTTAAAATACATTATTGTTCAATACAGCATAATAGTCTGTAGGAATTGCTCAAAGAAAGAATGAAGTAAATGTTTTATTCAACTTTCGAGGTTTTTTTGTACAAAATGAAAATGATAACAAGAGTAAGAAGCTATTATAATAGTCTTTACATTACTGGTGGGGTTTTTTTCCGTACAGAGAAAAGTCTTGGGGTTTCAGAGCCCTTTATAAGATAAATAATAAACAAATCTGGTCAAAATTAGCGTTTGAACTCATTTGAAATTTAGTAGACAAAAATGTCGAAAATTCATTGATTCGAAGGCAAGAGATTTTTCAAATTACGAAGATCTAGAAAAACGTTATACAGTCAAATCGATCTACAGATGCAACTTAAAAGTTTCAGAAATCTTAAGAAACACATCCAACGTTAAAAAGACATGTGGAAAAGTATAATGTAGCGCCATCTACCAAGGCGTTCGTTTTAAGCTAACCCAAAGACACTGTGCTCAAGGTGGGGTTTTGTGATCGCACTATGTCTGTCATGCATCTCTCCCTTAATGTGACGAAACTTAGCATTGATATTCATTCCATGACACTCAACCAACGTTTTGTTAAGCATTTCATCAGAACACAGGCTGCCGTGGTAGAATCAATGTCTTCTTGACAATTGTCTAAATAACCAGGCCCAGACTTCTGTGTCTTGTTAACTTAGTTTCTTCAAAATATTTCTCAAGGGTCACTAAAGGTCTCGCAAACGGGGTCACATGTTTACATAAAAATATTTAGGAAATTTTTTTAATTTTTTCTTGTATGAAAACGGTAAGGCTGTGATGTCTAGACAATGACAAAAAAAGCATTATATGGTTGACCCCGGACAGTTTGTTCAAACTTTACGCCTATTGTCTTTTTCAGCTTTGCCCAGGGGTCAGATGTTTAACAAATTATAAATACAAAGTCTTTAAATATCCTTCCAGAAACTGCAAGGCTTAGACGTTTGAAATTTGTTGTGTAGCATTACCATGCGGTAATATTACAATATTTTCCCAAATATGACGTGTAGAAATTATTTGCATCACACCATATGTCACATGTTTCCCATGTAAATATATAAAGGTACGTACGATCTCTTTTTCTCTGGGACAATAAAGCCCAGAGTTCTGAAAGTTTGCATAAAGCACTGCCCAGTAGAACTTAATCAAAATTGTTCAAACTTCGCCCTGCGGTCATTTTGGCCTCACACCGAGGTAGTCTATTGTACAAACTTAAAACGTAATTATACACACATCTTTTTAGCAAATTTCTCGTCAGAGGTCATAATGCTGAGACTTCTGAAATTTGTTTTGAAGCATTGCCTAGAAGACTTCTTTCACTATCGTATCGTTCAAATTATGCACCTTAAGTTTAATTTTTTCAATTTTTGATATTCAATTTATTACGAGGCACTTGTCTTCATTAGCAAATTTACTAAGATGAGTGTTTAGGGCCCTCATAGCACTCTTGATTTTAATTATCACTTTTCAAATATTAATTTGACAATGAAAACATATTCATACTGGAAAAGGACTGTGTTGAATGATATCAAACAATTCTAGAACAAAAATGAAAGGCGAAAACGAAATCTGGTGTCCATGAATGAAACAGCTTGAAACGTTGTATAACCAGCTTGAAGAAAATATGACTGACAGTCTGAATATTTGTTGACGGGTAATGATATTTGAATTTTTGAAATTCACAATCTGACTTTTTAATTGTACACACAGTCTGTAGCTGGCCCTACGATGTCTTAATCATAGTATCGGATAAGAACAATGCCAGATAATTGAGGATGCCTTTACTTTACTATCTCTCTCTTTTATTTGTATCTTTGTTAGTCACAGAAAATTATTAGCTTAGAATATATCTGAGTTTTACTATAATTATTAAGATGCTTGCATGGTCTATTTTTTAATCCCCTTCCGCAAAGCGGGGAAGGAATTAAAGGAATGGCCTCCGTCTGTCCGTCCGTCCGTCCGTCTGTCTGTTCCTAACACTTTCGTGTCCGCTCCATAACTTTTAAACTGCTGAAAATGTTTTGAAATAACTTGGCACAAGTAATCACCATTATGAGACAATGTGCAGAGCGAAATGATTGGGTTGCTACCCCCAAGGTTAAGGTCACACTTAAGGGTCAAGTGTAAACAATATCTACATTTCGTGTCCGCTCCATAACTTTTAAACTGCTGAAAAATTTTTGAAATAATTTGGCACAAGTGATCACCATTATCAGACGATGTGCAGAGCGCAATAGACTTGCTACCCCAAAGGTCAAGGTCACCCTTAAATGTCAAGTGTTAAAAAGTCTACATTTCGTGCCCGCTCTTTAATTTCAAATTTTTTTCAAATATCCGCATTTCACGTCTTACTATCATGAGATTATGTGCTTATAATATGCATGACACAACATCAAGGTCATGGTTGGTTAAAGGTCAAGAAGTACACATTCATGTCCGCTGCGGAAGGGGATTAAGCTGTCTTTCAGACTGCCTTGTTCTACCTTATTTTCTGTTTGGATATTTTTTGTTTCATAAACTATATTTAATTTTATCATCAAAATCGAGTTAGTTTCAAAGCGGATATTTTATTATTAATAACAAAATATATATCATATTTCTAGTTTAGGTAGGCTACCGAAACTAGAAAAACGAAGTTAACGAAGATACGAAGTAAACCGGCGGAGATATCCGTCAGTTACATGGTATGAATAGATAATTTTATATGGAAACTACCGAAGGAACGTCGTAAAAACGAAAGTTAAATATGCGTTTCTGTTTTTGGGTCGTAAAATGACTTTGCAAAGCTGTTTCGTGACTATCATTGAGAGGGTCATCTAATAAGTGTATATTGGACATATTTTTCGTAAAATAACACATAACACTCGATACAACCACATTTTCCATTGATAGACCATATGCATCTTTAAATGAACATTTATTTTCACTATACAAAATCTTTTACAAGACTCTCAGAGATGTGATGCACAACATTTTACACTTAATATTTGTCAAAAGATGTGCATGTTATAACCCGTTATCATTTCAACTGGATAAAACATACTTTAGGCCGATCCCAGCTAGCATGCAGGTAAGACAACAGCATTTTCTTAAACATGCTGATGTAGTATTCAAGACTGTAAGAAATGTGAAAAGATAAGAGCCAAATTTTATAAAAAAATTATACCACTCGATACAACCACATTTTCCATTGATAGACCATATGCATCTTTAAATACTATACAAAATATTTTACACGACTATAAAGAAACGTGATGCACAGCATTTTACATTTAATATTTGTCAAAAGATGTACATGTTATAACCCGTTATCATTTTAACTGGATAAAAAAACTATTTTAGGCCGATCCCAGCCAGCATTCAGGTTAGACGACAGCATTTTCTTAAACTCGTTGATGAAATATTCAAGACTGTAAGAAATGTGAAAAGATAAGAGCCAAACTTTATTCAAAATACGTACAGCTGTGTGGCTCTGTTTTTCTGTGTCTCCCTTCTTGTAGTTCTTCTCGCAGCATTGAACATTTCTTTCAATTAGTTAAAAGGACTGACTCACAGATGGGCCGACGATGAAAAAAAAGAAAAAAAAGAAAATGTTTATACATTTTGAAATTCTTGCTGTTATTGTGAAGAACATATCTTAACTAATATACAGACTCCTTTTTTGATACAGAAAAACATCAAAATATAAAGTTTTAGGTAAAAAATTTACCCCGTTAGTCACGGGGTAGATACTTTAGTTAAAACATTAATTTGATAAATAGTCTCTGTGTCTTAGTGGTGTAGATCGTCGCTTTACATTTTACCGACCGAAAGGTCCTGGGTTCGAATCCTGGTTAAGTCAAAATTTTATTTTCAGTTTATAGTGTATAGAAGCATAATATTATGTTGTTATTTTATAGAATATTAACTTCTCTTAAATGTTAAAAAAATCGACTAAATTCTGAGTCAGTCGCTTTAACGTTAGGAGTGCCGGTAGCCTTCATTACTGGTTACCCAGTAATATAATTAGTGGGACATTTTGACACAATATTGAATTTAGTACCCTAAAGCAACCAACTTATGGTGACACTTTGAAGTGTCAGTCTGCCTCTGCAAATCGGCTTTTGAGCCTTAAGGGACATAGAGCTAAAACAATAGCGCCGTTTATGTCGCTTTAGCATGATACCTGGCATCCACATTATCAAGCCTTACAAGAATATATTCCTCAAACTACTTTAGTTAGGTGAAAATGCAGATATACGAGATGAACGCAGTAAGTAATTAGCCTAAATCAGAACATAAGGTTTGGTCATTAAAACATTTGTAGAATGCAATACATCACGTTTATCTAATAGTATTCTTTTTTTCAAACACCTGGCTATACTGTTTTGAGAATGTTTTTATTATTTAAAATGCCAATGTTTATTTCAGTCCCGTGTTCGACACATTTCAAATTTTCTAGAATATTATTCTAGTTTATTTTAAGATATTTGTTAAAATTAAACTGTTTAACCGCCTGACACCTCTTTAAGTTCTTAGTATGAAGAAAAAAATGTAAGTGGAAAGCAGCATTGCATTAATTACTATTTGACGATCTAACAGACGCAGACAAACTGCTTGAAGTAACTATAACTTAAGCGATAAAGCAACTTTCAACTGTCATCCATTTTAGCTCACCTAAGGGTGACTTTTTGTGATGATTGATTGTCCGGCGTGAGTCCTGCGGTGTGCGTCGTCAACAATTTGACTTGAACGACATCTCCCCCTATACCGCTTAACCAAATTTGACAAATTATGCCTTAGATATTCTTTGCATAAAGCTTTACCAAAGTTGTTCAAATGACTGAATTTTATCAAGATCTCTGGTTTCTATGGCAACAGAAAGGAAAAACTTTGTAAATCTTCCTGTCTGAAACCACAAGACCATGAGCCTTAAAATTTTGTGAGTAGCATTGTCTAGTAGACCTCTACCGGGTTTGTTCAAATTATACCCCTAGGGTCAAAATTAGCCCTGCCCCGGGGTCAATTGATTTTACATATGCTTATATCTTCTTGTCTGAAATCACAAGGCATAGAACTTAGATATTTTAAATGGAGCATTAGTAAGAGGTCCTCTGACAAGTTTGTTCAAATTATGCCCCTTGGGTCAACACTGGCCCTTCTCCAGGGGTCACTTGATTTTAACAGACTAATAAAGGAAAAACCTTAATAAATCTCCTTGTCTGAAACCACAAAGCCAGGGTCTAATTTTTTTGCATGGAGCTTCAGTTCAAATTATGCCCCTAGTGTCATTAAAGGCCCGGCCCAAGGGTCACTTGATTTTACAAAGAATTATATAGGGAAGACTTAAAAAATATTCTTGCCTGAAATTACATGACCTAGAACTGAGATATTTTGCAAAGAGCATCAGCTAGAAGTTTTTAACCTAATTCGTTCAAATTATGTCCCTGGATTCAGAATTGGCCTCACCCGGGGGTCCTATTTGTGCAAAATATTAATTTTTTAAAAATCTTCTTGTCTGAAACCGTAAATTTGCATAGAGCATTCGCTAGAGGTTTTCTACCAAGCTAGTTCAAATTATGTCACTTGATTCAGAATTGGCCTCACCCGTGGTCCTATTTGTGCAAAACATTTAATCTATAAGAATCTTCTTGTGAGAAACAATAAATTTTAGACCTAAGATTTTTTGCATGGAGCATCATCTGGAGGTTCTCTGTTAAGATTGTTCAAATACTGCTCCTTGGGTATTTAATAACCTTGCCCAAAAGATCACTTGATTCTACAAAGGCTTCTTTATGGGTTTTTTTTTTTAAAATCTTTTTATCTGAAACCACAAGGCATACAATTTAAATATTTTGCACTGAGCACAAGCTAGAGGTCCTCTACCAGGTTTGTTAAAATCATACCCCTTGAGTCTAAATTGGCCCTTTCCCGGGGATCAATTGATTTTACAAAACAGAACTTAGATATTTTAATGGAACATCAGCTTGAGGTTCTCTACCAATTTTGTTTTTCAAATTATACCCATTGGGTCAAAATTGGCCTTTCCCCAGCTTCAATTGATTTTACACAGGCTTATATAGGGAAAACCTTAAAATCTTCTCCGAAACAACAAGGCCTAGAACTTAAATGTTTTGTGTGGAGCATTAGCTAGAGGTCCACTACCAAGTTTGTTCAAATTATGGCCCTTTGATCAAATTAGCTCTACCAGGCGGGTCACTTGACTTAACATAGACTTATATAGATAAAACCTCAAAAAAATCTTCTTGTCTGAAGCCACAAAACCAAAAGCTGAGATTTTTTCCGTGGAACATAAGCTAGAGGTCTTCTGCCAAGACTGATGATCTTATGGTCATAAATGGCCCGACTCGGGGGTCATTTTATTTTACATAGGCTTATAAAGGGGAGACGTAAACAACCTTCTAGTCTGAAACCACAAGGCCTAGAACCTAGGTATTTTGCATAGAGCATCAGCTAGAGGTCCTCTACCAAGTTTGTCCAAATTATACCCCTTGGATGAAAATTGGCCTTTGAATTCATATTTATTTATATAGGAAGAACCTTTAAAAAGCTTTGATGTTGCCTCAACAGCAGACCCAAGGCCAAAGTATTCAGGTGAGCGATCCAGGGCCATTATGGCCATCTTGCTAGAAGTTGATGTGCTGTTTCAAAAAGGAAGTTACACTGCGAAAAATACATCAAAATACGGAAGTGTACGGTCCCGTATTTTTTAGATATACGGGCATATACGGGACATATTTGCATAATATACGGACATAATATACTAATCCGTATTCGGAACATCGGGTATACGGGAACTCCGTATATTTGTCATACAAATACGGATTTCCGTATTCTTCCAATATACATGTATGTATATGTGTCCGTATATTTGTAATATACGCACAGTACGAAACCCGTATTTCAGCCATATACGGGCTATAACAACATCTAGTTTACCAGTATACGGAGGATATACGGACTTGTATTTTTATAGAATACGGGAAAGCTAAAAACCGTACATAATGCATATACGGGGTAGAATACGGACTATGTATACTAGAGATATACGACGAATATACGGAAATGTATTTTCATAGAATACGGAAATGCTTAAAAGCGTATATTACACATATACGGGGCCAGAATACGGTCTTTGTATACTGTAGATATACGTAGGAAATACGGAATTGTATTTTCAATGAATACGGGAAAGCTAAAAGCCGTACATGACACATATACGGACTTATTATATTACATGTACGGATCAAGAATACGGACATGGTATATACCAGGATATGGGAACCAAATATAGACAGCTAATATACATGTACATGATGTGCGGGATAATTATATGTAGTTACTACTCATTTCTAGAACGGACTAGTTAAGATCCTAATCGTATCTACTTGAAGCATACGAAAAAATATTAGACCTGCACTGTCTGAGAGAACGGTAGGAAACATACATTTTTTAAATAGATATACTGACAGAAAGTTTACTTTGGCGTACACGAGACATGCCATAAGCATGTTAAAAATTAACTGAGTAACTTGTAAAGGATGAGGATGTGCACAAACAAAAGTAATTCAAATTAGTTCTGAATTTAATGAATAGTATTTTATTAACAACTTTATTAACAAATGTAATATGATCATAAAAGAGTAACTTTCAATAATAAAACCAAGCATTTTGCAATGATAAGAACATAACTGAAATCAATCTTGAAGTTATACAAACAATGACTAGTGAACCTTGGCCACTTGTAAAAATATATTCAAATTACAATAACATATGTAATATCAAAGATTTGTCAGCTCATGTCATTGGTATTGTTTCATACGTTATCGTTAATCAATAGAAATTCAAGTATCACTGTATGTGTATGTAGTCACGGGTCATTGTTTAGCTGTACTACATATAAATGAGAAATATTTTTAGAAATCTTATAAAACCATGTGGAATGGGCATTTTTTACTTGCTACGATCACAGCTTATATATAAGACCCAGTTTCACTTCCACAGATAAACATACTAAATGTTTTAGGATTATTGTGAGTTATTTCACTGTTTCTAACAAGGACAGACATTTACAACATGCATTTCAGAAAGTTTTATTCTTTTTATTCTGCTTCATTGTCTTGTGGCTGTGACTTTTTCTGGGACTCGTGCAAGACTCGCATCTGCTCCTGCAGCTCTGCAATGGCATCATGAAGGTCCATTTGTCTGAAGATACAAAATGATAGTATTGATTTTGTATTTTAATTAGTTTTCAATTATTACTTTTAAACATTTACAGTTCGTGTTTGATCGCTTTTGAATGAAATATTGTATTACCTATTTCGAAATTGTTATTGTCATGGAAAGATACTGGAATGATTAAGAGTTGCATATTTCATCAATAAATTACTCTCATTCTTACTTTTTTGTGTGTTGGCAGTTTTACATAGACTTATTTTACACATGTTTAAAAGTTGGGTATGCGTATTTCGCAAAAAACATGGTGTGCATAATCATAACTAAGTATGGACGCATAAAGACAAATCAGAAGATAAGTACACCCCTACTAAACGGTGGCTCTTTCACATTTTGGTGATCTGTTTAAATGAGAGCTCTCGACACTTCCGTTGTAGAGCCCTCGACCAAAACAAGGCTGAAAAAGGTAAGCACATTTTGTAAAAATATATGTTTTTAAATAACATGCTTGTTTTTCAAAAATCGAAGAATGTCATGCCACGTAGAACATTTTTCTCATCATTTTGGATGCAGTTTCGATAAGAAATACCCCAAAATGACATTGCTAGAACTTTTACCAAATATCAACTCGTGTGTTTTCTTTCACGAGGTGACACTCCTTGAGTAATTTCTCTACCGTTAAGTAGATGTTGGTTCACCTAATCGTGCATGTAACATTGTTCCAACCTCCTCTTTGGCTCAACACAAAACATTGTTCACAGAGATCGTTTAAAAACAAAATACTCACATTTTTTCAAATGTGATAGAGCAATCGACAATGTGCTGGCGCCATCGGCATTGTGAAAGAGCCCTCGAAAATGTGACAGAGCCAACACCATCATTCATAAAGAGTTGATATTGTTGAATTTTACCGATTAAAATTCATGTCTAGACTAAATTGCATGAGTTGATAAATACTTACTTTCTTGAAATGTTTCGAATAATTGTTCAATCAGATTCCTTCATGTTTCACATATGCGAACTAGCTTTTCATAACCCAATAATAGTATATTCATAAGTTAGGGACTCAGAAGTTAGTGTTAAAGCAATGAGCATGACTAAAAGAAACATGGGGGAAAGAATTTTCGAGGAACCACATCGGCGAAAACGAATAAAAGAAAACGCATCTAAGGTTCAAGCTCCAAAAAGCAAAGGCAATGCACTAGATTAAAGACAATATTTTCGGCAACTTAACATTCTACACCATGGAAAACATCAAAAAGAACATTGAATTTTTCACTTGAAAGCCATTCAATCAGTGATGAAGAAGTTATTTGTGCTCATTAGACGAACATTTCATAAATAGCGTTGTAGCAGATATTGAAGAACCTAGCTCAATTAGTTCGGAATATGAAGCAGAAGACAATAAAAACGATATACCTAATGATCCTGGAAAAGCAGACAAAACAATATGCGATCCTTTCAATAAAGTTTTACCAATTTTGAAAACAAAAAGAAATCAGACCGTCGCTTTTTTCGTGCTTTTTAACATACAATATTAACTGTTATTGAATGAGGTGTTGGCTCGATCACATTTCCGAGGGCTCTTCCACAATGCCGATGGCGCTAGCACATTGTCGATGGCTCTATAACATTTGAAAAAATGTGAGTATTTTGTTTTTAAACGATCTCTGAGAACAATATTTTGTGTTGAGCCAAAGAGGAGGTTGGAACAATGTTACATGCATAATTAGGTGAGGCAATATCTACTTCACGGTAGAAAAATTACTCAAGCACTGTCTCCTCGTGAAAGAAAACACACGAGTTGATATTTGGTAAAAGTTCTAGCAACGTCATTTTGGGGTATTTCTTATCGAAATTGCATCCAAAATGATAAGAAAAATGTTCAACGTGGCATGACATTCTTCGATTTTTGAAAAACAAGCATTTCTTTAAAAACGTATATCTTTATAAAATGTGCTTACCATTTTCAGCCTTGTTTTGGTCGAGGGCTCTACAACGGAAGTGTCGAGGGCTCTCATTTAAACAGATCACCAAAATGTGAAAGAGCCACCGTTTAGTAGGGGTGTAAGTAAGGATGCGTAGATATTATTAAGGAGAAGTAAGGTAAATATAAGTAAAGCGAAGAAAAGATAAGTAAGTAGAAGAAATGTAAATATAACTGCCATTATCATTTTCATCCAAATTGAATATGTGATTTATTTAATTCTTCGTCCTACATTTCTCTGAAAAATTGAATTATATACCGTTACTGAGTGATGCAAGTGACCTGTCGAAGCACGTGAAGGGATGTTATGTTTCATAGAAGACGGGTAAAAAACAGATTTTTAATTCATATTCCACTAATAAATTCATTAGTTATATTACATTGAAGAAAATATATTTATGAAAGTAAAAAAACGGGAACAACGCTTATTACTTAAAGAAGCTGCTCTTATTTAAATTAAAGAGAAATCAAAATATCATGAGAAAAAAAAACAACAACATAATTTTATGCTTCTATACGCCTTTAGAATGGAAGAAAACAGTTGTTGACCTAACGGTGTGCCAACTCATGTCCTTCCAATCAGTAAATTTTTTCTCGCCAGGTATACCACTATTATTTCTAATGTACATTATTAACATTATGCCTGTGATGATCTGCGAGTCAGTCGCGGGACGGCATAAAACGCTAACACTATAGAAGAAGGAGAAAAAAGCTAAACTGACTTACGAATAAATTTTATTATCATGGCATAAGTATTCACTAGCTTGATAAACACTTTTACCGTAACAGGCCACGTGTATCATACAACATCTAATCAACACCTTTATTAATGACATGGTAATTTGATTAACTCCCATCTTAAGTTCTATAACAACATCATAATCAAAACTGTTTTTGTTGAAATTTTTCCTTTAATCTATAAGAATAACTTTGATAAATTAGGTCCCCCAAAACAATATCTCTAAATATAACGTACCGAACTCAGCAGTTATTTGTTCGTTGTTTTTTATATGTATTATCTGATTTAAAACTAAAGTAATTTCTTGATCCGGAGTCATTTAACTTTTGTTTCCGACTACAAAGCATTTGATATACCCAAAGTAATAACCTTGATAACAAAAAATATTGGTATGTTATGTTCTGCATAAAATGCTATATACACTAGTTTATTGATTAGCGTTGTGAGTTCTTAGCGCCGATGAAAATATTTATTCTAGAGAAATGATAAAAACATTTTTTATATATACATTCGTTCTCAATCATTAAAAAGCAATTCTTTAGTCAATCATATTAAGGAACTAGGAACAGGATGTTACACATTTTACAATTTCATTGCCAATGTGTCTTATAAAATCATATTTTGTCTTTTTAATTAATGAAATATTTAATTTTCCTAATTTTGATTTCGATCATGAAATAATCGCTAAACTGTGGTTACTTATCAAAATGCCGACATTTGTGAATGTTTTAACAAATAATCAATTATCTATCAAGGCTTATTCACAGAATTATTCAGTCTCATTTATCTCTTAATATGCAAATGATTTACCGAAAAATCGGTAATATGATTTTATAAAGTAAAAAAAAGAAAAATTGATTACAGTAAAAATACTGTATGTACGCATAAAGGTGATAAAGTAGGTGTGAAAAGGCATGCTGGGGTACACTGCTGATCATAGAAAGGTGCTAACGACACGTGTCGGTCGTTAAATAGGTTATTAATTTGTCTCAGCAGGTAATTTATATAATTTGTGTTTGTCATGCAATTATCATTATAAAAATTATTATAACTGATTCTAAAACTTTATAATCATAGTTACTTTTTCGCACTTAAAATGACGCCGAAGGAAATAATGTATTCAATGATTACGGCTTGATATTTGATTTAAATCGGTTTATGATCTGATAACGGCAATGTATTAAAATGAAAACACATTTAAAACATATAAAACTTTTACAATATACCGCAACACATCAATACTCGATACATCAATAATTAATATATGTTTATATACAACTATATATGTATAGAAATTACACAAAAACACCAATTAATCTCGGTTATCAAAGGCGCTTTTCACACCAACTTTATCACTTTCTGTCTTACACATAACGTTGCTTTGATATATTTTGCAAGATTATACATCAATTTTTTACTTTGAGATGACGTTAATGCATTGAACTTTTGTATAGTAGACCATGAACATTGACCTGTGCTGTATCCTGAGCAACATAATATAAATTATCGTCTGATTCTACTGTTTTTTTATTACATAACTTACACAATCTTTTATCTCTTTCTACATTATTATACCTTCCTAATTCTATATCTAAAGTATGTGAACATAATCGTAGCTTGTCATTTGATATAACATCTAAATATTCTTCAAAACAAAATTCAGTTTAATATCTGCAATAGGAATTTAATTTTGACGCTGAACAACAATTTACCGGCCTTGCAATTTACCGAACTTACCAACACCCGTTTAAAAACGGAAGCATACAAAAATCATCATAAGCCATTCATTGCAGGGCATGATCAAGCATTTAATTCCAAATATGAGTTCAGTAAAACTGAAAAGTATTATTCAAAAACTTTGACTTACCTCATTTTACTTTCAAAACGACGAAGACTTCGAAAAAATGCAATTTTTGAGACATGAATTGCTGAAATCTGCTTCTTCCATTTCGCGCCCAAAAAAATGATTGGATAGGTGAACACAAGCTATACTTGATTGGCGCAATCTGATCACATGAAATAAACCCACGCTTCCTTTGATTGGTGGGATTGATCACATGGAATAAACCCACGCTACCTTTGATTTGGGCGATCTGGTCACATGGTATGTGCCGTATTGCACTGACTGGTACAGTATATTTCTCCCTCTCGTCTTGGGGAAATAATATTTTTTGAATAAAAGAGAACCAATCTAGTAAATTAAATTTGATGATTATGGTTTTCTTGATTGATGTTGTCGCCAAAATATCCTGGTATCTCGATCCACCAGGCACCTGCGCAAAAATCATTGTCTTGTAGGGCTGATCTTGAGAAAAAAGAACAACCTATCATTGCAAATAATAAAATAAAAACGAAGACTTTAAACACCCCTGACTTTGTGTGATGCCTAAATTATGATAATAACTGAGTGAACCTCTTTCAATATAAACTGTTAGCCTTTAAAAAGCTGTTTTTAATGTATGAATATTGATCATTACCGAAGACATATATCTGCTTCTGAAGTTTTAGCGCACATGTAGACCGTTCCATAATTGATAAATTGAACGCCGCCATTATGAAGGTCACGTGACTGTCCGCCATTAAAAGGCAACTTTACTTCGCTGTGATGCTTAAGTCCCGTAGAACTTTATATAACTTTAGCACATTTCAAGGTGACATGCTGTCTTTTATCGCGTGAATTTTGTGACATCATTTCATTGTATTATTATTACTTTTCTGTATGTTTTATTCCTGACTTGAACATATTATTAACTTGAATTATTAAATACATGAAAGACGGTGACCATTTACTGTTCAAAATTAAAGATTTGGTTGTGTAAAACACATATAACTGTTCCTTTTCAAAAGTTAAAATATGATTTCAATTATTTGAACACCTCTGAAAGTTTACAAAATGGACAAAATGACAAAATAAACACTTTGCTCATCAACCGCATGTTGATGTAGAATGTTAACTAAAACTTCTTTTATTCTATGATACAGTTTCAAACCATACTTGACAATAAAAATGCACCATTTAGTGCTTCTATTATTATCACATTCTTTTGTCTTTCGCGGTGTCCTGTGGTCAAGGGATGTGGTTACGTAATATGGGGGTGACATACTGGCTTTGTTTTGATAAGTCACCGTTAATTGTCATCGTCGGTGTTCCTTGATCAGTCACAGTAAAACACTTTAGTAACAAAATTTACTCTTGAGAAAATGCCTAAAGGCTATAAAACAAGGTCTTTATTTGTTCCTGATTGATATATAATATTTAGCATCTACTGATGAATGGACCTATTCTCTAATATTTATTTTTTGCATTTCGGATTTTTTGTGTGCAAAGTATTGATATGTACAGCATTCGAGTTTGTGTACGCAGAAAAAATAATAGCTTCAATGCACACGTTTGTAAGATATTGATCTTACAAATAATACGTTTGCTTTCTTTTTTCTTACTTTTAATATTATTGTTTATGATATTTCTTGTACTACGGAAAACGAAATAATTATTACACCCATGTAACTGTACCCTTTTATTCAGATTTCTTTTTTTAGACAGAAACCTGTACTTCTTAAAAGCAGTTTTTCGTGTAATTTTGATAAAATAAAAAGAATTAATCTCCCGGAGAATATCACAAGAGCTTAATTTAACAGTTCATCAGATTGAGATGTTATCTATGATTCGTCTAAGTAAATTGTATTTGTAAATTGATTATTTGTTCTATATCTTAATTGATAATTGATATCTCATAAAAAAAAACAAATTTTTGTTTATTGTTATAACATACAGCAAACTGTTTAAGCCAGTTTAATTAGTTAGTAAGCTGTTAAACTTTCTGAAGCAAAATTTTAAATGTTGTATTACTGGCTTAAATTTCTTTGCTGTTTATAAGTAATCATGTTTCATGATAGGTGAAAAAGATGTCTAAACAAAAACATGACAGTTTAGAAAAATTGAACCTGCTACTTTTTTTTAATTTTTAAGTCAATATGGTTTAATTTTTCTTCTAAAAGACAGAAGCACAAGCAGACCTAAGACGAAAAAGCACAGTTAAGTGTAAATAATATCACCAGAGAAAACTGACTTTAAATCGCAATATTGTTTTAAGACAATAAAGTACATATTAGATCAGCCAGCAAAGAAAATTTTAACAAGAGGCACGGTTTGATTAAATTTAGTTAAAAACTTGAAAACCCTGCTGTGAACTATGATCCATATCCGGCTTTAATAATCCAATACTGCAATGTCGTTAAGACAATAAAGCACATCACTGATCATCTTGGAGATTAAAAATGAAAAATAGACACGGGCAGATTAATTAAAAATAAGTCGGTTTCATTTCAATTTCGTTTTCAAGTTTGAGACGCCTGCATCGGATTATGATCTAAATCCGGCATAAAATCAAGAATGGAATTTAGTTTTGACAGACCCCCCCCCCCCCCTCCCAAAAAAAAAAAAAAGAAAGAAAAGAAAAAAAGGAAAAACATTTTTACAAAAAGAAAAAAAAATGCTATATAAAGATTCTTAGTTTCAACTAGCCATTATAACTCTATATAACTGTAACTGTGTAACTATGACCGATATTATTTTCGCATTTTCAAATATGCGGAATGCCCTATTCGAGTAATATACGGACTTGCAAGCACACTCCCGTATTTCAGGAATATACTGAATAGTATTTCAAGTTTCTCGTGTTAGTAAATATACAGAAACCCTTATTTGAGCAGTATACTGACTCCCGTATTTCCGAAAATACGGGGAGACTATATTGATTTGATATGCCCGTCTTATTCAATTATAATCTAAATAATCAAACATAATAATCATTACTTTTCCAGTTTACAGATACATTTTTTATTTGTTGACTTCTCAATCGGTAGTTTTTTAGAGATGTTCCTTCTTGAAAATAATGACCTCCGAACCATTTTACATATTTCCAAAATTTTGACTCACGGAATGCCGCATTCGAGTAACATTGGGAAAAACTATGGTGTTTTAGACACATAATGGGTTCCTTTTTTTACAAATTTATAGAACACCAGATTTGAGCAGTATACTGACACCTGTATTTCAGTATATACGAAAAGTACATTGAATTTTTTTTAACTTTCAAATAAAGGGTAATATGTAGTTTAGCAGTATACGACTGTTCATGAATATACAGTCTTTTTAGATTCACGTATTTGTAAGAATACGGAATACTGTATTTTAGTAATATACGGACTTATTATGACGTTCACGTATTTCAGAAAAATACGGACACCGTATATCTAGTTTTCCGTATTTTGTGAGTATACGGAACACCGTATTTTGGTCATATACGGATTTGCTGAATATACGACACCGTACACCTCCGTATTTTATGTTTTCCGTATTTTTACCCGTATATTAATGATATACGGAATTACGTACACTCCAGTATATCTACATATTTTTCGCAGTGTTAATAGTTTTCTTCATTTGATTCAATGAAGTAAAATTATGAAAAAATATAACAAAAAATATGATATTATTGGATTTATATAATCTAAAAAGTGTTTTATGACACTATTTTGAATAAAACCTCGCGCTATGTTTGTTACATTTTTTTCAAAACATAATTATTTACTATATTTTTTCTATGTAGTACTACATGACAATGTGATAGCTACAGACCCATTATCTGCAAATTTGTACAAAAGTATACCAAACACGAGGTACCTAAAGCACACAGAAAACTGAAAGGGTCTGCATACGTTATCAGTGAAGACCTGACTCTGACCAACGCCAAACTTCTAGTAGATGTCTCCGCACAGTCAAAGGTACAAACTGCATGGACCGATGAGGGTAAAGTTGTGGCCCTACGGACAAATGATCGTAAATTCCTGGTGTCAGGTTTATCTGACCTAGATTCTATGTCTGTGGACATCCCAGTTGGATCTGGGATATCAACAACGTCTGTGGACACCCCTGTGGTTTAGATCAACAATTTAAGTTGTGAAACACTCTTAAATTATCTGAAAACAAAGTTGTTTGAAACAGTTAATTGTAAAACGTATGTGATGAAACTAAAAATTTATTGGTTTTGAACATTTTTATTATAATCTCAGATACATATTAACAGTACAGCACAGTAAGATGCAAACTTTTCAGTATTCTCACTTTATTATATTCAGATACACTACAGTTAGATGCCAACTTTCCAGTGTTCCTACATGAAGACATGTGTGTTTCAAATAATCGTAACATTTACCTATGGGTTTACAATTGTATACACAATTGACTATAATTTTAGCGTATTAAACTTACATGTGCGCAAAAACACGTGGTGGTGTTTATGTTTACACGGTGCCTCTTGGGTAATTTATGTTTCTCATTAAATGATTGGCTACTGCGCGAGCGCTTCTTAATATAGAATGACGAATAGTCATGTGACCAATGAGAGTATAAAGCACTCGCCTTGCCGACATAGATTTACGCAAATGGCGACGCCCTTGTGTTCCAATGTTTTTAAAAGGTAAAAGTTAATTTGAACTAGTCAGCGCTAGATTTACGGTATGTTAAAAAGATTTCAATATTTAAGTAATTTCGAGTGTTAGATAGAAACAGACATTCGCCTTTTTCTTTTGTAAATAAACATGCACTGCGACATGAAAAAGTGTAGTGTAATGTGCTGACACTTACAACATATTTTACTTTTTAACCCAAGTAGTATTGTATTTAAATACTACATCATAAAATTTTGTTAGAAATAATGTATACGTTAAACTGCGCCGTAATTCTTGTTAAGATTACATTCTTTTCTAATAAAAAGTTGTGCTATCACATAGACTTTTCAATCTACCGGTACACATAGACGGATGAACAAGTTTATCCAGAGGAAACATTTTCGTTTCTCACCCTTTGGAGCTTCGTTAAGTCTATCATATTTATAGAAATATCGTTTTAGACCAGTGCGTTTGGCAAGGTTTGTGAGATATTGAAATATTTAATTTAAAAATACAAAATGCCAAATTTACGTAGAAAGAAACTATATCAAAGTCGAAAATTGAAAAACAGTACAGAGAATGCTTTGAATGTGTTAATGTTCGAAGATTGTCTTTTCTTAAATGCCTGTTTCATCATTCCTTCTGTCTGCTATTTCTAGACTTTATGACAAAACTAGTCTATTTTTGAAATTGGAATGTCATTCTTAACTTATTGAAAACGTAAAAGTAAAATCCTAAGGTTATAACAAAACCGTTATATTTCCGTATTTAATCATATCTCGTCACTACATATCATCATAAATAATTGATTGGAATTGAGATGTTGTATTTTTATAAATGTCTCGCCAAGCCAAGCATTAATAATTTCCTCGCACATAACCACAAAAGAGACTGTTTCATCATTTTTTTATATTTATATTAGATTACGTCCCACAAAAGCGCGGACTAAGTGCAAAATGATATTTGGTTACTTATTTGTTTTAACTTGAAGAGCAGCTTGCAAAATACAATGTAGCAACCAATTCAGCATTTCATATGGGCAAATAGGCATTCAATTATGTGAAATTGGAAACACGCAAAAGCCTTCCATGTTACCTGTGTTGCTCTGCATAATTATACGAATTATATGTAAGCATTATATGAAATTAAAAATTAAAGAAAAAGCTCTAACCAGGTCAAAATTATCATATTTCGCTACATTCATTGCTAAAGAAGATACTTAGTTAGACCTGACAAAAGAACATCTGCATTAAATCTGGTTTCATTATTTTTTTTTATTTTTTAATTTTGGAAGTTTCATTGTTATAGAGATAATACTGAGTGCACACACATGTTTACAAACTGGCATGTTTACCATTTACCATAAGCCTGTATAATTTTTCTCTCATAAGTTCATAAATATCGCATATTGCATGAACATCTTACGTTTATACAATTTTTGTTTTTTTATTATTTGCTATTTATTTCTTTTTTTTCTATTTGTGTGTGCGTGTGTGTGTTTGAAAAAAAAAACATTTTTCTGATGTTTGTAAAGCATGCAAATCACTAAGATGATGGATTAAGAAAAAAAAACATATTTATTACGACACACATAAAGGTCTAGTCGTCAGATCAGAGACACTCCTGCTTTATAATATTACAGCCAACAGTGTTTTGTAACAAATGTATACGAACTGTCTTCACTTGTCAATATAACGGACTGCATATGCGATAAAATAAATAAAAGGTGAAATAATTTGTTCTCGAACAGAAATAGTAGTGCTTTTCAGATAGGGATTATATTTCAATAAATAAGAATTATAGTGCAATATAATCTAGATTGATGTAAGTCACTGGGCGGTAAATCAGTGCAACTTTTAATCATTTTATGTATTGTTCGTTATGTTATTCATTAAAGTTATTAAAAGACAATTAAAAGGCACTTCCTGAAAAACAACTGAGACATGTTATGATTTACCTAAACAGACAATGATATACACATCATATATTTCCTTACATTAAGCAAACATCCAGAAAAAAACATTTTAAAGACAAACGTTAGAGTTGCAAGGAGAAAAGAAAAGTCCCGAGCTTTCATCGCCTCATCAGTCCTCCTCTATGTTTTTTTTTAAGTTCAATATTGCGCCCTGCATTACCTTCTTTAAATGTTAAATAGCTGAACAAAAAACGTAATGTAAATTAATGAGTTATCAATATGTGTAAAGGCAAGCACTTTGAATTTTATAAGGTTTCTTGAGGCATTTTACATTCATACTTGAACTTTCATTATATTTAATGGCCTTTGGTATTAACAAACTTAAGACGTTTATTGTTTTGCAACAAGTAATGTAACCTGCACCTAAATTATATTAAACCACATATGCTTTTGTCATGGGTAAAATTGTTTTGTCTGACACATGCTGCATGTAGTTTCGTTACGTTTATAATTTATACTCATTCAGATGTGGTTAATAACGGATGCGTGTCATATATAAAAATTACAAAAAGTAAGACAAAACAAATTGCCATAGACTTTGTCAGACGATTTTTATTAACATACACTTTTTCCTTTTTCATTTTCATTTCATAATGTTATCATTATTTCATTTAAATCCAAAATTCGTTTTGAAAAAGGTAAATTCACCTCACTCGAATTTTAAAATTGATAAATGACTTGAAAAGTCATCACCAAAGAAAGTACATAAAACTATTTGATGCGGGGTTATTAGGAATGCCTAGGACATAAATAAGAGATGAAAGCTAACGGAGGATAATACCTCTGAAAATAGTTGTGCGCTTTACTCCTTGTATAATTTCTATTCGGTATCTTGGAGGTTTTGGAATAATTACTCAGTCAGGAAAGCGTAGTGGAAATAAAGACTGAAGTAACATTTCATTCAAACAAGTCTACCCTCAGTCTGTTAATTAAATACTTAAATGTTGTTATTTCTGTCAGTTTTAATGTTTTTTATAATACTGATACATCATCATCAATATATTGGTGTAAATACTTAATACATGAATTAAGAAAAAGTTCAGTTCAAAATATTTACAAAAAAAGCATACCTTCGCGATACAGATATCATTTCATTTACCATAAGGTAGCTGTAAAATGGAAAATCATCGGTAACCAATTCTTTATTTCATTAAAAAAGATGATGTCAAAACGTAATCTTTTATAGCTTTGGAAATGTAAAAGGTGATGCGTCCCTATGTATTTAATAATGTCAACATTGGTTTCGAAACCAAATACGCAAGGTTTAAGATAAAAGTAAAAAGGATTATATTATTAATTTATTCTTATTTCTTTCTAATACTTACTTTTTATTATTATTATTTATTTATTATAGAAGATTCGATAACTACCGATGTATTTTCAATATGAGTTGCGTTGAGTTTTCTGTGGCAGACAAATAATACAGATACAGACTAGTTCCAAGGCAATTAAGGGTTACTCTATTGAAAAACTCCTTTCCGAAATTTGCAGATAATGTTTTACTTAGAATGAATGTCACGGCATTTTGGAGTTAACGTTTTATTGTCTAAGAAATAATGTCATAATATTTTTCAGGAAATCAGGCACAAACCATCTTTTAATACATCTGAGTATATTACCATTCACGCTGTTTTCCACTGACTGGACATTGCAATTTGATCCAAAAAAGGTTATATAGAACAAATTTTGCATTTGGTTCAACAGAGGCAACAACACATCATGTGGCTACTGTTCTAATAAGAAATTTTAAAATTCTTCAAAGCACACTTGTTCTTGTGATCAGAAGCGAATACAAAATGAGGACTGAGGATTTTTTTAAGATTTACCCTTGACTCTCGACTGAGTTAACTAAGTCATACGTTCTGCCTTTCAGTTGAATATATTAAACATTTCTTTACCCGAATAATTTAAAAATTCGTCTAGGCGTTTAAGTGATATGAAGCGGACACGAAATAGGGGACGGATGGATGGCTCGGTCACTAAATGCCTTCCCACGGGATCATAGAAATTAATAATTAATATTTTTATCGTGAAAACAAAAATAATTCGCATTTCAAATGGATACTATTTTAGCTGCAGAACTTTTGTGACCTTTCCAGATTATGTCAGATAGAATGGAATAAATGGACAGGGGCATTATTAAAGGAATTTAAAACTGTCTGAAACTAAATATTCTAATACCACATTAACGCACTTAAAAATGCAAAGAACTTTGCAAGAGCAATGATAACTAAAGGGTAAGAATGGCAAAATATTTTTTTGATGATTTTCAAAAATTTTTATATTAAAGTAAAAAATCTTGCAATAGCATGCAATTACGTTACGTCTTAACTTGACTATAAAAGTTTTATTTTATTTTATTACTTTGAAAAAAGTCAGAGGGAAGAGGATGATAGTTTAAGCTGGATATTTTCTAAAACACTTGTTAAGCTTCTTATCACACGTGCTGTCCAACAAGTGTAAAAAAGATATTCAAAGAAACTCTCAAAAACACCATTAGTTTGTGACGGCAACTGATGTTGCTGCAACATTGAACACATTGAATAAACGTCACCTATATCTCTTAAACGTCATTTGTTATTTTTAAAACACAAATACAAAATTATAATAATATGTAATGAAAGGTCGGAGCCAGTTTCCACGAAAAATATTTTATATTATACCCAAAATGTTTAGAAAAGGAGTCTGACGCACAACAAGAACAAGAAATATAAATTGTTACTCATTTCTTCATTTGTCATTGATTTTACCCGAAGATAAAGATACAAAGTATCAATCTTTTTATGTTCAAACATACATATGCTGCCGTTGCTGTAATAATGATGATAGGTAGTTTTGGTTCTGTCTGTATCATGATTCAATCGATGAAGTAATAGCCACAGCGGCGACAAAACTGTATACTTTGCTTCAGGTTGCAAATCAGTAATCATTCTTAATTCCAAACAGTTTATGTTTAATCGCGGTTTTCTTTGAATTCGTTTTATACTCTTATAAAGGTCACTACAACAAAGAAAGAAATGCGGTTTCATAAATACCTTGTCAAGAATTGAACGTTTGTGCACACAAACTATTTCTAATTACGTGTTATTCTGAAAGATTTCATTTGCATCTATTGTAATGACAAATATGAATTCACATTAGGAATACAGACAAAATATCTTATACTACTGATGATAGACTTTCAAGAAGTATGCGGTTTCTTGAATATCTCGTCAAAAATTGACCAGTGTCTGGCATACACTAATACTTAATCCCGGTAAAAATAAAATTTGTTATTCCAGACAATCGTACATGATAATGAAATACAATTTCTACTGTCATCCACCATACAAAAATAATAAGTATATTACAGACATGCACATTAGTATCATAAACTTAAAATATAATTTTGTGCAAAATTTCGATGGCAAATCTCAATGTTGCGCTCCCTTACGCAAGAAGACAATGCCATTGTCCTTACGCGATAAACCATGGAGTGACGTCAGGGGTAATGCTAAACCTGGTTTGGTCGTAACATTGAACAAGGGATAGCTGTTACTGACCTTTTTCTAATATCGAAATTTGTACATAATCTCTCGAGGAGCTACTAATTCAGCATTTTCTGTAATGCTAAAGCCAGACAAATGGATACCGTAATAAGGTAGATTCACGTCTGATAATAACGTGCACAGGAAACTTGACTTTATTTGAAGTCGTTAAACTGATATCATCAGTACTTCTCAAAGACATTAATAGCATACCACTGAACATTTTAAAGGTTTGAATAAAACTTGACATTCTTATTTTTGATTCTGTTTCCGATGAAACGTAAATTTGTTATGTGCATTGAACTTCATAAAACTTGCTTACTTGGTAAGTAACACACGGTTACTTCGAATTAGATCTTCAAATCGATTATTTGTCATATAATTGAGGTGATCCACATGCTTCCAATGAACTAAAGTCTGCTTTTAGGTAGACTAAAATGAATTGTGCTAAATAATTATTGTAGGAATGGTCGTCAGGAAGCATGAGAACGGGCATAATAAATGTTTTGTCTGCGTTATTGTTATTAAGAGAGCAGCTACTGATACAAATAGAAATTCATTTTTTTCAACTTTAGCCGTTTCAAATGCCGAAGTATATACAATTGCCTAAAAAGGTAATTTTCATTTTGTGCTTTAACATATTGAATTTTACAGATGAAAGTATCTTTCGAACCTGCTTTGTAATAATGCTGATGTTCTACAATGTGCAGTTGGGTTGTATTAACAAAACAGCTGGAAAAAATCAAATTAAAAATTAGATCAAAAGTTCCTGATACAAAACATAAAATGCTAACAACGACACTCTATTCATAATACCCGTCAATAAATCTACATTCTTTCTCTACGGTTTCCTATTTCTGCTTGCAGTGATGTCGCATCTCTTTCTTTGCTACAATCTTTAATGAAATTTGCAAATGCACACTATTAAATGAATGTCTTTATTTTGATCAAAAGCATATCTAACTACAAGTATTCAACTTTCATCACAAATTCTGGAAGAGATCAAGAGAATCAAGATAAAATCTTTACTTGTTAATGAGAAAATGTCATTTGGCATGTTAAATATTTTTTTAAATAATATAATCAGTCCGGGTCAACAGAGCTAATATTTGAAAGTTGAAGCTGTTACATGCAACCCAACCAAAACAAATACTTTATTGCTGATATCATGTTCAGAAAGAGTTTTAAAACAATTTGATAGGTAAGTATTGTGTTAACGACATCATTTATGCATTTTGATTTTTGTAAAAATGCTGTTGATAATTGTATGTATTTATACAAATACATGTGACATGCGTGACAAAATCAACTATCTGGTCAATTTGACGTCATCGAGAAAACGACGTCAAAGTTGACGTCATACACTAATTAACGATTTATGCAAACACACCATGTTTTCTACCTTTTCAGTTACTACAAAGAGGTGTTTTTGAAAAATGTTTTTTTTCCAAGGTTACTGAAACATGGGTGTATATCATAAAACATCCTAACAACTATATCGCACGCTGCATGTTACATGAAATGACGTTTAAGTCGACCATGATGTAAAAAAGATTTATAAAAAAAATTATATATGCATTCCACTTTTAATGTACCTTCTGATAGTTAAGAGTACGTTTAAAAATATACAAAAGTAATTTCTAAATAGTCTATTATCTGAAAGTGAAAAAAACAACAACTGAAAATGTTAAATTTCGCCACATTGTTGAATATCTCATGACTTGGCCCATATTGTCTATTTTGACAAGTTACATTAAAGGGGCTGTGCTCCAGATGACAAAAAAAAGTTTTCTTGTATTATAAATGTCTTGTAATATTTATGACTAATGCTTAAAAAATAACTTACTGACAAAAAATAACTCAAATAATTACATTATAACTTGATTTTTTCCCTTTCAAAGTGCTATACCGTAACGCGACGGTATAACTATTTCGTATAAGATTTAAAGTAAATATCTGTAATATCACATGCGGCGATGGTGGTGACAGTAAAAGTGTTGGAAATATTTTGTTAACATGAGGGTCCAGAGTTCAAATCAGGCTGGAGCGAAAATATTTTTTTTATTCTTTTTTGACATTTATAATCAGTTTTGAAGTAAAATATTATGTTGTTATAATCTCACGGCATCTAAACATATAATTCATGAAAAAATGTTTTTTTATGCCAAATCTGGAGTACAGCCTCTTTAAAGTTATTAACAAGTAAGCATTCAAAGTTTCTGTGCTTCCTTATATATATAAGACTGATTAACTTCGTACTTTAAGTTTTGATTTTGTAAGACATCTATATTTTTTTAACTAATCGGATTTGCAACATGAGCAGCAAATAACTGCAAGAAATGGTATTCATTCACTATTTTTATTTTTTCATGTTTATTCAGCTCTTCTCAAGTTCTAAGAAACGTTATTTTATTTCTGAAAATGATAAATAACTTTTACTAAATAAACTGTCTTCATATGTCTGTTGTTAATGCGAAACTCCAACGAATCAGGATGTATGAGATGTCTCATAGGTTCAGACGTAATATTTCATTTTGTTTTTACAATATACAGTATGTAAACAAAAGATCTTAGTTAAGTATTTACAGCTTTGAAACATTTATTTGTTACTGAATTATTTATGGCAATTCAATATAATGTCGGCATGATGGTCATTATGTGCTGCAAAAATAAGAATGTGCATGGAATTACCCTAGGCTGTAATTTGTTAACACTATTGCTATGTCAGTTTGTATTTTCCCAGGTTTGATAGTCAAAAAGTAAATTACAACTGTAGCTTCGAAATACCCTTCTGTATGGTTTTAATGAAATCAATGACAAAATTGTTTGCAACCAAATTCTGAAAATAATTATTTCATAAAATTAATGTTCCTGTCTTTACAAAAAACTAGACATTCCTGAACAAATAATTCTTCTCAAACGTTGAAAATAAAGATTAAATGCAATTCAATTATTCGATACTTCTAGAAATTGAGAATGTTGTCTTGTCTCTTTCAAAGATTATTTACGGCCATTTTCATCTTATATTTCTAGTTGTAAGAAATTAAAAAAGAAAAACAAATACTGACTCTGAAAAAGTAGTATTTTATTCATTTATTTTACTGAAAAAACTTGACATTTAAATCAACATATCGATTCACCATTTATTATTTGAAATTACATTATGATTAGTCGTTTTATAATTGATTTCGCTTTGTACAAAACCCTGTTGTATGGAGCGCATAAAACACAACAAAACACACATTAAAACTCGCCTTAACTTGCACTAAGTGCTAATTTAATGATTAATGTTTGTGATTTGCGTTTGCCCATCGTCGACGGTCATGCATCGTCCGTAAACAATTTTCCCAAATGACATTTCCAGTTTGCTAAAAGAAACAAGATCGACGCAGAAAGCTAATTTCTAATTGGAATTAGACAACAGTCCTCTACAAAGAGTGTTCAATGTATAATTGTCTGATACCATTACGCTTCGGTTTGGTTTGTAGAGTTGACCAGAAAGTCTACAACATGATTGTTCAAACTATGACCTTGGTATCCTTGTATCTCCAACTAAGGACATCGGAGCTAACAAGTGTTGCAAACCAATATATATCTGACAGTTACATATCTTTTTTCATAAACCAAAAGCACTTAATATTTGTAATGAGACGCGCACCATCATGCTGTTCTTTGTTTTACATTTCTAAATATAGATCCATTTCGGTTTGAGCTTATATACTTTTGTTGGTGTTTAATTGCCATAATAACAACTTGGGTAATTATAATAATATGAAAAAAGACATTATGCGACTGGAATAATGTTACCCTTGTAGACCTATTGGAACATTCAATATTCAAGCAGTTCAACCTCAGAATTATCATAGGGAAAATGACAGACATTTAAACAGCATGATACAACATGATATCTGAGCGTACATTGCAAACAAATACGCATGTAACTGTTATTACATGCACTCTTGATGTTCATAGTTTTGCGGTAAAATTTTCAATTTTATTTACTTGAACTAAAATCTGCCTGTTTGTACCATAATATTTTCTTGTTTAACCGACAGTGTTAATTGAGTGCAGCTGAAATGTATGCTTGTGATGATACACTAGACAGGGAAGTCTTTGCTTATGTAGATGAATGATGTTATCTTTATCGGAATACTTATCGTCAACCACGTGTGCCCTTAGCTACGACGATAACGCCTAAATTACACATCACTTTAGCACAGGACATCGCGAGACCCAACTTGTTTAGTTGCAACATTTTATCATTTTTGTAAACGATCTTTTATTTTGTCTTTTGTTTTATAGTTAAATAAATAGATGGTTTTAGATAAAACTAAAAGTGTAGGGCTGAAGTAAACACTTTTAAATCATTTTAAAAAGATACAGTTGTATTGCAAGTATAAATTAACGCTTGGCGTTCTCTGGGGAAAAAGAAGAAAAGAACTAAACCGTTTTCTAAACTGTATTAAAGATTTTTTTACTAGCATTGCCTTACAAACATTTGAAATCAATAGCTTTCAGTTTCCAATCTTTTACCGTTAACTGTGTATTTGTGTCAATATTGTGAAAATGTCACATAAAACGAAATCAATACCGACAAAGCGTACCAAAAACTAAGAAATACTATTTTGTAACAATTATTATAAATTCAAATTTAATGAAGTAAAATATCTGAAACGTCGCCAATAGCGCATATCAGTAAATTTATCTTACATTCTATACAATTTAAGTCAACTGTTTTCACCATCTATGAATACTGCTTATAGCCATATTGACTGCATTTAAGAAAAAAAGGAACATTATCTCTTGTCCTGATTGATAAGTAACAATACATCACTTGTATGACACAATTGTAACTTAGAGAGACAAATGTCTGTGAGATTAAGAAGCAGACTTAAACCAATATGTACAAAGCCATCTGTTTAAAATGAACATCTTTATTTATTCTTTGAAATCAGACAAGACGTATTGTTTGAATATTTCTGTCTTTAAGGAGAATCAATTTAGTTTTTCTAAAGCCTTTAATTTTAAATATATTAATGTTGTAATTAAGAGGATATTACATAAATGGCAAAACACCAGCATTACAAACGTTTTAAGAGACTAACACAGTTTTGAAATATCAAACGTTAAACAATGTGAGCAAAGTCAGAATGGATTGTATAAATCTCTAGGACTTTCAATGTAGCGTAACTCATCAGCTTTGCAGAGATACTCTGTATCTAAGGTCCGTATTTTGAAGTAGCAAAAATGATTACAATTTCATATGTTCACAAATCTGAATACCAATAAGGCAAATAGATAAGTTTTTATTATCTCCTTTTCAGTTTAAGTTTGCACACTATATTGTGTGTACTGTCGACAAAGGGACATTTATAATAGTTGGTGAATTTAACAAAATCAGGCGACAAATCTAGAGAAAGGTTTCTTCATAGCAGTAATTCAAAAATTTAATAGGATTTTTTTGCAGGATTTTCATGTTTTGAGATTTTTTTATTCAATAATGAATGACTTTTTCTGATACATGACAATCAAAATCTGTCATGTTTGTTAGTGGAGGTAATACTGATACAACACCCAAAAATGCAGTTATGTACATTATCTTAAATTATCTGAGAAGTGAAATAAAAAGTTTGCATTTAGTAAATATAGAAAATGAAATGTAATGACTTAAAAAATAAAGAGAGAAAATTCACCACTCTAAATCATTCTGGAAACTGAAATGTAAATGCGGGCTTGTAAATAACCAATATGATGGTCCACAGTTTAAAACACTTATTTTATAAGGTTAACCTATCAAATTCTTTTTTTCTCAAGCAAGGACAAGTTTTAATGTCAGTAATATAGGATGATCATTTGACAGATAAGGAAATTCAACTTCTTTCATTCTGTTAGTCTAGCTAGATGTTCTATTAATAAATACAAATAAATAGTAACTTTACACGCTGGTGTTCAAGCATTCAATATAGATAAAATATGTTCTTAAAATTTTTGAACAAATATATTTGTGAGGAGTTATTAGTAAATGTTTCTAAAAAGTTGAAAATGATATGATAAATGTCTGTTGTGACATAGATTTGTATAAGTAGGACACCTTTTCTCTAAAGGCCTTCGAGATTCTATTTTCATTCAAGTCAACTTCTGTCTTTAGTTTCTCTTGTTTTGGTTAGTGCTGTTGTTAGAGCAAGACTAAATTTCAGTCTTTTAGATACATTTTAAATTATTTAAATGTTACGTAGCTTTTAAACACGGTATGAAATCAACGTTCATCTTAGTGTCTAATATATCGGTAGTGCTGGTCATAATATGTAATGATTGGTCAAATCTGACTGTTTCAAAGTGAAATATTTGATTTTAACCATGGAATATTAAAAAATCATTGCATACACCTATTTCAACGTTTCCATTGATGACAGATTAAACTGATTTATTTTCTCATCGACTCTTTGCTAGTCTTAAACTAATAAAATCGACTTATTTTCAGGATGAAACAATATATCTTTCTTACTTAAGCGAAGCACAAATGTTGAAATAGGAACCGCTGAGCAGGATTCAAACATTCAATACCATACAAATTCAAAAGATCAATACCAAGATACTGGGTCTGAAACGTAATACATTATTGAAATTAGTGTTACAAACGGATCTTATTATTTTGCAAATTTAGGGGTCAACTGGTATACGCGTTTCAACAATGAGTATTTTTATAGCAAAATATACATCAAGTTTCTAACATTTAAGATAATAGTGATCTTTCATTAAGGTAGAGCTCAAGGTCAAATTTAAGATCAAAGTTCATTTTTTAGAGAATTTTACAAGGGTAGGATTCAGCAAACACAATTCTTCGAACAGTTGTCATAGTCAGATACCTGCCAAATAGCTTGTCTTCTGATTGTGACAAGGAAGAAAACTGGTTTAAAGATACTGAGAAATATGAATGGTATTAGCTGTTCAATTCTTACCATTTCTATACATACTGGGGAGATAGGAAGAATAAACAGTGATGGCAGAAGGGAACTTATTATTGTAGCTCAGTCGAAAATTGAAAAATTATAATTTCATGATTCTAATTTTCGCCATTGCCTTATTTACATGCCCATGAACTTGCATTCTGTCTGCTATGAGAAAACTATTTTTCTTAAATCGGAGTGTCATTCTTAGCTTATTGAAAATTTTGTAATAAAATCCTGAGGTTTTAACAACACCGTTATATTTCCGTATTTAATCATATCCTGTCACTACATATCATCATAAATAGTTGATTGGAAGAGAGATGTATAACTGTCTCGCCAAGAATTATTTATTTTATGGAACACAATGGAGCAACCGATTCAGTATTTCAAATGTATTACATTCCAGCAAATAGGCAGTCAATAATGTGAAACTGGAAACACGCTAACATTACTTGGAAATGTAAATCTTTCTACATCAGTACTTTTCAAATACATTTACATTATACTCTTGGACACTGTAAGGCTAAGCCTAGTCTACATTGTTTAAATATAATGAATATTGAACTTTTATCAAACTTGTAGTCGGTTAGTGTCTTAATGAATTAAAGAAACAGAAGTTTTATGAAGTAAAGTTGATGCTGCTAGTTACACTGTAGTTAAAAAGAGTTTTTTAACAACTAATGTAGTTATATCGATTTGTATTTGAATTCATTGTTAGCTGTATCACTCTGCATATACGAATTAGCTGCAAGCATATATGCAATTCAAAATTAAAGAAAAAGCTCTAACTTCAGGTCAAAATTTAAGTGGTGAGATTTTCATATGTATTTTGTATAAACACTACCATTCAGAATTTCGCTTTATTTATTGGTAAATAAAATCTTTAAACTTTAAGTGGACAGTATCAGTCTGATAAAAATAATATCTGCATAAATTCACGTTGCATGGCCTTTACTAATGTTGGAAGATTAATTGTGAAAGAGTTCTCTATTTAGTAATATAAATGAAATCATTAGACAAAGGTGTAAAATAATTTAATAAGCACTTTCTGCAAACCAAAAACAAAATAACAGTTCTAAAATCAAATGAAAATACATAAGCTTCAAGCGACACGGCTACTTGAAAAAAGCATAAGCTCTTCTGCAAGGAAAACCAGTTAAAAATATAGGGTTATTAGATATTTAATCAAACGATAAAAAAGATATTAAAAGTAGCTGAAATTCAGTTATTTATTTGCTAGCCCATAAACATTCAAGACTAAACATTCAAGACTAAAAACTAATCAAACAAACGTTCCCGTTAGCAATAAATATTTAAGGCATATTTATTTGACATTATGTCTTAGTGACATTTAGAACCCGACATTATGTCTGCAGTTGTTAATAATTTGTTTTCTTTTGGGTGCGTGTGTGTTATTTCTGTACTTATAAGCACGCATTACAGTTATCCTTTGAATAGTGCTTAATAATTTATAATTTGAGCATTCTTTTTCTTCGAAGAAAAAGAGTTAAATACCATAACATATAAGGCAGAAACTTGTCTCTTTTATTGTTACACAGATAATACTGAACGCATACACGTATGCTTCTATATCTTAAAATTTATAAAGGTAAGGAGTTTCCCCTTACTGCGTGAAATATTCTCTATATTTTAAGCAAATATGTTGTCTTCCGTAAGTTCATCAATAATTAGATAACCAACATATCATTTCGACGGCCACGGGTTTCAAAATACACTTAACTTCAGACACTTCCTCTACAATACGATTGCTGATATTTCGCAAAATTACCTCCCATAGATGTGCTCCAGATGACAAAAAAAGAAAGTTTTCTTGTATTATAAATTTCTTGTAATATTTATGACTAATGCTTAAAAAAAAACTTACTGACAAAAAATAAGTCAAATAATTACATTATAAATTGATTTTTCCCTTTCAAAGTGCTATACCGTAACGCGACGGTATAACTATATCTTATAAGATTTAATGTAAATATCTGTAATATCACATGGGGCGATGGTGGTGACAGTAAAAAGCGTTGGAAATATTTTGTTAACATGAGGGTCCAGAGTTCAAATCAGGCTGGAGCAAAAATATTTTTTTTATTCTATTTTGACTTTTATAATCAGTTTTGAAGTAAAATATTATGTTGTTATAATCTCACGGCATCTAAATATATAATTTATGAAAAAAAAATTTATGTCAAATCTGGAGTACAGCCTCTTTAAATTTACAATATACTTTCGACACTAAATGTTTCATTTCATCAAAAGTTCACACACGAAACACGAAGTTTGGAGATAATGTTTTACTAAGAACGAATGTCACGGTATTTCGGAGATAAAGTTATACTGCCTAAAACAATGTCATGCATTTCAGGAAAAAAGGCACATATCATTTAAATACATCTGGGGATATTACCATTCACTGATTTTGATGCACTGAGTGGACAGGGCAAGATTTATATAGTATATATTTTGCATTTGCCTAACAACGGAGCCAACCAACTGATACTTCCTGCACATCATATAGCTATAGTTCTACCAAGAAATTTCAAAAACACTCGTGTTCCTGAGATATGGAGCGGCAACAAAATGGGGGACGGAGGCACTTTTTGATCTTTCGGATTAACTTGACCTTGGACGGGGTAAACCAAGTCATACGTTCTGCCTATCAATTGACTATGTAAATGACTTCTTCAACCGAGTAATTTAAAAATCCTTCTACGCATTCAAGTGATATGGAGTGGACACGTAATAGGGGATGAATGGACGGTTCAGTTACTATATGCCTACCTTCTAATTCATAGAAATAAATATCCGTATCTTTATCGTAAAAACAAATAATTATTCGCATTTTCTCTTGGATAATATCTAACATGCAGAACTTTAATAACTTTTTCAGATTATTTTATGTCATATTGACTGAAAGTAATAGACAGTGTCTTTTGTAAGGAATCGCTTAAAGTTATAAGACTGACTGAAAAAAAATACTGAAAAAATAACGCACTTGAAAGGTAAATTAACTAACAAACATATTAAAAAGATTTAAACTTTGTATCTTGTCTTGGGATACTATCAATGACTAATGAATCATTGCAACAATTGATATTGCTCGATCTAGTTTTGCGTCAAAGACTCTTTAAAAAAAAGGGAAAAAAATGGTACAATTTCCGATATTTTTTTCGTGAAAACTGCCTCTGAGTGAGCTTCTGCGGCCGCCAAGGAATGCTATCTCAGTTTATCAGCAGATAATAATGCAGATTTTCTGAACGTTATTTCATTACATATAATTCTAATTTTGCATAAGTCTTGAAAATAACCTGTGATGTTTAACAGATAAATGTGACGTTTAACCAATGTGATCAATGTTGCAACATCAGTTGTTTTCACAAACTGGTGGTATTTCTTAGGAGTTTCTGGGTGTATTTGTCTACCTTTGATAGACAGCACATTTGATTAGCATCATTACATGTATTTATGAAAGAAAATATCCAGTCAAAACTATGATCTTCTTTCCTCCGACTTTTTGAAAGTATAAAATATAACTTCTGTTGTCAAGTTAAGACACAATATAAGTGCATGTGATTTCAAGCTTTTTTAATTTTAATGTCACCCAAAATGTAGGACAAACTGATCGATGCTTCTGTCAGTCCGTGTACAACTTGTGGTCGCACTGTAATTGATCCCTCTTAATAGGACTTTTATTTAACCTTCCAGAATTTCTGTAAGACTGAGAGGACGTGTCGTAAATAATATTCGGTGTTCGAAGGTCAATGCCAGAGAAACGCTACATTGTCAAAGATATAGTATACAGGCAATTTGTATGTATAATATTTAATGTTCATGCTGTATCTATAACATTTCAGGAGTTTTAAAGCAAATATTCCTCATATCAAACAGAATGTCAATGTCTGTCTGTCTGTTCATGTCCTTAATTACTCAAATGCAGCTGAAGTCAAAGTAAAGTTCAAAAGACATAAATTAAGTTTTGATATAAAACCTTATTTGAAAAAAAAAAAAAAACAACAACAACATAACAAAAATCTCTTGGCCTTTTTGGCCCTTAGGTCTCCATTGCATTCAAATATGATAACAACAGAAACACAGGAATTATTAAAAACAATAAATAAGAACGCATGGTTTGACGAAATTTGGAAACATTTGCCTAGTATATATATGCTGTTGTTGCTGTAATAAGGATGCAAACATAGTTTTTGTTCTGTCTATCGCTAGATTCAATCGATGAAAATATAGCCAAAGCGGCGACAAAATTTCATACTTTGCTTAAGGTTTCATGCCAGTTATTACATTTCATTCCAAATAGTTTATGTTTAATAAGGGTTTTCTTTCCTTTTATTCTCTTATTTAAGATACAAAGACAGATTTTCATAAATATTTTGTCAAAAAATGATCATTTTAAACACACAATATATTTCTATTTCAAAGCAATTCTGGATGTTTTCATTATTTGCATCTATTGTAATGACAAATAAGCTATGAATTTAGATTAGAATTACATACGATACATCTTATATTATTAATGACAAACCTTCAAGAATAAGACAGATATGGGTATGCGTTTTCATAAAAATCTCGTCACAAATTGTCCAGAGTCTGGCATACGAGACGAGACACAATAATTTCGCCCGGTAAAAGTAATTATCTTTTTCCAGACAATCGTAGATGACAGTGAAATACTATTCCTATTGTCATCTTCCGTACGAGAAAAAATAAATTAGACATGCACGTTACCTATCACAGACATTAAATATCATTTTGTGTAGTATTTTGATGGTAAATGTCCTTGTTGCACTTAAAGCCTTTATTCCTTTCGCGATTAAACATACACTAAAGGCAAGGATAGTGCTATAAAATGCTTTGCTCGTAAAATTGAACAAGGGATAGCTGTAACAGACCTTCATGTTTTCTCATATCGAATTTCGTACAAAATCGCCGTAGGAGATACTAATTCAGCATTATATGTAACTCTAGAGCCAGACAAATGGATACTGTAATAAGGTAGATCAAGTCTGATTATAACGTACGCAAGAGACTTGGTTTATCTGATGTCGTTTAACTGATATGATCAATACCTCTCAAATACATTAACAGTATAACACTGAGCATTGTTAAACTCTAATAAAACTTGACATTCCTATATTTTTAATCTGTTTCCGATGAAAAGTAAATGTGTGATGTATATTGAACTCCATAAAACTTACTTACTTGGTAACTGTCACACGATCACTTTGAATCAGATATTCTGATCGATTATTTGTCATATAGTAAACGGGTTTCTAAAGCTTCGAAAGTACTAAAGTACACAAGTTTGCAAAAATTAATATTAAATTAATGAATTTATGTTGATCCAAAGAGTATTTAACTATCATGTCATGTACTGGAGGAGATAAAGATAAAAATATTTTAAATGAGAAGATGTCAGTAGGCATGTTTAACATTTTCAAATTAAGAATTAGCACATAATGAAGTTTTTAGACATATTTCTTGTTTAAAGATGGTATCTTTTATACAAGTATACACACGGCTTTCATTTGTCCGAAATCTGCTGTTTTGGCTCCCAATGTAATTTAATCAGTCTGCATCAACTGGTCTAATATTTGGACGTTAAACCTGTTAAAAGCAACTAAGCCAAAACACAACCCTTATTTATTGATATCATGGTTAAAAATTGTTTTAAAATAATCCAGTTGCAATTTGTAAGTAATGTGTTAAACAACATCTATAATGCATTTTTATTTTTGTACATACGCTGAAAATAGGTTGCCTTGCTTACTATGTTGGCATGTTACATTAAAGGGATAAACTAATAAGCATTCAAAGCTACGTAATGTGCTTTTCTTATTCAATATATAGGATTAATCGATTACGTTTAAATTAACTTTTGATTTTGTAAGACGTCTATCACTTTTGATTAATCGGATTTATAACATGAACAGCAAATAAAAGCAATAACTGATAGTGGTTCAGTATCATTTTTATAGTTAAGTTTTAATTCAGCACTTCTCTGTGAAATGTTGATTCATTTCTGAAAAATGATAAATCAGTTTTTACCGAATCTTCTATCTTCATATTTGTGAGGCTAATGTGAAACTCCAAAGAATCAAAATGTATGAGATGTCTCATATGTTAAGAAGCTCTTTATTTCATTTTGTTTTTACAATATACAATATGTAAACAATTCTAAGTTTAGTATTTAATCTTCTGAATTTTTATTAGTAACTGAATTATTATGGCAATTACACCATCTCAATATAAGTCGGCAGGATGTTCATTATTTGCTGTTAAAATAAAAATGTGCATCAGATTACCATAGGCAGTAAATTGTTAACACTATTGCCGTGTCTGTGTATGTTTATTGCTTCGAGGGGGCTAATAGTTAATTACAACTCTAGCTTCAAAATACTCTTCCTTACAGCTGAAATGGAATCAATGACAAGATTGTAAGCAACCAAATTCAGAAAATTATTATTTCGTAAATATTCTGGTATTTACAAAAAAAAAACTTGACATTCCTGAACAAATATTTCTCCTCAAACGTAAAAATAAAGATTGAATGAGATTCAATTATTCTTTACTGCAAGAAAGTGAGAATATTGTCTCGTTCAAATATTTATTACAGTAATTTTCATCTTATAATTCTAGTTATAAGAAATTAAAAACAAATTGGAAATTCTGACTCTAAAAATTAAGTATTTTATTTATTTGTTTCACTGAAGAAACGTAACATCTAAATCAGCATAACAATTAATCATTTATCATTTCAAATTACATTTTAAGTATTCGTTTTCATAGTTGATTATGCTTTGTACAAACCCTGAGGTATCGAGGGCATAAACAAAACAAAACACACATTAAAACTCGACTTACCTTGCACTAAGTGCTCATGGTAAACATTTTCGGTTTGCGTTTGTCCGTCGTCGACGGTCATGCATCGTCCGTTAATAATTGCCCAAAATTACTTCTCCCGTTTGGCAAAAGAAAAAAAATACGCAAACACTTATTCCTAATTGCAACTGGAATAAGAAACTACAGTCCTGTGCAAAGAGTGATCAAAGTGTAATTGTCTGCCATCATTACGCTAGGTTTTGGTTTGTAGAGTTGACCGGAAAGTCTACAAAATGATTGTTTAAACTATGACCTTGGTATCCTTGTATCCTTAGGACCTCGGAGGTAACAGGTTTTGCGAACAAATATATATCTGACAGTTATTTTTTTTCTTCATAAACCAAAAACCCTTAAATACTGTTCTTTGTTTTATATTTCTAAATATAGATCCATTTCGTTTTTAGCTTTTATACTTTTGTGAGTGTTTATTTGTCATGATAACCCTCTTCTTAAGACAAACGTCCCATTGTTTTTAGTGTAACAAATATTTCGATAATTCTAATAATATGAAAACAACATTATGCTATTGGAATCATATTACCCTTTTAGACCGTTTAGAACATTCAATATTCAGGCAGTTCAATAGAGAATCATCATAGGGAAAATGATAGACATTAAAACAGCATGATACAACATGATATGTGAGCATTCCGCAAAAGTTAATGTGGTACATCGCAAACATGACCGCAATGTAACTGTAATTACATGCACTCTTGATGTTCATAGTTTTGCGGTAAAATGTTCAATTTTATGTACTTGAACTATAATCTGACTGTTTGCACCATAGTATTTTCTTGTTTAACCGACAGTGTTTAATTGAGTGCAGCTGAAATATATGCTAATGATGAAAGGAGAGTCTTTTCTTACTTAGATGAAAAATGTTCTCTTTATTGGAATACTTAACATCAACCAAGTGTGCCCTTAGGTATGGTGATTATGCCTTAATTACACTAATCACTTTAGTATAAGAAATCTTGAGACCTTACTTTATCTAGTAACAACTTTTCATCATTTTTGCTAGCGATCTTTTACTTTATTTTTTTGAACAAATAGATGGTCATAGATAAAACTAAAAGTGTAGGGCTAAAGCAAACACTTCTAAATCATTTTAAAAATATAGTCTATTCCAGTTACAAATTACAGACTGGCGTTCTCTAGAATAAAACTAAAGAATTAAAACGTTTTCGAAACTGGATTAAAGCTTTTATTTTTACTAGAGCTGCATTAGAAACTCTTGAAATATGGCAGGTAAAGCGTTGCAAAATTTGCATGAAACTTATTGGTAGATTAATCTCTATGAGAAGAAGGGCAGCGTGCAAGAACTGTAACTCTATTTTGCATAATTTAGGAGTTATTGTCCTTTGTTATTTTTCATACATATTAAACAATAGCCCTTTTGGAATTGGCATTTATTCGGGGAGCATCCATCGGTTCTTCCGATTTCTTGTTAAAATATCAAATCAAATGTTTATATCAAATGATTATAGGAGTGTGAAAACATGTTTCTACTGCAAAAAGTTGCAAAAATGCTAAAATCTGAATTGTAAGTCTGCTTTTACGTGCAGAAAAATAATTTCAATTAATTGCTGTCATTAACATTTATGCAAAATTACACGTAAATCACAGTCAATTTCCCAATGTACCTAAAAACAAACATATTTGATAATCACAATGAAACAATCAGATTCAATACAGTGAATGCAGCTTCCTTTATTTGTTAACCCTCGATAAAAACATTTAAAGAAATCGAATGATCACACATTGCTAAAACTATGGTCGCAAATAGGATCGCAGGGCCGCAGAATAAGTTTGTCAGAAAATCTCCGGCTCCAGACGCTCTGCAGTATATTCATTTTCAATAGACGCTCTGTCGCATTTTGTAAAACTCGCCACTATAATGGGTGATGTCCTAAGGAGCATAACCCCCCCCCCCCAAAAAAAAAAAAAAAAAAAAAAAAAAACACTATCGCTTGTCATGATTGATTAGTAACAATACATCTTTTGTATGACTCAAGTTGTATCTTAGAGACACCAATACCTATGAGATTTGTGTGTGTGTGCAAAGCCATTTGTTTTTTAAACGAACGTCTCTGAAGTCAGACAAGACGTTATGAATGAATATTTCTGTCTTTAATGAGAATCAATTTAGTTTTGTAAAGTCTTCAATTTTAAATATAATTATTAATGGAGTATATAAGAGTATATTGCATAACTGGTAAAACACCAGCAAAACAAACGTTTTAATTGACTAAGAGTTTTGAAGTAACAAACTGTTAAACGACATGAGCAAAGACATGCAGAATAGATTGTTGCAACCAGTATATATGTAAGACTTTCATTGTATTTTAGGTTATCAACTTTGCAAAGAATGTTCTTCTTAACAGAAATAACAAAAAATAGTTGTTTTTATTTTTGACAGGATTTCATGTTTTGAGACTTGTATGAATAACATTTTTTTAATCATATAACAATCAAAGTCTGGCATTTGTTCGTGGAAGTAAAAATAATATAACACCAAAAACATGCAGTGATGTACATTATCTTAAATTATCTGAGCTTGACTTACGTGAAATAAAAAAAAAGTTTGCACATTTAGGACCTAAAAATGAAGAGAGAAACATTGCCGCTCTAGATCATTCTGGAAACAGAAATGTAGATGATGCAAATGCGGACTCGTAAATAACCCGTACGATGGTCAACAGATTAAAACACATTTTCTATAAGGTTAACCTATCGAATAAGTTTTTTATGCTGCGCAACGTGGATGCATATAGTCGCCGCTTCGTCCGTACGTCCCTCTGTCCGTCCCGAATTTTTTTCCGGACTACTCTCAACAACCACTGGCTGATATTTATGGAAACTTCATAGGAAGCTTTACTACCAAGAGGAACTGAACATATTAGCAGCATGTCTCGGTTAAATGATTTTTCACAAAGTTATGCTCCTTTCAAGCCTTTTTAGCTATCAAGTTTGTCCGGACTATTTCTCAGTAACCACTGACTGGTATTCATTAGGAAGCTTTGCTACCGAGAGGAGCTGTGTCTGTTAGCAGCATGTTCCGGTTTTCTGATTTTTCACAAAATTATGCCTGCTTCATGCATTTTATTGTTACTACAGTAGTTTTGTCCAGACTATTTTTTAGCAACCACCAAGTAGAATTTATTGAAAGTTTCATAGGAAGTGTACAAGTTATATTAAGAAAGGGAGATGATTAAAAACTTCACAACGAAAGAGTTATTGATCATGTACAGTGCATTTATCTTACTGTATTCTATCATTATGTAAACTTTCAACAAATTAGTGCAATAAGTTTTGAGTTGGTGGAAATTTCTTAGTGAATGTATTTTGACATTTTTGTGGAAAAATTAAGAGAGGATATTGTGTTTGGTGAAGTGCACTCACTGCCAATACGAGTAGTATTACCAGCTTAGAGCAGCTGTATTTGAGGATCATACATACATAATCCCGGATTTTTCCAGTAAGATTTTATTATAAATATTGTGAGAGGCAAACTCTGTCTTAGAAGATACATGACCAGGACTTTTTACTTTATTTTATATCAGTGCAAGGATAATTCTTCAAAAATGAGGATGGATTTGTAATCTTAAATTGGCCTGGCTAGGTGTGACAATGCTTTGCATTTTTATATAGAACGTACGGGAAAATGTATGAATGATCATTGACAGATAAGGAGTTTCAAATTCCTGAAAACATATGGAATTCAAATTATTCATTTTGTTAGGGTAGCCATTAATTCTGATCATATTAAGAAATATAAATAAATAGTACTTTTTTCTCATTGTGGTGTCCAAGCTTTATATGTAGACAAAATATTTTCGCAAACTTTTTCAACAAATAGATTTGTGAGGGGTTGTCGGTAAAGAATGTTTCTAAAAGTTGAAAACGACGTAATACATGTCAGTTGTGACATACATTTGTATTAGGAAGACACCTTTTCTTTAAAGGCCTACGATGCTATTCCTATTCAAGCCGACTTTTGTCTTTAGTTACTCTTGTTTTTGTTTTTCTTTCGAAACAGTACTTTCTTTAGAACAGGTATAAATTTAAGTCTTTTAGATATATTTAAAACAAAAAACTAAATGTTAAATAGCTTTTAAAGACGGTATGTAACAATCAAAACCAAAAATCAGCGATCAGCTCAGTATATATTAAATCCGTAATTGCTGTTCAAAATATGTGATTATAGGTCAAATCTGACTGATTCAAAGCGAAATGTTCTATTTTAACCATGAAGTGTAACAAAACGATTGTATAATTCACTTACACTTATTTCAACGTTTCACTTGTAGACAGATTAAACTGATTTAATCTCCCCTCGACCGTTTTCAGCAATAAGTCTTAAGTCTTGTAAAATCGAATTATTTTCAGAATGAAACCAAATCCTTCTCCCACTTAAGCGAAGCACAAATGTTGAAATAGGAACCACAGGATGCAAATTATTTATTCGTATTGACAAGATAATTGCTTGAGGCATTTGGCTCTTTACCATCAGTACGATGATTTATGTTCTTGAAATGGCAACTTCTGTGTTACCTAGAACACTTAAGATATAAAAAAAAGAAGTAGACGGATTCGAGTTTTGCGTGAAACATTTAAAGCACAAATGTGGTTGTAGAATTCGAAATCATGTTTTGGAATGAACAACAGATATTTAAGTTCCTGAAAAAAAAAAAACATGAAAGATGTTTCAGTAACTTAATTTTTTGCTGGAACTGTCAAATACATAGTCAAAAAATTCAAATTCAGACAATCAAAACCAAGGTACAGGATCAAAAACTTGATACATATCTGTCGTTTCAAACATATTTTCAATGTTATAATGACCTTAAACATAGGATATAACAGAAAATTATATTTGAATGATTTCAGTATTTTTCCTCGTACTACACAGTTAATATTTTGCCTAGATTTTCTTTATGTTCAGAACAGTGTAAGAGCATAGTGACCTTTAATGCGGGTGGGCTAAATGTGTACCATGTTTAGAATCACACTTCAGTATTGCTCACTATTTGATCTATTTTTTTTGTTTTTTGTTCTGTCATCAGTTGTTAGATTTTTTCCGTAAATGATTATGAATTGTATTTCAATAGGTTTTATTTTCCGACGAAATTATTTTGTCATGTTTGCATCTGCTTGATAGACCCATTGTGTCTGTTGAGGTTCGGAGTAAATACTTGTCATATCTTTAAACATTCTTGTGAAAGTTACTCTCCTGCGCATCGGTCGAATGTTTCACTTTCTTACCTCTGCTAAAATTCAATTTTCAGAACGATATTTTTATTCTTAGACAGGGAAATCCACTAACTATCAGCCAATCAGTGACTGGCTTACAACGAAATGTCCATACAAACAATTGACAACCCAAAATGTAAACAAACAATGCATGTCTGCATGTTACTTACGTATTTCACTTTTCAAAGTGTTTTTTAATATGTATACGTAAATAAACAAATCAAACTATCAGAAAGGTTAAAATCATGATGGTATGGTCGTTTTTAGACGTTTAATTGCTGTATTAAGATGTTTACATAAACGCGTAGTTGAAATGTGCTTACAAAATTGTCAGAAAACACCCGTCCATTTATAAATTTTGGAATCACATGATCGTTTAATCCAACGAAAAATGGTTTAAAGATTTTTCGGTTTTGGGGATATTGGTGCACTTTCATTGGTTGTGTAAAAGTTCATTTTAAAGGTCAATATCATAAATCTACTCTTATTAAAGCAGCAGTGTGAAGTAACGGTAGTGTATTCACTTAGCTGCTGAGGGAGCGTATGTGAAAGTGTGGAATACATCGTCTATATTTTATCGTTAATCTTTTTAACTAATCAGTTATCCGTTGGTTTTGAAAACTCCATTCAACCCAAAACAGTCTTAATACAATGTAGTATATTTGGATGACGGAGATAAAAAGATAGATATGATAAAATACTTTATTCTATATATCTTAGCTAACCCTTAAGTCTGCATGCAAGTCAGATTAGTATTTCCTTTAATGTTTTCTGTGCTTAATTATATGCTGTCAACTTATTTACCATTAGGAGAAAAAATGAAACAGATATGCATTTTCGCTCAATCTCGTCAAGATTTGATTCCTTTTCTGGCCCACCAGACACTCACTATATCTTATCCTAGAAATTTATATGCATTTTACTCGTTTTTGATATCTCCTATATAGTTCAATAAATATTTTTCGGCATAAGCTGGGGGCACATTAACCAAACAGCTCCTTTTGAAGAGAGATACCTAGGGATGTTTTGACTATATATTATAAGTGACGATGTAAAACACTAGTAGCCGTAGAATTGTCAGATGTCAATACGTGTTGGAGTTGCCCAATGAAAGTAAATCCTTTTAATCTTGGAGTATTTTGATCAAGAAAAAAATAAGTATTATGGTAGTCTTATTCAATACAAATGCATAGTATGGTATTAATCTAGACAAGCAAATATTACCAATATAGCACTTTTTATTGTATTTTTATTATAAAGGACTTTGTGTATGTCCGAGAACCTGAAGATGAGTCATGTATCTGCGAAGTGTAAACGTCCTTAACTATTCACTCATTAATCGATAAGAGGTCACGTTTGTAACCTGGATCTTACTAAAGTATCAGTTTGATAAATGTAAAATATATTTTATGATCAATTTGTTTTTTTTTATTTAACAGAGGTATGACTTGCACTTTAGTCAATATTTCCCTACGTAATACAAGAGTAACAGATACCCTGCTGAGATTTATCATGGAGTATGTTAGAGAGACATATTTGCAAAAAAATACGATACTTAAGATCAATTGGGAATGTTTCTTTTTAGGCTGTGATTACACAACAATTACAAAATCTGTAAATACATATTGAGTCTCAGATTTTTCCAATCAAAGTATCTTAAAGATCAGAAGCTAACTACTGTTTTAATACGAACTTTGAGAGACAGACTGATGCGACAAAGTTCAAACTTTGTAAAGCGAGGTTTTATTCCAGTTCGAAATTTTTATTTGAAATATGACGCAACAAATTTAACAAGCACTTATTAATATTATTAAAATTAGATATTAAACATTCAACATGATTTTTTCTGAAGCGTGAATCAAAACAGTTGCTATACATGAAAACTGATAACTGATGCTCTCCTGCCAGAACCTCAGCAGGTTGTGCCAGTGTGCCTAGAACAGTAAGTTACTGTGATCCATTTGATCCGTTTTATTGACTGAAAATAGCAGGTGATTATTTGTGAGGACAATGCAACAATTTCTTAAAACATTTTCGATAACAGGAAAACAGGTTCACTCTATATGAATTTAAATAAATAAATCTGAAATCCTTGCTTGCAGTTGAATATATTCATGAAATATTATTATGTAAAACATATCACGTTTACAGTAAACTCGATGTTCTTAGCAAATTTCAAACTATTTTATATTTTGTGAATTGTGATAAAATGTATTCTGAATCAAATATAATTACAGTTATTTTTAGTAAAAAGATACTGTGACCTTTCCACTTTTATACGATAACTACCAGAGTCACAAATAATTGGAAAACTCGCATTCTGTAGAACATGTGGATAAATGAAATGTATTTTGATAAGATCTGTCGACCTTAAAGTTTCACGTTTTCAAGTAAAAGACTGACAGCTAATTAAAAAAGGAGTGAGACGAAGATTTCGATAATGTCTCCTGAGATGTTTAACACGTAGATACAAAATATATCTGAAGGAAATTAACGACTTAACTGTTTCCAAAGTAACTGGATTACTGACAGCTTCATTCAAAACTTGACGAATCCATGTACCTCATGAATATGTCATATAGACAAGACGTATATCAGCGTCTAAAGACAAGATTCTCATTATAGAAAATACCAAGTAGGCCCTGTCACTACACCATGTTTTTCAGAACATAACAATGGACATATAGAGTCTGTTGAAATATGTTTTGAATCAAACTTAAAGAAAAGATAAATGGAGGCAGTAAGACAACTAAGATTAAGGTGTCGAAACATTTTATGTTTTTTTAATTAAAATTGATTCAAAGACTTCATCACGAGCAGAACATGAATTAATGATTTACTTCTGAAATAAGTATAGTCCCGTGATTTATTTCCTATGTCTAGCCAGTAATCTTATTTTTTTTTTCTAAAGGTTCCTTCACTCGTTACTTAGATATCGTAGAAAATTATATACATACAAGCATTTTGGTTACGGAGTATTCCTGGAGGTTAATTGACAATTACAAGTGGGTAAAAGACTTTTTAAAAATGTAATTCACTCTTTTTAAAGTTAATGCTTCATTATGTGTAGTAATAACAATGAATTAATTTCTGCGGTCTAGAAACACAACCAACAAAAAAGATTTGATCAAAGTCAAGAATATCACGACCTGTGTTGTAAAATCACCTTGATCTTTCACTACAAAGGAATGAAATAAGTAACTTTTCGATGATGACTACAGACGCGCATTTTCATAGTTTCCATAACTTAACATGCTGACAACTTGTTCTAAGTATTTCAACCACTAGATTTTAAGGAAGAATTAGCATATTTTTTGGAGTTTTGTTTGTAAATAAACATGAATAAATGTAACATCGGACTACTTGTGGTCATATAAATATCTATAGAAAAATTAAAACGATTTCATACAATCATATTTAAACTGACAAAGTAGCATAGCCAATAAATAGATAATGTACTTTAATAAAAAGGGCATGTTTGCAAGTAAGGAATTACATTGTTCAGAAAAAGGTTTATTATATGATAAAAATGACTAAAATGTCCTTTTTGACAACCATTATTATACCGTTTGGTAACTAAATCTGTTATGTTTTAAAACAGTTTAGATATATTTACATATACTTTTAAGGACACAACTAGGGCATTAATAAATCAAATCAGAGTTGGGCAAGGTCCGATGACAACTTTTGCTTCGTCTTTTGTAACAACATATAAATTTCGAATTATTCTTTGATTAATATTAGCTACTTTTTCGTTCAAACCAAGAGAACTGTTTTTAATATTATTTTTCTTTCTGGCATTCACACTGGCTTAATTTCTAAAGGGAATTATCTTTATATTTGCAGTCAGAAACATTACAGTCAGACGCAAATCCAATGGTATTAAAGACAAGACATAACATCGGAATAGACATATATGCCTATTACAACATGTTGATGTATCTAGTATGTTTGTAATTATGTCTATGATCATAAATAAGTTAAATTTTGTTTTATTGTTTTTAGTCATTGCTAAGGTATATTAATATGTTTAGCGGAATGACTGAACCAAAAACGCTATTGACTGAAAGAACAAGACTATGTAAGTCACCGTGTTATGTAGAAATGCTGGGGAAATGTTTATTTTATGGATAAATTTGTTTGAGTTCAGCCTTAATGGCTGTACAAAGTTCACCAAAAAAACAGTATTACCTAATCAACATTTTAGCTGTCCGGGTCCCCCTTTTGTAATAACATAATTGTAGTTACTATAAAAACAATTTATTATTAGGACTGCATTCTGAAAAAAAATGCAAATTGGATATTTTTCTTTTGTATTCAAGCTTGAGTACGGGTTTTAAGCTCAACCTGCAGAAAGGACTTTTATTACATTTTTGTTGCATATTACAAGGGATACATTTGAGACATCGGCTGTAGGAATAAAGATAAATGTACTTTAGGCAAAACCACAAAGTCTGCATGCAATTTAGAAATATTTTTCCACTAGATTATTGTGAGTTTACTTATCTGTCTTCTGTTTCTTACTAATACCATTTTCATAGAGGGAATTAAAAACATATATACATTTTTATACCTATTTAATCAACATTTTATTCGTAACTGTCAAACGTTCCAAGAATAATACCTTATCGTTATTCCTTTCTCAACCCTTAGGTAACACAATTTTCTTTGTTAATCGGCATATTAATATTGATTAAATAAGCAGTATATTTTTCTGCCAGGGCCTGGCATAAATTCCTGTGAGTTGCTTTAAACATATTTCTTTTTCAAAGATAACTATATTGAGAACAAAACAGACTTAACGCTTTATTATTATTATATATTATTATTATTATTATTATTATCAGTAGTAGCAGTATACAAAATAAATGTAAGAAGAAACATGATAAAAAGAGCAAAAATAGCGACATTGCAGATGCTTTATGCCATTGAAAAGCATTCCAACATTCACAAACATCGACAATAAGGTGGAACATTCATCAAAGATAATGAAAATTCCGTTCGGCACGTGTGTAGAATAATTTGAAATGGCAGGCAAACACGCCATATTTCCATTATAGTTTTATTGTGAGAAGTTTTACATTTTATGTACATTCTGTTTTATATGTTATGTTTTTTACCTGATATTTTGAGTAACTACCGCATGTACAAGATTCACTTGCACTAACACAAAGGCAGATCAACAAAATTATTGAAAGCATCTTACTTTGGCTTGAGAACACCTTTGAAGAAAATCCTCTAGGCATTTCACATTTCATATCTTAATAAACAACGTAGGTTGGACATAAAATTTTGGCAAAGTATTGTAAACACTGAAATTCCAGGAAACCATATACTCATTTACCTGTGAAAGGATTATTATTTGATATCAAAGTTAATAACTGAATGTTTTATTGTGAATATCTTACCGATTAAATTTTGTCAGTATATCTTTTGCCACAAATTCTTATTTTTTCATGTAACTTTGATCTTATGGGTATCTATCTGTCATGAATTCGAAATTTCTCTTTACACAACAGTTTAACCTTGTGAAACCTGACATGAAATTAAAATTACCTTATCATTTTGGATATATGAATTCTATCTAAATCAGATGTATTGCATAAATTTGAAATACTATTTCGTCATTCTTATATCCTGTTTTGACCTTTTTAGATATTTGACATGAATTCGGAAAGACTATTTGTTTATCCTGAATGTTTGTTATCTGAAATCTATTCTTACATAAGAGCTGCTACTAGTAGGTTGAATTTACGAAATGAATAAATTTGATATTGTTTTTACTTTAAGATGATGCTTAAAGCTGTACAACGACATTTCTCCAACATGTCATTTGGATATTTCTAACTTAAAAAAAAGCTGAGCAATATATCCTTACAGAATTTTCTGAATTTCGTGCGTAGTCAGTTTAACCCTGTTTTAATATGCGATCTTAACAATTATCTTAGTGTATCTCGGTGCAACATTTAAGTGTAAATTCAGAGGTTTTTTGCACAAAGATGTGCGTTGTGACAAGTTTATTTGAAGGACTTAGCGTGAATACCGAAAACGTTTTAAATTAGCAAGACAAGTTGTTTAACTCATGAATCGATAGCATATCTTTACTTTCATTTTTATCCGACTAATAGCAAGAAACGATTGGTTGTAATTTAAAGAAAAGTCCTGCTACAAAGCTACTTAGAAGATTTTATACAATTGAATTACTTTGTTATGTTAGTTACGGTAACGAGAAAAGATCTTCGTTGTTTATTAACTTGAGCCAATCAATATGATATGCTGATTTTACGAGACTACTAACGAAATGGCTATTTCCAGAACAGTCTTCAAAACACTAAACTGATTTTATCTGTTTTAGTTAAATAAATGCAAATGCTTGTTTTGAAATGAAAGTCCCATTTTCCTACAGCAATTCAAAACTTGTGTAGGTCTATAGCTGCAAACAGACAAGTTAATTTCATTTATGAAATGTCTTTTGAACATAAGAAACATTCAAAGCGAAATTCAACGAGCATTAATTTTGCAGACAATTGCTTTATAACGTGTAAAGAGTATATAACAGTTGTCGGTTCACAACTTAGAATTGCTACCTTAGAATCAGTATTGTACAGTATGAACAATGCGAAACTCCCAGCTTCAAAACACACTACCATTTGATCCGTGTACCTTTGGGGATACTTGCATTTATTTCCTAGGTCTTGACAGTAACAGTACTTTCACAAATTACAATTGTGCATTTATGGAAAATATAGCGGTGCCAGTTTTCTACGGCAAAGTCTGCAACAGACACGCCAACTAAGGATATGTCTCAATGAGTTTCCATATTTTCTGAACTCCTTTGTAATTGGATTGTTTTAATCAACCAAGCTTTATGAATTCAAAAAGCACTCTAATTAAAGTTTTGATATAGCATCATTTAACATAACTGCTGTTTCTTAACAAGTGCAGAATACAGTGCCAGACTCTTCTTTAAACATTATAGAAGACATACTGGCCAAAGAAGAGGATTTGCACATCGTTCAATTAACTAAAACGTTCCTGTTCTTTAGTATGTAAAATATATCAAAGCATTTGTAAGTTTTTTTATTAAGTTACCTGTTTTTTTTAAATTAAATATTGATATTGGGTCCAGGTATAATTTATATCAGATGATTTAAAATACAGTACTGAATGAAATGATACTCCGTGTACAACTAAACATATCTGAAATGATTTTGCGCTTTCAACAAGACTATTTAATCCTACATTCAACTGATCTTATATTGCAAAAGATATGTTTTAATGCGTTCTTTTACAAGTTTGTATTTCATTGTTTTATTCTTGTTGCTATAGCCAGAGGCGGTGAATAAAAGCAAATAAAATGTTTCCTTTACTACGTTTCTGATATATTTTGATATTGAACCGTTTAACTTTAAGACACCCTGGAGAATTTCCAAACAGTATTGCTTAAAAAACGGTGAGTGATTCTTTTATTGCTGTTGAAGATTTGATGACAGCAGAAGTACGGTATTTGTATAAGAACTCGAAATTTCAAAGTAAGATCATTGTCTCCGGTTCAGACGGTCCAAACAAGGTACGACTTCATATAAAAAAAGATATTTTGAACACATGGTCACATTACAGATTTCATTCCACATCACATTCAGGAAAAGCTGGCCCAAACTAGTTATTTTGATAAGTGGTACCATATTTTGTATCCATTCATGAAGAAATGCTGACTGAAAAATATCTGAATACAACATTTTTTTACAATGAGATCGTTATTTAAAGGTTTCACAACCAAAGTTTTCCCCAAGAGAAAATGCTGTTGTCTAGTTAACGATGGGATAAATATGTAAAATAAAATGCAAGAATTGCTGCATTTTTATTCAAACAGACAGATGTCAAAAACTTAAAACGTGTGAGTTTAGAAACATTTAAGATAGTCCTTGCCTCAAACTTACGAAACAGCTTTGTAGATAATGTGTAGTAACCATTAATGCGTGTAGTTCATTCTGTAAGAAATTATGTGCTAAGTATAAGAATTTCAGTGGGATATAATCCACAGAAATATGACTAATGTAAGCTTAACTGTCTGGCAAAAAGTTATAAACGTGAATTTCAAAGATATATTATTGCTTGCTTTCACGTTAATTTGATATTGTTTAATTTCTCAGTTGATTACTAAAACCTTTCAGGCGAGTATGTTGATAATTAACGTCACTATTTCCAAATTCCATGTATATCTATTATCAAATAAAAACTTATTTTGATTTAAGATTCAATATTTTACAAATAAAATGTAATATGTCTTTACGAACTGTTTCAAACTTTTGTAACATGAAAATATTAAAATATTCAATTATGTATTCTAAGTGTTTACGATATTGTTAGAAATTTAAAAACACGACGAAGTACCGTAACACTATCCTGTATGTTTACTGAGGTCCGAGAGAAACTGAATTGAATTAACAAACAAATTCAGTAAACATTTAGTAATACGAGAAAATTTAATTAGATTTGACTCAAAGCATTTTAGCAACGATTCATACTAAGGTACTAAAGTTAGGTTTAAGAGGCATGCGAAAAACAAGCCATAGTTTATAAGGTTACAGATTAATAAGGAACATTTCTGCTGTAATATTTGTTGACCAGTCTACGGCGAATGTGTAAGAAAGCTGCAACATTTGTGTGAACCAGCATAAAGAAGGAACATTGTCAGAAATCTAGTCTCAAGACAAAAGGCAACATTGTCTGTGAAACAGTCTATGATGTATTAAAAAAAGAAGTAACATTGTCTGTAAACCAGCATAGGAAGTATGTAGAATAAACAGAAATATTCTCCTTCACGTTGTTTCAGATAAAGCATTGTTACAGTATTAAATTGTTTACTCTTCTTTTTGTTTTCATGACACAGAACCAAATGCCAAAAAAACTGAGACAATGCCTTTGATATTCTAAGTAGCCTTTAACAAATGCAGATTTTATTATCGTATAAATATTAATAGCGGTAGTAAAGTTAAATAAGAGTACTGAGGTTATGCTTTTAGTTAAAATAAATGTTTAAGACACGGAAGTATTGGCACTTTTCGGGAAAATACACAAGTCACAGCTGTAAATCAGTCTCATTACAGGAATGCATATGCAGATGTTTTATTTTAAATTCAATGAATTATTTGAACTTGTGTCTGTAAAATTTGTGTTTCTTGTTTCTAACTGAGAGAATTGTTTTTGTCAGGAAAAGAAATATTTCTTTGTTTTATTACCATCTCAAGTTTTGATTACAAAATTTATTTATCCAAAAATATATTGCAAAACTTGGGTCTGCACTTGATATTATTTGTCAAAAGAAAACTGGTTATCTTGTTAAAAATTGAACGCAATCCCTTTGATATGCCAAACCGTTTACCGTTTACTAGTTGAGAGCAAGATAGCAAGACAAACAAAATATTTTAGATGATATATCTGTTGAAATATTTTATTTCCAAAGGACGAGTTTTTTTTTATTATTGGTATCAAAATCATTCCATAACTGATCTTTACAATCAAAGCTGGAAAGATTTAGGCTCATGTGGCATAAAGGACATGCACTCATAGCTAACTAAGCATGTTTGTTTATCACGAAAATATGTAAGCCAGTAAAGACGATGTTGAAACATGTGACAGCTTAAAGTGCAATACATCATCAACTTGATATAGTGTACAGTTATTTGCATACATTTGGGATTTGTATCAACAAGTGATTCATTTCATTGTCTAGCAAATAAGCCTGCTTTTACTCATCTAGAGCCTTAAGACATTTTCCAAGGGTGTTTATTATCTTACAGAGAGCAGCAAATAACGCAAGCAAAGCAGTCTTGTTTAAGTGAGATGTATATAATATATTTGCAAAACAATTAGCTGGATAATGTTAATAGAAACGGATCTTACTATTTTAGCGACGAGAACAGCTTGAGAGAACGGAACATTAATAAAGGTGACCCATCAGAACACCGGATGATAGTCAAAACATTTACTGTTACAGATATTTGATGATGTTCGAGAATTTTATTTGGGATTCAAACAAATCTTTTCCAAACACTGTACCTATTACGCTAAGGGTATTGCACAAAGTGCGACATTGTGATAGCGGAAAAATGCAAAAATGAACGCGTGGTTTCTTTAAATAGCTTTCGATAAGTGAAAACAACTTCACCCGCTGTTTGATATTTTATTATGCCCGAAAAGATTATTGCTTTCAGAAAATTGTTTAGTAACGCTGCAATTATAAACAGTAGTTCGTAGAACCTGATTATACAATATTGCTGAATGCCGTTAGAATAAAATGTATGAAACAAGCAGAAGGTAATATATACGACATTAATTAATTAAGTATTTCTTAAGTCTTGAACTTGCTGTGTCTGTTTCAGACTGCATAACCTCCTCAAGTAGATGAAAATGCTTTATCCACTATAGGAGATATTTTTTCTCTTTATACTCTAAATATAGGTTCAAATTCACTTATAGGAAGTTTGCAGTAGCAGTACGCAGTAGCAGTTGGCAGTAGAAATTAAATCAAACGTGAAGTTGGCAGTACCAGTAACAGCAGTAGCAGTAAGCAAAACGTGAAGTTGGCAGTAGCAGTAACAGCAGTAGCAGTAGACAAAACGTGAAGTTGGCAGAAGCAGTAACAGCAGTAGCAGCAGGCAAAACGTGAAGTTGGCAGTAGCAGTAACAGCAGTAGCAGTAAGCAAAACGTGAAGTTGGCAGTAGCAGTAACAGCAGTAGCAGTAAGCAAAACGTGAAGTTGGCAGTAGCAGTGACAGCAAGCAAAACGTGAAGTTGGCAGTAGCAGTAACAGCAGTAGCAGTAAGCAAAACGTGCAGTTGGCAGTAGCAGTAACAGCAGTAGCAGTAAGCAAAACGTGAAGTTGGCAGTAGCTGTAGCAGCAGTAGCAGTAAAGAAAACGTGAAGCTCAAGGGTTGGCAGTAGAAAAAATTTAAATTAAAATGGTTCATAAAGATTATGGAATTTTAAAAAATAACTTAGGCTTTGCTTAGAGTTTTTGTGACAGTTAAGGAGATAAATGTTTTTTATTTGACCTTTGCAAACGGTAGTGGGTAATTTTTACTTGTGTCAAACATTCTTTTTGGGATAATAACAACAAGAATACTTATAGGAATTTGAAGTTTTGTTCTTGGTTTCTTAAATGAAATTTCATCAAAGCCTACATGAGTGAAAGAGTGCGGTCATATCCTCTGATGCGCATAGATTTTCAAGTTTTGAAAACTTCTGGCCGGTTTTACATACTGTTGCTTTGAATCGTTCTCGTGATGTCAGTCTTATTTTTCTAATTACTGTTTTAATTCATAACAAGAAAATGATTTAGTATTACAGTGCGTATGATTATATTTAAACATAACAAAAAACATATCACTAAGACGCTCGTCTTAATGTGAAAGAGGAAATCAAAGGAGAGTATAGCAAATTTCAAAACAAACTGGTTCAAAAGCATTTTACAATAAAAAAAACTGAGAAAACAATTATCGATAATCAATCTATTAGGTTAGAAGTATTTCTGAAGTTTATATATCGATCACATTTTTTTCAAATAAGTGATTATTTTTAATTTACAACTGAGTTAAATTGAAGTTGAAAAAGTAAGAAATTGCATTATTTACTGCGAACTAGATGTTGTTATTAAGTAAACACAATTTATTTACAAAATCTCCTTTATAGTCAAGTCTTGATATCTTAGTTTTGAAAACAAACGTCAAATTGCTATGGAATTCCTTACGCCTACAAATATTTTAGGACAGGTCTAACGAACTAACGCCGGGTCAGGTCAGCTTTAAGAACTTGAGATGAAAAAGCTTCAAATGATTTTGAAATAACTTAAAGCATTCTTTATCATATAAAGTACCTGTTGCATAAACCTCAGTTAAGCACATGACGCACAAGACAGATTTCAGTCTAGATATTTAAACGTAATATTCCGTAGACAATGGTGTCACCTTCGAACAAAGACATGAATAAACTTCTATACTAAAATACACAAACATTATTAAACTTAAGGTTGCGGCTGTCTGAGATCCAATACAACGTTAATCACATTTAAGCCTCACATATAATGAAGTTCATCAGACAGTGAATACTTTGAATATGCCTTGGGGTAAGTGCAAGTCAATGATTTGTTTTCTATGTCTAGCAAGAAATCTCACAATTATAATAATAAAATGCACAACAAATCAGTTTTACAAGTAATTGTAAACCAAAACTGCTCTTGATATTCCTCTGTGACGAAGTGTTACTTAATATGTATATTTGCGAGGACAATGCGACATTCTTAAAATATTTCTGGTAACAGGAATACATGTACACTTTTTATAAATTTAGATAAGGAAATTTGAAATCTTTGTTCGCATTTGAATATAAATATTAATGAAATATTATTGTGTAAAACATATCGCGTTAACAGTAAACTCGATATTCTCAGCAAATTTCAAACACTTTTTTATTATGTATTCTGAATCAAATATAGTTACATTTATTTTTTAGGGAAAAGATATTGATGACCTTTCCACTTTTATAATATAACTAACAGAATCACAAATAATTGGTAAACTCGCATTCTGTAGAATACGTGAATAAATTAGTTGTATTTTGTCAGATATGTCGACCTTAAAGTTTCAAGTTTGCTGGTTAAAGACTGACAGCTAATTCAAAACGGAGAACGACGAAGTATCTTATGAACCTTATATCATATAGACAATACGTATATCTGCTTCCAAAGAAAAGATTATTATTTTAAAAAATGCCAAGTAGCCGCTTGTGTAGAATAATTTGAAATGGCAGGCAAGCACGCCTTGTTTCCATTAAAGTTTTATTGTGGGAAGTTTAACATTTTATGTACATTTTGTTTTATATGTTTTGTTTTTCACTTGATATTTTGAGTAACTACTGCATGTACAACATTCACTTGCACTAACAGAAAGGCTGATCAACAAATTTTTTGAAAGCATCTTACTTCGGCTTGAGAAATACCTTTGAAGAAAATCCTCTAGGGAAACCATATAATCATTTACCTATGAACGGATTATTATTTTATATCAAAGTTCATAACTGAATGTGTTATTGTGAATATCATACTGATTAATTTTTTTCGATATTTCTCTTTCGTTATTGATACACCAGTTAAAACTTTTTTAAAAATTGACATGAATTTAAAATTACCTTATCATTCTGGATATATGAATTTTATCTTAATCAGATGTCTAACGTTAATTTGAAATACTATTTCGTCATTCTTATATCCAGTTTTGACTTTTTAGATATCTGACATATATTTGGAAAGACTATTTGTTTATCCTGAATTATTGATATCTGAAATCGATACTTACATTAGAGCTGCTACTAATGGGTTGAATTTACGAAATGAATAAATTTGATATTGTTAACTTTAAGAGAATGCTTAGAGCTGTACAGCAACATTTTCCAAACCATGAAATTGATATAGCATGTCATTTGAATATTTCTAGCTTAAACAAAATGCTGAGCAATATATCCTTTCAAAACTATCCGGACTTCATACGTAATAAGGACACAAATGCAAAATCAGTTTAACCCTTTTTTAATATGCAATAATCATAACAATTATCTCAGTGTATCTGAAAGCAACATTTGAAGGTAAATTCAGAGATTTGTTGCATAAGTTCAAACGTTATAAATTAATTTACTAATTAATCGATATGGATTTTTATCCGACCAATAGCAAGCAACGATTGGTTGCTTTTGAATTTAAAGAAAATTCCTGCTGCAAAACTGCTTAAAAGAGTTTATACAAACTAAATAACTATGTTAGTTGTGGTACGAGAAAAAAAAAATCTTTGTCTAATCAATATGATATGCTGATTATAAATATGTTTATCATATTTAATAAATATGCAATAAAAAGAAAAACAAAAATTTACAACGTTCACCACAAAGAGCATTGCTAGCTTACCAATCTACATACTAGTATGAGTAAAAAAAATGAAATGCAAGATACATCAAAAGATACGTTCACACTATTGTTACTTGAACGATTGTCTTTCAGAAGAATTCAAAAATTAAGTAAAAAACTACGGCATTACAGTAACAACATTTTTCTATGTAAATATGGAGTACACTCTTGATTTTAGTTAAAAGGACTATCGAGATAGCTAATGAAATGGCTATTTCTAGGACAGTCTTTAAAACATCAAACTGCTTTTATCGATTTTAGTCAAAGAAATGTAAATTTTTGTTTTGAATTGAAGGCCCTTTTTTGTTAAAGCCATTCGAAATTGTGAAGGTCTGAAGCTGCAAACAGATAAGTTAATTTCATTTATGAAATGCCTCGTGAACATAAGAAACAATCAAAACAAAATTCTGAGTGCACTTACTTTGCAGGAAATTGTTTTTATAACGTACCCAAAATTTACTGCTTTTGTCGGTTCACAACTTAAACATTACTATCTTAAAATCAATATTATATAGTACGAATTAGGCGAAACTGTCAGCTTCAAAACAGTCTGGCGCTTGATCCATGTTTTTTTGGTATACTTTCATTCAATGACTAGACAGTAACAATAATTTCACAAATTACCATTACGCATTCATGAAAATCATAACGGTGCCTTTTTCTTACGGCAATGTCTGTAGACACGCCAACTGAAGGTATGTCTGGTTGAGTTTGCATAATTTGACTAACTCGTTTATAATTGGAATGTATTAATCAACTATGCTTTATGAATTCAAAAAGCACTCTAATTACAGTTTTGATATAGCATATTTTATTATTACTTCTGTGTCTTAGCAAGTGCAGAAATGCAGTGCCAGTCTCTTCTTTAAACATTATAGGAGACATAATGGTAAAAGAAGAGTTCATTAAACTAAAAACGTTTCACGTCTTTAGAATGTAAAACATACCAAAGCATTTATAAGGTTTTCTTTTATTAAGTTACCTGTTTTTACATTTAGATATCGATATTGGGTCCACCTATAATTTGTTATCAGATTATTTTAAAATATCAGTACTTACTGAAATGATACTCCGTGTGCAGAATACAACTAAAACATATTTGAATTGATTTTGCTCTTTAAACAAGACTACTCAATCCAACAATCAACTGATCTTATAGTGTAAAAGGTATGTTTTCAACGCGTTCTTTAAAAGGTACGTTTTTCATAGTTTTATTCTTGTTTCTATAGACAGATGCAGTGAAAGAATGTAATAAAATGTCTCCTATATTACGTTTCTGATGCATTTGATATTGAACCGTTTAACTTTAAGACACCCTAGAGAATTTCCAAAACTTAAAACGGGTGAGTTTCAACATGATAGTTTGTTTCTCTTAGAAACATTTAAGATAGACCTTGCCTCAAACTAACGAAATAGCTTTGTAGATAATGTGTCGTAAACAATATCGTTCATTGAATCTGTAAGAGATTATGTGCAAAATGTGATGTACTGGATAAACTACGATTTAAACTGATTGGTGTAGATATTTTTATTATATATCAATCAGGAAACTACATAGTTTATTGAATTTCAGTGGGATATAATCCACAGAAATATGACTAAAGTAATGTAAATTGTCTGGCAAAAAAAAACTAAACATGTGAATTCCAATATATTACTGTTTACTTTAACGTAAATTGGTTATTGTTTTATTTCTCAGTTGATTACTGAAACATTTCAGGCGAATATGCTGATAATTAACCTTTGATATTTTACGTAGTCTTTAGCAAATGCAGATTTTATTATCGTATAAATTTAAATAGAGGTAGTAAAGTTTAATAAGAGTACTATGGTCTTGTTTTTAGGAAATTAAATGTTTGAGACACGGAAGCATTAGCACTTTTCGGGGAAATAAAACAAGTCACAGCTGTAAATCAGTCTCATTACAGGAATTCATATGCAGTTGTTTTTGTTTAAATTCAAGAAATTGTTTGAATAAATATCTGTAGAATTTGTGTTTTAGCTTCTAACTGAGCGAACTGTTTTTGTCAGGAAAGAAATATTTCTTTCTTTTATTACCATCTCAAGTTTTGATTACAAGATTATATTTAGCCAAAAATATATTGCAAACCTTGCGTCTGCACTTGATATTATTTATCAAAAGAAAACTGGTTATCTTGTTAAAAATTAAACACAATCCCTTTGATAAGCCAAACCGTTTACCGTTAACTAGTTGAGAGCAAGATAGCAAGACAAACAAATATTTGAGATGATATCTGTTGAAATATCTGTTTTATTTCTAAGGAAAGAGTTTCTTCCATCACTGGTATCAAAGTCATTCCATAACTGATCTTTACAATCAAAGCTGGAGAGATTTAGACTCATGTGGCATAAAGGTCATGTACTCATAGCTAACTTAGCATGTTTGTTTATCACGACAAAATGTTAGCCAGTAAAGACGATGTTAAAACATGTGACAGCTTAAAAGTGCAATCCATTATCAGCTTGATATATTTTATAGTTGCTTGCATACATCTGGGATTTGTATCATCATGTGATTCATTTCAATGTCTAGCCAGTGAGCCTGCTTTTACTCATCCAGATCCTTAAAAAATATATAAGAGTGTTTATTAACTTACAGAGAGCAGAAAATATCGCAGGCAAAGCAGTCTGGTCTAAGATGCATATAATATGTTTGCAAAACCATTAGCTGGATAATGTTAATAGAACATTTAAAAAACAACCGTCTAACCTTTTAAGTGAAGAGAACAGCTTGAGAGAACAAAACATGAATAAGGTGGTCAGTCGGAACACCAGATGATAGTCGAAACATTTACTGTTATAGAAAAATGATGATGTTTGAGAATTTTATTTGGATTCTTTTGTTTGGATAATAAAGGGTCATACTGTGTAAACACCATAAAAATAATAATTCGTTTCCATACACTGTACCTATTAGGCTAAGTGTATTGAGTAAGTGCGTCATTGTGATGGAGAAAATCATGCAAAAATGAACGGATGATTTCTTCAGATAGCTTTCAATCTGAAAATATTTTGACCCGCTGTTTGATATTTTATTATGTCCGAAAAGATTATTGCTTTGAGTAAATCTTTCGATAACGCTGCAATTATAAACAGTAGTTCGTAGAACCTGGTAACATGGTAAAATAAAACTTATGGAACAAGCAGAAGTTAAATTTATACGAAATCAATTAATAAAGTACGTCTTAAGTTTTGAACTTGCTGTGTCTATTTCAGCCTTCATTACCTCCTCAAGTAGGCGAGAATGCCTTATCCACTCTAGGAGATTTTTTTCTCTTTACACTTTAAATATAGATGTTGTTATTAAGTAAACACAATTTATTTACAAAATTGTCTTTAAAGTCAAGTTTTGATATTTAAATTCTGAAAACGTAAACGTCAAATTGCTACTGATGGAATTCCTTACACCTACGAATATTTTAGAACAGTTGAAGGACCTAATGCTTTAAGAACTTGAGATGAAAAAGCTTCAAATAATTTTGAAAACTTATAATGAGCATTCTTTATCAAATAAGGTACGTGTTGTATAAACCTCAGTTAAGCACTTGACGAACAAGACTGATTTCAGTCTAGGTATTGACAAATAATGTCACGTAGACAATGGTTTCACCTTCGAACAAAGACATGAATAAACTTTTATACTAAAATAAACAACCTTTTTTAAACAAATGGTTGCGGTTGTCTGAGATCCAATACCAGGTTAATTACATTTTAAGCCTTATATATTATGAAGTTCATTAGACAGTGAATACTTTGAATATACCTCGGGGTAGGTGCAAGTCAATGATTTGTTTTCTAGCAAGAAATCTCTCAAGAATAAAATGCACAACCAATCAGTTTTACTAGTAATTTTGATCAAAAACTGCTCTCGATGTTCCCCTGTCAAAATGTATTAAACATGTAGCTTTTTGGCACAACCAATCAGTTTTATTAGTAATTTTGAACAAAAACTGCTCTCGATGTTCCCCTGTCACAATGTATTAAACATTTAGTTTTTTGGTACAATGTATTTCGTTTTTCAATGAACTGGCCAAATTTATTTACAGATTACAAGGCATTTAAAAAACTGCACTAATTTATACTAACTTATTTTATATCGATTGGAAAACAAGTCCTTGCAGCTGGGATTTATCCTGTTGGCTGACGACAACCTTGGTAGGTTCACACGAGTACTCGCGCCGGAAGTGTAAATTTCGGAAGGGTTTCACGTATGTTTAAATCTTCTTACTTATCAGAACATGTCTGTGACCATTTACGTATCTGTAGGCCGGCCAGAAATATAAAAATTCAGGCGATGATTTCAGGCGGTATTTTTATAGTTGATAGGGTAAAGTACCGAAATGATGAACACTTAACAGTAATTAGTCCCCCTTTATCGGGCTTTTCTGTAATTGACAAACACGCGTAGAACCAGTTCAGTATGTAAAAACAATGACGTTTTTTTAATGCGACAAAGCAGTTCCTTTCAACATAAAAGAAAAGAAAACTATTTAAAAAAATTTCATTTAATTTGCTTCTTCCTCAGATTCGAAGTGATTATTCCTTAGAAATTAGGGACATCTACAACCTTGTAAGCAAAATGGAAGTCTTGTTTGATGCCAAGCGTTCAGAATGTCCTAAGAAACTTCGAAGTAAGAGTCGGCGAATGATGATTGAAAATTCGTAAATGCGAAGAATATCCAGATAAAATAAACAGACTGAAGAAAACGTTGTTTAACTGTATAGAAAAGACATGTATTACCACTTTAATGCAAGGTCTATTTCTTATTATCTATTGTAACTTTATCACCTTTTACTATACTATGCTTTCTCTGAAAGTAAAATAATAAATACAGTGTTCCGTCTATTCTGAAATATTGTAAGATTATAAAGTTTGCTTTATTCAATAAATATACACTGCACTATTTTCACGTTTACAATATCCAAATCTGCGACAAAATCGTCAATGTCGCTAATTTTGTGCCAATCACTTTCTCATTTTGTCATTACTTATTTCTGTATTCATAAATTACTAAAGCACAAAATTGGGATTTAACCAGTAAATCATGTGATGCCTAAGAATGAAATATTCTATATATAAATAAAAGGTAACTTTGTTAATTAGTAAGTGAATGATTCAGAATTTATATGGATCTTTATAAAAAGCATTTCTCGTTTTCAAAGATATATGTCCAAGAATAGTTTATATTTAAGTGACTTTGCTCTTTGCAAAGACTGCCAGTTGAAGGGCGTTTTCAAGTGTGAAACGTACAATCTTCTATAGATCTTTCAAGTCAACAAAATTTTCTTTAAGAAAACAATGGGTCTATTAAAATGGTAGCAGTAACGTAACCAGTTTAATCTGTAGAAATAAGTTTGCTTGTTTGAAAGAGTTAATATTTCAAGGCGAGTTTTGGAACAAAGTTTTAGTTTTAAGATAACTGGAAAATTACAAGCCCAAACTATTTAGCAATTCTTTTTATGAATTATTCTTATAAGCTTTTTTGTACTATTTCTTCGTGTTAAAATAAGGATATCCCACTTGTTTTGTTTACATTTCTAGCAAATATTATTTTCAAAATGCGCAGTATATCAAAATTATTCTTTCTATTCGTGCTGTAGAAATTTCCTGAAAATAGTTTATCATTATCGTCTTACCATGGTTCCGTTATTTAAGAACGTACTTATTTATTCCGTCCAAGTATACAATCCATCTTGTTGTCTTTATACGTCTACAATATGTATTTAGAATTGGTTTGATGTCTATTTCTTAAAGGACGTGGGTTAGAAAAATGAATGTATCCGTTTCCGACTTTCTTTTGTTGTGTCAACAACATATTGCCACATAATACCTAATTTACCGACAGGTTAGGCACTGTACGACGAATGGAACGTCGTCTTTTTAATACTGCTAATAAGTTTTTAGTTCCTTTGCACATCACATTGTTAATAGATTAAGATACAATGTAACAATGATTGTAGATCAAAATCAATGATTTTTAATGAAAACGAAAAATGCGTAAGCTTCTTATAAAGTTTTTATCAAAATTTATGACAATAGAAATGAATAATAAAAAGACTGTTCTATGTAACATGTTCAACCATAAAACAATGAAAAAATGTGATATGAATTAAATGTGTCTTCTTGCCTAACACATCTGGCTAAACGTTGTCAATATATACTTTTTAGTCAATTTCTTTACACATTATTTTTTGGAGAGAATTTTACATCATGCTGTATAATATAATATATCATAATCGTATACATCATTGAAACTTGTAATCTTTTTCCATATAGAAGTATAACATAACTTCTGACCTACTTAATAGGCAAATGAGAACTTAACAAAAGCAAGTTAAAGTTCTGCTAATAAGTCAAAAGGCGGTTTCAACGAATCGGCCATACAAGTGTTAATTATTTGTTTTGAAGTTTATACCTTTGGATCTTAATGTGTTGTTTTTTTTTCGTGATTTTCAAAATGCCGAAATAGTGTTAAGATTATAATTCATTTATTTCGGGTAACGATTCAATAGGAAAATGACGGGAAGGGTTGCGCCGATAAAGATAAAAATATTAATCTTTGATAAGGGTTTTTAACTGAACTTGATGAATAGGTAATAATAGTTATATATATCATAAATAAGTAATATAGTGGTTTGACAGAAATATTGATATAAACAAGATATTAAAAACACGAAAATGCACATCCGTCTGGCATTCAGATGATTCTAAGACTATTTGTTCAATGCATATCAGCAAGTAATTTTAAGAGATATTTATATACTGACAAAAACATGATCCAACAAAAGATTACGTACTTGTTGGTGATGTTTGTCCTGTGTGCGCGTTCACTGTCGTTCATTAAGAACAAATTATGACCTATTTCGCGAATATACGGACGAATATGAGTGCGCAGAATCTTACTGACGTACAGTTTGTGCATGTTAAACAAAACATTGTCGAATACCAACGGTTGATTATTACAAATGTTAATGGATCGGCCGTGGGTATCCGACGATGTAAACTACACTGTTTTGTCGGTTTGTTTTTGTCGGTTGTCATTTTTAATGCCCTGTGAAATATCGCCACCACAAAACATAATGTAATTCTTGACATTGAACTATTTACGCTTCTTCACTTTATAAACACACCTACATATTAATTTGATCCTTATAATAAAACTTTGAGTAGTGTTTACGACTGGAAGTGAGTGACATATCATTGTGAGTGGTGAAGCTAGAAACATAGGCTAGTCAACCCAGCACTCTCGAAGCGTATTTAACGTTACCTCTAACATTTTGTTTTCATTGTAACCAAACCGTCCTGCCAAATAGAATGTAAATGTGCCTCTGTGATTTTATACATTGTACCGATTAACCAACTACATTATGAGGGAAACATATCAAAACAACTTTCAAAATATATCACTGGGGCTTCAAATCAGGAAAATATATATTTGTATTTCTATACATTTTTCATGTTATAAAAACATTGATAGAATTATTTTCAAATGTCAGAAGAATGTAATTACCAAACATCTCTCGAATTCAAGCTTAAATTTTCTAAAGTAACATCAAGAAAATGTACATATTTGTACAAACTTTTGAAAAGGTTTAAAAAATCCGTATCAAATATCAAAGTGAATTTGTTCATGGGTTGATTTTTTTAAAGTACCTTAAGAGTATAGTGCACCCTTTAGAATAATGTTTAGATTATTTTTATTGATACATGAAGTAATATTTGTATAACATCCTTTCTGGTAGAAGTGACTTATTTCTGAGGCATTTATTAATACCTTTATTCCAATGTAAGAAACTATATAAACACAAATGTTGACAAGGAGGAAACTACTTTCTTTCCAAGGGAGAGTTTCCCTCAATACAGCAATAATTGAAAGGCTATTTTAGGGTACCGGAAACGTCGTTATAGTTACATGATTTTTCGCCAATTTTTCTTACCTGTGTTCAAAACTGTTCAAAATACATAGGCGAGTAGTAGTCGATGAAATTATAATAGAGAAATTCACATAACCAAACAATAATATGTCACACAAATTAGGTTTGTTTGTGTTTTAGAGACAGGAGAAACCTGTTCACCTCGTAGTTCCTGCAATTGAATTTTGTACATCTAATTAGTTTTGCTCTCTCAATAACGAAGTTCATTAGTTCAACACATTCCCACTTGTGAGAGTTATTAAGTCAGATTAGCAGTGTACGTTATTTTGAGGTCAAAATACTTTCGTCCATGTTCTGCGATATTCTGTGAGCTTCAGATAAAACGCATCCGCTACAACAGCATCTGACTGAATACGAAATAACCATAATAATGCATAAAGGGACGCTCATCACTTGTATCAGAACATCTATGATGATGTTCGATATCAAATGTAAGGTCAGTCAGGGTTTTAAAGCTCTTAAGTTTAAGACTTCTATTTTGTATTTCATATAACATGTATATTTTGTTAGAAATATTTGCAGAAAAGCAATTTAATCTTTATTTTTAAAAAGTACATTCGTCTCAATGATTCCAGAGAAAACGTCGCCTTGTTTTAAGATCTTTTAGTGGCATCTTTATACTACTCTTAACTCTTTTGATTTATTGCATCGAACAGAAGATGAATCAACAATAAATGAAAGGATATTGCTTTCTTTCTAACTGGGAATGTCAGCAAGAGATATAATAATACGACTGTGTTTTAGCACTTTTGACGCCAGAACTCCATTTAACATACAGTATTTGAAACGACAGTTGTATAACAGTCAAGTGTGTTTATTCCAGATAAAAGTAAAGCTTAAATAAGTAAGTTGCGATAATACGAAATTGTCTCTTATACAAATGCATTTTCATCTTCTCAAAAATCCATAAATAAAAAAAAACTAAAATCAGAAATAGAAATCATTGGTACCATGGCAACAGACCTTTTTACATCTAATCAAATGAGGCTTTTTGGTTAACTCAAAAATGAATATCAGTTTTCTTATATGATGATGATGTGCTGTTTTTCCTATTGTTTATTTTTTGTCGAATGATATATGAACCAATCTTGGTTTAGTATTAACCAGTCAGAAAATCTAAAGAGTTATATAATTATTATGTCCAACAGCTATCCTTATTACAGTCGTTATACCTCGCTTAAACCTTCGTTTTTAGCACTCTCAGACTGATGTTTTCATGTCTTATGTCGTTTGCACAATCAGAAAAAAAGAAGCCCAGACAGTTTTTATCTTTAGTTCAATTACTGGAATTCACAAATTCCTGTCACTTGAACGGTATCTTTCATTTGACTAAAACAAGATTTTTCCAAAACTGAAGCAAAATAAATAGATCTATACTTAGCGGCCAAACAATTAGATATCAGCTAGATTCCTACTGTATTTCTTTCGGTCTCCTTGAAAACGTTTTAAACAGCTGTTTAGCTACTGCAATTGTATACAGAATGCATTTCTTGTTCTTCTTGCTGAGGAAAACTGTCCTGAGATATCTGTGCACTATCATTTCAAGCCTGATCAAAGAAGTAAGTCTGTCAGAAAATTACACCCGTACGTCTTCATCATGCAAAATAACAGAGGATGTTTTCCTACCGTTGCTTAGAAGTCTATAATGTTCTTGGTTATTACATATATAAATTCAATTTAAGCGCGGAGACCCATTTTTAGTTTCTGTTTTAAGAAATGAAATTACGTAACAAAACTAATTTTACTGTAATCACATGTGTAGGCGTCTGTTCTAAGTAAAGATTCAAAGAAAATAATAGGAGACTGGTTGAGCTGTGTGTGCAAATCAAATTATATCTATTTTATATCTGTTTATCAAACAAAGAATTGTTTCTGGGATCTGGATGAATTACAAAACTACGCATCACTGAATGTAATCGGGCGTGTTCGGCGTTTTTGTCAACAAACTAAAACTTAAGGTTATTTAACATAAAAATAAATAAACTTACTATTTTAAATCCACTGAGAAACAAGCTACAACTTATATTTATCTCGTTCGTGCACCAACCTGTTCTCACGCGGAGCAAGTTATATACAGAAAGTTCCTTGATACTCTCATGCTTGCTGGGATTCGAAACAAATAACTTCGTATCAGAAGTCTGTCGCTGAATACTGCTCCTGCACAGACTTAAGGTTTACAATTCTCAAATACTGCTTTAATCCTTTGGAAAAAATATTTAAACATGACTTTATATTTTGTACTCATAGTATAAGGTACTCTAACTTAAGTGAGTTTTAAATTGTTTGCTCTTCAGCTGTTGATGCTAAAAATAAACAATAAACCTTTGTTCTTGCAAGTAAATTGTTTATTTTTTCTTCGACTTACACTGGCAATAGAAACTTATATTTGTTGTATAAAATAATTTACGATTCGAAATGATACAAAACATGCATTTATGCGTGCTGAAGGGCAATTCAAGGCAGACATTATAGATTCACCTTAATTTAATTGTTTTACTATTAGGAACTTTTTGAATTGTTTTATTATATTCAATAAACTATTTAATGCAGTATTATGATCTAGAATTATGTTTGTGCTTCTTTATTTTAGACTGAGAGCTCATTAGTAGTATGAAGTAATGTGTGTTCGTAAACTTCGAAATAGTAATGAAATAATAATGTGTGAAAATACTGAATAACACTTAAACAAACGCAGTGAAGATTCAAATAAAAAATTTTTCCAGCTTCTTGGAGAATTGTGAATATTTCTTTGGAGAAAATTTGGTGAATAAAGTTTATGATAGAGTATGTGATTTGAATGCATATTGAATGGTGTAACATTACTTAAAATTATTACAGACAATGGCAATTCAAATAAACACAAGGTAATTGCATTTTGTCAACTAGAGAATTTCACTTTGGAAACTGCGATATACTTTTTATAAAAGTAGTAGTTAAAAATAAAGACAGGTAACGTAATAGTTAGCAATGCATTGACTTTTTCCGGGGATTCAATTTCTTAATAAAAAAATCATTATTAATTTAAGACCATGTATTGGGGATTTGACGTTTGTTTAACTTTCTTGTAATAGACTTCTGTGAGCATGATAACAGATTACAAAGTAATAAATGTCTGGCTATTTCGTTTCATTCATGATAAAGCTATAGCATGTGTCACAATGAATAATTAAACAACAAAGCTAGATTTTTGCCGATGGCATTAAGGGTGACAACAACACTTACCCCAAGATAGACAGCCCCGTCCCCATCCGCCTCCTTTTTCACCCGTGCAGATGGTAGTTCTAAATCTCACATAGGAGGAGCTTATAAATCATTATGCCGTGCGCTAACTTCTACCTCTTTGAGGCATTTGGACTTTCTCTATTAATAAGATCGGGAAATTGCATACAAGGTAAATATTTTTTATCTATCGCCGCTATCAACGGTTTAATCATATTATTTTGTTTGAAAGTCTGTGACTTTGCCAGTGACTTCAACTTCACCAAATATATGAACAAAGTCTTATCTAATGAAGTTATTTGAAAAAAAAGGGTTAAACATGCCAGCACACACAGAAATGCATTGAAAAAAATAATTACCATTTGTCCTTGTACGTTGACATTTTCAAGTACTTTTTCCTGTATCCAAGAAGGCATGTAATTCAATAACAAGAGTCATAAGTTTAATACCTTCTTATTGTTAAATACTCAAGACACCAGCTGTTTGGCATATTTGTCAGGAGCTTGACGTCACCAGGAGAGGTCACAAGAAAAGCTTACCGACACGGAAATTTGAAAGAGAGCAACTATTTATTATTCGTACTAAAAGATATAATGTTTCTACAAGGTCAGTCAGGGATACTTTACTACATTTCTTTGCTGTAAGTAAAGATAACACTTCCCTTTACAGTGCATTGGGTTGAATCAATGTCTGCGAAGAGAAAAAAGTCTGTAAAAATAGGAAAATGAAACTTTTATTTGGCAATCACATGTGTGTATCTATCGGACAAGCTATTAAAGTAATTTAAGTATTTTGCTTTCATGGTATCCGGTTTTTCAACCTGAATTGAGATGTTTAAGTTATATAAAGTTAAATAAAGTTATATGCGTTTACATTGTGGCCGGATTTATATCAATGTAAAGCCATTGTAGTCAGTGCTGTTTCAAAAGAAACAGTATAATAACACTTTGAACAAAAATGAATACTCGTTTAAACATGAGTTTTTTTATAAAACCAATTTGAAAGAATATTTAAAAAAGCTTAATAAATAACAAGACAGATTAACGCTAGATTTTGCATGAACTGGGTTTATTCTTAGATGGTATGTATTCATATTCTGGTTTTCCAAAGTTTTGTGAAAATAACTAGACTCAGAACTTCATCAGAACTTTTAAATGTACCTTGAATTAACTTTTTTTTCTAATTTAAACTCCCATGGTATAGTTTCACGTTGAATTTTCACTTTAAAAAAAAGACAATTTTGTCGTATTTTCTTGCTAATCATGTTTTCTTCTCCATAAAAAATCATAAGCATTGACATATTTTTGAGACACAAACTTTTATCCAAGTGTTTGATACGATTTATACGTATAATGCAGTACTAAATCTAATAACAAAGACGTCAGCAAAAGAGGAGTGGAACTACTCAATTTCTTTTCAACAGAGAATTTCATTAAGAAATCTAATAATACAAAAACAATTCTCCATAGTTTCTTGACAGTAAGCCATTTATAAAATGTAATTTGAAATAATTAATTTGTTTGGCCTAATTTTGAATATACTACATTAAGTAGTTCAACGTATATAAGGGAGCTTCTTTTATAATAAGACTAATAACTATAAGTAATTTTATATGGGCGAAAAGCATCATTTTTCTTAACAAAGACCTTTTCTATATCGGCCAGGTTCAGACGTTCACTTTATTCATATACGTGCAAGACTTATTAACTCAAAAAAGCCTCGACACCTCCTAAATTTTACTTGTTTATACTTCAATAACAATGTTTTAAACCAAAAACGATGTTATTTACACCATTTTAATAAGCATATTATTGTTTAAATGGAAGATACAAGAGGAAAATGAAAATAGTCTTTTTTATCACTAAATCAAGAACTAAATGTTATTACAAAATAACTAAATACAGAACACACGGATTTTAAAGCCATTATATCTGTCACCAACAATCATTTTGAGTAGTAAAATTGTGTCCTTAATTGAATTAAGAAGTCTTAAAAATTTGAACAATCCTTCATTCTTTGAAAATTGTCCAGATTTCAAAACTCAAGGAATATTTTGTTTTCTTCTAAATAGTAATGATTGCTGACGTAAACCGAACGTTAATTTTTGCATGAAGACTGTGTCTACCATATTAATAACGCATTACACACTCTAGTAAATTGATTTGTTGTTTTGAATATGAGCATTCGTGAATAAGTTCATGCGCAGCACCAAGGTCTTAAGGACCGTCGTCGATTTCCAAATTAAAACAAATTTAGTATTTCAATATACATCCATAGTACCAAAGCTGTTTTAAATGGCGTTTTAAGCAACAATAAGTAAATCTCATAATGCATTTGAGTATTATGAATTTGGACACAAATTTTTAACATTCTAAAGAAAAACTTCAATTTTTTTCTTTTCTAACGAAATTAAAAATTGTCCATCGAAATTGAAAACCCCTTTTGATTTGAAAACCAATTTTCCGATTTTATTTACAATTAGTTCTGATAATGAAAACAGTACATTTTGTGCATAGTTTTTTGTTTAAAAATGACAAATTGTTAATAATTTTTCACATGATCAAAATATATGAATTAATAATAAATTATAACATTTCATAAATGTTGCTTGCATAAAAATGAATATGAATGTATTCTGTGTTTTACTGATTTTGTTTTAAAAATTTATCAGCAAGTCATATCATATGCATGCTGATAGAAAAGCCTTTAAGAATTGTCTTTACAACCATATATGCAATACAGGACCCTTGGGATAAAGTTTATTATCATAATTAATACGTTATCAATCGTCAAAATATTCTATTTTTCAAGCTTTAACTACATCTATAAACACGTAATGCACGGCACTTGGTCTTTGTTTTACCATTTAAAATGGTAATTTACTGTCTCGAAAGGTACAAAAATGCGTTCAGTGTGAAAGAATTGAAAAATTCAGTAAATTTAATAAGTATGCAGTGGCTGGCGACCCTGGCACTTTCGTTGCTAGTTACCTCAAATTATCTCAAAATTATCTCAAAATAGCTCTTTTGACTTGCAGTGAAGCTTTTCCTGTTGAACAGTCTAAATACATTTGCATAATTCTGTTGCCAAAATAAGAACAAAATTTTGTCAGTCCATAATGCACTTTCTTCTCAAACTATAAATATGGATAATATACACAATGATGAAATAAGCCGGAATCATTTAATATCAATAAAGGACTTTTGTATCTGTTTGTAACTTTTTCAAATCGAAAGATATATCACAAATTTTCCTTTACTGAACAGTTTTGTCCAGTGTTTGTGCTGACTCGCTTTTCATCTTTTCAAATCAGCTTGGGTAAAGTCACAGTCTGATATTTTTCTGTTGAAATCTATAAACCATTTTGTCTATGCCTATGACTGTTCTACTGAACTAAGGTGAACCAGTATCATTCAGGTTTTCACCTTCAAGTAACAAAATAATAGATATAATTCTGTCAATAAAACAAACGAGTAGGTTTATAACGCTTATTAATTTTAGGAGTGATACAGAGATAAGAAAAGTAACTGAAATTAATATGAAAGTCGTGTCGTATTACAAAAACAAGAGCCAAATTAGACATGGCCATCTCATCGCCACAGCAATGTTGCCAATGGAAATGTGACCAACGGAGATTTTTTTAATGCGGAAAGCTCAGTGTACTCTGCTATTTGGGGAAATATCAACTACATCCTGTGAGTAGGTTTTACATTGCGTTTTCGACACGTTAATTACGATGTTATAAAGGGACTTAATTAAATATTAAATCAATGCAGTGTCTGTGTGTTTTTGTGTTGTTGTTGGGGTTTTTTTACCACTACACTGTCCTTTCTGATCCTTTATCACTGTATACAATAATGCATATGTTCACTTATCAGCTTTTCGAGTTTTCTTGCAAGCAAGTTACTTATACAAAAGAGTAATAATTGGGTTATACCCCTTAGGGCATCACCCAATATACTGGCGAGTTTTCAAAATGCGACAGAGCGTCTATTGAAAAAGAATATGGAACAGAACGTCTAGATCTGGAGATTCTGACATCCTTATTCTGCGGCCCTGCGATCCTATTTGCGACCCTAGTTTTAACAATGTGCAATCATATGAAGCTGCATTCAATGTATTGAATCTGATTGTATTAATGTGTGTGGCAAATATATGTTTGTGTTTTTAGGTAAATGATTTGTTTTAATTCAACGTAGAAATTGATTTTAAATTTACGTATAATTTTGCATAATTTTTAAAAACGATAGAAATAAAATTGAAATAAATTTACTGCACAAAGAAACAGACTGACAATTCAGACTTTAGGATTTTCGCAACTGTTTTGCCGTAGAAACATGTTTCACACTAAAATCATTTGATAGAAACATTAGATTTGATATTTTTAAATGAAGCCTCATTTAAATGAATGTTTAGAACTTCAACAATTTGAACAATTTCGCAGAATTCAGAAAATGCATATAATGTCAGCAGGTGATGTGAGAGTTGCTAAATTAACTGTATATTCCTTTATCTATTTGTCAATGAGATTATTTCTCGTCGGTACGTGTTGACATTCGTCGAATACCAACGGTTGATTATTATAAATGTTAATGGATCGACCGTGGGTATCCGACGATGTAAACTACACTGTTTTGTCGGTTGGTTTTTGTTGGTTGTCATTTCTAATGCCCTGTGAAATATCGCCACCAGAAAAAATAATGTAATTCTTGACATTGAACTATTTACGCTTCTTCACTTGTAAACACACCTACATATTAATGTGATCCTTATAATAAAACTTTGAGTAGTGTGTACGACTAGAAGTGAGTGACATATGATTGTGAGTGGTGAAGCTAGAAACATAGGCTAGTCAACCCAGCCCCCTCGAAGCGCATTTTACGTTACCTCTAACATTTTTTTTCAGTGTAACCAAACCGTTCTGCAAAACAGAATGTAGATGTGCCTCTAAATGTGATTTCATACATTGTACCGATTAAACAACTACATTATGAGGGAAACATATCAAAACAACTTTCAAAATATATCACTGGGGCTTCAAATCAGGAAAATATATATTTGTATTTTTCATGTTATAAAAACCTTGATAGAATTATTTTCAAATGTCAGATGAATATAATTACCAAACATTTCTCGAATTCAAGCTTAACTTTTCTAAAGTAACATCAAGCAAAATGTACATATTCGTACAAACTTTTAAAAAGGTTTTAAAAAATCCGTATCAGATATCAAAGTGAATTTGTTAATGGGTTGATTTTTTTAAAAGTACCTTAAGAGTGCACCCTTAAGGATAATGTTTAATCTATTTTGATTGATACATGAAGTAATATTTGTATTACATCTTTTCTGGTAGAAGTGACTTATTTCTGAGACATATATATATACTTTTATTCCAATGTAAGAAAATATATAAACATAAATGTTGACAAGGAGGAAACTACTTTCTTTTCACGGGAGAGTTTCCCTCAAAACAGTAATAATTGAAAGGCTATTTTGGGTACCAGAAACGTCGTTATAGTTACATGATTTTTCGCCAATTTTTCTTTCCGGTGTTTACAAATGTTCCAAATACAAAGCCGAGTAGTAGTCGATGAAATTATAATAGAGAAATTCACATAACCAAACAATAATATGTCACACAAATTAGGTTTGTTTGTGTTTTAGAGACAGGAGAAACCTGTTCACCTCGTAGTTCGTGCAATTGAATTGTGTACATCTAATTAGTTTTGCTCTCTCAATAACGAGGTTCATTAGTTCAATACATTCCCATTTGTGAGAGTTATTAAGTCAGATTAGCGGTGTACCTGCTGTTTTGACTGGACGTTATTTTGAGGTCAAAATTACTTTCGTCCATGTTCTGCGATATTCTGTGAGCTTCAGATAAAACGCATCCGCTACAACAGCATCTGAATGAATACGAAATAAACATAATAATGCATAAAGGGACGCTCATCACTTGTATCAGAACATCTACAATGGTCTTCGATATCAAATTTAAGGCCAACCAGGGTTTAAATGCTCTTAAGTTTAAGACTTCTATTTTGTTTTTCATATAACATGTATATTTTGTTAGAAATATTTGCAGAAAAGCAATTTAATCTTTATTTTTAAAAAGTACATTCGTCTCAATGGTTCCTGAGAAAACGTCGCCTTTTTTAAGATCTTTTAGTGGCATCTTTATACTACTGTTAACTCTTTTGATTTATTGCAGCGAACAGAAGATGAATCAACAATAAATGAAAGGATATTGCTTTCTTTCCAACTAGGAATGTCAGCAAGAAATATAATAATACGACTGTGTTTTAGAACTTTTGACGCCAAACTCCATTTAACATAGAGTATTTGATACGACAGTTGTGTAACAGTCAAGTGTGTTTATTCCAGATAAAAGTAAAGCTTAAAAAATTAAGTTGTGATAATACGAAATTGTCTCTTATACAAATGCATTTTCTTCTTCTCAAAAATCCATAAATAGAAAAAACTAAAATCAGAAATAGAAATCATTGGTACCATGGCAACATACCTTTTTACATCTAATCAAATGAGGCTTTTTGGTTCACTCAAAAATTTATATCAGTTTTCTTATATGATGATGATGTGCTATTTTTCCTATTGTTTATTTTTTCGAATGATACATGAACCAATCTTGGTTTAGTATTAACCAGTCAGAAAATCTACAGATTTATATAATTATTATGTCCATCAGCTATCCTTATAACAGTCGTTATACCTTGCTTAAACCGCCGTTTTTAGCACTCTCAGACTGATGTTTTCATGTCTTATGTCGTTTGCACAATCAGAAAAAAGAAGCCCAGACAGTATTTATCTTAAGTTCAATTACTGGAATTCACAAATTCCTGTCACTTGAACGGTATCTTTCATTTGACTTAAACAAGATTTTTTTTTCCAAAACTGAAGCAAAATAATAGATCTATACTTAGCGGCCAAACAATTAGATATCAGCTAGATTCCTACTGTATTTCTTTCGGTCTCCTTGAAAACGTTTTAAACAGCTGTTTAGCTATTGCAATTGTATACAGAATGCATTTCTTGTTCTTCTTGCTGAGGAAAACTGTCCTGAGATATCTGTGCACTATCATTTCAAGCCTAATCAAAGAAGTAAGTCTGTCAGAAAATTACACCCGTACGTCTTCATCATGCCAAATAATAGAGGATGTTTTCCTACTGTTGCTTAGAAGTCTATAATGTTCTTGGTTATTACATATATAAATTCAATTAAGCGAGGAAATCCATTTTTAGTTTCTATTTTAAGAAATGAAATTACGTAACAAAACTAATTTTACTGTAATCACATGTGTAGGCGTCTGTTCTTTATATAATAAACTTGTTTACTAAGTAAAGATTCAAAGAAAATAATAGGAGACTGGTTGAGCTATGTGTGCAAATCAAATTATATCTATTTTATATCTGTTTATCAAACAATGAATTGTTTCTGGGATCTGGATGAATTACAAAACTACACATCACCGAATGTAATCGAGCGTGTTCGGCGTTTTTGTCAACAAACTAAAAGGTTATTTACCATAAAAATAAATAAACTTACTATTTTAAATCCACTGAGAAACAAGCTACAATTTATATTTATCTCGCTCGTGCACCAACCTGTGCTCACGTAGAGCAAGTTATATACAGAAAGTCCCTTGATACTCTCATGCTTGCTGGGATTCGAAACAAATAACTTCGTATCAGAAGTCTGTCGCTGAATACTGCTACTCCACAGACTTAAGGTTTACAATTCTCAAATACTGCTTTAATCCTTTGAAAAATTATTTAAACATGACTTTGTATTTTGTACTCATAGTATAGGGTGCTCTAACTTTAGTGAGTTTAAATTGTTTGCTCTTCAGCTGTTGTTGCTAAAAATAAACAATAAACCTTTGTTCTTGGGAGTAAATTGTTTATTTTTTCTTCGACTTGCACTGGCAGTAGACACTTATATTTGTTGTAAAATAATTTACGATTCGAAATGATACAAAACATGCATTTATGCGTGCTGAAGGGCAATTCAATGCAGACATTATAGATTCACCTTAATTTAATTGTTTTAATATAAGGAACTGTAATTATATTCAATAAACTATTTAATGCAGTATTATGATCTAGAATTATGTTTGTGCTTCTTTATTTTAGACTGAGAGCTCATTAGTAGTATGAAATAATATGTGTTCGTAAACTTCGAAATAGTAATGAAATAATAATGTGTGAACATACTGAATAGCACTTAAACAAACGCAGTGAAGATTCAAATAAAAAATTTTTCCAGCTTCTTGGAGAATTGTGAATATTTCTTTGGAGAAAATTTGGTGAAACAACAAAGCTAAATCTTTGCCGATGGCATTAAGGGTGACAGCAACACTTAGCCCAAAATAGACAGCCCCCGCCCTCACCCGCCTCCTTTTCACCCGTGCTGAACTGAATATGAAAATGATAATTCTTAATCTCACATAGGAGGAGCTTATAAATCATTATGCCGTGCGCTGACATTTACCTCTTTCAGGCATTTGGACTTTCTCTATTAATAATATCGGAAAATTGCATACAAGGTAAATATTTTTATCTATCACCGCTATCAACCGTTGAATCATATTTATTTTGTTTGAAAATCAGCCAAGAATACTTCTTTGCTGACGCCAGTGACTTCAACTTCACCAAAAATATTAACAAAGTCTTATCTAATGAAGTTATATGAAAAAAATGGTTAAACATGCCAGCACACACAGAAATGCATTGAAAAAATAATTACCATTTGTCCTTGTACGTTGACATTTTCAAGTACTTTTTTCTGTATCCAAGAAGGCATGTTTTTCAATAACAAGAGTCATAAGTTTAATACCTTCTTATTGAAAAATCCGCAAGACACCAGCTGTTTGGCATATTTGTCAATATTTGACGTCACCAGGAAAGGTCACAAGAAAAGCTTACCGACACGGAAATTTGAAATTCGTACTAGAATATATAATGTTTCTACAAGGTCAGGGGTACTTGACTGCATTTCTCTGCTATAAGTAAAGATAACACTTGCCTTTACAGAACATTTGGTTGAATCAATGTCTGCGAAGAGAAAAAAGTCTGTAAAAATAGGAAAATGAAACTTTTATTTGGAAATCACATGTGTTTATCTATCGGGCAAGCTATTAAAGTAATTTAAGTATTGCGCTTTGAATTCATGGTATCGGGTTTTTCAACCTGAATTGAGATGTTTAAGTTATGTAAAGTTATATAAAGTTATATGCGTTTACATTGTGGCCGGATTTATATCAATGTAAAGCCATTGTAAAGTCAGTGCTGTTTCAAAAGAAACAGTATAATCACACTTTGAACAAAAATGAATACTCGTTTAAACATGAGTTTTTTTATAAAACCAATTTGAAAGAATATTTAAAAAAGCTTAATAAATAACAAGACAGATTAACGCTAGATTTTGCATGAACTGGGTTTATTCTTAGATGGTATGTATTCATATTCTGGTTTTCCAAAGTTTTGTGAAAATAACTAGACTCAGAACTTCATCAGAACTTTTAAATGTACCTTGATTTAACATTTTCTTTTGATTTAAACTCCCATGGTAAAGTATAGTTTCACTTTGAATTTTCAGTTAAAGAACAGACAATGTTGTCGTTTATTGTTGCTTATCTTTTCTTTTCTCCAGAAAAAAATCATAAGCATTGACATGTTTTTGAGACACAAGCTTTTCTCCAAGTGTTTGATACGATTTGTACGTATAATGCAGTACTTAATCTAATAACAAAGACGTCAACAAAAGAGGAGTGGAACTACTTACTATCTTTTCAACAGAGAATTTCATTAAGAAATCTAATAATACAAAAACAATTCTTCATAGTTTCTTGACAGTAAGCCATTTATAAAATGTAATTTGAAATAATTAATTTGTTTGGCCTAATTTTGAATATACTACATTAAGTAGTCAACGTATATAAGGGAGTTTCTTTTATAATAAGACTAATAACTATAAGTAATTTTATATGGGCGAAAAGCATTTTTCTAAAACTAGACCTTTTCTATATCGGCCAGGTTCAGACGTTCACTTTATTCATATACGTGCAAGACTTATTAACTCAAATCAGCCTTGACACCTCCTAAATTGTACTTGTTTATACTTCAATAACAATGTTTTAAACCAAAGACGATGTTATTTACACCATTTTATTAAGCATATTATTGTTTAAATGGAAGATACAGGAGGAAAATGAAAATAGTCTTTTTTATCACTAAATCAAGAACTAAATGTTATTACTAAATAACTAAATACAGAAAAAACGGATTTTAAAGCCATTATATCTGTCACCAACAATCATTTTGAGTAGTAAAATTGTGTCCTTTATTGAATTAAGAAGTCCTAAAAATTTGAACAATCCTTCATTCTTTGAAAATTGTCCAGATTTCAAAACTCAAGGCATATTTTGTTTTCTTCTAAATAGTAATGATTGCTGACCTAAACCGAACGTTAATTTTTGAATGAAGACCTTGTGTACCATATTAATGACGCATTACACAACCTAGTAAATTGATTTGTCGTTTTGAATATGTGCATTGGTGAATAAGTTCATGCGCAGCACCATGGTCTTATTTATAATTTTTAAGGACCGTCGTAGATTTCCAATTTAAAACAAATTCAGTATTTCAATATACATCCATACTACCAATGAAAGCTGTTTTTATTATATGCATGCTGACAGAATACAATTACGCAATACAGGACCCTTGGGATAGAGTTTATTATCATAATTTATACGTTATCAATTGTCAAAATATTCTAATTTTTCCAGTTTTAACTACATCTAGAAACACGAAATGCATGGCACCCGGGGTCTTTGTTTTACCATTTAAAATGGTAATTTACTATCTCGAAAGGTAAAAAATGCGTTCAGTGTGAAAGAATTTAAAAATACAGTAAATTTACTAAGTATGCGGTGGCTGGCGACACTTGCACTTTCGTTGTTTGTAACCTCTAAATTATCTCAAAATTATCTCAAAATAGCTCTTTTGACTTGCAGTGAAGCTTTTCCTGTTGAACAGTCTAAATACATTTGAATAATTCTGTTGCCAAAATAAGAACACAATTATGTCAGTCCAATACGCACTTTCTTCTCAAACCATAAATATGGATAATATACACAATGATGTAATAAACCGGAATCATTTAATATCAATAAAGGACTTATGTATTTGTTTGTAAGTTTTTTTCAAATCGAATGATATATCACAAATTCTCATTTACTTAACGTCCAGTTTGTGTGCTTACTCGCGTTTCATCTTTTCAGAGCAGCATAAGGTAAAGTCACAGTCTGATATTTTTCTATTGAAATCTATGCACCAGTTTGTCTATGCCTGTGACTGTTCTATCGAACTAAGGTAAACCATTATCATTCAGCTTTTCACCTTCAAGTGACAAAGTAATTGATATAATTCTGTTAATAAAACAAACGCGTAGGTTTATAACGCTTATTCATTTTTCGAGTGATACAGTGATAAGAAAAGTGACTGAAATTAGTATGAAAATCGTGTCGTATTAGAAGAAACAAGAGCCAAATTAGACATGGCAATATCATCGCCACAGCAATGTTGCCAATGGAAATGTGACCAACGGTGACTTTTTTAAGGAGGAAAGCTCAGTGTACTCTGCTATTTGGGGAAATATCAACTACATCCTGTGAGTAGGTTTTATGTTGCGTTTGCGACATATTTATTACGATGTTATAAAGGGACTTTAAAAATTAAATCAATGCAGTGTGTGTGTTTTTGTTTGTCTGTTTGTTTTTTGTTGTTTTTTGGGGGTTTTTGCTCCTACACTGTCCTTTCTGATCCTTTATCACTGTATACAATAATGCATATGTTCACTTCACAGTTTTTCGAGTTTTCTTGCAAGCAAGCTACTTATACAAATAACTTTAAAATATGGCAAAGTAGAGTTATTCCCCTTATACTTTCAATGCCATCTATAATTTCAAAAGGTTTTAACAATAAAAGGTTTTGAAAAACAAAGGGAGTAAATTCAAAAAGGTAATAAAAGTTGAGTTTTTGGTTTATACATAATGCAGTTCCTCTCAATATCATTAACCATTGTGTGAAAAATTAATTGAATCATTTGTTAGTTAATGAGCTATGCTCTGGACAAGAATTATAGAACTTAATTAATGGAGATCATTAAAACGGAAGCAAGACAGAGTAATGGGTCTTGCAACCTGCACTTTATCGTCGTGTTCCCTAGCAGTAAGTGAAACATTAACAAAATCCATTTTTATAGTTTTCAAGTTATATTGCGGCCAGGCATTTTAAACATCTAAACAAAGGGAGACAATAAAAAATTGGGGCGAGGCAGAGTAACGATTCTAGCATTGTGCACATTTCTTCAATGTTCACAATAATTGTGTGAAATATCCACTTTATCCCTTAAAATTTTTTGGTTGTGTTTTGGACATTTTATACTAATATTATCAAGGGACATCGTTCAACAAGGAGACAAGGTATAGCTACGATTCTTTGATAATTCATTCCAACTTGATGTCCTCTATCATTGTATGCAATATGAATGATTCCCCTTATAACTTTTTTAGTTATAACAAGCAAACAAGCATTATATGAGGGGAGGTAATTTCACATAGAAGCAAGAGAGAGTTATGATTCTTGCACAATGCTCTTTCTATGTATGTTCTCTACCAGTGTGTGAAACATTAAATATAGGTTGTAGACTGTAACTGATGAAACAACAAGGAGATTTTTAAAGATTGGGACAATATATAGTTATGGTTCTTGCCTATTGCACGTTCACTCAATGTGCTCGATCATAATACAAATATCAACTTAGTCCCTTCAGAAGAGGGTTTTGTGCTATGCAAAATTTTATAGTAATGTTATAGAGGGACATAATTAAAGAAAGTGGCAAAGTAAAATTCTGGTTCTCAGACACTGCACTCCCACTTGAGGTCCTCTAGCATTGTATACGATATGAATGGATAATTTATTATTTAATCGAAATAAATCAGTGTGTCATCTATTGAAATAAGTGTGAAATTTGTCACTATAGGTGCTCCGTAAAATTGAAATGCAAACAGGCAATCTGTTACTTTAGTTGTCAACACTAGGTTAGTGTATCATAAGGTCCATTAAGCCTCAGAAATGACTACAATTTTTCTTCTCAAGAAAAGGCAAAATGTGTTGTACAATATTTCAATAATGGATTTAAAGCATTGTAGATGCTTATAACTTGAAGATAGTTGCGCTGAATATGAAATAATTTGTTATAAAAGTAGCAAAATGTAAACGAAGTGATATTTTGACATCCATACAAAATACTAATTCACTATCGCTTTACTAGTGGCCAAAAAGCAAAAGAAACAAAACATGGTTCAACTATATGGCTAATGAGTACCATTTTGGAAATTGTAACTGTACACTAAAATAAAAAGCTTTTGAGAAATAAAAAAATAGTAGCATTTTTGGGGCTTAATGGGCCTTTAAATACAAATATTGTCATAAAATATTAAAGATTCTAATTCTCTGCTTTATTTTCAAAAATGAGATTCTTTTTCTTTATTTTAAGATTGCAGGAACCAAGCTTGTATCTTACATTCACTGTACATGCTGTCCTAAAATATTTGCTATTTTGTTAACACAAATCTATTCCTTAGATCTGGCGTCAACATAAAGCAAAACTAAACATTATTTGGTAATAGAAGACACTGTACTTCAATCGAAAACACGAGGAAAAGTTCTAATGACGCCGTTCACACCGTTCGTTTGTCTTTTCTATGGCATAATCAATGGGCAGTACTGTGCCGTAACAAATTTCTAATTCTCGAATGGTATCGAAGAAACCTTGAACGGATATTCTCCAGTGAACGTTAGGTTTAATGCAATACAAAGTCAGATTACCGTCAAGGACAGATTAATTGTAAGGAAATTGCTTTTTTCCACAAGAGAATTGCACTAGAAAATCTAATTTTTTTCAGTAATAGTTTGTCGAAGAAATTAAACGTGTGTTTTAGCCGTCATAAAGACACTTGTCAGTATTGTTAGCTAGATATGTTTTAAGACAACATGCCCCCCATCCCCACCAACGCAACCCAAATTCATATACTGGTACATACTCGTGCTTAGAAAGTATGTCGTTGTGAGCCAACTTGCTAGATTTTTCTGTAAAACACTTTTTATTTTTAAAAAAAAATGCTTGGAGTGTACTAAATGGAAACTTGTGGTGTATGTACTTTCATTTTCATTTTTCCAAGACGTAAAGAAAGCCTGTCATCAATAGTTTAAATAATAACGCAGAGAGTTGTCAAGAAACAATAATGAAATAATATTGTTTGTCTCGAAAAAAAACTGCTCATACAGGAAAATGTTGTCCATAGCTTTGCATCATTAGAGTTTAAAGATATACTTCTTACACTTTGTAACTTCTGCTACACAGAAACGTTTTTAAATTTTTGACAGCATATATGTCCACAACTGTTGCATGGTTCCAAAAATGGGTATTTGCAAAGTCAAAGAACTTGAACGTGCACTGAATTATGCATGTTAGAGATTTATGTGTGCAAAACAAAAATCATCAAATATTGCCGTACTCGGCGATTGTGGTAGATACCCCCTGTATATAACAACAAATTAAAGGTTGATTAAATATTGGCTCAAAATATTTAATAAGTCAAACGACAGGTATGTTAAGAAGTGATACATGATATTAAATGATGACTCTTACGGACATACAAATTAGACATCAGGTATATATAAAAATCTGTTTAATTAGCTACGGAGTTGGTTTTGTATGGTATAACCAGTCTTTTCAAAATGAAAATGCATTTCTGAAAAAGTTGCAAATAGGCTTAAAGATGTATTTAAACAGGAGTGGAATGAACGTAGCAACGCTAAACTTTTGTTTTATAAAGAGGTCAACGGTTACTCTGAGATTGAAAAGTATTTAGATGTTTTAGATTAAAAAAAAGTTCAGATACGCTTACGTTAATTTTAGATTAGGTAGTCATGATTTAAAAATAGAGAATAGGAGGTATGCAAATGTTCCTACACAACTCAGAATTTTTAAATTTGTGACAATATCTCAGTTGAGGACGAGTTCCATTTCTTACTTTGTTGAGAGAGTTACAAAGAACTACGCACATTATTTATACCATAGAAATACTTTAATGAACCAAACTAAAACAAATTCAAATTTTTAATGTCTACGAAAAATGAACAACTTCTAAAATCAGTGGCAACATTTTTGTATTACACATTAGATAAAAAAACAACTGTTACCAAGATAGGTGTTCTGATAATGGTACCTAAAAATGATATTAAAAATGTGATATTTAATGCACATGCTATACTAATGTTTATAACATTCCATAATATATATACTATTTCTTTGCATGGGTCGGAGACCTTAAAGCATGTAAACTTTTGTCATTGTCATGTATTTGGTCCTGTTTTTGCACCTGTTTTTAAGACTGAAGTTTGGGCTGATAAAGGCCAAATACAGTAGAAGTGAATATGGGATTTTTCTATACATTTCCAAGCAATGAAAACATTTGTTTAAAAAACAAACATTTTTATTTATAAAAATGGCAAATGTTGCAGGTCGGCAAAAATAAAAGTTGAATATTTTCAAAAGGTAAATAGTAAAGCAAACAGGTTATCTCTAAAACAATATATCCCTTAAATTAATTAACACAAAATGTCGACAACTGCCTTTCCTGGTATGCCATACAATTTCTCACAAATCGAAATTCAAAACAGAATTTATAATTCAAATATAAATGTGTGGTAACATGCGGAGATAAATTTTATTAATACTCGCTGTAAATATGTTCCTTTCTAACATTCAGATTGCTTCTTAAGGTATTAGAATAATAATAAACATTTTGTCAGTCCTCACTGAATTGAACTTGTTTTAGACAAACTATCCTAGGACAAAATGTAGACTATATTAGACACTTTTACCATGCAAGTTTCAAGATATTACTAATATTCACTTCAAATCTCACCCGATTAAAGGGTTTATAAGGTATAGAGAAACACAATATTTTTATATAAAAACGACTGTTACTTGGTATGTAATCATGATTGACTTTATTCTGTACTCTTTTTATGTTTTAATTAGGCCATTACTGACATTTACAGTAGTAGAAATTATACATATAGAAGGGAATATGCCCAAAGATTTTTGTTTTGTTTTGTTGTTGTTATTTTTGTACGTTCCGTGTGTGTGTGTGTGTGTGTGTGTGTGTGTGTGAAACAAAGACAATACATGAAGTCTACTACGGAAAAGGATATCCACCTTAATATGCATGCTGCTACTTTTCAATTATATATTGACTTATTACATTTTTTCTTTTTATGTACGTACTTCTTGACTTATGACAAATGCATATTTCCATATGACAATTACATTTTTAACATTTTAAATGCATACTGCTGAGTGCCATTTAACTATTGCCTTATTGTATCTGCGTAGTGCAAAATACACTTACATCGTGTGTTAAAATGAAAGAAGTTACCACAACACAGTTTGCTTAACAAACCTGCAGTACTTTGATTTTAATAAAACAAAAAATAGTTCAACACAAACAATTAAACAAATATGACTATAATGGTTACAGAATCGGACTGTGGCTGATCAGCCCCAGGTGTATTAGTTGATTGGATGACTGTGGACTGGTCTGTTACCAAGCCAGATGGAAGGCTTCCTTCTTGTATGGATGTATATTGGTCTCTGTGCTGTTTATCTACTGGTTGACCACTGCCCTGATCAGTCAATAAAACATTTAGTTACACACCTCATTGACTGGTGTAAACTTATGTACTGATAAGAGACTGTTCGTTGAAATATGTAAATTGGTTAATTGCTGAAGCCATGTTGTGTTCATTAGAGGTTTACTGGATCCTTACATCTGAAGTTTGCGGACTGATCTTCTCTCATTCACTGGCTAGAAGCATTAGTAGGCGGGTTTGATTTTGAAAGTAAATATTTCAAATAAGTACCTGCTACTTGTTTTACATAGCTACTACAAGCTATATTTAACATTCTCTCCTGTTTCGAGACAACATCTTGCTATTGCTGTGTATACTTACATCGGCTATTGTTACTACTATTCCATGAAGACTGTTGATACCCTGGAAAATATATAAGTAAAAATTAGTAAATATTTAAATATCTTTTCAAAAGGTATTCTTACACTGGTGAAATTTATTCATTAGTATGTAGTGTAACGGAACAATTACTTGGGTTCCGAAGATGCTATCTACAAATAAATTAATATTCTGAAATTGAACAGCGAATTTGATGTTAAAATGAAATTGGTATAATATAGCATTGTATTTTGATAATATGATGAACGCTTTTCTTGCAATTCGGAAAGAATCATATATTAAAAAATTATTGTTCACTGGCGTCAAAATTTAAAAGTAAATACAGACCTCATGTCAACAAGCCAGGCTTGCAATTTAGGCAGTGTATGCTATAAGATTATCATCAATTTAGAATATGTGTATTCAGTTTTATAGATTCCACCTGTATTGAAATTTGAATGTGTAGCAAAGACAAAAATAATATTCTAAATCTTTTAAAAACCATTCTTGTACAAAAATAGATGAATTCCAAACTTAACCTAGGCAGTTATTAAAAGTAAATGATAAAAATACCTTATAAATGAGCTTATGATTGCCTTTTATGTGCAAAAATGCATGAGGGCAAAATACATTATAAGCTCTTCGATGATTTTTTTAATTAAGTATTGAATAGTTTTCGAACAGAACATCACAATAGTCTAGCGCTCTTGAACAATTCTTACACGTATCTCCTGAAATCCTAGGTCCTTTGCTTGTAAAAAAAACTTTGTAATTAGCGTTTGGATGTTCATAGCAAAAAACGAACTTTGAACCGTTCTGTAACTAGCATTTGGATGTTCATAGCAAAAAAACGAACTTTGAACCGTTCTGTAACTAGCATTTGGATGTTCATAGCAAGACTTGTTATTTCAGTCTTTAATTGCTCATCAGATAGTTGGTTATGTGTCTGTCTTACTGACAATCAATATTCCTGCATCCTTTCGTTCTACTGTACGCTTACGTACATTAAGCATACCAGCGATTTCCTTCGCCTTCATACCACTATCTATCAATGTTTCAGGAGTCTTTATATTTATGTTTCATCTGCCTTACACTAATTCATTTTCTCTTATTTTCTTTGGGCATTCATGGTTAATCTGCAAATGTAGACAGCCTAACAAAACAACGCTTCCAAATTAAGGACTGTCCGAAAATACTTTAGGTGTAAAGAGTTAAATTTGGCTGTATTATTTTAAGTTGTAACGAGTTGGTATAAAATGTAAAAAATGGTTTAATCAAAGAGAAAATTCTTTCATAATTGAGGAAAGGAATTATTCGATATTATGACGTCGATTTACCTTGCCATTCCGATTTTTGAAATTGTCGATAGCTTGTTTGCACTAACACCGGCGGTACAATTTCAGAGCCAAATCGTCAGCATTCGTATATGTTACAACGTGTCTTAGTTCCCGTTGTCACAATGCCGAAAGCATGCAGCATTCCACAATGTAATTGCATTTTTGCACTGTACAGATATAATAAGTCAATACGTTAATGGCACTCAGCAATTTTAAGATGCAATTTTCAGATGGAAGTAAGTATTTGCCGTAAATCAATAAGTTCGTGTAATCCAAGAAGGAACAAGAGCCACCACAAGCGGGGGCCACGCTCGACCTTTTCCTTTTTCCAACAGCAAACACATCAGAGGAAGCACATTATGGTGAAGGGATTTCAAAGGCAACATCATTTGGAAATATAATTAACAAACCTACCCATAAGTAACAGTTATGACCAGATTTTAGCAACATTCAGGAATTTAACCTTAATAGGTCAAGGTCAAATAAAGGTCAAGGTCAAGTTCAGTTTAACCTTCTTTGGAGGTATTTTCTAAAACGTAGCTATGTCTAAGCATGAAGACACTCCATCCATTAGTAACAAAGACATAGCGAAGTTAAGCAATGCCATGGTCATTTATAGGTCAAGGCAGTACTTAAATTATTCAACATTTCGTTTTATTCTCAGTGTTGTTTGATCCCAGTATGAATCAAATCCATCCATAAATAAAAAAACTTGGCTATTTTAGCGAAATTCAATAATTTGACCTTGACAGTCAAGATCATTTTAAGGCCAAGGTCTGACTTGAATAACTTAACATGTAGGCTTCGTCATAAGTGTTTTTTGTCCAAAATAGAATCAGATCCAAATAAAATAACTTGACCTTGAGGGTCAAGATCATACTTGAATTATTCAACCTGTCAGTTTTGTCATAAGTGTTGTTTTGTCCAAGTATGAATCAAATCCGTAAATTGACAAAGTTATTACAATTTAAGCAAAATTCAGTAATTTGACCTTGACGATCACGTTCCTTTTAAGGTCAAGGTTATATCTGTATAATTTAACATTTGTTTTGTCCAAGCATTAATTAAAAATACCTAAAAATAACAAAGTTATGCCAATTCTAGCAAAGTTCCATAACTTGACGTTAAATTTAAAGATCAATTTCACATTTGAATGATTCAGCGTGTCAGTTTTGTCATAAATGTTGTTTTGTACAAGCATGAGTCAAATCCAACCATTAATAACAATGTTATGGCCAATTGTAGCAAAATTCAATAACTTGACCTTGACAGTCAATGTCATTATATGGTCAAGGCCATACTTGAATAATTCAACATGTCAGTTTTGTCATAAATGTTGTTTTCGCCAAAACGAGTCAAATCCAACCACAAATAACAAAGTAATGACAATTTTAGCAAAATTTAATAATTTGACTTTGACTGCCAATGTCATTTTTTAGGTTAAAGTCATACTGAAAGAATCAAAATGTCGGATTTGTCATATGTGTAAGTATATTTTGTCTAAGTATGAATAAGATCCACAAAAATGACAATTTAAGCAAAATCCAATCATTTGACCTTGACGGTCAAAGTCATATTTTAGTCATGGTCATTCATGAATTATTCAACATGTCCTCTTTGTTATGAATGTTGTTTTGTCCAAGTATGAATCAAATCCAACCAAAAATAACAATATTATTGCCAATTTTAGCAAATTCAGTAATTTGACCTTGAACGTCAAAGTCATTTAAGGTAAAGGTCACATTTGACAAAATCAAAACTGGGGATTTGTCATAAGTGTTGTTTTGTCCAAGTTTAAAAAAATTCCATAAACAAATGAGAAAGTTATGACAGTTTAAGCAAAAGTCAATCATTTGACCTTGATGGTCAAGGCCATATAAGGTTGAGGTCATACTTAAATTATCTAACATGTCGGTTTTGTTATAAGTGTTGCTTTGTCAAAGTATTAGTCAAATACAACCATACAATAACAAAGTAATGGTCAATTTTAGCAAAATCAATAATTTGACCTTGAAGCTGAAGGTCATAATTATATGAGTCAAGGTCAAGTTCAGTCTGGTCTACTTGGAGGTCTTGTCCAAAAGGGTTGTTGTGTCCAAGTATGAATACAATGTTATGATCGATGTTAAAGTTTACGAACGGGAACGGCAACGACACCATGACTGTAGCAATAGCTCTTTTTTTTCTTCGAAAGGGTCAAGCTAAAAGTGTAATAAGCCAACATATAATTGTTCAGGCGGATATCCCCTTCCAAAGTCTTCAAGACCATTTCTTTTAAAGTTTATATTTTTCATTTATGCTAGGTCTGTTAATAACGTACGTCTTACAACCATTTTTTTTTTTACGAAACTTGCCAGAAAATCAACTAATACTTTCACCTTAAATACAGAAAACATGCTCTGTAGCGTGTCTAAGCAAACTGAGGGAAAACGAATAATAATAAAGTAACCTTTAAGACATTATGTTTTACAGTTTCTTATTGGTATTCTGTACGTTTCTGCAGTCTGTTCATTACATACAATTTAATAATCTTCAATCAGACAGCATTAAACTCTTGATAATTGTATTTTATAAGAAACAGTCAGCAAATATTGGATCATTTCCGTTTGTGTTTGTAGGATAAATAGTTGGTTTCCTACAGACATTTAAACTAATGGTCTATTCCTGACTACGACTAATGAATAGAAGGGCCAATAAATTTGTATTTCTCCATACAACTGTCTTGATTGAAGTCGGTGCATAAGAAAAAAAGTAATGCGTATATTACAGGTCTAACATAAGATAACTATAATGTTGTTAATCCTAAAATTATTGCTTCTCTAAATCTTAGTCTGATGACAGTCATCTAAATGACTACGCAGTTTTAACTCTTATAAGCAACTGTCTATTAGTTAGTAAATTCTAAAAAGACATACCATCGAAGCTGTGTTTGCCAAAGTTTGAGGCAGAAAAAAAGCAAGTCGAACACATTTTTAAAACAACAAAACATTTCATTTAGCATCCTGATTGCTAACGCCGTCTGGCATCTTTCCATTAAAAAAACAACATTAATCCATTTTCATAATGGACGTCTTTTCTACAAGGTTGTGATATTAACAAAGTGAATAATGTACTTCTTGTTTTTTTTTCTTTCTTTTTCAATACTTATTTTGGTGTGTGTGTGTGGGGAAGAAGGGGGTCAAAAGTGTCTTCTTGTCTTCTTGGAAGATTAGATATGGAATCCTTTTTGTGATAAGGCAATTCGTGTTTTCAGTATAAAATTACAATTTAAAATTGGAGATGTAGTTTTTGTCCTCATAAGGTATTGTTTGTATTAAACTCATTTGAAGTATGAGGTATAATACCGCTCAATGTCAATTTCGGTTTCCTAGCAGACATTATATATTACAATTTTGACATGTTTTGACAGAAGATCCAGATCTAGTCATGGGTCTACAAAATCTAAATAAATTGTCTATTTTCTACATTTCTGTAAGTTTACAATAACCAGCTCTTAATGTGAAAACGATAAATTAGTTCCCATTGATTTATCTTGTTCCTGTCCGACAAAATATATTTTTAGCGTGCAGATGTATAAGATTATCTTAGATCAGACACACACTTGTTATATTCAGGATATTGTATCAATTACAACTTTCTTAGAAAGATTTTATCTTCGACAAATATCATTTATCAAGTCATAACCAGAGAAAATTATTCCATTAAAAATCTAAAATAAAATATATCGTGAATTCCTATATAACGATAGTCTGCAAGAACATAACGCGTGCCAAAATGACAAATAGCCTCGTAACAGTTGATTAAGTTTCTGGAATGATTGTTCGATTGTTTATGTCAGTTAAAATATAGTTTTATCAATATCTTATTGCAGTAGTGTGAACCAATTATTACAGCTGAACACTCACTTGACGTCTTTTCTATCTCGATATGAATAAAATTATCACCAATAACCAAAAGGAGGGCCATGATGGCCCTAGATCGCTCACCTGAATACTTTGCCTTTCAGTATGCTGTTGAGAAAACATCAGAATTTCTTTAAGATTCTCCCTATATAAATCTATATGAATTCAAGTGACCCAAAGGGTAGAGCCAATTTTCACTCAAGGGGCATAATTTGAACAAGCCTGGTAGACGACCTCCAGCTGATGCCCCATTTAAAATTTCCCAGATAGCATGGTAACGTAGGCCCAACATTGGGCCAACGCTATCAGTTACGTCGGCCCAATATTGGCATATTACGTTGGCCAAATGTTATTTTGCTCATCGGCACAATGTTGCTCCAACACGTTAGCTCAACGTTGGGCCAATGCTGCTATGTCGGCTTTGTACGGTTGGCCCAACATTGGGCCAATATTGAAATTTCAACACAATTTTACGAATGTTGGCCCAGCATTGGCCCAGTGTTAGAAATTTCAAATCTCCGTTGGCCCAACATTAGAAATTTTAATCCTTTCTTGGGACAATGTAGGCTTTACACTGTTTGCTAACAAATCTTGAGAAATTGACTTTCGATCCAGAAGTCATGGTTCAAATCCAAGCAGAAATGTGGTTCTTCTGTGACGTTCTAAATCTGAGAGAGTATGCGGTTAGAAACAAATGAGGTGGTCCTCTGTTGGATTTGAACTTATCATATGAGGAAGTTATCCAGCTTGACTGTTGGTAGTTCTACACATGGACATCTCAAGGCTCAGCCTCTACAAGAAAAGCCAGAAAGTTGTCATGTACTTTTAGCTGTTTGTGTGACTTTAAATAATAAATCTAACCAAAAACAGTAGAAATATTTTCATAATTTATAAAATCTAGGTGTTTCATACAATCTGCTGTGAAATTACAGCAATTAAAAAAGTTATTGATAAAAAGTGTGAATAAAGTTTATCTTTCAGTACATAAAACTGTTAAATTAAAAATAAGGTAGGTCTAGATACTTACATTATTGTACTGTGCTGAAACTTCTAAAATTCTTCCTCCTCTTTTTAAAACCACAATGCTGGTGATTGGTTGCTTAAAATGTGTACACCTAATACATGTACATTTCACAAAGAGCTATTAATCCCATTAACAATCTCCCTTGTGTTTCAAATTGCAGGGTTGCTATGGTAACTTGATAACTGACCATTCAGTTGTAATAAGCCTGACCGATCGACCCGCTAACAGCATGTGGTTCTTATCACTACAACTTATAATTGCATGCATGCATCCTCATAGTGTAATTTACTGGGAAAGATATTTTTAAAGTGCCAGTTGATATATTTACACCAAAACAGATACATAATTTGAATTTCATACATAACATAAATACATTTTCTTGAAGCACAAAACATTTCCAAAATTACATCCGTCCATCCGTCCGTTTGCCAGCCACTTAGTCAGCAAAGAGATTGATTTTTTAATCAAGTTTTTTACCTACTCAGTCTGTCTCCATTTTTATATACGTAGATTATGAGGAATTCAACCTTTTCTATTGTGTAAAATAAATATATGTTCATTTTGGCGGTTGGCACAATGTTGTAAAAATGACGTCACTTTTACAACGCTGGCCCAACGTTGAACTGCTGTAAACGTGCCGATCCAAACCATTAATACAGATAACGACGTTGGGCCAACATTGGGCCAATGTTGTTCACCCGACTCCAACGTTACACCAACCATACAACCAAATGCCAACGTTGGCCCAACGTCAGCTTGCTTGTAGGGTTACAAGTTCTAGGCTTTGTGGTTTCGGACAAAAAAGTTTTTTTAAAGTTTTGCCTATATACGCCTATGTAACATCAACTGACCCCAGGGGCAGGGCCAACTTTGACCCAAGGGGCATAATTTGAACAAACTTGTTAACGTCCACTAGACAATGCTACATACCAAATATTAAGGCTCAGGGCCTTGTGGTTTCAGACAAGAAGATTTTCGAAGTTTTCCCTATATAAGTCTATGTAAAATCAATTGACACCCAGGGTGGGCCAAATTTAACCCCAGAGATATAATTTGAAAAAACTTGGTAGAGGTCTACTAGACAATGCTACATACCCAATCTTAAGGCTTAGGGTGTTATGTAAAATCAATTGACACCCCGGGCGGGGCAAAATTTGACTCCAGGGTTATAATTTGAACAAACTTGGTAGAGGTCCACAAGACAATGCTACATACCAAATCTTAAGGCTATTGGCCTTTTGGTTTCAGACAAGAAGATTTTGTTTTCAAAGGTTTTCCTTTATGTTGCCATAGCAACCAGTTTTCTTGATGGAATTCAATTCCTTGAATAACTTTGGTAGAGCTTCATGCAAGGAATATCCCAGGCATGTTTCGGCAAAGTTGGCTTAGCGGTTTAGGAGAAGAAGTCGTTCAAGTCAAATTGTTGACGATGCACGACGCCCGACGCACGCCAACAGACGCCGGACAATCAATGATCCCACTTTGTGCTCTGTTGACCTAGAAAGCGTTCTCGAAACAACATCTTGAATTTCAAAGGTTCCTTCTCTTGTTATTACAATTGACTTAGATAGTCATGTCAATTCAAATTTGAACTCTTTAAGTTTACATTTTCCTGATATGATGCAATTATATATTCTTAACTTGAAAGTCAAACTAACTATTATACCTTAAATAATCTATTTTTATCGTTGTAAAATTTGTTAAGATTTTCATTCACTGTCAAATGTCGTGTCACTTTGGTTTTGGTTTAAATAAACAAAACAAAGGTATATAGATAAAAGAAGTGTTTTAAGACAGGGAAGGAAATGTTTGTTATTTGATTATGTGGTCCAAGTGGTCCAAGTTCTGAATTCTGATACACTCATTGGTTTTTAACCTAAAACAATCCCATGTCATATTTATGTACGTGTATCATATTGTGATTAGGTTGCAGTGCTAAACAACTAAACAAGTACAAAACAGCACAGAGAGACTGACAAAAAAACTTCACACTAACTTGCCAATTTCAGTCATGAGATACGATCATTGAAAATTATTTCTAATGTTAGGTTATTTACAAAACCTAGTTGACAAATATAACATTAAAGAAACCCCAACGTCTATACTACAATAACCAGTTTTGACACTGATCAATGAATTTTAGGCATTGCCAACACAAAGTCCTTACGTCAGCGTCCTAAAAGATTATGGGTCGTTATTGAAACACCTTTGGTAGATAACCTTTATATTAAGACTCATAGCAATAGAGTCTTTTGTGATGGCAAAAAGTATAGCTAATAATTAAAGTAGGTAAGCATTGCTTTTTGTTTTTGTTTTTCACAACATTAAACAAGCCATTGTTACGGACTTGTACTTGGCATAACGAATGAAATATAAAGTAAAAAGAACTCCTTCAATCAGTTTTAGGCATATAAAGACCCAGAGCTCGTAGTTCAACAATTGTAAATCCAGGTTAACATAATATGAACAAATCATGAGCTCTTGGTGCTTTTGTCGAACAGTGAAAGTAATTAAAGCACTGTTATTTTCTTCATTTATATGTTAGTTATTATTGACAAAACATCTAGCTTTTAATGTCAAAAGTTCTCTGACAGCAACTGTTAGGATTACATCTCGTTTAGCAACATGCAATTACTCTTAGATACCAAATTACTTCTACATTATTTTTCTATATAGCCCTTAGTACACCACAGAAAACTTACTTCTTTCAAGAAGCCCTGGAAAATATTAATGGATTTAATAATCCAATAAGTTACATTATATCTATATATGAACTTTTATTTTTGTGAAGCCATATATATAAATACATTTAAGCAAAATAAAAAAAATGGAGTTACTGTAATAACAACGTCTTGTGAAAGTTTAGTACAAGCCATTTTTCTGATAAAGTATTATGCCCATTGTATACAAAAAATACAGAAGCTTTTAAATAAATACAAATAGCGTTTGCTTTTAACATTTTTACAAACGCTTTTTACCAACAACACACAGTCTTAAGCTGATGAATACATCATATGCAAGAAGTTTAACAGTTTTCAAGTTATAAAATACACTTATAACATAACAAAATTTCATATGAAGGGTTCACAAGGGCTTGTCATTTTCTAGACGATATAGCAATGAAATAATGTGGTTGTTAAATCTTTGCGTCAAAAACATTTCCTTGTCTGAGATCATGTCGCTAAGTTTAATCTTTATATCTATGCTTAAGGACAGAAATTTTATTTTTCAAGACCGTTAATAAAAGAGAACATATGTTGATTTATTTGCACGTTTATGTTGACTATTTATTTCTAAACTTCCTGTAAATGAACAAATGACTGTGTTGGAACAAATAGATAAATGCATTAGCTTCATCTTTTCACGTGCAAAAACATTTAAAAAAAACAGTAAGTTGAAAAATTAAGTGATTTTCTAAAGATGATATGCGAAACTGTCGAGTGATTTTCTGAAGAAGGAATGCGAAACTCTCTAGTGATTTTCTGAAGAGGGAATGCGAAACTGTCGAATGATTTTCTGAAGATGAAATGCGAAACCGTCGATTGATTTTCTGAAGATGAAATGCGAAACTGTCGAGTGATTTTCTAAAGATGGAATGCGAAAATGTCGAGTGATTTTCTAAAGATGGAATGCGAACTTCTCGAGTGATTTTCTGAAGACGGAATGCGAAACAGTCGATTGATTTTCCGAAGAGTGAATGCGAAACTGTCGAGTGATTTTCTGAAGACGGAATGCGAAACTGTCGAGTGATGTTCTGAAGATGGAATGCGAAACCGTCGATTGATTTTCTGAAGATGGAATGCGAAACTGTCAGGTGATTTTCTGAAGATGGAATCCGAAACCGTAGAGTGATTTTCTAAAGATCGAATGCGAAACTATCGAGTGTTTTTCTAAAGATGGAATGCGAACTTGTTAAATGATTTTCTTAAGATGGAAGGTGAAACTGTCGAGTGATTTTCCAAAGATGGAAGGTGAAACTGTCGAGTGATTTTCTTAAGATGAAAAGTGAAACTGTCGAATGATTTTCTTAAGATGGAAGGTGAAACTCTCGAGTGATTTTCTTAAGATAGAAGGTGAAACTGTCGAGTGATTTTCATAAGATTGAAGTTTGAACTGTCGAATCATTTTCCAAAGATGGAAGGTGAAACTGTCGAGTGATTTTCTGAAGATGGAAGGTGAAACTGTCGAGTGATTTTCTAAAGACGGAATGCTCAACTTCGAGTGATTTTCTAAAGATGGAATGCGAAACTTTGAGTGATTTTCTTAAGATGGAATGCGAAACTGTCGTGTGATTTCCTAAAGAAGGAATGCGAAACTGTCGAGTGATTTTCTAAAGATGGAATGCGAAACTGTCGAGTGTTTTTCTAAAGATGTAATGCGAAACTGTCGAGTAATTTTCTAAAGATGAAATGCGAAACTGTCGAGTGACTTTCTAAAGACAGAATGCAAAACTGTCGAGTAATTTTCTGAAGATGAAATGCGAAATTGTCGAGTGATTTTCTAAAGACGGAATGCAAAACTTCGGGTGATTTTATAAAGATGGAATGAGAAACTGTCGAGTGATTTTCTAAAAATGGAATCAGAAACCGTCGAATGGTTTTCTAAAAATGGAATGCGAAACTGTCGAGTCGTTTTCTAAAGACGGAATGCGAAACTGTCGAGTGATTTTCTAAAGACGGAATGCGAAACTTCGAGTGATATTCTAAAGATGGAAGGCAAAACTGTCGAGTGATTTTCTAAAAATGGAATCGGAAACCGTCGAATGGTTTTCTTAACATGGAATGCGAAACTGTCGAGTCATTTTCTAAAGACGGAATGCGAAACTGTCGAATGATTTTCTAAAGATGGAATGCAACTGTCGAGTGATTTTCTAAAGATTGAATGCGAAACTTCGAGTGCTTTTCTAAAGATGGAATGCGAAACTGTCAAGTGATTTTCTAAAGATGGAATTCGAAACTGTCGCGTGATTTGCTAAAGAAGGAATGCGAAACTGTCGAGTGATTTTCTAAAGATGGAATGCGAAACTGTCGAGTGACTTTCTGAAGATGGAATGCGAAACTGTCGATTGATTTTCTGAAGACTGAATGCGAAAATGTCGAGTGATATTCTGAAGAGGGAATGCAAAACTGTCGAGTGATTTTCTAAAGATGGAATGCGAGACCTTCGGTTGACTTTTTAAAGATGGAATGCGAAACTGTCGAGTGATTTTCTAAAGATGGAATGCAAAACTGTCGAGTGATTTTCTAAAGATGGAATGCGAAACTGTCGAATCATTTTCTTAAGACGGAATACAAAATTTTGAGTGATTTTCTAAAGATGGAATGCGAAACTGTCGAGTTATTTTCTCAAGATGGATTGCGAAACTGTCGAGTGATTTTCTAAAGATGGAATGCGAAACTGTCGAATCATTTTCTAAAGACGGAATGCGAAACTTCCAATGATTTCCTAAAAATGGAATTCGAAACTGTCGAGTGATTTTCTAAAGATGGAATGCGACTGTCGGGTATTTTTCTAAAGATGGATTGCGAAACTGTCGAGTGATTTTCTAAAGTTGGAATTCGAAACTGTCGCGTGATTTGCAAAAGAAGGAATGCGAAACTGTCGAGTGATTTTCTAAAGATGGAATTCGAAACTGTTGCGTGATTTGCAAAAGAAGGAATGCGAAACTGTCCAGTGATTTTCTAAAGATGGAATGCGAAACTTCGAGTAATTTTCTAAATAAGGAATGCGAAACTGTCGATGGATTTTCTAAAGATGGAATGCGAAACTGTCGAAAGATTTTCTGATGATGGATTGCGAAACCGTCGATTGATTTTCTGAAGATGGAATGCGAAAGTGTCAAGTGACTTTCTGAAGACGAAATCCGAAACCGTGGAGTGATTTTCTAAAGACGGAATGCGAAACTATCAAGGGATTTTCTAAAGATGGAATGCGAAATTGTCGAATGATTTTCTTAAGATGGAAGGTGAAACTGTCGAGTGATTTTCCAAAGATGGAATGCGAAACCGTCGAGTGATTTTCTTAAGATTGAAGGTGAAACTGTCGAGTGATTTTGTTAAGATGGAATGCGAAACTGTCGAGTGATTTTCTAAAGATGGAATGCGAAACTGTCGAGTGATTTTCTAAAAATCGAATGCGAAACTGTCGAATCATTTTATGAAGACGGAATGCGAAACTTCGAGTGATTTCCTAAAAATGGAATGCGACTGTCGAGTGATTTTGTAAAGATGGAATGCGACTGTCGAGTGATTTTCTAAAAACGGAATGCGACTGTCGAGTGATTTTCTTAAGATGAAATGCGACTGTCGAGTTATTTTCTAAAGACGGAATGCGACTGTCGAGTGATTTTCTAAAGACGGAATGCGACTCTCGAGTGATTTTCTAAAAATGGAATGCGACTGTTGAGTGATTTTCTAAAGATGAAATGCGACTGTCGAGTGATTTTCTAAAGACGGAATGCGACTGTGGAGTGATTTTCTAAAGACGGAATGCGACTGTCGAGTGATTTTCTAAAGACGGAATGCGACTGTCGAGTGATTTTCTAAAGACGAAATGCGACTGTCGAGTGATTTTCTAAAGATGAAATGCGACTGTCGAGTGATTTTCTAAAGACGGAATGCGACTGTCGAGTGATTTTCTAAAGATGAAATGCGATTGTCGAGTGATTTTCTAAAGACGGAATGCGACCGTCGAGTGATTTTCTAAAGAGGGAATGCAAAACTGTCGAGTGATTTAGAAAATCACTCGACGGAATGCGAAACTTCGAGTGATTTTCTAAAAATGGAATGCGACTGTCGAGTGATTTTCTAAAGACGGAATGCGAAACTTCGAGTGATATTCTAAAGATGGAATGCAAAAATGTCGAGTTATTTTCTAAAGATGGAATCGGAAACCGTCGAGTGGTTTTCTAAAGATGGAATGCGAAACTGTCGAATCATTTTCTAAAGATGGAATGCGAAACTGTCGAGTGTTTTTCTAAAGATGAAATGCAAAACTGTCGAGTGATTTTCTAAAAATGGAATCGGAAACCGTCGAATGGTTTTCTAAACATGGAATGCGAAACTGTGGAGTCATTTTCTAAAGACGGAATGCGAAACTGTCGACTGATTTTCTAAAGATGGAATGCAACTGTCGAGTGATTTTCTAAAGATGGAATGCGAAACTTCGAGTGCTTTTCTAAAGATGGAATGCGAAACTTCAAGTGATTTTCTAAAGATGGAATTCGAAACTGTCGCGTGATTTGCTAAAGGAGGAATGCGAAACTGTCGAGTGATTTTCTAAAGATGGAATGCGAAACTGTCGAGTGACTTTCTGAAGATGGAATGCGAAACTGTCGAGTGATTTTCTAAAGATGGAATGCGAGACCTTCGATTGACTTTTTAAAGATGGAATGCGAAACTGTCGAGTGATTTTCTAAAGATGGAATGCAAAACTGTCGAGTGATTTTCTAAAGATGGAATGCGAGACCTTCGATTGACTTTTTAAAGATGGAATGCGAAACTGTCGAGTGATTTTCTAAAGATGGAATGCAAAACTGTCGAGTGATTTTCTAAAGATGGAATGCGAAACTGTCGAATCATTTTCTAAAGACGGAATACAAAATTTTGAGTGATTTTCTATAGATGGAATGCGAAACTGTCGAGTTATTTTCTCAAGATGGTTTCCGAAACTGTCGAGTGATTTTCTAAAGACGGAATGCGAAACTGTCGAATCATTTTCTAAAGACGGAATGCGAAACTTCCAATGATTTCCTAAAAATGAAATTCGAAACTGTCGAGTGATTTTCTAAAGATGGAATGCGACTGTCGAGTGATTTTCTAAAGATGGAATGCGAAACTTCGAGTGATTTTCTAAAGATGGAATGCGAAACTGTCGAGTGATTTTCTAAAGATGGAATTCGAAACTGTCGCGTGATTTGCAAAAGAAGGAATGCGAAACTGTCGAGTGATTTTCTAAAGATGGAATTCGAAACTGTTGCGTGATTTTCTAAAGACGGAATGCGAAACTTCGAGTAATTTTCTAAATAAGGAATGCGAAACTGTCGATGGATTTTCTAAAGATGGAATGCGAAACTGTCGAGAGATTTCCTGATGATGGATTGCGAAACCGTCAATTGATTTTCTGAAGATGGAATGCGAAACTGTCAAGTGACTTTCTGAAGACGAAATCCGAAACCGTGGAGTGATTTTCTAAAGACGGAATGCGAAACTATCGAGGGATTTTCTAAAGATGGAATGCGAAATTGTCGAATGATTTTCTTAAGATGGAAGGTGAAACTGTCGAGTGATTTTCCAAAGATGGAATGCGAAACCGTCGAGTGATTTTCTTAAGATTGAAGGTGAAACTGTCGAGTGATTTTGTTAAGATGGAATGCGAAACTGTCGAGTGATTTTGTAAAGATGGAATGCGACTGTCGAGTGATTTTCTAAAAACGGAATGCGACTGTCGAGTGATTTTGTTAAGATGGAATGCGAAACTGTCGAGTGATTTTGTAAAGATGGAATGCGACTGTCGAGTGATTTTCTAAAAACGGAATGCGACTGTCGAGTGATGTTCTGAAGATGAAATGCTACTGTCGAGTTATTTTCTAAAGACGGAATGCGACTGTCGAGTGATTTTGTAAAGACGGAATGCGACTCTCGAGTGATTTTCTAAAAATGGAATGCGACTGTTGAGTGATTTTCTAAAGATGAAATGCGACTGTCGAGTGATTTTCTAAAGAGGGAATGCGACTGTCGAGTGATTTTCTAAAGACGGAATGCGACTGTCGAGTGATTTTCTAAAGACGGAATGCGACTGTCGAGTGATTTTCTAAAGACGAAATGCGACTGTCGAGTGATTTTCTAAAGATGAAATGCGACTGTCGAGTGATTTTCTAAAGATGAAATGCGACTGTCGAGTGATTTTCTAAAGACGGAATGCGACTGTCGAGTGATTTTCTAAAGAGGGAATGCAAAACTGTCGAGTGATTTAGAAAATCACTCGACGGAATGCGAAACTTCGAGTGATTTTCCAAAAAATGGAATGCGACTGTCGAGTGATTTTCTAAAGATGGAATGCGAAACTGTCGAGTGATTTTCTAAAGACGGAATGCGAAACTTCGAGTGATTTTCTAAAGACGGAATGCGAAACTTCGAGTTATTTTCTATCTAAAGATGGAATCGGAAACCGTCGAGTGGTTTTCTAAAGATGGAATGCGAAATTGTCGAATCATTTTCTAAAGATGGAATGCGAAACTGTCGAGTGTTTTTCTAAAGATGAAATGCAAAACTGTCGAGTGATTTTCTAAAAATGGAATCGGAAACCGTCGAATGGTTTTCTAAACATGGAATGCGAAACTGTGGAGTCATTTTCTAAAGACGGAATGCGAAACTGTCGAATGATTTTCTAAAGATGGAATGCGAAACTTCGAGTGCTTTTCTAAAGATGGAATGCGAAACTGTCAAGTGATTTTCTAAAGATGGAATTCGAAACTGTCGCGTGATTTGCTAAAGGAGGAATGCGAAACTGTCGAGTGATTTTCTAAAGATGGAATGCGAAACTGTCGAGTGACTTTCTGAAGATGGAATGCGAAACTGTCGAGTGATTTTCTGAAGATGGAATGCGAGACCTTCGATTGACTTTTTAAAGATGGAATGCGAAACTCTCGAGTGATATTCTAAAGATGAAATGCAAAAATGTCGAGTTATTTTCTAAAAATGGAATCGGAAACCGTCGAATGGTTTTCTAAACATGGAATGCGAAATTGTGGAGTCGTTTTCTAAAGACGGAATGCGAAACTGTCGAATGATTTTCTAAAGATGGAATGCAACTGTCGAGTGATTTTCTAAAGATGGAATGCGAAACTTCGAGTGCTTTTCTAAAGATGGAATGCGAAACTGTCAAGTGATTTTCTAAAGATGGAATTCGAAACTGTCGCGTGATTTGCTAAAGGAGGAATGCGAAACTGTCGAGTGATTTTCTAAAGACGGAATGCGAAACTTCGAGTAATTTTCTAAATAAGGAATGCGAAACTGTCGATGGATTTTCTAAAGATGGAATGCGAAACTGTCGAGAGATTTCCTGATGATGGAATGCGAAACTGTCAAGTGACTTTCTGAAGACGAAATCCGAAACCGTGGAGTGATTTTCTAAAGACGGAATGCGAAACTATCGAGGGATTTTCTAAAGATGGAATGCGAAATTGTCGAAAGATTTTCTTAAGATGGAAGGTGAAACTGTCGAGTGATTTTCCAAAGATGGAATGCGAAACCGTCGAGTGATTTTCTTAAGATTGAAGGTGAAACTGTCGAGTGATTTTGTTAAGATGGAATGCGAAACTGTCGAGTGATTTTGTAAAGATGGAATGCGACTGTCGAGTGATTTTCTAAAAACGGAATGCGACTGTCGAGTGATTTTCTAAAGACGGAATGCGACTGTCGAGTGATTTTCTAAAGACGGAATGCGACTCTCGAGTGATTTTCTAAAAATGGAATGCGACTGTTGAATGATTTTCTAAAGATGAAATGCGACTTTCGAGTGATTTTCTAAAGACGGAATGCGACTGTCGAGTGATTTTCTAAAGACGGAATGCGACTGTCGAGTGATTTTCTAAAGACAGAATGCGACTGTGGAGTGATTTTCTAAAGACGAAATGCGACTGTCGAGTGATTTTCTAAAGATGAAATGCGACTGTCGAGTGATTTTCTAAAGACGGAATGCGACTGTCGAGTGATTTTCTAAAGATGAAATGCGACTGTCGAGTGATTTTCTAAAGACGGAATGCGACTGTCGAGTGATTTTCTAAAGAGGGAATGCAAAACTGTCGAGTGATTTAGAAAATCACTCGACGGAATGCGAAACTTCGAGTGATTTTCCAAAAAATGGAATGCGACTGTCGAGTGATTTTCTAAAGATGGAATGCGAAACTGTCGAGTGATTTTCTAAAGACGGAATGCGAAACTTCGAGTTATTTTCTAAAGATGGAATCGGAAACCGTCGAGTGGTTTTCTAAAGATGGAATGCGAAACTGTCGAGTGTTTTTCTAAAGATGAAATGCAAAACTGTCGAGTGATTTTCTAAAAATGGAATCGGAAACCGTCGAATGGTTTTCTAAACATGGAATGCGAAACTGTGGAGTCATTTTCTAAAGACAGAATGCGAAACTGTCGAATGATTTTCTAAAGATGGAATGCAACTGTCGAGTGATTTTCTAAAGATGGAATGCGAAACTTCGAGTGCTTTTCTAAAGATGGAATGCGAAACTGTCAAGTGATTTTCTAAAGATGGAATTCGAAACTGTCGCGTGATTTGCTAAAGGAGGAATGCGAAACTGTCGAGTGATTTTCTAAAGATGGAATGCGAAACTGTCGAGTGACTTTCTGAAGATGGAATGCGAAACTGTCGAGTGATTTTCTGAAGATGGAATGCGAGACCTTCGATTGACTTTTTAAAGATGGAATGCGAAACTGTCGAGTGATTTTCTAAAGATGGAATGCAAAACTGTCGAGTGATTTTCTAAAGATGGAATGCGAGACCTTCGATTGACTTTTTAAAGATGGAATGCGAAACTCTCGAGTGATTTTCTAAAGATGGAATGCAAAACTGTCGAGTGATTTTCTAAAGATGGAATGCGAAACTGTCGAATCATTTTCTAAAGACGGAATACAAAATTTTGAGTGATTTTCTAAAGATGGAATGCGAAACTGTCGAGTTATTTTCTCAAGATGGATTGCGAAACTGTCGAGTGATTTTCTAAAGATGGAATGCGAAACTGTCGAATCATTTTCTAAAGACGGAATGCGAAACTTCCAATGATTTCCTAAAAATGGAATTCGAAACTGTCGAGTGATTTTCCAAAGATGGAATGCGAAACTGTCGAGAGATTTCCTGATGATGGATTGCGAAACCGTCGATTGATTTTCTGAAGATGGAATGCGAAACTGTCAAGTGACTTTCTGAAGACGAAATCCGAAACCGTGGAGTGATTTTCTAAAGACGGAATGCGAAACTATCGAGGGATTTTCTAAAGATGGAATGCGAAATTGTCGAATGATTTTCTTAAGATGGAAGGTGAAACTGTCGAGTGATTTTCCAAAGATGGAATGCGAAACCGTCGAGTGATTTTCTTAAGATTGAAGGTGAAACTGTCGAGTGATTTTGTTAAGATGGAATGCGAAACTGTCGAGTGATTTTCTAAAGATGGAATGCGAAACTGTCGAGTGATTTTCTAAAAATCGAATGAGAAACTGTCGAATCATTTTATGAAGACTGAATGCGAAACTTCGAGTGATTTTCTAAAAATGGAATGCGACTGTCGAGTGATTTTGTAAAGATGGAATGCGACTGTCGAGTGATTTTCTAAAGACGGAATGCGACTGTCGAGTGATTTTCTAAAGATGAAATGCGACTGTCGAGTTATTTTCTAAAGACGGAATGCGACTGTCGAGTGATTTTCTAAAGACTGAATGCGACTGTCGAGTGATTTTCTAAAGATGAAATGCGACTGTCGAGTGATTTTCTAAAAACGGAATGCGACTGTCGAGTGATTTTCTAAAGATGAAATGCGACTGTCGAGTTATTTTCTAAAGACGGAATGCGACTGTCGAGTGATTTTCTAAAGACGGAATGCGACTCTCGAGTGATTTTCTTAAAATGGAATGCGACTGTTGAGTGATTTTCTAAAGATGAAATGCGACTGTCGAGTGATTTTCTAAAGACGGAATGCGACTGTCGAGTGATTTTCTACAGACGGAATGCGACTGTCGAGTGATTTTCTAAAGACGGAATGTGACTGTCGAGTGATTTTCTAAAGAAGGAATGCAAAACTGTCGAGTGATTTAGAAAATCACTCGACGGAATGCGAAACTTCGAGTGATTTTCTAAAAATAGAATGCGACTGTCGAGTGATTTTCTAAAGATGGAATGCGAAACTGTCGAGTGATTTTCTAAAGACGGAATGCGAAACTTCGAGTGATATTCTAAAGATGGAATGCAAAAATGTCGAGTTATTTTCTAAAAATGGAATCGGAAACCGTCGAATGGTTTTCTAAACATGGAATGCGAAATTGTGGAGTCGTTTTCTAAATAAGGAATGCGAAACTGTCGATGGATTTTCTAAAGATGGAATGCGAAACTGTCGAGAGTTTTTCTGATGATGGATTGCGAAACTGTCAATTGATTTTCTGAAGATGGAATGCGAAACTGTCAAGTGACTTTCTGAAGACGAAATCCGAAACCGTGGAGTAATTTTCTAAAGACGGAATTCGAAACTATCGAGGGATTTTCTAAAGATGGAATGCGAAATTGTCGAATGATTTTCTTAAGATGGAAGGTGAAACTGTCGAGTGATTTTCCAAAGATGGAATGCGAAACCGTCGAGTGATTTTCTTAAGATTGAAGGTGAAACTGTCGAGTGATTTTGTTAAGATGGAATGCGAAACTGTCGAGTGATTTTCTAAAGATGGAATGCGAAACTGTCGAGTGATTTTCTAAAAATCGAATGCGAAACTGTCGAATCATTTTATGAAGACTGAATGCGAAACTTCGAGTGATTTTCTAAAAATGGAATGCGACTGTCGAGTGATTTTGTAAAGATGGAATGCAACTGTCGAGTGATTTTCTAAAGACGGAATGCGACTGTCGAGTGATTTTCTAAAGATGAAATGCGACTGTCGAGTTATTTTCTAAAGACGGAATGCGACTGTCGAGTGATTTTCTAAAGACGGAATGCGACTGTCGAGTGATTTTCTAAAGATGAAATGCGACTGTCGAGTGATTTTCTAAAGACGGAATGCGACTGTCGAGTGATTTTCTAAAGAGGGAATGCGACTGTCGAGTTATTTTCTAAAGACGGAATGCGACTGTGGATTGATTTTCTAAAGACGGAATGCGACTGTCGAGTGATTTTCTAAAGATGAAATGCGACTGTCGAGTGATTTTCTAAAGACGGAATGCGACTGTCGAGTGATTTTCTAAAGAGGGAATGCGACTGTCGAGTGATTTTCTAAAGACGGAATGCGACTGTCGAGTGATTTTCTAAAGATGAAATGCGACTGTCGAGTGATTTTCTAAAGATGAAATGCGACTGTCGAGTGATATTCTAAAGACGGAATGAGACTGTCGAGTGATTTTCTAAAGATGAAATGCGACTGTCGAATGATTTTCTAAAGACGGGATGCAAAACTGTCGAGTGATTTAGAAAATCACTCGACGGAATGCGAAACTTCGAGTGATTTTCTAAAGACGGAATGCGACTGTCGAGTGATTTTCTAAAGATGGAATGCGACTGTCGAGTGATTTTCTAAAGACGGAATGCGACTGTCGAGTTATTTTCTAAAGACGGAATGCGAAACTGTCGAGTGATTTTCTAAAGATGGAATCGGAAACCGTCGAGTGGTTTTCTAAAGATGGAATGCAAAACTGTCGAATCATTTTCTAAAGACGGAATACAAAATTTTGAGTGATTTTCTAAAGATAGAATGCGAAACTGTCGAATCATTTTCTAAAGACGGAATGCGAAACTTCCAATGATTTCCTAAAAATGGAATTCGAAACTGTCGAGTGATTTTCTAAAGATGGAATGCGACTGTCGAGTGATTTTCTAAAGATGGAATGCGAAACTTCGAGTGATTTTCTAAAGATGGATTGCGAAACTGTCGAGTGATTTTCTAAAGATGGAATTCGAAACTGTCGCGTGATTTGGAAAAGAAGGAATGCGAAACTGTCGAGTGATTTTCTAAAGATGGAATTCGAAACTGTTGCGTGATTTTCTAAATAAGGAATGCGAAACTGTCGATGGATTTTCTAAAGATGGAATTCGAAACTGTCGAGAGATTTTCTGATGATGGATTGCGAAACCGTCGATTGATTTTCTGAAAATGGAATGCGAAACTGTCAAGTGACTTTCTGAAGACGTAATTCGAAACTGTGGAGTGATTTTCTAAAGACGGAATGCGAAACTTTCGAGGGATTTTCTAAAGATGGAATGCGAAATTTTCGAATGATTTTCTTAAGATGGAAGGTGAAACTGTCGAGTGATTTTCCAAAGATGGAATGCGAAACCGTCGAGTGATTTTCTTAAGATTGAAGGTGAAACTGTCGAGTGATTTTGTTAAGATGGAATGCGAAACTGTCGAGTGATTTTCTAAAGATAGAATGCGAAACTGTCGAGTGATTTTCTAAAAATCGAATGCGAAACTGTCGAATCATTTTATGAAGACGGAATGCGAAACTTCGAGTGATTTTCCAAAAATGGAATGCGACTGTCGAGTGATTTTGTAAAGATGGAATGCGACTGTCGAGTGATTTTCTAAAGACGGAATGCGACTGTCGAGTGATTTTCTAAAGATGAAATGCGACTGTCGAGTTATTTTCTAAAGACGGAATGCGACTGTCGAGTGATTTTCTAAAGACGGAATGCGACTCTCGAGTGATTTTCTAAAAATGGAATGCGACTGTTGAGTGATTTTCTAAAGATGAAATGCGACTGTCGAGTGATTTTCTAAAGAGGGAATGCAAAACTGTCAAGTGATTTAGAAATCACTCGACGGAATGCGAAACTTCGAGTGATTTTCTAAAAATGGAATGCGACTGTCGAGTGATTTTCTAAAGATGGAAAGCGACTGTCGAGTGATTTTCTAAAGACGGAATGCAACTGCCGAGTTATTTTCTAAAGACGGAATGCGAAACTGTCGAGTGATTTTCTAAAGACGGAATGCGAAACTTCGAGTGATATTCTAAAGATGGAATGCAAAACTGCCGAGTGATTTTCTAAAGATGGAATCGGAAACCGTGGAGTGGTTTTCTAAAGATGGAATGCGAAACTGTCGAATCATTTTCTAACGATGGAATGCGAAACTGTCGAGTGTTTTTCTAAAGACGAAATGCAAAACTGTCGAGTGATTTTCTAAAAATGGAATCGGAAACCGTCGAATGGTTTTCTAAACATGGAATGCGAAACTGTCGAGTCATTTTCTAAAGACGGAATGCGAAACTGTCGAATGATTTTCTAAAGATGGAATGCAACTGTCGAGTGATTTTCTAAAGATGGAATGCGAAACTTCGAGTGCTTTTCTAAAGATGGAATGCGAAACTGTCAAGTGATTTTCTAAAGATGGAATTCGAAACTGTCGCGTGATTTGCTAAAGAAGGAATGCGAAACTGTCGAGTGATTTTCTAAAGATGGAATGCGAAACTGTCGAGTGACTTTCTGAAGATAGAATGCGAAACTGTCGATTGATTTTCTGAAGACTGAATGCGAAACTGTCGAGTGATTTTCTGAAGAGGGAATGCAAAACTGTCGAGTGATTTTCTAAAGATGGAATGCAAAACTGTCGAGTGATTTTCAAAAGATGGAATGCGAAACTGTCGAATCGTTTTCTAAAGACGGAATACAAAATTTTGAGTGATTTTCTAATGATGGAATGCGAAACTGTCGAGTTATTTTCTCAAGATGGATTGCGAAACTGTCGAGTGATTTTCTAAAGATGGAATGCGAAACTGTCGAATCATTTTCTAAAGACGGAATGCGAAACTTCCAATTATTTCCTAAAAATGGAATTCGAAACTGTCGAGTGATTTTCTAAAGATGGAATGCGACTGTCGAGTTATTTTCTAAAGACGGAATGCGACTGTCGAGTGATTTTCTAAAGACGGAATGCGACTCTCGAGTGATTTTCTAAAAATGGAATGCGACTGTTGTGTGATTTTCTAAAGATGAAATGCGACTGTCGAGTGATTTTCTAAAGACGGAATGCGACTGTCGAGTGATTTTCTAAAGACGGAATGCGACTTTCGAGTGATTTTCTAAAGACGGAATGCGACTTTCGAGTGATTTTCTAAAGAGGGAATGCAAAACTGTCGAGTGATTTAGAAAATCACTCGACGGAATGCGAAACTTCGAGTGATTTTCTAAAAATGGAATGCGACTGTCGAGTGATTTTCTAAAGATGGAATGCGAAACTGTCGAGTGATTTTCTAAAGACGGAATGCGAAACTTCGAGTGATATTCTAAAGATGGAATGCAAAAATGTCGAGTTATTTTCTAAAGATGGAATCGGAAACCGTCGAGTGGTTTTCTAAAGATGGAATGCGAAACTGTCGAATCATTTTCTAAAGATGGAATGCGAAACTGTCGAGTGATTTTCTAAAGATGAAATGCAAAACTGTCGAGTGATTTTCTAAAAATGGAATCGGAAACCGTCGAATGGTTTTCTAAACATGGAATGCGAAACTGTGGAGTCATTTTCTAAAGACGGAATGCGAAACTGTCGAATGATTTTCTAAAGATGGAATGCAACTGTCGAGTGATTTTCTAAAGATGGAATGCGAAACTTCGAGTGCTTTTCTAAAGATGGAATGCGAAACTGTCAAGTGATTTTCTAAAGATGGAATTCGAAACTGTCGCGTGATTTGCTAAAGGAGGAATGCGAAACTGTCGAGTGATTTTCTAAAGATGGAATGCGAAACTGTCGAGTGACTTTCTGAAGATGGAATGCGAAACTGTCGAGTGATTTTCTGAAGATGGAATGCGAGACCTTCGATTGACTTTTTAAAGATGGAATGCGAAACTGTCGAGTGATTTTCTAAAGATGGAATGCAAAACTGTCGAGTGATTTTCTAAAGATGGAATGCGAGACCTTCGATTGACTTTTTAAAGATGGAATGCGAAACTGTCGAGTGATTTTCTAAAGATGGAATGCAAAACTGTCGAGTGATTTTCTAAAGATGGAATGCGAAACTGTCGAATCATTTTCTAAAGACGGAATACAAAATTTTGAGTGATTTTCTAAAGATGGAATGCGAAACTGTCGAGTTATTTTCTCAAGATGGATTGCGAAACTGTCGAGTGATTTTCTAAAGATGGAATGCGAAACTGTCGAATCATTTTCTTAAGACGGAATTCGAAACTTCCAATGATTTCCTAAAAATGGAATTCGAAACTGTCGAGTTATTTTCTAAAGATGGAATGCGACTGTCGAGTGATTTTCTAAAGACGGAATGCGACTCTCGAGTGATTTTCTAAAAATGGAATGCGACTGTCGAGTGATTTTGTAAAGATGGAATGCGACTGTCGAGTGATTTTCTAAAGACGGAATGCGACTGTCGAGTGATTTTCTAAAGAGGGAATGCGACTGTCGAGTTATTTTCTAAAGACGGAATGCGACTGTCGAGTGATTTTCTAAAGACGGAATGCGACTGTCGAGTGATTTTCTAAAGACGGAATGCAAAACTGTCGAGTGATTTAGAACATCACTCGACGGAATGCGAAACTTCGAGTGATTTTCTAAAAATGGAATGCGACTGTCGAGTGATTTTCTTAAGATGGAATGCGACTCTCAAGTGATTTTCTAAAGACGGAATGCGACTGTCGAGTTATTTTCTAAAGACGGAATGCGAAACTGTCGAGTGATTTTCTAAAGACGGAATGCAAAACTTCGAGTGATATTCTAAAGATGGAATGCAAAACTGTCGTGTGATTTTCTAAAGATGGAATCGGAAACCGTCGAGTGGTTTTCTAAAGATGGAATGCGAAACTGTCGAATCATTTTCTAAAGATGGAATGCGAAACTGTCGAGTGTATTTCTAAAGATGAAATGCAAAACTGTCGAGTGATTTTCTAAAAATGGAATCGGAAACCGTCAAATGGTTTTCTAAACATGGAATGCGAAACTGTCGAGTCATTTTCTAAAGACGGAATGCGAAACTGTCGAATGATTTTCTAAAGATGGAATGCAACTGTCGAGTGATTTTCTAAAGATGGAATGCGAAACTTCGAGTGTTTTTCTAAAGATGGAATGCGAAACTGTCAAGTGATTTTCTAAAGATGGAATTCGAAACTGTCGCGTGATTTGCTAAAGAAGGAATGCGAAACTGTCGAGTGATTTTCTAAAGATGGAATGCGAAACTGTCGAGTGACTTTCTGAAGATGGAATGCGAAACTGTCGATTGATTTTCTGAAGACTGAATGCGAAACTGTCGAGTGATTTTCTGAAGAGGGAATGCAAAACTGTCGAGTCATTTTCTAAAGATGGAATGCGAGACCTTCGATTGACTTTTTAAAGATGGAATGCGAAACTGTCGAGTGATTTTCTAAAGATGGAATGCAAAACTGTCGAGTGATTTTCTAAAGATGGATTGCGAAACTGTCGAATCATTTTCTAAAGACGGAATACAAAATTTTGAGTGATTTTCTAATGATGGAATGCGAAACTGTCGAGTTATTTTCTAAAGATGGATTGCGAAACTGTCGAGTTATTTTCTGATGATGGATTGCGAAACCGTCGATTGATTTTCTGAAGATGGAATGCGAAACTGTCAAGTGACTTTCTGAAGACGAAATTCGAAACCGTGGAGTGATTTTCTAAAGACGGAATGCGAAACTTCGAGTGTTTTTCTAAAGATGAAATGCAAAACTGTCGAGTGATTTTCTAAAAATGGAATCGGAAACCGTCGAATGGTTTTCTAAACATGGAATGCGAAACTGTCGAGTCATTTTCTAAAGACGGAATGCGAAACTGTCGAATGATTTTCTAAAGATGGAATTCGAAACTGTCGCGTGATTTGCTAAAGAAGGAATGCGAAACTGTCGAGTGATTTTCTAAAGATGGAATGCGAAACTGTCGAGTGACTTTCTGAAGATGGAATGCGAAACTGTCGATTGATTTTCTGAAGACTGAATGCGAAACTGTCGAGTGATTTTCTGAAGAGGGAATGCAAAACTGTCGAGTGATTTTCTAAAGATGGAATGCGAGACCTTCGATTGACTTTTTAAAGATGGAATGCGAAACTGTCGAGTGATTTTCTAAAGATGGAATGCAAAACTGTCGAGTGATTTTCTAAAGATGGATTGCGAAACTGTCGAATCATTTTCTAAAGACGGAATACAAAATTTTGAGTGATTTTCTAATGATGGAATGCGAAACTGTCGAGTTATTTTCTCAAGATGGATTGCGAAACTGTCGAGTGATTTTCTAAAGATGGAATGCGAAACTGACGAATCATTTTCTAAAGACGGAATGCGAAACTTCCAATGATTTCCTAAAAATGGAATTCGAAACTGTCGAGTGATTTTCTAAAGATGGAATGCGACTGTCGAGTGATTTTCTAAAGATGGAATGCGAAACTTCGAGTGATTTTCTAAAGATGGATTGCGAAACTGTCGAGTGATTTTCTAAAGATGGAATTCGAAACTGTCGCGTGATTTGCAAAAGAAGGAATGCGAAACTGTCGAATGATTTTCTAAAGACGGAATGCGAAACTGTTGCCTGATTTGCAAAAGAAGGAATGCGAAACTGTCGAGTGATTTTCTAAAGACGGAATGCGAAACTTCGAGTAATTTTCTAAATAAGGAATGCGAAACTGTCGATGGATTTTCTAAAGATGGAATGCGAAACTGTCGAGAGATTTTCTGATGATGGATTGCGAAACCGTCGATTGATTTTCTGAAGATGGAATGCGAAACTGTCAAGTGACTTCTGAAGACGAAATCCGAAACCGTGGAGTGATTTTCTAAAGACGGAATTCGAAACTATCGAGGGATTTTCTAAAGATGGAATGCGAAATTGTCGAATGATTTTCTTAAGATGGAAGGTGAAACTGTCGAGTGATTTTCCAAAGATGGAATGCGAAACCGTCGAGTGATTTTCTTAAGATTGAAGGTGAAACTGTCGAGTGATTTTGTTACGATGGAATGCGAAACTGTCGAGTGATTTTCTAAAGATGGAATGCGAAACTGTCGAGTGATTTTCTAAAAATCGAATGCGAAACTGTCGAATCATTTTATGAAGACGGAATGCGAAACTTCGGGTGATTTTCTAAAAATGGAATGCGACTGTCGAGTGATTTTGTAAAGATGGAATGCGACTGTCGAGTGATTTTCTAAAGACGGAATGTGACTGTCGAGTGATTTTCTAAAGATGAAATGCGACTGTCGAGTTATTTTCTAAAGACGGAATGCGACTGTCGAGTGATTTTCTAAAGACGGAATGCGACTCTCGAGTGATTTTCTAAAAATGGAATGCGACTGTTGAGTGATTTTCTAAAGATGAAATGCGAAACTGTCGAGTGATTTTCTAAAGACGGAATGCGACTGTCGAGTGATTTTCTAAAGACGGAATGCTACTGTCGAGTGATTTTCTTAAGACGGAATGCGACTGTCGAGTGATTTTCTAAAGACGAAATGCGACTGTCGAGTGATTTTCTAAAGATGAAATGCGACTGTCGAGTGATTTTCTAAAGACGGAATGCGACTGTCTAGTGATTTTCTAAAGATGAAATGCGACTGTCGAGTGATTTTCTAAAGACGGAATGCGACTGTCGAGTGATTTTCTAAAGAGGAAATGCAAAACTGTCGAGTGATTTAGAAAATCACTCGACGGAATGCGAAACTTCGAGTGATTTTCTAAAAATGGAATGCGACTGTCGAGTGATTTTTTAAAGATAGAATGCGACTGTCGAGTGATTTTCTAAAGACGGAATGCGACTGTCGAGTGATTTTCTAAAGATGAAATGCGACTGTCGAGTGATTTTCTAAAGAAGGAATGCGAAACTTCGAGACTGTCGAGTGATTTTCTAAAGAGGGAATGCAAAACTGTCGAGTGATTTAGAAAATCACTCGACAGAATGCGAAACTTCGAGTGATTTTCTAAAAATGGAATGCAACTGTCGAGTGATTTTCTAAAGATGGAATGCAACTGTCGAGTGATTTTCTAAAGATGGAATGCGACTGTCGAGTGATTTTCTAAAGACGGAATGCGACTGTCCAGTGATTTTCTAAAGATGAAATGCGACTGTCGAGTGATTTTCTAAAGACGGAATGCGAAACTTCGAGACTTTCGAGTGATTTTCTAAAGAGGGAATGCAAAACTGTCGAGTGATTTAGAAAATCACTCGACGGAATGCGAAACTTCGAGTGATTTTCTAAAAACGGAATGCGACTGTCGAATGATTTTCTAAAGATGAAATGCGACTGTCGAGTGATTTTCTAAAGACGAAATGCGAAACTTCGAGTGATTTTTTAAAGATGGAATGCGAAACTTCGAGTGATTTTCTTAAGATGGAATGCGAAACTGTCGAGTGATTTTCTAAAGAAGGAATGCGAAACTGTCGAGTGTTTTCTAAAGACGGAATGCAAAACTTCGAGAGATTTTCTAAAGACGGAATGCGAAACTGTCGAGTGATTTTCTAAAAATGGATTGCGAAACTGTCGAGTGATTTTCAAAAGACGGAATGCGAAACTTCGAGTGATTTTCTAAAGATGGAATGCGAAAATGTCGAGTGATTTTCTGAAGACGGAATGCAAAACTTCGAGTGATTTTCTAAAGATTGAATGCGATACTGTCGCGTGATTTTCTAAAGACGAAATTCGAAACTGTCCAGTGATTTTCTAAAGATAGAATGCGAAACTGTCGAGTGGTTTTCTAAAGACGGAATGGAAAACTGTTCATAAGTTAGTCTACCAACCTATTGATACAGCTGAACAAGGACCAAATGAATAGTAATAATGAATGTTAAAACATCTAATATTCCTGAAAGGCTGAAGACATTTGCGGTTCAGCTGTAACCAAAATTGTATGGTCATTGTTATCTGCTTTGGTATTATGAAATAATATCATTTCAGTCAATTACAAGAAGTTTTCTGATTCTTACGGAAATAAAAAAAAACTACAGCAACGTACTCTAAATTCTTTTAGTGTCAGTTATAGATGATATAAAACCCGACATTACTTAATTTGTTTGTTTGTTTTTTTCTTCAGAAAAGTACTGTGCGTCGTCTATACCGGACTTTACAAAATGTAGCAACTCAGTTAAATGAACTATTACGTGTTTAAGGTCGTACAAATATATAAACTAATATATGTACGTAATAAAAAAACTATATCATCCAGTATTATTGTTGATATCAGAAATATGAACTGACAAATGCATTTCCTGGTTTTAGATTATTTTTTAAGTTTGAGGATTGTCTACAAAAATTTATAGGGACTATTTGTCAAAATATATAGTACTTAACAGATACAAGTTTAAGTAGATTCTAAATGATTGACTGCTATAGATCTAAGATACCTCAGTGGGAGTATAAGACAGCTTAGTTATAATACCCGTGGTTAAACGGTCTTGACCATGTGAACCCTACAAGTTGAAAATAATTGTTTAAAATTTGATAAGTAATTAAGACAAAAATAGGCAGTCTATGATATGATAATATGTCATTACTAAATGAAAGAAAAAGATACTTTAAATAGATAACTTCCATACATCGAATATTACAAATGCATTGATAGGATCAAAACGGAAGTGAAATTATTTTTTAGGAAGTCCAAATAATTATTTCTAGTTACTAGAAGGTTGGTTCACGAATAAAAAGGGTGATAATAAATAAATTGACAGCTTATAGAACAATAAAATACAACAAAAACTAACGTAACACAATACTGACTTCAAAGTACGCTGTAGATCGTCGCATTTATTTATTTTGACCCCTAGGCTAATGGTTTGCCTTCTTCTGGAGTCTGCTGCACAACTAGCAACGCTCCTACAAGTATTCTATTCTTTACTTCTGAACATTGTACATAATGTTAAAGAGGGGCGCCAATCTTACGTGTTGTCGTGCACAGTATGCTTAACTAGAGTATTGACTTTTGCGACGATGTCAAATACAGTTGAGTATTGACTTTCGCAGGAGGAGAAACAATATGGGACTGATTAACTTTATCAGATTAGTGTCAGAACAGTACTTAAACGGTCTTTAACCTGTAAGAATTGTCAAGTAAGGGTCATAAAAGTGATATTTATCCTGTGGGATGGAGTATAAGAAAGTAATAAAAATATATTGTAAGAGAGAGATGGCAGGAAACGCTTCTTAAGAATTTGACAAAAATATTCAGATACTAAACATTAGGCAAAGGAAATGTAGTTACTTTTAATTTCAAGAACTTCAAGTAGTTTTTATCAGCGTTGCAATCTAAGACACATTGTGAATTTTTTTGCTTCATTACTTGACTCACAAATAGCATAATGCTTACCCTCGTTGTCTTAAACATTTTGGCTGACGTTAAAGGGAATCAGATGAGACTGCAGAAAATATTTTTAGATTATTTTAATTATCTTGCACTGTAATTTTTGTAGCACCAATGTAAACGCTTGCTTTCGCCAAAAAAATATATATTGCTGGTGTAGGTAACTCATCTCTGAGATCAAACTGTTATGTTTTGAACTTTGATTATTTTTTTGTTAATTTATCGTCTTTTTGCGTTTTCGTATAGAGGATGACAGAGCTAAAAGAAAACATGAAAATGCAAAAATTGCATTTCATATTGTAGATGGCAAGGCAAAGAGTTGCTAAAACCATTGATTTGTAGGTGATAACAAGTCCAGGAAGAAACGCCACAGTATTAAAATCAATTACTATCCACTACTATAATATTCTTTAAGACCTTTATTCAGAATTTACAGGCCCTAACTGTATTTCACTATCTTAAGGTTTACTTCTATGACCTACTAATAAAAATGGCCATGCTGAACTGAAATTATCAGCGTTTCAGTACTAAGGATTTAAAGATGCAAGACAAAAGAACACTGACACCAAAAAAAACCTAAACAGATTTCAGGGAACAGATATGAGAACTGATCTGTTGTGTAGTTTTTTCTTCAGACACTTGCAAATGTTAAATCTTCCATTGAATTATTATTCAAACAACTTTTTATTACATTTTTTTTGTCATTTTGTATAATTGCGCCAAACGTTAGGCAATAACTATAAACAGTCTTTCTTGCGGACTTAAGTTATTCATTTTCATAAACTTTTTAATAATAAAAATATAGATTTTTGACACTTGCTTATGCAATCACATCTACTAATTATGTTGGTTTGTTTTAAATCAATGTAGCCAATATGAGTGACGCATGCTTTCTCTAGTGCTGTGACATGGTGTAAGTACTGGTGCTTTTGGCGAATGTAATTTACAATTATTTTTAAACTGTTTACCAATGGTACACCACTGGCGCAATTGGTGGCCAGTAGTTTCTGCCGATGGAAGATTTTTCCGCAGACAATCTACATGGTAAGCAGAATCTGCCATTGAAATATAATATCATTTATAGATGACGACCAACACGTGCATGGCATGGAATGTGATTTTCCCCATCCTTCTTTTAAAGAAGAGAATACAAGTCTGTTGTAAAAGTAAAGAACATCATTTTTTTGTCTGACAGATAAGCAAATATTTTGATAGTCATTTACAGTTTTGTCGTTCTTTTTGTTAAATTATTACTTCGGAATCACAAAAAAGTTGCTATAACCTAAACTTCAACTACAAGCACTTTTATCATCTTTCAATATTGTTATGGAATATTAGCTTTTTATATGCCTGAAGAGTCGTATTATGTTATGGCGCTTGATGTTCTTCCGTCAGTCTGTCCGTCTTTCCATCCGACGCAACTTCTGTAATATAGTTTTTGTTCTATTTACTTTGAACCTTTCACACGTCTTCAGTCATGATACCTAGTAATATGTGAAGGAGGTTTTTCTGCGGTCTGACCTTTTATAAAATAGTTATGACTCCTTGATAGGTGTCAAAAATTCCCCAAAATGTAATGTTGGTCATAAAAGCAATTTTTATGCCCCCACAAAGTGGGAGCATATAGCATTGCACTTGTCCGTACGACCGTACGATAATACGACCGTACGTCTGTACGTACGTCCCGAAATTTTGTGAACGCAACTCCTCTTAAACCGGATGGCAGATTTTGCTTAAACTTTCAGGGATTAACAACCTTTATGTGTAGATAATAGTAAAGGAAGGAATTTTTGCTTCGACCAAATTTAACGGAATAATGGCCCTTTGTTGATTGTACGTCTGTACGTACGTCCCGAAATTTTGTGAACGCAACTTCTCTTAAACCGGATGGCAGATTTTGCTTAAACTTTCAGGGATGAACAACCTTAATGTGTAGATGAAAGTAAAGGAAGGAATTTTTGCTTCGACCAAATTTAACGGAATTATGGCCCTTTGTTGATTTTTTCACTATATACCATATAGCCAAATAAATTTGTGAACGCAACTCCTCATAAACCGGATGGCAGATTTTGCTTAAACTTTTAGGAATGAACAACCTTAATGTGTAAATGAAAGTAAAGGAAGGAATTTTTGCTGCGACCAAATTTAACGGAATTATGGCCCTTTGTTGATTTTTACTATATACCATAAAGTGAAATAAATTTGTGAACGCAACTCCTCATAAACCGGATGGCAGATTTTGCTTAAACTTTCAGGGATGAACAACCTTAATGTGTAGATGATAGTAAAGGAAGGGTCATGTTTTTTACGGGACCAGACACACCTGGGGTTTCTATACTTTAATCTGTAGTTAACTTTCATGTGTAACATTTTTTAAATTTTACCTGCTTACTTTAATATCAGCAACATGTAATTACTTGTGTGTCTCTTCCTTCGTCTTCGCTAATGTGATTCCTCATAGTACATAAATATTTACAACATTTTTATGTCGACTATTCAAAGAATAAGGAGGTCTATTGTACTTGCGGCGTGGCCTTCGGGTTAAAGTTTTAGGGCAAGCTTCTCATTTTCACTATTTCTTCCCTTTCTACTGCAGATATTTGGTTCAAACTTGGCCGTAGACTGTGTCATTCCATCAAGGCCCATAACTCTGTTAAGCATTTTTATTAGTAATTCCCCTTTTAAGACTTTGAAAAATCTTTAATTTCAGGCTTTTATTATACCTTTAAGCACTAAGAATAGCCAAGCGCGCTGTCCATCCGACAGCCCTTGTTTCAGTATACAATATCTAATTTTAAAATAAAAGGACAGCATTAATAATATACAAAACACCTCAATTAATTTGCAACTACAGACAAAAATTGTTCCCCACCTAAATCTTACATACAGAATATACATGCTCTTGTTTATGAGTACTTATGCATAGTGGGGGCATCCGTGTCCTATGGACACAGTTCTAGTTTTTTCAGTTTCTCTCGCTGCGTGCGTGCGTGTGTTGTTCATACTCACAAATGAGTTTCCTTGTGATTTTGTTATGGCATTTGATGTCCATCTGTCTAGCCACCAGTCTACCAAAAACTCTTTTAGAACAGAAATGACTGTTCTCATGTCCTAACCATCGGGTGTATATTGCACTGCTTCGCCATTTGTTTTAGTTACATGTATATTGCATTTGATTTGCATCTTTGATTTCATTTTAGTCATGCAATTGATAAATATTTGATACTTTAGATCAAATGGATTTTGTAAAAGAATTCATGACCGAGAAACCAAAATGTATCGCAATACAGGTTATACCATATTTTTGCACCCCCAGTGACTAAGATTGAAGGTAAACAGGTGATGATCCCAGCGCTTAGTAGCCCAAGCACACCTCCATCTAGCCAGTCTACAAGCCCTGCTCCAGAGGAAGCCAGTACTTGTGGTACAGCTGCGTTTGTTTATGAAGAGTCCCATTCATTTCGGATGGCAAGTAATGTACTGTCTAACAAAGAAGCAACTTGGCTGCTTATTGGAGCATAAATCTTAGGTAAAGGAGCTCTGTCTCACCAAAACGTGGTGAAGTTTGCAGAAGAAACGAGAAACAGTATGAAAAAGTACTCTCAATCTCAAGACCAGTGTATGAAGAAATTCTACAGTTTAAAAAGGTCTTATATGAATTACCTAAGTGAGAGCAAGAAAACTGGAAATAAACACCCTAGATAAATGATATCTGAAGACGAAATGAAAGAACTTTTTAATTATTAATTATCATTATTATTATTATTATTATACTTTTAATTATTAATTATGATCCTACATTTAAACCTCTTGTATGTAAAAGCTCTCTTGGAGCGACTGTCAACAAGAGCACAAACCAGAACGAAAGTGAAGATGAGGCCAGCCGAAGTAACGAATGGCATAAGAAAAACAGTAAGAGAACAGCATTTACAGATAAAAGACTGAAAGGATACGTGAAAATAAGAGAAGACAGTTCCTGACTGCCATGAAAGAGATGCAAGAACAACTAAACAAGTTATTTGGAAAAAAACATAACAAAATGAAAATTTTTAGTTGAAATAAAGGGATGTCTGCTGTTTAATGGTTTTGTTTTGTTTTATCAGCACAATAGGAAGTGAATTGTAAACTTCTTTGTCAAGAGTGTGCTGTACCTAACACAGAAGTCTGTTGTTTAATGATTCTCTTGTTTGAAAATGTGTGCCATTATCACAGTAAGTGATACATTTTACTTGTTGTTGTAACATAGTGCAAATTTTATTCCTGTATTTTTTATATGCAACGCTAGGCAAAGTGCCACTTCTAATGGTATAGGACAATCAATTACAACTTTACACATCATTTTCTTTCAATGATATGTTAAGAAAAATATATGAACTGAGAATTGAATTTACCAAAAGACGTCAAACCGTAAAAGTCTCCAAACGCGAGACTTCAGCATTCCAAACATGCATCTAATTACTTGCCTGCACTTGCTCGGTTTAGGGCTGAATAACCTGTGTTGCCTTGTCAAATACCCATAATCATCGAAAGGCGGGATAAGCCCTCTCAGTAGATAATATCCTTCGGGGATTATTTCGTCAGCTTTATAAAAAAAATCACTGCCTCAGAACTGTTGCATCATAATTACATACATACCGTACAAATGAACATAAGTAGACTCTTCTCTACAAGATCTTTTTGAAGTCAACTGCCGTTGGTGTGCCTTTTGAGCCAGAAGTAACTGTAGTACTTTTGGTTCAATTGGCTCCAAATATCATGTTCATAGTTTCTACATTACCAACTACACCATATTTACCATTGTTAGTAATTGGTAACCTCGCCATGTAACTATTGGAAGATCTACCAGCGCAGCTATGTCGGTAACTTGGTAACTTTCTACATCTTATGCCAAAACATATACCATAACGTCTTCCAAGTCATTTTCTCCGATTGGACATTTGTTGCCTTATTGCATTTCTTAGCAAAGTAATCTAGTAACGGGAAAGCAATTTTCCTTCCTTTAATGTTATCGGGAGCGTAATTTCTGACTGTATTGAATTAAACATTGCCACTCACAGGAAGATGATGATTCCCATGGTTTCTAAGAAATAACTGATTCTACTTCAAAATCTAAAACAGAAAAAATGAAAATAAAATATATATCTTTCAACTGTACTGTAGGTTTTTAAAGTCAAATTGAATCAAAATACAGCATGGTCGATTATGAAGTATGATTTTATATTTCTAATGGTAAGTATTTGGGTTAATACTATGGACAATAGGAAGATGTTGAATTAAATGTAACATCTCCCTGTCATTAAATTTTAGCTGTTTTAGACAATCATATTTTGAACAGTTTGTCATAGTGCTCTTTTTCCTCGCCGTTGAATCTAAAGTTAACACATACAATTCATAACCACTAAATTTATTTTTTTACATGTACAAATATACCTTATAACAGTTTCAGTCAAACCGAATACGTGTCAAGTCATTAATTTACAGCATAAAAGGCAGTCGAAATAATTATTCAAATTTGAAAAAAAGAGCCTCTTTTTTCACTTACAACAGACACACTCGAATGGGTATGTAGGTAGTTGAAACATTATAGGGAAATACCCCGAAATCAATCAAAGACATGTTCCATCTTTATTTCGTTGGCTAATTCTCCATAAATCTAGAATAATAATGTCGATGATTCGAAAAAGAATAATTTTAAATCTTTTCCTAAGGGCATATAGACACTGAGAAAGCGCTTATTTGTAATAAATCTTGATGAAGTCAAAATTGTTCAACGTCCACTAATATAAAAAGACACATTAATCAATTTACCTTTTGGACTTAAAATTTTAACCGACACCGACATTAAGAAAATGATTCGTTCACATACAAGTATCATTCTATAATTTGAAGGAAACATAATTTCAAAAATTTAATGATAAATCTCTTTAACCAGGGGATGGTAAGACTCAGCCAAGTACTAAAATGCGGAATGCTTCACTTCGCTAACTATGTTTCGTGTGACAGTTACATTAAGTTAATATTTAATTGCTACTTGATTCAACGAAAGTTTATTACAAAATGATTGGAAGTAAAATCATAGAGTTATTTTATTTCTTTGTTTCAAACTGTTCGTTATACACGCGATTTAGCATGGATTGTCTTAATAAATATGGTACGGAAACATGATATATTAATTCAACAACACGAGAAATAATGTAACATTATATAGTCAATGATAATTGTCGAAAAGAAACTAAGTGCAGAACATTCTTTCGCATGACAATCTACTTAACCCTTAGCCTGCAAAATATATTAAATGGACTTGTCCATATTTCAGTTTGGACAGGTTCATTACTTGTTTAGGCGGGAGCAGGTTGAAAATTTCCCGACTGAATGGTGAATAGTGCAGACCATGATCAGACTGCACGGATGTGCAGAATGATCTTGCTCTGCAATGGTCTCAAAGGCAAGGAGAAGGTTTCAATGACCTCTGAAACTCCTTAAGAAAATAGATATCAGTCTCTACTTGTTTAAGTTTGTAGCAAAAGTTCAAAATCAACACTATTATTTTTATCATTATTGTGATACTAATGATATCACTTTATTTGTGCATGCCGTTGTCTTACGAAAATGAAAGTCCGTAACAGAAAGATGAAAAGCATCTTAGAATACACAACCCAGAGTGGGATTCGTACTTCGATCTTAGTGTATCGAAAGACAACACTCTACTGAGCCAAAGAATCTTTTCCCTGACGCAGTTGCCAGAGGTTGTATTTATACATTTTAGGAAGGTCTGCACTAGACCGTAACACCTTGTTACATCTATGTATGGCATATTTTCTCAATAGAAAATACGATGTTTAACCGTCTGTATTGAAATGAAAGAATGTATTCGTTTACCTAGAAGATTGAAAGTGAAAGAATCAGTTTCTTGCCGACCTTTTTTTAAACAAATTCTTAAATAATCAGTTCATCATAACAATAGCTTGTTTTCAGTTCATCATAACAATAGCTTGTTAAAAACAAATAACAAATGTAAATTAATCAAGTGCAAGAAATCTTCAAATTGAAAATTCTTAAAATGTTACTAAATTTCATTTTGCGACATTCCGTTATGTTACATGACCTACATTTTATTTCTCTACATTTCCGTTAACTCAGGTCGATGCATAATTTGCATATATTATATTATCTTATAAGCAATTTCATGAAAACGTCTGATATCTGCACTAGAGCAAAATACTGAATTTAACTTAATAGCACTTTCCGGCAAAAGGAGAAATAGCCTAGAAGCATGAAGCATTCCAGTACATACATTTTAAGAAAAGAAGTTTTGTTTTTACTCTGACGATAATCTTTTAATATAAAAAATAAAACATCTAGACACACATCTAAAGTAAGCATATGACAATGTCGGCCTTAATCTTAAACTGCAAAGACGTGATATATGTTTAGGTGAGAAAAAATAAAACCCGTGCACTCTGTTGTTAACAGTCCAACAGACAACTAACGCTTCCTGTTTAAAATGATATCTTGAGGATCTTTGAGTTTAAAATGTTGATCATGGCGTTGTTGCTCATCTCAACAAAAATTTGCTTCAGAGAAAATCGTAAAAAAGGGGAAGAATGAAGAGAGGAAATGATATTGATATGGGATTTTGTACAGTATCCTGACGAGGAAATGGTAACAAAAGATACTGCTTTATGCGGCGATGTTTGAATATTATTGAAAAATCTTATTTGTAAAATACTGAGCCTTTAAAGAACAAAAGAATTCATTAATCAGAAGGACCGAGTTAAATTTGAAACGAATGAGTTGATCGTAAGTAAATGTTAGTTTTCGTCACTCGTTTAGTTAATTTTAGCAAATTAATAAAAGACCTGAACTCTCTCCAGCAAACAGAATGCCTCTTAAACATTGCAGAGATTTAAAGATTATTGTCGTTAATTACTGTTCATGTTATGTCTGTACTATTTAAGAAACTTAATCACCTGTTAAATGTTGATATTTTTCTAAAAACGTTTTTAGTTTTTGCAGACGCGCATTTGTAAAATTAATGGTACATCCACATTTCGAGGATTTCATGGAATGTTGTGATGATAAATGCAGTATGTCAAGATGGAAGACGACTAGCAAATGTTTCTAATTTCATTTCTTATATTATATCAATTAATAAGATGTGAAAAACGCATATCAGGAAAGCCACAGTCAGAAAACATAACCTCCCTACACAGTCGAGAGGGAAAACGAGCATAAATTTATATATTGATTAATTAAAAAAAGACACCACAAAAATTTAACGAAAATAAGAACCATCTGGGTTACCGCCTTGGAACGATCAGTGGAAAAACATTTGCCAATGGGGCTTTAAACCAGGCTCTAGGGTGCCACAACCTCACACTTGCCCCATCTAGTTCTCATAAGAACAAACAAGAACAAGTTGTTTTTGTGATTTAGCTCCAACCCACTCATCAACTCGACAGTGCTGCATGCAAAAGCACTCACACACATATGAACATAAAAAGCTTATGTCTTTGTAGGGCAAAAAGGGCTCAATGACATTACTGAAACCAGAGCACTGGGAGTCAAATCAGCAAGAACGAGTTTCAACGTTCTTTTCAAGACTTCCCTAGAACTTTCATAAAGTATTTGACCTGTTCCAACAATTTATCATCTTTAATTTACAGAAACGTGAAAATGTTTAGTAGTTAACAGCTCCTTTTGTGTTTTATCACTTTCGATAATTGTTAAGTTATGTCGTGTGTTTTTTTTTTTCGGCTAGCTACCCGTCCTGTATCTGGTACTAGTAAGATACTAGATAAAGCAATCTTGGGGAAATCAAACTAAACAAAAATACAAACAAATGCAGCAAACAAGTGTCAACTTCATCAAAGATAGAAAATCGGGGCGCACAGTTCATACCATAAGTTATGTTGAAAAGATAAAAGTAACTAATTGCAGACTGATTTTACAGGAGATGTAAATCCCATTCTTTACACAAACTCGCACCAGTAATGGCATAGAACCAGTAAGGAAAGGGAAGCTCAAACCCGCTACTCATTTCTGTAAGATGAAGACTAACAGTTTAAAACTAGAAAACTGAAGGTCACTTCAACATCTGGTAAAATTTCTACATGTTTGCTTATTTAAGAAATTATTTTGCGTTAACAGTACAAAACCAGGAAAGCATGACCTTTACAAAACGTTTTTATGTAGACCAAGTTACTTGTCTTATATCCAGCAAAGACAACACTCGGCATAAAATGACTAAATCTTTACAACCAAATTCTAAAAACTTTGTGCATTATTCTGGAAAATTTATGTTATCTTCCTTCATAGTAATACATAAACAACTAGAGAAGTATCCATAGGACACGGATGTCCCACATTCCGCTGTATTGTTACAAAAATCCTGTACAATAACAGGTGCGTATAGCCATTGCCCTTAACATTAAGGAGGTTAAAAATTCTCTTTTTTGCTTAATCAGGGGTCATCACTTAGTCGAAATCCAATAAGTCTAAAACTGTTATTGTTTGCTTGATGCTTAACGAGGGAGCATAACTCTGCCGATCTCCAATACATTTGCGTCAAATATCCATGTGGGTTAATTCACATGCTGACAACTATTCCTAGAAAGGTTCATGGATCTAGCAGTAATGTGTTTGGAGTTACACACAACGAAAATCTAAAAATGTTTTTTTTTTTTTTTGTTATTCTTTTGCTTAATCAGGGGGCATAAGTCTGCCGATCTCCAAAAAATTTGCGTTAAAATATCCAGTTGCATAAGTTCACATGCCCACAACTATTCTTAAAATGTTTCATGGCTCTAGCAGGTATACGTTTGGAGGTGCACGCGACACAGATCAGTCTACGTACGGACAGCGTGACGGCGACGGACGGACAAGGGCAAATCTATATCCCCCCACAAAGTCAATGGTAGGATACTACGTCATCGCGCACCTGTTGTATGCGCTCTCGCGGATCAACAACCAGTCTCTTGAAAGGTAAAATGGTCTTTTTCTATAAGAAATCTGTAGAGTTACAAAAAAATCATGTTAGATTGGCTTGTGTGCATTGTATTTACGTAAAGAATTTTTATAGTAAAAATTCTAGTTAAGACCTGAAAACGGGTGATTTTTTTTAATGCATGCTGAAAAAAAACTTTGGAATAAACCATAACATGATAAATATATTCATATATATCTAACGGTCTGGACTAGCCATTTATCTTTGAAATCACCATCACAATCTTCTGTTCAAACATGTAACATAGATAATATACATATCTTTATCTCTGAAGCCCGTCGCATATTTTATCATTTTTTTGACAGTTTAGATTTTTGAGCAACAACTTACATTGACCTTCTGACATTGATTTAACAGAAAAGAAAATAGTGTATAGTGTATAAAGCTTAAATAAAATACTCATGTGTCGTCTATTGCGGGCGTCTTTTGTGCAACGTGTCCTGTTATGCATGTTTGCCTAAATTTATACTGATTTCAATTGATGGATTCATGTATGATTATCTAGACTTGATCTCAAAAGCTGAGACGTAGAATTTCCAGCATTTTATCAAAAACGGAGTGAAAGCTAAGGCCATAATGAACATGTTTCCTACAAACACTTACCCAAACAACTTTACTGTTGCGGGCCTCATTTTGTGCAACGTCTCGTGTGATAAAAGGAATAGGTATACATAAATGAAGATGTCATTTGTGATAATGTTTATCAGTCAAATATTTTTTATTAAGCAATCTAAGGAGAAAGGTAAGAATACAGATTTAACTGCAAAGTAATTTCAAAAATTATTATGAACAAATATTCAACACCAGTGCTGCTATCACCTTGAAATGAAAAATGCTCTGCATACAATTGTATGATAGACAAGACTGTTTTCATAAATTCAACACAGTTACATGTAATTAAAAATAACATTAAATAGTACATCAAAATAGCCATTTTATAGAAGCTATTTTTGCCAGAAAGAAAGCTTGTTTCTTCGTTTCAAGAAGACACTGTTTTCGCTGCATATTTATTAATGAAAATCAACTTCACATTCATTGAAAACCTAACTTCATTCCTTTTACTACTAAATCTTCTTGTATCTTTACGATATAAGGGTTATGTCATTATACATTTATGTACATGTATTAACAATTTATCTGATATCATTTTGATTTAGTTTTTACTTTGGTACAGAGTTCAGGAGTTCAGGGGCGGATAAATTGCTATTTATGAGACCAATTTCTTGTAAACTGTCCTTTTCTTCTTTTCAGTATAAATCATACCATTATGACAAGAGTTGAAGTTGTAATTATCTTTCTGACTGTGTTTTCTCTCGTTTTCTGTGATGCATTGGATAGCAGAAATATGGGATGTAATTATGCAATGCACACCTTTAACTGCAGTGGAGTCGGTCTCATGGACATCCCAGAAGATATATATATTCCTTTTAACACTAAAAACTTGGATTTTTCATTCAATCGCATAAGTATTGTAACATTCCTTAACTACCGTGCCTTAGTCGGTTCATTGTCTACTATAGACCTGTCACATAATCATATAGGTGTGCTCAGAGAAGACGCATTTCAACTCTTTACAAATCTTGCCTCCTTAAATTTATCAAATAACCTTTTGTCTGGTTTGAATTTAACCAAACATATATTCAATGGGTTAAGTAAATTACAGTCTCTCAAATTGAATAATAACCCACTAAGGCATTTAAAACAGGGAACTTTTAACTATTTGCAACTTCCGTCTTTGAAATATTTGGACCTTTCACACTGCAAAATAATAGACATGGAAGACAGTTCACTCTATATGCAATCACTGGTATACTTGGATCTTAGCTGGAACCAGTTGCAGATTTCCGGCAAAGATTCGTTCCACAGGTTGATCAACTTGAAATACCTGGATATGAGCAATAACAGAATCGTTGTACTGAATGAGGTTCCTTCTTTGCCAGAACTGGTCATGTGGAGACTCGATAATAATGTTATTGAGACTGTACAGATAAGAGAAAACCTCCAGCAGAATGCAGACAATTTACATGCGCTATTCCTCAGGTAGTATATTGTTATGTTATAAGACGCTATCTTACATTGTTTTTCTCAGTGTTGTGCTATATTTCAGATAGTAAATGTATATCGTAATATTCATCTATATCTTACATTTTATGTCGCAGGTTTCCCCTATATTTAGATAGCATTTCGCACTTTTCATTTGAATCTTAGATTGTATATCGCAGGGTTTCGCTAAATTTAGATAGTATATTGCAATTATCGGCTGTTTCTTAGAGTGTATTTTGCAGCGTTCCACTGGATATCAGATTATATAACTTCTCTATGATCACTTATAATTTAGATTGTATATCACAATATTCTGCATTATTTTAGATAGTATATCGTAACAATCATTCATATCTTAGATTGTCTGTCGCAGTGCCCTGTAACATTTCAGAAAGTATATTGCACTTTTCATTTATATCTTAGATTGTATATCGCAGTGTTCTGCTATATTTCAGATAGTATATCGCAATTTTCTTCTATATATCTAGGATTGTATATCGCAGTGATAGCTACATTTCAGGTGGTATATAGCATCTTGATCTGTACCTGAGATAGTAAATCGCAGTGCTCTGCTACATTTCAGATAGTATATCACACTTTTAATCTATACCTTAGTTTGTATATCGCAGTATTAGTTACATTTCAGGTTATAAGTAGTACTTTTCGTCTACATCTTAGATCGAATATCGCAGTACACTACCACAGTTCAGACAGTGGATCTTACTTTTAATCTTTATCTTAGATCATATATTGCAGTCCACTGCAACATTTCAGGTGGTAAATTGCAATGAGAGAATATATAACAATTTTATTTTTGTTTTCCAGTGAATAGACAGTTTTCTCAGTGAAATAAAATTTTATAATCAACTGTTTTAAAACTGTGGAATACCATTTTTATTTTCACTGTTTTTGCCGAACTACTTTTTAAACTTATTAGCTCCCTTCGTTACATTTGTCACAAGCTCTACACAACAGTCCCATAATTTCATATCCAGGATCTCCAGCTCGTCCAACATACAAGAGAATAAGGCAGATAATTGATAGTCACAATGATTAAGTAGTTTAAAATACACAAATAAATTAAACTTGTAAAAGTTGTTCTTTCATTATTTTTCAAGCTGGCAGACTTTTGAATTGAATGACAGCTGGTTGGTGTGTGTATTATTCTGCTATTCATGGCGAGACAAAATCAGATTTGTTCCATTTGACAATTGCGTATATTTAAATAAAGTTAATCGTTGTTTTTCAGTTTCTTTAGATGATATAGATAGATAAGATGTTTGAGATACTTGTATCTTATATAAATGTCGGAACTATTTTCTATTGCTTTGACAATAAAGATTGGAAATAAAGCGGTTATTATATGGGGCCCTCCACAGGGGACTAGAAATTCTAAGTTTTAGTTTGTCAAGGAAACATAAAATAAAAAGAAAATTTGTTTGCTTCAGTGAAATATCAATTTTATTTCACACGTGAAGACAAAAAACTGACATTTCTCTCGTGGCTACGCCACTGAAACAAACAATGCAGATACCACATTTTTAGCAACAAGTTCAGGCAGATATCGAATAGAATTTTAAATTAATTTGCAAAAATGCATTTCTAAGCCGACGTTAAAATGAGTTTCAACATAACAATTACTTTAGGCCCTTTTCCGAAGGGTTTGGTTGACTGGCCAATTTTCACAATAATGACTAATTTTACTGTAAATGCACATAAATGATTAATAGGATATGTCTTATTTTATAAAGGTATTTGTTGATCCATAATTACCAATGTCTCACTTTTGATTTCCCTGGCTGTAATTTGGCCTTTGTTGAGGGGATTTCAAAATTGCTTGGCATAAACGTTTGCCTCAATGAGATGTTGTGTCGCGTGCATAAACTAGGTTTGTAGCTGAAAGGTCAAGGTCACACTTAGAAGTCAATTGGCTACAATTCTGCTTGTTCGGGCTGTAACTTTGCCTTTATTGGGAGTATTTCAAACTAACGTGGCACAAATTTTCGGCTAAATGAGACAGTGTGTCGCGTGCATGAACCAGAAAAATGGCTCGATGTACAAGGTCACACTTTACAAAGGGTAGGACCTAAATCATGTAGCTCGGTGCTTTAAGCGAGAAAAACGTGTAGTCTATGACTAATGTCGTCCGTTTTCGCGTAAATATTCAGGAATTTGGATAAATTTTCAACAGCTATGGAGATTGTCTTGGAATATTTGTATAATGTATAGGACTAGTACCTAGCCATATATGTATGCTAACTGTAGCTGCTATTTGACAGAAGAAGAAATGTGTCACAAAAAGTTATTGAAGGGATGCCAACAAAGACGTCCCAGTTTTTGTGTGAATCTGCAATATTTTGCTTCGGGTTTTCAGCTTGACCAACAATTTTGCGCCATTTAAATGATATTTTAAGTAAACAGAAACAGAATGAAACATTTACAACCAGTTAGGAGCATACATAATGCATCTATGTTCGATTTTTTTAACTTTAAGGCAATAAACGTGTTGTTTGAGTCACCTTAAGGCCATATTGTGTAACCTCGGTTCTTTCATAACTGCATAACGGTATTCTAATACATATAATATCTTTCTGCCACTAGCATATTGGTTATATTTAACAGTTATTTTGTACTATAATCATACCAAAAACCAGTGTTTGTCCATTTTAAAGGCATTACATTAACTACACATGGTGATTTTATGAAGTGAAAGCAACCGAATGTCTTTTGATACAACTTAAGTTAACGTTCAATATATGTATTCGTTCAAGATTGTTTTTACAGACAGCTAAATAATGTTAACAATAAACAATTCTTACAGTTGTGAGTTGAAGCAATAATTTAATATCATAATCTAAATTCAGATTTTGTTTGATATCCAGCGAGAATTAAAAGATTAAAAAGATTAGAATATTTTAGCTCAAATTCACCATGGAATTGTAGATGCCGGAATGATAAACTCTATACTCTGTAACTTTGGGCAACAGCTCGTTAATAAAATATCATAGCAAAAAGCATTATGACATATACTTACAAGCTGTTCATACATACCATACATGAGAAGTAAATAGATCCTCCAAAGGTAACATTTTTTTTCACAAATATAGAATTAAATCTCGGATGTATTAAGATACCTGACGGCTTGGAGATAAGGGAGGTCAGTGATTTTACCTATTGCAAACTATTTCATTTTTAAAGTCTTCCCAAGTTTCCTTAGTAAAGACTAATCACTACTTGCAGGAAATACCTTAAACCTTCAATTATTAGTAACCTAATTTAATTTATTGCAAAACGGCAGTTTAAGCAACGTGATGATATTTATCAGCCAGGTCTATTTTTTACATAAATGGATTTTAACTTAATCTTTATTCTTTGACACTGTGTTTTTAATACTTTGAATAAATACGAAAATATACACGTAATTTCTCATCCAGTTATTTCAGTCATCAAAGGTTGTTCTGAATGGATTGCATAACCCATTTGAAATTATGCATTGTAATGTAGACAAAGACTTCATAAAAACATTGTAATCATGTAAACATTTGAACCGACTAATTATGCAAATACATTTTACATCAACTTTTCTCTTTTTTTCTGTGTGTGCTCACGGAGAGATGATAATGTTGTCATAGAACTTTATGTTCATTTTTTCATTTAAATTTAATGATAGTCCAGTCAAAGCGGAAGAAATATTGACTGATATGATTGTGGAAGAAGTAAGATAATATTTTTCAAACTCCATTAAAAAACTATAAATGTTTTAAGAAATCTAACTTGTCTAATTTGCGTGTATCTCTTATTTGTTTATTTTTAACTGAAATAATGGTGAGATGCAAATGAACATTGTATACGCCGTCCAAGAATAAATGTCGCATAGATATTCTGTTGAGTCCAGGGATTGAACCATTCACCTTTGAATGACTATATGCAGCTTAGCACATTGGCAGTTTTTATATGTACCAAGTATATACAGTTACTTTAACTGTGTGGCACAGGCAGTCAGTTGATAATTTGTTTTCGCACAACTTAGAAAGTCCTTTTTAATTTTATAGATATAATGTTTGCATGTATGTAATATCTACAAAATTGTCAATTTTGATTTTTTAAATAAAATCTGCAGACTTGTGATCAAGTCAAAACCTTTCATAGTTTAAAATTTACTTGTAATATTGTATTTGTATCTGACAATGAAAAGCACCACATAACCTTCCAGCCTTAAACTTGCAAGTGTTCAAATTCATTATACAAACAGAACTCTTTGTAAAAATTTTCAACATCCTTATTTTGAAAAACTTACCTTTAACATCAATAAAGAACCGAGGTTACACAATATGGTCTTAAAGTGACCCAAACTACACGTTTATTGTCTTTAAGTTAAAAAAAAATGAACATAATATATAATATATGTTCCTTAATGGTTGTAAATCTTTAATTGTATGCCCTTTTACTTGAAATATTGTTTCAATGGTGCAGAATGGTTTGATAAGTTCAAAAACCTAAGCAAATTATTGCAGAATCAAACAAAGAATGGGACACCTTTGTTGGCATCCCTTCAATAACTTTTTTAACACATTTCTTCTTCTGTCAAATAGCAGCTACAGTAAGCATACATATATGGCTAGGTACTAGTTGTATACATTATAAAAATATTCCAAGACAATCCCCATAGCTGTTGAAAATTTATCCAAATTCCTGAATATTTACGCGAAAAACTGACGACATTAGTCATAGACTACACGTTTTTCTCGCTTAAAGCACCGAGCTACATGATTTAGGTCCTACCCCTTGCTTTAGCTACATTTCTGATTCTCTGAGCTATACCTTGGCCTTGGTTGGAATGATTTCAAAATAAATGTGCACAAATGTTCGTCTTAATAAGACGTTGTGTCGCGAGCATAATCCAGGCCGGAAGCTAAAAAATCAAGGAAACAAAGTTAAAGGTCAAAATTGACTATAATTCTGCTTGCCCAAGGCTGTAACTTGGCCTTGGTTGGAGGAATTTTGAAGTTCTTCGGCGCAAATGTTTGCTTTAGAGAAGTAGTGTGTTTCTCGCATGAACAAGGTCAATAGCTCAAAGAACAAGGTCTCGCTTTCACTAGTATTCTACTCCTGCCGGCTGTAACTTGGCTTTGGTAAGAGGGATTTAAGATCAATGCCACACTAAATGTCAAAAGTCACACACTGTTTCAATATATTTAGCTGACATGAGTTTCCCCAGCTATATAAACATATTTTTTCGGCGAATTACCCCAGTTTGTATCCCTTTCTTTTACTTGGCAATGTTTCCTAACCGTGTCAGAGCTGCATCAGGAAGCATCCATCATTGTCATCGAAATTCTCTGTGTGTGTGTGTGTGTGTGTGTGTGTGTGTGTGTGTTTTGTTTTGGCTTTTTTTTCGGTTTCCAGCATTGGCGAGTCGTCTGTTGTTGTTGTTGTTTCATTGCTGATTCTACAATTTCATGTTAAGAATAAAGAAAAGATCAAACGAATCCATTGACTTCAAGATAAGTTTTTTTTTTATCTTCTTGCTTTTATTAAGTTCCAATTTAAAGAAAATGCAAGCAATGCAAAGATTCTTCTTCCACGTATATATTTAAAAGGACATGTTACATTTTTCTCATTTCTGTTTTACCTTTTATTCAATATGTGAATAATTACAGATGTGCTATTATAGTACTGTAATCTGGGAAGATGTTTCTGTCTTGTAGTATATTCTGCTGCTTGGCCTCTCGACTGTTCACTGACTACAAATTCCTAAAATGATCCAAACCTACGGATAACTATACTTTAATTAAATTACATTTGGAGGAACAACTCCATTAAGAAATTTGATGCGGACAGTTTCCCACTAGAGGAATTGGACTATCTCAAGTATATAAACCTTACTGGCAACCCTCTGACATGTGACTGTCATTTGAGATGGATCATAGAAAACGGCTACGACTTCAAGGAGAAGAACTATTCTTTCATGTTATACAATATTCATTTGATTTTAAGTTTAACATTCTCAGATAAAAAGCAATTCAATAAATTGTCACATAATTTAGTAAAAAAAATACTGCTACACTTATGGAACTCGGCTATAGAACAATCAAATAAGTATATTTTATCTCGAATTTCGAGCATTACCCTCCAAGCAGGCCGTAGTACCAGAATTAATTTAGATTCGACGAAGCGAAAAAAAACGTGGATTCATGTTGTTTTTGTAGTTGTTGTTGTTGTTTTGCTCACCTGGCACAGAGTGTAGGTGAGCTATTTGGGCGGCCCGGCGTCCGTAGTACGTCCGTTCACATTTTTTTCTTCAAATGACATCTCCTCCGATGCCACTAGGTCAATATTGATGAAACTTGGCACGAATGTTTCTTGGATGAAGCTTTAGCAAAGTTGTTGCTATGGCATTTATAAAAAAAAAATGTTGAAAAATATTCTTGTCTGAAACCACAACACCTTGAGCGTAGATATTTTACATGGTGAAAGAACCAGAGGTCTTCTGCCAAATTTGTCAAATCAAGTCCCTCTGGTATAAATTGGTTATGCCCTAGGGGTCACATGTTTTACATAGAAATTTATAGGAAAAACTTTAGAAATATTCTTCTTTGAAACCACAAGGCTTTAAGTTCCAAAATTTTGCCCAAAGTATTGTCTAGTTGATCTCTACCAAGATTGCTCAAATTATGTCTCTGGGGTCCAAAGAGACCCTGCCCCAGGGTCATTTTTATATAGAGGCATATATAGAGAAAACTTTAAAAATACTCTTCTCTGAAACTGATATACTTTGGGATTTCATGTTTGGCATACAGGTTTACCTTGAGCTGTTCTACAAAGATTGTTCAAATTATGCCCCTGGGGTCACTTTTTTAATAAAGACTTATATAGGTAAAACTTCGAAAATCTTTTTCTATTCCTAGATATTTTACTTGGAGCGTCTTCTATAAGTCATCTACCAAGACTGTTCAAATGATATTCTTGTGATCGAAACTGGTCCCCACCCAAAAAACTTGCATAGAAAAAATCTTCTCGTCAGGATCCACAAGGTCTAGTGTTAAGATATTTGATTTGTAACACGGCCTATTAGACCTCTACCAAGTTTGTTCAAATATTGGCCTTGGGTCAAAATTGACACTGCCCACGGGTCACCAAGGCTAAAAATAGACTTTTCAAATTTTCGTCATAGAGCCTTAATTTAATGAAAGGTATCTTAGATATTTGACATATAAACACCTTGCATGAATCCCTGCTATTCACTTGGATCAAGAGTATCATTTGAAAATTTTTTGTAGAGGATTTCTAGATGATGCTCCATGCATAATATGTAAGCACTAGGCCCTCTGTTTTCATAGAAGAAGATTTTCGAAATTTTCCTTTTATGAGCCTTGATTGAATCAAATGACCCCCGGGGCGGAGTCATTTATGACCCCGGGGGCATAATTTGAACAATCTTTATAGAGGAACTCTAGGTGAACCTCTATGCCAACTATCAAATCCCAAAGCAAGTAGTTTCATATAGAAGATTTTTTAAGTTTTCCCTATAGAGGTCTCTATATAAAGAAATGACCCCCGGGACAGGGTCACTTTTGACTCCAGGGACATAAATTGAATAATATTGGTAGAGGTCAGCTAGACAATACTTTCTGCAAAATTTTGGAACTTATGGCCTTGTGGTTATATAATGTATATATAAAATGGCTCCTGAGGCGGGGTCAGTTTCTATCCCAGGGGCATAATTTGAACTATCTTGGTAGAGGTCCACAAGACAATACTTTATGCAAAATTCTAGAAGTTAGGGTCTTGTCATTTTAGAGAACAAATTTCCTAAAAAAAATCCTACTATTCAATAATTTTCTATTTAAAACATGTGACCCCTAGGGCGTAACCAATAATGACGCCAGGGACACAATTTGGAAACCTTTGGTAGAGGATTTCTAGATGATACACCGTGCAAAACACGTAGACTCTATGTCTTGTGGTTTCCGTCAAAAAAGATTTTTAAAAGATTTTTTCTTTTGGTTGCCTTAGTAACTAGAGTTCTGCATAGAACAGAATTGTGCTCAGGTGAGCTATTAAGAAAACAGGTTTTGTAATTAGAGTATTAGCGAAGTTATTTATTAAGAGGATACCTAGATGCAAGATGCCTTAAAAAGATAGCATGTATGTACTAATCGAAAAAAAATCAAACTTGATAATCATACGGGACCGAAGGAAATGTAAAAATATTATAGTTATAATAAACTGGGAACGGGATTTTAATTACGCTCATCATTACATGCTGTGAAGTAGATTTTCTTTCATTGTCTTTCAGATGCAGTTCTCCTTACAGTTTAAGAAATCAGAACTTATTAACTCAATCACCAGATGATCTAGAGTGCGATTCATCATGGAATAAAGGCCTTGTTATCATACCAAGTATCGTCTTCTCAATGGGTTTTCTTTGTTGTTTAATGTGTAGCAGTCGTGACGATGATGACGTGTGGGGAAACACCAACACGTCAAACATTGACACACAATCCAGTGAGAATGCAGTTCGAGCATGCTGTTGCTGCTTTTGTATTGTTATTGAGCTTTGTTTGAAAAACATAAGGGTATTGATGTCAGTGACTGACCGGTTAAGAAAGTTATTCGGTAATACAAATAGTGATAATTGAAGAACTGTTATGTACAAAAGCTGTGTTTTGTGAACACTGGTAATGTTAAAAATATTTAAAGTTATTCTTTACGTATCGAAATCTTAAATATATTTAGATATAGAACTGTTAACCCAAAAAGTATTGTCTTCTTACTTTCTTATCACCTTATAGTAACATATAATAGTAAACAGTATGGAACACTTTGCTGTTAATTATACATTTGTGGAGTAAGCACCCTTTTGTGACAGTGGAATATTTAAACTGTTTCAAAAAGTGTTTTAATTGTTTGTCATTTGGGTTCGTATTTGCTCTTTAATGTTTTGATGTATGCTGTTCGCATCTACTTATCAATATCACATTATATTGTTAAATTCATGTCTATGTATAGATTTTATGTGTATGGTTCTTTGGAGTTCGTGTTTAATTTTAGATGAAATATGATTGCTACGGAGATGTTCATGTGGTGACTGAAAAGGAAAAATATTGGCGACTTTGCTGGTGGATCTAATAGCTCCGACACAAAATATGTCGTGTACTTGAACACATTGTTGACATTGATCATTTTATAACGTTTGTATGAAACATAATGTGTTTCTTATAGCTAAAATCTGCTATGTCTTCTAATTATGTACACTTATAGGATTAAAATATACTGCAGATTTGTTGTTAAGTTTGTTGTCTAAAGAATATCCACGATCATGAATGATTACAAAATGTATATCCCCTCGCTTATAACAGGCATAGTTTTAAAGCGTTGCTCTTGTCCTTTCGTCCATCCGTAGGTATGTATACGTCTATACGTCCTGGAGCAGTCCTGAAATCTTGTGTGCCGAATCCCTTATTTTTCGTTTGGACGATTTCTTCAATTTTTCGAAGATAAATTATCTCGACATGTGGACTGTAGTTAGAGAAGGAATTAACATATTTTTTTTATAAATAAAATGACGAAAAGTTATAATTTTGAGCTAACAACAACGCATGTTTACAGTTAGATTCATACTTTTTAACAATACAACATATGGGCGAAAGGCATGCAGAAAATATTGAAATATTTATTAATCACTCATTTTTCAGCTCTACTAGTTAAACTGAATACTAATTTTCAAATGAAAGAGCATTCAAATAATCTTGAAAGATAGTGAAAGCATAATTTCCCGATGTCAGTGTGACAGTCAAAAATTCTAAGTACAAAAGGTAAACTACATACATTGATATCAATCTTTATATTGAGTGTAGTAATTTTTGAGTAGTAATAAGGTGGACTTTAAGTGGTATAGTTCACGGAAATTTCGGGACTTTTCTCTGGGCAGTGTCATCTCTTTCATTTGCAACTCTTTAGTCGCATCTCATACCTATCAAATAAGCTTAGTTGGTTGATTTAGTACAACTGTGTGAGACTTTTTTTGAAATTCTGTAGTTAAAAATATTAAGGAGAAAACGTTAAGTAGAAAAGTCAATATCTGATTCAACCTTTGGTTTTCTTAATTTGCAAATCAGTATTTCATACTCTCATATTTAGACAGTACAATTGAAAGTTTATATGGATGTTCACCTAAACAGTAAAAGAGTACTAATACTTTCAATTAGTCACAGTGTAGTGTTTGATATAACAAATCTAGTACAAACCTTTATCTTACAGAAATTCTAACGAAAACAAGTTGTCAATAACTACATTGTGTAGTGTTTTCATTGTTATTGCCTGATTACTTCTGATGAAAGCATGTCGCTTACGCATGAAAACAATGTTTGTTCTTACCTAACGCAGTAACAGTTCGATATTAAGCCCTCACTTTGATCTGTTCAAAATCATGCCAAATTCAGCAATATGATATAACGAAAGGCAAAACTTTAGGACGAACAAGGTTCGCTTTTAAAGCGACTGACTCACAGATGGGCCGACGATAAAAAAATTGTTTATACATCTAGAAATTCTAGCTGTAATTGTAAAGAACATATCTAAACTAAGTTACTGACTCTTTTTTTTTTTGTTACAGAAAAACATCAAAATATAAAGTTTTACACACTGTTATCGGAAAAAATTACCCTATTTTGCTGACCGTTAGGGGCATGGGTTCGAATCCTGGTAAAGGCAAAACTTTTTTTCAGTTTTCATGGTGTATAGAAGCATAATATTATGGGGTTTTTTCCATAGTATATTAACTTTTCTTAAATTTTAAAGAAAAAAATATCAGCTTAGTTCTGTGAGTCAGTCGCTTTAAAGCTTATTCAAATTTGATTGGCCACCATTAAATTTCTAGGGTCCTTGCCAAAAGTAAGCTTTAAAGGTATGTTGTTTTGAAGGGCATTAACATCTTTTGTGCTAAGTTTGGTGTATTTTGGTTTACAAACCCTGTATCACTGATTCCTCAGACAGTTCACTGCATTTTAAGTTGATTAGGATGATGAAATAATTACTTAATACAGGTGTTATTATTATTATTATTATTATTATCATTATTATTATTATTATTATTATTATTTGAAACTCTAAGTTGAACCCAACATCTGTGAATAAGCACCTTTAAAACCCATTAATGCCTAGTGTCCACAAAATTAAGCATAGGCAAACACTGTAGACCCAGATCAGACGCTTGGATGTTTATTGACGTTTAGATTTGTTTCAGTGTTTCTCATTAGTGCAATTATCTGTTACACAGCCGATTTTTCATTTTGACACAATTTTTACCGGTAGACACGCTTACATAAAAGACGGATGATGTATTCGCTTTTAAAGGTTTTAACTGATAGCTGCAGTCTGATTCTTGCAATGATAAATGCAATATGTCGAGATAAGGAGTACGCTAAGAAAGTTGTAATTAATACAGCATCCGGAATGTTTCTTGTTTCATTGTTAAAATAATCGTTTGCGTGATGTTGATAAACTGCCAATGATATTTTACAATTTAAGCAATTTCAGTTTTCCTGACGTTTTCAGTTCAGTGAATTATGGGGCAATTTTTCAATAGTTTTTTTTTAAATTAAGCCAGTTCCATAGTTTGTTTGTTTTTGTTTTTTTTTCTTCTCTGTCCTGTTTAACCCCACCCGTTGGTTCACACGATATTCTTTAGCAGATATGTTTTGAACATTTCTGCTAAACATACCTTGTGACTGGAGTGAAATGCAAGCAGATGTGTAAAGCAGACCAAATAGAACTTGTTCCATTGATGAAATAGAACTTGTTCCATTTCGGTATGTAAAAGTACGATAATTTAATCCTGCTTGAAAGAGTTCCTAATACACTGTCCTGTTATCAGCATGTGTCAAGAAGAAATGAAAGGGAAAAGGTTGGTGATTCAGAAAAAAATGGCTCCCAGAAGTAAGGTATCAGTATTAAAATTAAATCAAGACAAACAGAAAAAGTAGAAAAATAGACCCAGTTAAAGTTAGCTAGATTTATGGAATGTTGTATTTAGTTATTTTCTACCCGCTTTATTCGCACAATATTACAATAGTACAGTGCACTATCATTTCCTAGCTCTTTCAACATAGCATGATGTGCTCTATAATGATTCTGATTCAGAATCCAAGGTCTTACAAAATGAACATGTCAGAGTCCTTCTTCTAATTCTTAAATGTTGATGTTAGGCAGCGGCCATTACAAGGATAATAAAAGGAGCAAACTAATCTTCTAACTTCATTTCAACGATACCTTCTTTTTAAGAGGAATGAATCATCAGTGATAAAATGAATAAAAAACATACATGCTTTTACATAACAAGTGAACAGGAAAACATGTATGTATTAAAAGCATATATGTTTCAACATATGAATGAAAAGGGAAACACTGAAATTTTAAAGAATTACTTTCTATGAAAGTGATGTCTGGATATTGAATTTGACTGTAATTTTTTGTGATTTTGACAATAAAACTTTGAAGATTAATGTTTTCATGCCTTTCCTTTATCTCCGCAGTACATTGCCTAGAACCGTTACCCTATTTTGATTATAGGTATATGTGATTTGTAGCTAGTACAAATGACTGTTAGTTTGCTTACCTTTCTGACTATTCAATATTTCTAGGAAGGTTTATGTTCTTTCTTTGTTACAACAAACGTTAACCTCTAAATTTCTGTATCATTTGCTTGTATACATAAATAAACTTTTTATCAAATACAGTGTCTTAGAAAGCTGTGGCATCTATTGAAATTTACAGGTTAACTTCTCAGTATTTGTACAAGAGTTTTATTCATCCGTGAATTAGTTTTTGGTGCAAATACTGTCAAAACATAATTCTATTTATAGAACAAATGTTACTTCCGATTCTTGGTGTGGATTTTGGGTACTAAATTCTAAACACCAATTAATTCACATTTACTTTCTTATGCCCGCACCAGTACTTTCAGTGCTCTGATTGAAGAAATTTGCGCAAATTTGGTTTTCGCTTCTCTTTTACCATGAAAAACATTTTCTTGTTGTGCCTGTAAGTTCTAGGTGGTCATTTTGCAAAACGATTATCATGTCCAAGATGACTTGAAGCAATATATGTTACAGAAATAAATATTAAAATTGGACTGAATAAATATTACCTGACAGGGAAGTAAGATACTGCAATCTTGACAAGAATTACTTTTGTTTTAGCAAAATTTTATCAAATTTAAGTAAATAGAAAAAAAACATTTGAAGAATTTTAAAAATAGAAATTTTAAAAATGAAAATAAAATAACAAGGTATTGGTAATTTTGAAAACACATTTGAACACATATAAGAAATGTTAGTTTAACCTACTATCTAAATATGTCATGGAATTCTGCTCGTTAAATTTTCTGATATTGATTATATTGTCTACCTGTTTGTGTATCACACAAAAGAAGATATTTAAATAAATCCTCCGTAAGGAGATGATTTAACTTGACTTGGTACACTATTCCAATGGATACGTACTTGCATTTATGTGAAAAGAAATGCTATATTTGTTTAAATTTTGCAACATTCTTTAATTTTTATTTCCCTTGACCGATGATAAATAACGCTATTATTAACAGTGGTTGTTTTAGTAGATGTGACCTCAGTCCCGAAAGTACCGAATGGATCTAAGACTTCGGCATCAGTACAGCAATTTTTGAGTGGTGTCTGGTCAGTCGCCATGATGAGGGTCTCGGTGGTGTTTACTATTCCATAAAGGGGGCATGCAAATATGTAAAAGTTTAATGAGGTCTTGGAAACACGTGTACAAGCGATGTGGAAAAAAAAACTTATGCTAAACTTTTGTGAAACGAAAAGTCGGTCGTTTTTACGAATAAAAACACACACTAGTTTCCAGATGTTGCCGATGTAGGCTAATCATGAATTGTTTATCTGAGTTCGACTGAAAATGAAATTCAACCTCATTTTCAGATAGAAGTATACTACCTGATTTCAGCTGGAAAACTTTTATTTGTATACACAAATAAAATGGTTAAGGAACATTGAGAATTAGAAAGAAGTCGTTTATAACACAGACAAAGAAAAGGCAAAGCTTTACTGGACATGTAGAGAATATTCGAAGTAAGTCCACGCAATTTATTATTAACATACTAAGGGAAGCAAATCGAATAGCATGTAAATTAAACCAGCAGTCAACGTTGCCTTCAATATTTATTGTTTTCAATACATTCCGTTTAAATGGACTTTTTTTATTAATCGTCAATACGTTTATTATTTATTTGCACTATTTTTTTCATTTATATGCAATATTTCTTGTGTATTTTTTATTTACGTTCATTTTTTTCTTTTGTGTGCTATGAATTTCATTTAAATTCAATAAATTTTATTTATGTTCAATACTTGTTTCTTTAAGTGCAATATTGTTCATTTACAAACATAATTTTCATACAGGCATACGCTGTAAAGTTTCATTTAATTGCAATGATTTTTCATTTATATGCAATAAATTTCATTTATATTCATTTATTTTCATTTAATTGCGATAAATGCAATAAGAAAAATACTGAATATAAATAAGATTTATTGCATTTAAATGAATTTTATAACACAGAAAACATAAAATTTTATTGAATATATATAAAATTTTGTTAAATATTACACGAAATATAATAAGCTAGGGAGAGAATTTAAATAACATAAATCATTTAGTTGCATTTTAATCATACCACATAAATGAAAAATTCTTGCATACTTTATACATCAGAAAATAGTGTACATAAATGAAACATTATTGCATATAAATAAGAAAATATTGCATATAACGGAAAATAAAATGGCATATAAATAAGAAGATATTGAATATAAGTGAGGATTTCCTGTAATTATATGAATATAAAGATGTTGAATATAAATAAAAGTATAGAATATAAATAAATTTAATTGAAGATATTGCTTCGTCTGACACGCTATAGTTATGACCTGGTTAAAACACGTTTAACATAATTACCTCCCTTCTAAAAAAAATTTTATTAATTTATATAAAAGGGTTTTCCTACCAAAAAGTGTTAAAAATTTAATTTAAAAATTAAGTAACTTGAATAATATACTCGTAATAAATAAGAACTGATCTGAATAATAATAGCACTTAAACACCGGTAATATATATTTTACTGTTTACTTATATAAAATTTGCAACCAATTTAACACTAAGAGTTATCTAACTGTAAGTCTACTTGTGTGTATTACTCACCACAAGTGAAACTTTTGAAGTCTTGCTGGACAAAAGATGAAAGGGTTTAATTAATAAAATATATTGTTTAAAATGATAATATGAAACGTGAGAGAAAAGCCTGGAGCATTTTTAAGCGCTGTTATTAAAGTAAATAAAGTAATGTCACGTCTGTATGTTCGGTTACAACTTTAGTGTGACTGCCCGCTGCAAATTAGAAAGTTGTAACCTACTCCAAATTTTCAAACCTCATTGACTTTTCAAGCAATTTTAAACATGAAAGTGTCGTCATCAAATCTGAACAGAGAAAATTCGGAAATGAATATATAGTATGGTCAAAGACTTAAATACCATGATGTTATTTACATATATATATAGTATCTTAGGTCTTTGGTATGGTGTAAGTAAAAGCGAACGCACGCACGCACACACACACACACACACACACACACACACACACACACATTCGGAAAATCTGGCATTTATGCTCACCTCCTTATCAGTTCGGACAATTCCCTACGACTTTGGTCACCATGCTGAGGGTCTCAATGGTGTTTAGTAGGCCTATTCCATAAATGGAGCATGTTTACATGAACAAGGTTGATAAAGTTTGAGTATATATGAAAACAAAACAGTTTAATCTTGTGTCATAATGATTAGTCGGTCGTTTTAAAGGTCATGTGACACAACTATAGCAACTTTGTCTATTCAAAATAATCATTATGTACTGATTAAACTGATTAACTGCGAAATTATGAAAATATTGCTTTTGATAAGAAAAATCGTGTTTTTGATGATCGGCTGTTTCCGTTTCGACATCGGTAGTTTCCGCCGCAATTTTTGGCTGTGACGTAGATTTATCCCTACTGTACCAGGCAGTAGTGCAGAATTACACTGCTCATAACACATCCGTTTTTAAATGAAAAAATAACACTAAACCACTAGTGCAAGAAACACGATAAAGGCACACTTATAAAAATAACATGCTGTAAATTGTATATAAAATAAAATAATGTGATTACTTCTCGATTTTTATAAGTAAATTCAAACTTTGTGCCGGTAGAACGGGTTGAAATTTTACCTTGATAAATATTAATATATATTCCAATTTCTTCCATGTTGTGGTTCTATATCAAACTATATCCTCCACGTTCTTACATGCTGCGTAACACTTCCTCACTTGATGTTTACGTCATAAAGAAATTCTTTTTCATTTAAGTGTAGTAAAACTGAAGTGAATTTAGGTGATCTATTGTGTTAACATTTGTTTCACTGGTATGGAAATTCACACTACAGTGTTTTTCACGTTGGGATATTGTTTAAAAAATAATAATATGGCCCATCAAGTAGAAATTTGTGTCTTCTTATAAATTAATATCCCATGAAATGTCAAAGATCCATAAATCACACCTTATACTGTGGGATTAATGCGAATTAACCTGCCCAAATGGCACCCTTGTATAGTCTGCATAGCTGTCAAAACAAAGCAATTAACTTTTTTATGACCCAATCAATGATAAAGTTGAGACAAATAGCAAAATTTTATGGCAAGTGATCTTACAAATTGATTGTATTACTTTTGATCAGCCACACTTGTAAAAACATTATGTAATAGCTTGTTCCAATTAACATGTCTGAATGATTTTTAGTTAAGAAGCTTCCATGCAGATACATATTTTAATTAGATAATTAAATGTCATGGATCTATTTATGATGAAAATAAAAATCATTCGACTTTTAAATGTGAACAAATTATTAAAAAAACAAAACAAAAATATGTTTGTGTTATGATTTTGACTTTGTGTTATGATTTTGACATAGTTTTTAGGGCTTCGTTATTCCATCAAAATTTCAAATTATTTATTTAAAAAATCTTCAATGTATATCCATGATGTTAGCTTAACTTGTTCACTTTTGATTTGGTTTTTTTTTTTTACTATTGTCAGTCTACATTTTCACTTTTCATCATAATTTTAAAGATTTTGCTAACAATCAGGCAGTTGTGTAAAGTGGCAAGGGATAAATGTGCGTCACTTCCGCTCGTGACAGGTGCGCGCGACCAAGTGCGTAAAATATGGATTTTAATTTGCTATAAAAACATTTTTAAGATGAAAATTACCTGCGGAATTTTGCAGAATAGTCATAGTTACATATATATTTTTCGCTCATATGAAAATTTCGAGGTCAAAAATTCGTGTCACATGACCTTTAACAAATGAAATGTTTCCAGATTCTGTGGATGAAATTTTGGAATATATATAGATCTATCTAAGTCTAGTTCGATTGAAAATAAAATGCAATTACATTTTCAGACAAAAGATGATCTTTGCTTGAAAAAAAAGTTTATCATAGAACTGTTTGCACCACCCGTTGTTAAACACCGGCGGAGTGAATTGTTTCCAAAAAGGAAGTGTTCGCACTACTTTCATCGAAACCTAGTCGTTCCACATGTGTAAGAGACACGTTGGATTAGAAACATAGACAAAATAGCCCAAAATGTGCTGGACATGTAGAGATCTGATACATACTAACGGAAGCAAATCAATAACACGTAAATTAATCCTCCAGGGCCGCCGCTATATGCTTTGGGTTAAAATACGTGTAAGATAATTACCTCCCTTTAGCATTTTATTTTTAATTTTCATTTGATTTTTTTTTTCTGAACAATAAATGAGGATACTTTTGATAAAAGACAATTAACAATAATAATCATTTTGTATTTAATTACAAAAAGTTTGAAAATATAGCATTCATATACCAGTAATATAAACTTTATTTAATATGTATATTCACTTTGTAGCCCATTATCACAGCGATTTATCTATCGAGAGCGCCTCTTGTTAGCAACACTCGCAGCAGGATAGAACTTTTGAAGTCTGGCTCGATGCTGGGCAAAAGAAAAATTAAGTAGTATGAGACAAAACCAACGATAAAAATATAGTATCTAATGCGAGAATGTTGCTACATTAATGTTGATACCATTACCTCTACACACTAGTTTATTTCAACCTTGCCTTTTAAAAATACCTGTTTACCATTTAAAGTAGTGAAGAACATAAGCACACTATATGGAAGTACAGATTGATTTAGGATTACACTGGTCGAAAAGGTATAGACATCTGGCGACAGCAAGGTGAAGGCCAAGCGTAGAATGTATTGGAAATCGGCTGATTTTGATTGTTATAATTTGTAAAATACGATTCTTATCATTCCGCACGAATTATACATAGTTTAAAAGTAACAGAGCTGCTGTACTGAAACAAGGTATCTTTAGTAGATTTTCTACTCGGTATGTAGTCCGCTTTCAGAAGCTTTTTAAACGAGTCGGTTCTTTGAATTTGGCGCAGGTTTGATTGCCTACTATATGGCACATTAGCATGTAAATATTCACATAGCTGTGAAGAAAGGTCGCATGTCTGGTATCAGATAAGGATTGTACCCATGGAGACCGACTGTAGAATATAGGAAAAAAGACAATGGGTCACAGATAGAATAGAAGCACCAGGTACACCATACATTTTACCCAAACTGTGCACGCATCAGATACGAATACAGACTACATGTAGGTAAAGGTTGTCAAACATTACCATATATACAGTACTTAATGTAGTACATTGTAGAATTACACATTTCCCTGCAGCTGTTTGTAACCTCCGCTTCTACAGTATTTCAGTTATAGACCGTTCCAGAAAATAGTACCTCTCCGATTACCTCCCTTGCGTCCGCCACTAAGGGACTGCGCAGCGTGAAGGAATTATGTTATGTGGAGCTAAGAAAAAGTCCCATTTTTATAGCTGTAATGTGAATGTAGCGTTGTATGTTAGAGAAACAGATACATACAAACCACATGAAGCATTTATTATCAGGAAAGATCTACCCCATGGTTTTCTAACTGAAAAAAATATGTGACCTTGTTTTTGACCCCAGATGACCCATATCCAAACTTGAGCTACAAATCATCAAAACAACTTTTCTGACAAATTTCAAAGATATTTGGACTGAAAATGTAGCCTCTAGAGTGTTTACAAAGTTTTTGATAGTTGGGCTCTCTGACCTAGTTTTTGACTCCAGATTATTACAGGTTATTTGAAATTAAAATCTTACCTCTAGAGTGTTAACAAGGTTTTTCCATATTTGGGCTCTGTGACCTAGTTTTTGACTCCAGATGACCCATATTCGAACTTGAGCTAGAAATCATCAAAGCAACCTTTCTTACAAATTTCTCGGTTATTTGAAATTAAAATCTTACCTCTAGAGTGTTAACAAGGTTTTTCCATATTTGGGCTCTGTGATACAGTTTTTGACCCATGATGACCCATATTCAAAACTGAGCTAGAAATCATCAAAACAACCTGTCTGACATATTACAAGGATATTTGGGCTGGAAATGTATCCTCTGGAGTGTTAAATTTTTTTACATATCTGGGCTCTGTGGACTAGTTTTTGACCCCAGATAACCCATATTCGAACTTGAGCTAGAAATCATCGAAACAACCTTTCTGACAAATTTCAAGGACATTTGGACTGAAAATGTAACCTCTAGAGCATTAACAAGGTTTTTCTACTTTTGGGCTCTGTGACCTAGTTTTTGACCCTAGATAACCCATATTAAGCTATAAATCATTGAAACTGTCTTTCTTAGAAATCATTGAAACTATCTTTCTGACAAATTTCCAGGTTATTTGGACTGAAAAGGTTACCTCTAGAGTGTTAACAAGATTTTTTCCATATTTGGAGTCTGTGACCTAGTTTTTGACCCCCAACGACCCATATTCGAACTTGACCTAGAAATCATGGAAGCAACCTTTCTGACAAATTTCCAGAATATTTGGACTGAAAAGAAGCCCCTAGAGTGTTCACAAGTTTTTTTTTTATTTTTGGGCTCTGTGGCCTAGCTTTTGACCCCAGATGACCTATATTAAAACTTGAGCTAGAAATCATTGAAAAAACCTGTCTGACAGATATCCAGATTATTTAGACTGAAAAAGTAACCTCTAGAGTGTTAACAAGGTTTTTCCATATTTGGGTTCTGTGACCTAGTTTTTGACCCCAGATAACCCATATTCAAACTTGAGCTTGAAATCATCAAAGCAACCTTTCTGAGTTTTTCTTGGATATTTGGACTGAAAATGTAACCTCTAGAATGTTAACAAAGTTTTTCTATTTTTAGGTTTTATGTAACCTAGTTTTTGAACCCAGATGACCCATATTCAAACTTATGCTAGAAATCATAGAAGCAACCTTTCTGACAAATACCCAGATTATTTGGACTAAAAATGTTACCTTTAGAGTGTTTACAAAGTTTTTTGATATTTGGGCTCTCTGACCTAGTTTTTGTTCCTAGATAATCCATATTCAAACTCGACCTAGAAATTATCGATACAATCTTTCTAAAAAAATTTCAGGGTATTTGGACTGGAAATGTAGCTTCTAGAGTGTTAACAAGGTTTTCCTATATTGGGGATCTGTGACCTAGTTTTTCAACTCAGATAACCCATGTTCGAACTCGTTCGAGAAATTAATGAGACAAATGTCCTGACCGAGTTTCATGAAAATTGAGGGAAAAATTTGACCACTAGAATGTTAACAAACTAATTGTGGACGGACGGACGGCGGACAAAAGGCGACCACAAAAGCTACGTGACAGGTGAGCTAAAATATGATGCTAGAAAAGAACCCATTCATTTATAATGCTCTCTGAAAACATTGCACTTGTCATTTGGACATCTGACTGTTTTTGGGACAACTCTGTTTTGCCAAACTAATACTCAGAAAAAATTGGAAAGCCCTGTAATTATTAAATGCCATAAAGGTTTTCACTTTTTCACGTGGTTTATACAACTCAAGCTTCCACTTTGAACTGTCCAGGGTCTTTTTTCACAGTCTTTCATGTGTTAAATAATTCATGTTAATAATGTGATCAAGTCAGGAATAAAACATACAACATAATAATAATAATACAATAAAATGATGTGTATCCTACAACAAAATTCACGCGATATGAGGCAGTATGTCATCTTGAAATGTGCTAAAGTTATACAGATTTATACGGAACTGAAGCATCATAACGAGGTTTTAATGGCGGACGGTCACGTGACCTTCACAATGGCCGCGGTCAGTTTATCAATTATGGAACGGTCTATATCAAGGCTGTCAGTTTACCTAAACATTAACTCTTGTACCAGTACTTATACATCCTTAAATATGCCAATTTTCCCTCATAACGATTCGAATCATGATTTGGAAGTGAATGGTTGTAGAAATTGAATTCAGCGACTGTTGAGCAGGTGACAACGCAATACGCAATATATGTTACTTAGTATTGATTAATGAATTAATTTATCAAAAACATACCGCCTTACTATCAAACAAATAGAACCTGATAATTAAATCGTTTTCCAAATAAAATTCGACAATAGCTCCACTTTGTTCCAGAAATGTAGTGACATCATTGGAGGACCTGGCCGCTGATGGGGACTTGACGGCCGGGGTAAATTTTGATTCATAGTTACGCTTGTCACAGCCGAGCACATGCGTACTGCACTGAGGTCCCCATGTCGACCATGCTGCAGCAGAAGTCTTGCGATCTCGTAATAGCTGCCACAGAAACAAGAGAAGTAAAGACTGGTTTGCAGGCAAGTTTGTATTTTAAACCCATGTGTTGTTTTTGTTTTTTGGGGGTTTTGGTTTTTTTTTTCGTATAACTTTTATCCCGTTAGTCACGTGATAGGGTCTTTCTTTTCAACGATCTGGCTCAATTTGTTAGCTCGCCGGCTTGGATTTTACTGATTGAAGCGTCATGGGTTCGTATCTCGATACGTCCATTTTTTTCTTTCGTTTTGCAACTAAATAGAAGTATAAATCATGCTCTGAACGGTATTTAGACATCTTTTTCATTCTAAAGAAAAATATTTTTAAGGTATAAAATATGTAAGAAATTGATGAAAATTATGTTTTGTTCATATTGTATAGCTTAAAACTAAGTTTCGTTGTACCGTAAAGATATATGTAGCAGTGGTTTCACCGATTCGATTCTAAATCACTCAAACTTGTCCTTCTATATGACACGTCTGTAGATATGCAATTTTCGTAATAATTCTGAAATGGCATGTTACGAGAGAAAGACAAGAAGGAGGAATTCGATTAACGTTGTCTCCTTTTCAAATAGATGAAAAGACAATTTAATGACACAGTTATATCATTGATCATTGAAATACTTATGCAGAACGAAAGACCAGACGCCGCCGTGTGGGAGACATTGTACCAGAATGCAGTAAATATTGCCGCAAATGTAGAGATGGAGCCATCCGCTCCAAACAAAACGCCGGTCGACAGAGAAACCGACCAAATGCTCAAAGTGGCACACCATTGCAGTTTTGGCAGATAAACATGTAGTACCACTTCACTGACCACCTGGTCACCGAGCTTGACGCTCGCCTTCTACAGGCCAATCCTAGATACAATGCTTAAAGGCTGATTTCAAGTCAGGTCAGTAAATGCATATTGATGCATTTTGATAACTTAGCCATTTTTTTTCAAATTTTGACGATGCTCATTTCAGTCCTAATAAACATTTTCAGTTGTTAACGATGATCAAAAGATTTATGCGCATTACAATTTCCTCAATTAAAAGCATCTTTACTGCATTAAACCTTTTTTTCTATGACAGTAGTATTATATAACTTCCTGGTAGGCTTTTTATGTATTTGTATATCTATTTAAAATCAAAGACCTGCCCTTTACAGAAAAATATCTATTTATTGCAGTGTTTTCAAGCAAATAAATATACAGAAAACATAGTACTCACGGTCAGGTCTAGTTATTGTTTACTGTCATCAAAAACAATGAATTAATGATTCGATATGTTGAAATGTAATATCTAAAGCACCTGTTATTTTAACAGGGTGCGGAGTCCAGACTTCCAGAGGTACAGTGCTGAGAAATTTACAGGGGTCTTCGAAGCTGTCTGGATACAGAGGAAGATACTTTCTTGCGCGAATGTGTATTGTCCCGCACGTGTTAGGCTGACCCGACACACGCTGTGCACAGCGCCAAACATCGCTAAAGAAACTAGCAGATGTGTTGAAAATGAAAAGTGAGGTTTTGTATCATGCTTGGCTCTACTTGTGGTAGTACCGGTCTCTTCTGCAACTCAGTGCAGAGAGAGTGTTCTCAGCCACACGTAGTCAAGACCAATCTCCGACCAACAGTGTCGACGCATCAGAGGGCCTCGGACTCTTAAATATCTATCAGGAAAAAGCTTGATGCAGATTATGTTGTGGACATATTTGCGGCTAGGAAAGACAGGAGACTTGCTACGATTATCAAAGTGTGAACAAGGGACAAATAAAGGAGATGTTATAGTAAAAATAAAAAACTGCCAGATAAACTAAGATTAAATTTGTGAGATATCAAAATAGAAATGAAAAAGTCGCCATCAAGTCATGCTTTCTTTTACTTCAACTACTTGGTATGTGTCTTTGGACGACTTGAGGGACAACAGCTATATCGTCTATGGTATTTTTTTACATTTTAATAGTGACATTTTTACCCTTCTGAAACGCTGTTTTTCAGAATTTTCCAGGGGCCTCCGCCCCTTGGACTCACTGAGGGCCCTAGCAGCCCCATGCCCCCAACCAAACCTAGCGTAAACTCTAAATAAGCCTAGGTACGCCCTTCTAAAGTCTAAATACCAATTAAATTTACATTTCTGTTCTTACGCCCGCATTAGTATCTTCAGTGCTTTGATTGAAGAAGTTTGCGCAAATTCTTTTATCATTGCCGTAACATATTGCTGTGCCTGTAAGTTCTAAGTGGTGATTTTGCAAAACGTTTATGATGTCCAAGATGACTTGAAACGATATAGGGAACAAAAATGATTATTAAAATGGGACTGAATAAACATTACCTGACACGAAAGTAAGATACTGCAATCTTGCTGATTGTTATTTCCCTTTAACAAGTTTTTATTAAATTGTTATAACAAGGAAAATAAATAAAAAAAGAAATAAAATAAAAATTAAAATGTTAATTATACAACAAGTAATTGATAATTTTAAAAACATATTTGAAAATATAGGATATCAAAATAAGAAATATAAGCTTTACATAATATTTATATATAACATGGAATACCATACCGCCAATTTTCTGATATTGATTGTTAACCTGTTGTGGAAAACACAGCAGGAGATATTTTTGTCGTCCGGATTTAATCCAGACCTAAGGAGATGAAATCTTTTTTGACTAATGGATACGTACGTCGATTTATGTGAAAAGGAGTGCTATAATATTTTTCTTTAATTTTGCAACATTATTTAATTGGTTATTATCAACATTGGTTGTTTTAGTAGATGTGACCTCAGTCCCGACAATACCGAACGGACCTTAGACTTCGGCATCAGTAGTGCAATTTTTGAGTGATGTCTGGTCGGTCGCCATGTTGAGGGTCGGTGGTGTTAACTATTCCATAAATGGAACATGCATACATGTAAAAATTGATGAGGTGTTCGAAACACGTGTCCAGGCGATGTGAAAAAAGAAGAAAAACTTATGCTTAACTTTTTTGAAAACGATAAGTCAGTCGTTCTTTACGAGTGAAAAATACACACTAATTTTCAGGTGTTTACATGATTTCAACTGGAAAAATATTGTTTGTATACACAAATAAAACGGTTAAGGAACACTAAGAATTAGAAGCAGGTCGTTTATAACAAAGACAAAAAGGCAAAGCTTTGCTGGACATGTAGAGAACATTCGAAGTAAATTTCTGTATAATTTATTATAAACATACTTAGTGAACTAATCGAATAGCATGTAAATTAAATCTGCTGTCAAACGTTGCATTCAATATTTATTGTTTTCAGTACATTCCGTTTAAATGGGTTTTTTTGTTGTATTGTGATGAACATAAATGAAATTTTGTTGAATATTAAAACGAAATATTGTCATAGGGAGAACATTTGAATAACAAAAATCATTTTAGTTGCAGCTCATCATTAAATCATACCATATAAATGAAAAATATTGCATATATATATATATATATATATATATATATATATATATATATATATATATATATATATATATAAGAAAATATTGAAAAAAAAATGCAATCTGATTAAAAATCAGCTCCTAAATAACGCTCTGCTATTAGGAACTGAACGTCGCCAAAAGAAGGTCACCTTCTCATGACCTTTCAATCAGCCAATTAGTGCCTAGCTTTCAAGTTTTTGAAGATGAATCAGTTTCTATTTTGCTAATTTATATCATTTGGTAAATAGAAACCGAAACTTTAATAAACATATTAATTGAAGGAGAATTCGTTTATCTTACGAAACACAAATATTTTCAAAATATTCAAGATGATTTAAGCATGCTGTAGAAGTTTACACACTCAATATAAACAAGCCGTGTGTACAGGTAAACAATATAGACGTGTAAAAATGCAGTCTGGCTTGGATATAAATAACAATACTGGAAATCCGGATTATCCAGAAGAACGAAATTAATGGGTCGCCTTCAGATCTAACCGTAGTTAGATCGTGTACTTCAGTCAGATTGAGAACATAGATAAAATTTATTGAACATTCTTCGTCTGACACGCCATAGTTATGACTTGAAGTTAAACCACGTTTAACGTAATTACCTCCCTTCTAAAGGTTTTATTAAAAATAATTTATATCAAAAGTTTCTTCGAAAAAGTTGTTATGATATCAACCAAAGATAACTCTTTAAGTACTATTATACTATTAATTGTGTTACTTCCCTTTACTCATTATATCTGAATTGCTATGTAGTTTATATTATACATGTGCCTCTCTGATACCAAGCATTCTCACTTGAGCTCTGGTCTTAACAACATGTGTTAGATACTCACAAATAAAATAATAGAATTGTTTGAATCTTGTTATCATCCATACAACATAACATGGTGTCAGAAGTTAAAAGGAACATTTTATTACATTAGAAGGATTTTGATATATAATTAACTTGAATATTTGGATTTAACAAGCATTCTGAGAACTATATTCAGGAAAGAAATTAAATTGTGTGCATTAACTCAGTTTAACTTTCTTAAGAGGAATAAGTTAATTTAACACATTAAACATGGATTTAAATGGTGTACCAATACCAAAAATGAACTGGGACAGTCAGAACCCAATGGAGGAGTTCAAAAAGTTCCGCCAACACGCAGAACTAATATTCTGTGGTGCACTTAAAGAAAAAGAAGAAGAGGTGCAGGTCACTTATTTATTACTCTGGCTTGGAGCAGAGGACGTCAGATATACAATACTCTGACTTTGACAGAACAACAACGGAAGTCAATCAAGGCAATAGCCGACGCTATTCAAAAACATTTACAGCCGAAATCTAACCCTGTATTTAGCAGATATAAATTCCACAATGAAACACAAGGTGACAGTACAACTGAGCAATTCATTACGCGTCTAAAAATCCTTGCAAATGACTGTGCTTTCAATGCAGGATACAGGGATGATGTCATCAGAGACCAAATTGTGTTTGGAATAAAGTCAGAAAAGGTACGGGAAAAACTCATAACTGAAGGTGAAGCTTTGACTCTAGAGAAAGCAGTCAGGATAGCACAATCACATGAATATGCACAAGCACAGTTACGTGATATGACAAACAGTTCAAAACACACTGATGCCGTTCACCACAAAAGTCGTTCAGTAGCAAGACGTCACCATGAGACAGGAAAGACACACAATCAACATGTCAGACAAAAACAGACAATAAAATGTGGAAGTTGTGGACAGTCACATCATAACAAAGATCGATGTCCAGCAAAAGGAAAACAGTGCAAAAACTGCCATAAATGGAACCATTATGCAGTTGTGTGCCGTTCAAGCAAAAGGGTGCATGAAGTTGAGGCTGGAAATAGTGACAGTGACAGTGACTTTTGCATTGGCACAGTGGACTCTGCTGCCAAGAAACAGGTATTTGTTGATTTACAGGTGGGCTCTAAAGGTCATTTTAAACAATTTAAACTTGACACAGGCGCATGCTGTAACATCATATCTGAGGCAGATTTCAAAAGCCTCAAGGTCAATTCCCCCTTAAGGAAACCTACAGCAAAATTAACAGCGTATTCAGGCTCAGAAATTAAGGTTCTTGGAGTAGTAGAACTCTCCTGCAGATACAAGAAATGTAGCAAACAGGTAGAATTTTACGTTGTTAGAACAGACAAACCCTCAATTCTAGGTTTACAGTCATGCCTTGATTTTAATTTGATTAAGATTGTTATGTCTGTAGACCAGAACGTCCAAGTGAACAAAGATTCTGTTTTACATGACTATCCCGAAGTATTTCATGGCATTGGAAAATTACCTGGTGCTTGCACGATCAATGTACAGTAAAAACTGTTTACAGTGACCTTCGATGGGAGAAAAGAAAAAAGGTCATTATAGACAGGGAGTCACTGTTAACAGTCTCTACAAAATTCGATTATATGAACATATTTTGCCAATATTTTGTTGAAAAGCAGGATAGTACCATACTTAGGGTTTATTTATATTTTTTATTTATATTAAACATATATTAAGCATATCACATATCATTTATAAAAAACAAGACAATATTAAAATTACATGCATAATTTGTGAAGAATATGAATTACGACATAGCATTAGTATTTAAGTATTTATAGTATTTAAAAGTAACTTACAGATTAAAAATGTAATTTATATTGATCAATCTGTTTGTAAAAAATACATTATTTAAAATCAATTTAACTGATAAAACACACTATCTACAATAAAACACATACAGTAGAATAAAAATTAAACTAAATAAAGATTAAGAATTCTTTTGATATACATGTATTAAAAATAGTCAGGAAAAATGGTGTTCAATTTGTTCTCTGCTTATTAAAAAAATCACTGATTTTTGTTTGTTTTAATTTCATCACAGACATGAGTGTCAGTTGTTCATTCAACTCATCAATTGTGTTCATGAGAGATACGTTTCCAGACTTGACAGTAAAAAGTTTGAGTCTGGTGACCATATCATGAGCATCACTGAGTGAAATGCTTGAAGTTGCAGTTGGCAGGTCAGGAGTCTCTTCCTCATCACTCGAGATGGAACCGTTTTGATTTCTTAGATTTTTGAGAATGTCATGTGGATTCAAACTCCAATCCATGGCATTGGTGTCACATGTGTGCACAAGCTTGTCAATGGATGACAGTTCTTTGTAAGAACAGCCGAACAGCTCATATGCTAGTTTTAATGATGCTAGTGGCACATCATCATCGTCATCACTGGCTTGATCATTCACAGATGGTTCTTGATCAGTCCTGTCTAATGATGTAGAATCTCCATCCAGCAACTGTGTAGCAGCTGTCCCAAAGCCACACTTTTCAAAACATTATTTAATTGTGGAGCCCTCAACTTCATTCCATGAATTTTTTAACCAATAAATGGCATCCAAGATGGTAATCTGTTTTAGGAGATCTGTACCTGTTGCTGTTGGATGCCTGTCCATTTCTTTGGTAAGGTGTAATAGCTGTAACGATAACAATAGCAGATGTGTGAAAAACTTTTGCAAAAGAAAAATAACAAAACACTGTCATAAATGTAAATTAATTGTTAGGGACTAGCCACATTGTATGTAATGATTTTTAACAAAATGTAATGATTTTTAACAAACATAATTATTGACACCTTTAAAATTACAAACAAATTAATGAATTGTACTTAATTAAAATAAATTTTGATTTTTTTTTTACTTTACCTGACGTTTTCTGAATTTCAGTTTGGTAGTTTGGATGATTCCTTGATCCATCGGCTGGGTTCTGGAGGTTGTATTAGGTGGGAAAAACACAACCTTCATGTTGCTTAATGATAAATTTGGGTGGCTAGGGGCATTGTCCACAAACAACAAAATGTTTCTTTTTTCATTTTTCATTTGTCTATTAATTGTTTTCAGGAAATCTTCATAGATATAGCTTGTCATCCATGCTTTTTTGTTGTGGTAGTAATGAACAGGCAACATTTTAGGATCAATCCTTCCGAAACATCTTGGGCTTCGAGATTTACCAATCACTAATGCTTTCAGTTTTTCCCCAAGCATGCTAGAACACAAGGCTATAGTTATGCGATCTTTGGATCTCTTGCCACCTGCACAGTCTTGAGATTGAAAATGTAATGTTTTGCGAAGGGTGTCTTTAAAAAATAGCCCAGATTCATCCATATTGAAAATGTCTTTTTCCTCATAACCTTCACATAAGTTGGGAATTTTTTTTTTCCAATCCGAAACAGTTTGTTCCTTTACATCTCCCCTTTCGCCACTCATTGTACCAAAAGATATATTGTTTCTGGTGTTAAAACTTTGCAGCCAACCTTTAGAAGCTTTAAAAGTATCTACATTAAGTTGCTTGGCAAACTCGGAAGCTTTGATTTGAAGCATTGGACCAGTAACTGGAATTCTCCGACTAACTGCATCTTTGAACCATTCATATGTAAGGTCATTGATTTTCTCATTGCCTGTGAATTATAAAGGTATATTGGTAAGAAAAAAATACATGTAGCCTACATGCATACACAATAAATTCAAACAAACAAGTGTTCAAACACAATTCAAGAACAAGTGTTTATTTTTATTTCTAGTGATTCATAAGCTTAGAACACTGCGTCTCGCCATTTCGCTATTAATGCATTCAATAAACCACGAAATCAGTAAGTTTTTTTTATTTTCCAAATAAATACTCTGTTACCTGTGCAATGTCGACGTCGTTTTGTTGACAAAGGAACATTGTTCTCCACATCAGTCATGACCTCAGCTTTTCGTTTCCGTAAGTTTTGAATCTGCGTTTTTCCAACGCCAAGCTGTTCTGCAACTTTATATGCCGGCATGCCATTATCAAGCAATTTTATGGCATTACATTTCTCCTCTAAGGAAAGAAATTTTCTTTTCGCCGCCATTTTAACCCACAATGCAATTCGCACAGGACGAATAACTCCAACAATACAATAAAATAGGTTTATTCGAATTACCCCCCTTGCAAAAGTCGCTGTGCACGGCCTATATACCGTAATGGGAGACACTAAATCATGGTCGTTGTACGGACTAGACAGGGAGTCGCTACATACAGACCATTTATATAGTAAAAACTGTTCGGCGCACCTAACTATGGTCACTAAAGACAGAACGTCGCTATAAACAGGGGGTCACTAAGACAGTCTTTACTGTAGATACCAAGTACTCCCCGGTAATTCACCCTCACCGGCGTGTTCCAGTAGCCCTTCAGAGCAAGGTTAAAGAGGAACTAGATGCTATGGAAAAAGCTGGCATCATAGCCAAGGTCACCACTCCGACAAATTGGGTAAATAGTATGGTCGTGGTCAATAAGCCACATTCAGATAAAGTTAGAATTGTAATTGACCCCAAAGACCTCAATAAGGCAATCCAAAGGCCACATTACCCCACAAAAACTCTGGATGATATTTTGCCGCAGTTGACATCTGCAAAATTTTTCACAAAACTTGACTGTAAATCAGGTTACTGGTCAGTTGTTTTAGATGATGAATCATCATACCTCACTACATTCAACACCCCTCAAGGTCGTTACAGGTATTTAAGATGTCCTATGGGACTGAAATGCAGTCAAGATCTCTTCCAACAAAAGATGGATGAGTGTTTAGAAGGCTTATTTGGTTGCTGTGTCATAGTAGATGACATTCTTGTTTATGGCTCATCTCGAGAAGAGCATGACACAAACTTGAGAAACCTACTTGATAGGTGCCGCCAAAAGGGCATAAGGTTAAATAAAGAAAAACTTGTTGTTTGTGACACAGAAGTAAAGTATTTTGGTCACATCCTTTCAGCTGAAGGATTGAAACCAGACCCAGAGAAATGTAGAGCTATCCAAGAGATGGAAGCACCTAAAGACAAGTCCGAGCTTAAGACAATACTAGGCATGATAACATATCTTTCTAGATATGCCCCAAACTTGTCAGAAATCATTAAGCCACTCTCAGAAATTCTTAAGAAAGATGTCATTTTTCACTGGGATGCGCCTCAAGTTCAAGCATTCCAGAAAGTCAAAGATATACTGACTGAGTGTCCAGGTCCAGTGTTATCTTATTTTGACCCAGATAAGACATTAGTTCTTCAGTGTGACAGCTCACAGAATGGCTGTGCAGCCACTTTAATGCAAGATGGAAAACCTATAGCCTTTGCAAGCAAATCCTTGACAAACTCAGAAAGGTCATGGGCAATGATTGAGAAGGAACTTCTTGCCATAGTATTTGGCATGTCAAAGTTCAGACAATATATTTATGGTAGGCACATAACTGTGGAAACAGATCACTTACCCTGATAAGTGTAGTTAAGAAATCCCTATACAGTGCCCCAGCAAGACTCCAAAGGCTCTTACTAGCGTTACATGGTTATGATTTTGAGTTGCAGCACAAAGCCGGCACTCAAATACCAGTCACTGACACATTATCTCGGAAATTCTTGCCAGATACTTATCCTGAAATTTCCGAGACCTCCAATATGCACGTACACTTTATAACAAAAAACTTGCCTTATACAGACCAAAAACTTAATGAAGTAAGGTCAGAAACTATAACAGACCCAACACTCATGACCTTGAAAGAAATCATTCTTCAAGGCTGGCCAGAAAAACGCAAAGATTGCAATACACAAGTTCTTGAGTACTGGAACTATAGAGATGAACTCTCTGTTGTAGATGATATTATCTACAAAGGTCAAAGGTTGATTATTCCTAAGTCACTCAGATCTGAAATGCTAAACTTGCTTCATAAAGGTCACCAGGGTCAGGAACGTAGCTTCCGCCGGGCACAAATTTCTATGTTTTGGCCTAACATCAGCAAAGATATAGTGAATAAGGTGCAACAATGTTCAGTATGTGCAGAGCACCAAAGGTCAAACCCAAGGGAACCATTAATTTCCCATGAAATCCCAAAGTACCCATGGCAAGTTATAGGTACTGATGTATTTACATTAGATAATCAAGACTATCTGTTGGTATGCGACTACATGAGCAACTATTTTGAAGTTGACAAGGTCAAAAATACAAACAGTAGCACTATCATTAAGTTGATGAAAACTTGGTTTTCTAGACATGGTATCCCTCAAAAAATCGTTTCAGACGGTGCTAGTTACTATACGTCACAAGAATTTAAAGAATTCACAGATGAATGGGACATACAGCATGTCAAGTCATCACCCCACTATCCAAAAAGTAATGGCCTTAGTGAATCATGCGTGAAAAAAATCAAAATGTTGCTTAAAAAATGCAAGCAAGAGGGAACAGACCCTTTAATAGCGCTTTTGGAACTACGCGCTACCCCACTTAGCATTGGTTATTCTCCCACTGAAATTTTGATGGGTAGGAAAATAAGGACATTCATACCTATGTCTGCAGGAAATTTGACTCCCAAAACAACAGACTTCAAGAAAATAAGTTCACTTCTTGAAAAACAAAAGTATGTTCAAAAGAAAAACTATGACAAACATTCAAGGCCTCTGAAACCATTTCAAGTAGGAGAAAATGTTAGAATTCAGCAAGGGAAATCCTGGAATCCCGCTGTCATTCAAGATAAAATCAATGACCGTTCATATTCTGTGGCAACACCTGATGGTGGTCAATATGTCAGAAACAGGCAACATTTAATGAAAGATTATACCTGTCAAGATAATTCTCGACCATTAAACCCAGATAATGATCAAATTTCACAGGCCACTTGCATAAATGAAGATTCTGCAAATCCCCAAGATAAACATTCCCACCAGTTTACTCCACAGCCTGCCAGTGTCAAGAGTGATAATCTGATCTTTAACCATACAAAGCCACCTGTAACAGCAAATACTATCAATCTGCCAAACCATTATCCCACACCTTACGTAACTCGATCTGGGAGGCAGGTTAGACCAAAGATAATTCAATCAGTCTAAAATGAATATTGTATATATTTTGTGTATGAACATTGAAAGAAAAAGTTAATTTGCTATCGTGTTTTAGTAATATGAAAAAAAATACAATGATGAACTTGCTTACTATGTTTGTCAGAGATCAAGGGACAGTGTTGAAAGCATTATTAAGGAGTAACAGTTACCCCAGACTTTCTCATAGCAAATGAAAATTCTTATCTCTAATTCATTAATTATTGCCAGTCTTGACATGGACATTATGTTAATTGCTTCACATTTTCTCAGAATAAATTGACAGTTTATAGCAGTCTACAGCAGTCTGAGGTTCATGAACTTCTAATGAACTTCTAATGAACTCAATCCGAGATTTCTCTCAGATTTCAAACAAAGGGAGATGTTATGATATCAACCAAAGATAACTCTTTAAGTACTATTATACTATTAATTGTGTTACTTCCCTTTACTCATTATATCTGAATTGCTATGTAGTTTATATTATACATGTGCCTCTCTGATACCAAGCATTCTCACTTGAGCTCTGGTCTTAACAACATGTGTTAGATACTCACAAATAAAATAATAGAATTGTTTGAATCTTGTTATCATCCATACAACATAACAAAAGTGTTAGATTTTTTTTTTTTTTAAATATGAATTTCCATAATATTCTTGCTATAAATAAGAATTGATCTGAATAAATTAGCACATAAACACCGATAATATAAATTTTTTAATTTATTTATACACAGTTTGTAATTAATTTTTAGTAACAATGATCTAACTGTTGGGCAACTTGTGAGCATCACTTGCGGCAAGTGAAACTTTAGACACTAGGGGCTGACGATGTCAAACCGCGAGCCGTTTTGTTACGAAGACAGGTAATGGTTTCGTTGTGAGTATTTGTTTACATCTAGCGTGACATGCATGTGCGGTATACACATTTGAATATATTTTGCTGTTTTTTCGGTGTGGATCTTCGGAGAGTTACAGTTAATGATCATGTTATGTTCGTGTATGCCCTATATGCGACATTTTGTTTTTTATTAAATATTTTTGTGTTTATTAGTGTGTAATTACTATGTGTTACATAAAAATCCTTGTTAATTTGCAAAACGGTATAAAAGAAAAATACAATAATCTAAGAAAGAGTCACTTGTCTAGGTATCAATGAATATTTGTTCCTGCTTCAGTAAGATGTCTCTGTTATTAAAACATTATTAAAATCGGCAATTTACATCATTTTTATGTGTCTGTGTTTCGCACAGAGTGTGTTTAGGTTTTCATACGAAGTACAACAAAATAGTATGTGTTTCGTTACAAAGTCGATTTTCTTTTTTTTTTTCAGAATCTTATGTGCTGCTATTTGAGGATCACCCGGCAGAAAAGGTGCCCTACATCCTTGTCAGTGTTATTAATAACATCCTGAAAAATATAACAGCACACATTTAAACTGTGACATAATACCGATGAGAACTCTATATGTATCTGTTGATAAGCAAACGAAATAGTACTTCTAAAAATGCTCACTTTTCTCAAAAACAGATCTGGCATCCCCGGATCAAGAAATTTTAGCCGAAGGCAACATGCGGCCAGAACCGAAATAACGAGCCGCATAGCGGTTTGTGGGGGTAGACGCAGGAAGGGGGATCTTCCTCAAGAAAGTTGTGTGTATATGTTTGTGCACCGGGGCTATAAATTGTACCAATAAATTTCTTGGGTAGAACCAGTACTTCGTCCCCGGTTTTGATCGAACCAGGGTCCGCAGCACTGACTGGATTGCTTGGTTTATGAACTGGCGCAATGATAGCCCAGATAATAACTATAGTGTTCCTATAACCATATATTTAATTATCGTCTCATCACATTCGCTGCAAGTTATGTCTTCATCAACAAAAGAAATGTTAGCCAGTCCATGCAGTCACCTACGCTCCCTCAGCAGCTAAGTGAATACACTACCGTTCTCTATCTATTTACTGTTACTTCACACCGCTGCTTTAATAAGAGTAGATTTATGATATTGACCTTTACAATGAACTTTTAAAAAACCAATGAATGTGCACCAATATCCCCAAAACCGAAAAATCTTTAAACCATTTTTCATTGGTTTAAACGATCATGTGATTCCAAAATTTATAAATAGACGGGTGTTTTCTGACAATTTTGTAAACACATTTCAACTACGCGTTTACGTAAGTTTACATCTAAATACAGAAATTAAACGTCTAAAAACAACTTTACCATATCATGATTTTAACCTGTTTGATAGTTTTACTGGTTTATTTACGTATACATATTAAAAACACTTTGAAAAGTGAAATACGTAATTTTAGCAGAGGTAAGAAAGTGAAACATTCGACAGATGCGCAGGAGAGTAGCAGTCACCCATCTGAAAACAAAGAAATGCAGATTGTCCACAGCCAAACTAAGTGATGATATACGAGTTTATAAGGCCTAAGCATCAAATCGAAGTTGAAATAAATCAAAAAGAATTATGATTAACTCGCATTGAATTAAATATTTAAAGACCTATACATCAAAAGATTTATGCTTAATCAATGCAAAAAGTTATCAAGACGAATGCTTTTAAGTGAAACTTAAACGAGAATGAATCAACTTTCCCTAATGATAAACACAACAAATTAAAAAACTATATTAAAGGTTAGCACACATGTATAATCTAATGGCTGCAGAAGAAACCCTAGACGTATTCTGTTGATGTCTTCAATAGAAAACACATACACCTTCAGTTGAAAACCCATACCTAATGCTGTGACTTCGAGAGAAAACCCATACTCATTTCTTATAAACACGACCGAGTATTTAAGGCAATTTTTGTAGGAATATCGGCATAAAATCAAATGAAAAACATGTACAGTCCAAAAACATGTTGAACTCGTGTTTAAAAGCTGAAAGTGTAAGCAAAATAATTACATTTAATAACGGATGCTTGTGTTTACCATGAATTTGCTGTATAAAACCACACATTCAAAAATAAACTGTCTGATTTTAATCAACTTACGGCTAAACAATTGCAAATTAGTCACATGTTTGCTTTCCTAACAATTGGTAAAGATTTACACCTTACGTTTCACACAAATGCGCTTCCCTTTATATGAAAAGTTGTCAATTTCAGTAAACACAGGCGTGCGTGAGGCGTGTGTGTAAACAAATACTCACGACGAAACCATTACCTGTCTTCGTAACAAAACGGCTCGCGGTTTGACATCGTCAGCCCCTAGTGTTAGAGGTCATGGTGGACTAAATATCAAACAGTGAGAGGTAGTAAATTATAATGTACAGGTAAATCATATCGAACGTGAGAGTAAAGCTGAAAAAGCCTATATGTCGAGTAATACTCATAGAAGATTATTCATAGCCTTGTTTCAATACGCTGAGTTATTGATACCTTACGCTTTCATAACTTACGGAAAGTAAATCAAATAATATGATCACCTGTAATCTTGCTTTATTCACACCATGTCCGCTTATTGTATAAATAGACTCGCATACATTTCAATCCGTTATAGTTCATAACAAATTCATAAGCTAGATGCTATAAAAAGTGTAGATCAGCTAGGGCCTGTTTTGTCAACGCACTTCCATATAGTTGTGTGTGAAATTTTAAGATGGCGTGGGTAAAAACGACCATAACTTGACTAGCCGTTCACTAAATATGATTACCTCCCTTTAAATAGTTTTTATCAAATTTATGTATTTAAAATGTGCTTGAAGCAAATAAGGAAATAAAATGTTAGAAAAGTATACACATAGAAGAATATGTTGGTAAGTTTGAAGAACTTACTGAAAATACAGGATATAAATACAAATAATATAACTTTTACCCAATATCTATATATTTGCATGTAACTACATGCTTTTGTGTTTTAAAAGATATTGATCTGTAACGTCTTTTGATTGTGTGTCTCACAGCAAGACATAACTTTGACGTCTGGTTACATGTCAGACATGATATCGAAGAACCATTTATAAGCTTAATAGAATGTTTAAACATCGCAACGTCCTATATTTGTCGTTGCCCTTGATTGCAGATAAATAAATTAATTATCGACACTGAATGTTTTATAAGAGGTACAAACATACAGGTTAATGTTTACTTGAACCATTTAACTGAAATTTGGACCGAATTTTTTAAGCGATGTCAAAGTAAATAACGTCATTTAGTATTTTCGGTCACAAATTAAGAGTGACTGCCCGCTTCAAATTAGAAAGTTGTAACCTATTTCAAATTTTCAAAACTCATTGTCTTTTCAAGCAATGTCAAACTTGACAAAGTGTCTTCATAAAATTTTAACAGAGATAATGTGGAAATAAATATATAGTATGGTCAAAGACCTGAAATTCTATGTTGTACATGGAATGTAATATCTTTTGGTACGGTGTAAGAAAAAGTAGAATCTACACACACAAATTCGGACAATCTGGCATTATGTGGACCTCCTGATCAGTTCCGACAATTCCCTACGGACTTTGTGTGATGACTGGTTGGTCACCATGCTGAGAGTCTCAGTGGTGTTTAGTAGGACTATTCCATAAATGGAGCATGTTTAGGCCTATATGAACAAGACTGATAAAGTATCGAGTATAGATTAGGCCCTATATGAAAAAAAAAAACAATCTTGTGTCAAAATGATTAGTCGGTCGTTTTAACATATGAAATGTTTCCAGATTTTGTGGATGAATTTTTTAATGTATTAGCAAATGTTTACACATCTAGTGTGACTGAAAATAAAATGCAACCACGTTTACAGACAAAAAGTTACTTAATGATCTTGGCTCGAACAACACTACTTTTCATGAAACCTAAAAGTTGCACTTGTGCAAATATGTTAAACACAAAATAGAATGGTTCAAGACACACTTTGGATAAGAAACATAGATGAAAAAGCCAAAATATGCTGGAAATGTAGATATCTTATCCCGCAGTATATTCGTTTACATACTAAGGGAAGCAAATCAATAACACGTAAATTAACCCTGTCAACGCCCTATGCATGGGTTAATAGGTAAGGTAATTACCTCCCTTAAGTATTTTTTTCTATTTTTTATTCTTAAATGTGTTTTTGGATAGTTGATAAGATTCTTTTTACCAAAGTTTTTTAATTATAAAAATGTATTTTGTAATTAATGAAAACAGATTTGAAAATTTAGCATATTCATACCAGTAATATAATTTTTACTTAATATGTATATAAACTGTGTAATTCTATCAAACCACGAGTTATTGATCGAAAGCGCCTCCTGAAAGCATTTCTCGCTGCAGGAATTACACTTTGGAAGTCTGGCTCTGTGCTGGGCACATATACACTGAAATTGATTTGAACTTAGATGAAATCAAACGTGTCAGTTTAGGCGATAAAAAAGTCTCTTTATATCGAGTAATATTCATATCCTTGCCTCTACACACTCGGTTACTTAAAGGGATATACAGGCAAAAGTTTTATGCTTTCTTTCTCATTCCTGCTATGATTATACTATAAATGTGATCGAAATAAATACAATGATCTGTCCCAGTAACAAAGATTTCTTCTTTTTCAATGAAAAACCGGGTGGTTTCCTAACTTGACCCACGTGGGTCTAGATAGAAAATATAGATTTCGCGCTAAATGTCGCAGTGAATGATTGGAAGGTTGAAGTATTTGTCACGTGATCAACGGCAAAAACAACCCAAGAGAAATCACGATTGGTTGTTTTTGTCACGTGACCTATTTGAAAAAATAACTTGATGATTTCGTTCACGTTTTACTTTTTGTTAAAGAACGTTCAAATATTTACGTTCAAGCCCGCATTTCACTACAAACTTACTGGGAATTTAAAGTTCGTCATGTTGAACGTGATTTGAGAAAATAATATCAGTTTTAATTTTTTAGGCACTCATTTGCCTGTATATCCCTGTTCTTCCTTCAGGGAAGTAAACTGATAAATATGGTAATCTGAAATGTTGCTTTATTTAATGTAGTTTAAAAGAGTTTTAAGGCTAGAGAATGTATTTCTCAACAACCAATGACTGGAATTCATTGAAACTCTATAGGAAGCTTAAGTACCAAGAGGAACCGTGCATGTTCTGGTTCACTGATCTTCAGTTGTGCCTGTTTCATGCATTATAATTGTGATTTTTGTCCAGACTATTACTCAGCAACCACGGAGTGGAATTTATCGAAAAACTCATAGGAAGTAATATTTAAGAAGGGAGATAATTTACAAAGAAAGAGTTATTGTTCCTGCACAGTGCATTTCTCTTACTGTATTCTATCAATTTGTAAACTTTCAAAAAATTAGTGCAATAGGTTTTAAGTTATAGTCTAGTTTTGGTGGAAATTTCTTTGTTTATGTATTTTTAGATCTTGGTGGCAAAGATAAGGGAGGATATTGGGTTTAGTGAAGTGCAGCTCACTGCCAATATGAGTAGTAATACAGATTAGAGCAGTTTTATTTGAGGAACATTCATACATAATCCCGGTTTATTTTTCTAATAAGATTTCATTCACGAGCAAGGTTTTGTCTTTGAAGACACATGACCAGGACTTTTTCCTTTATTCTATTCTTCAAAAATGAGGATGGATTTGTAATCTTAAAATCCAACACATGTTTATCAGCAAAACTCGAAGTAATAATTGGAGGTTTAACATAGATTCTAAGTATCGGTGCTATACTTTGAGTAAATAAGAAAAAAAAACAGGCGTGTCTCTGAAATGGGATGCTTTTGAGGTCTTGAACTATCCCCAAAAAGCTGAAATAACTGAATATTAAAAAATAAATGTCTTGCCGTTAGCCGTAAAAGAAATAATTTAACAGTGTAAGGACATCTATGAAAAGCGACGGAGACAATCAATAAGCGAAGAACCTAGAGTTTTATTTTCAATTTAATGCAGATAAAATGTGTTGTTGAAAATAATTAACAAGGAAAATCAAGTTTTTCTCCTTTCCTTTTTCATTTTATTTTATTTTATTTTATTTCATTTTTGTATTTGCTTCAACATTTCTCTTTAAAAAGAAGTTGTCATAATCTATGAAGAAGGTAGTCATTTTTTTAATTTGCTTAATACTTTACCCCTATACTTAGTCCTCATACCGATGCACACAAATTCATTATGTTTGACTAGTCACTCCTTGAAAACAGCAAAAAGGGAGGCGACTGCTATTAGAGAGTCGTTAGAGTAATATCCCGTGGCAAATGAGTCAAGGTCGGCGTTCCACAGACACTGGCTGGCGACGAACATACTTTGGTTAGATTTGCTTGAAATTGAAACTATAGCGACAAACTTGTAGCGAGGAAATTTCATCGTCTTAACTTTGCTTTTGATACTTTCAGATAGGCTTTCCGACAATACACTTGCGCGTTTGGGATCATAATTCACTCCTCTCAAGGTCGTTGCTAGGATACGGTCAATTTCTCGGCTAACCTCAGAGGGGTTAAATTTTCTCATTGGTGTATCTATGGTAATGTTCCCTTTCGCCGCTTGTGTGCGTTGGCGAATGATTTTCATTCTGTTGAGTGAATTGAGGACTGACGTCATTGTTGAAACTGATGGTTTAACGTCACTGTCTTGTTTTGACGACACCATTTCTGAGTTATGCTGAAATTGGAGGATTCATTTGTAGAATGATTGCCTAGATTTAAATGGTTTAGTCTAAATCGATTACCTTAGTTTAAGTAGTTTTATTGTAGGATGGTTACTTAAATTTAAGTGGCGTCAGTGTATTATTATGCTACACATAATTTTATGCGGTTTCAGTTTAAGATGGTCGTCTAAAATTAAGTAGTTTCAGTGTAGGATGATTACCTAGACTTAAGTGGTTTCAATGTAGGATTGTTACCTAAAAGGTCGTTTCAGTGAACGATGGTTACCTAATTTTAACTGGATCCAGTGTAGGACGGTAACCTAGATTTAAGTTTTTCTGTGTACATTGGTCACCTAAAAGTAACTGATTTAAGTTTAAGTTGTTTCAGTGTAGGATGTTTACTTAAATTTTAGTAGTTACCTGAATTTAAGTGGTTTCTGTACGTCTTATTTGCATGTCCTTGCAGGAGTAAATTGTACGGACGGGAGATAATTTTCGAAAAAAAAAACCAACAGAGATTACATTTTTGAGTGAATAAAAATGATTCATTTCTTTAAACTTTGCTAGCTGTCGTATTATCTGGTCGCTTATATCCATCATAACATTAATATTTTAGGAAAAATATCTATCTTGATAAGAACATCAACAAGAAAACTAACTGTAAAAAAATGTCATTTAAATATAAACCTGTGATATCTATAAGACAAAGGCACTTAAAAAATACAAAATGCAAAAAGTTTTGACGATAAAAACTCACTGTAGAAAAAGAATGTCTTCCCTCAGGTCTGTCCGCTCCCTGTGACGCCGCCGAGCCGGATCTTGAGCTTACAAGCACGGGTTTCTTAAGTGAAAACATACAACAACAAAAACAATAACCTGAATATGGGTTTCTAAGCCATAATGATTAAAAATTTTATTAAATTTATCATAATCCTTATTCCGTCATTATTATTTTCATTATTATTTTATTATTGTTATTATTATTTTCAGATTTATGAATAATTAGTTTGCCACGATATATTTACGTATATCATACCTTGCTCTGAAAACGTGATTTGTACTTAAGACCCCTGCTTATCAGACGCCTCGAATTCAAAATAACTCTAGTTTTAATCAAACATCTTTGTAATTAACTAAACTTATATTTAAAACAGTAAAAAGAATCATTTACTTAAATATATACGGAGTAGAAAACGAAACTATTTCGTTAAAGTTATAAAGGCATCATTTTACAAAAGAAAACATGCAAACCGTAGTTTTTAGAAGCAACTGCTTAAGATCCATTATTCTATATTTTCATTTTTCAATCAGAAAAATGTACAGAAAATTGTTCATCCACGAGTCTGTTTCTGTCGAAATGAACTACAGAAATCAAATCTACTCTTCCTTAAATGGTACCTCTCAATTTTCAAAATCAAACACTGAATTACCGAATATGCAAATATAAACTAAATTGTATTCATAAATAATGTTTGCAGCTAGATACACAATTAAACTGTTATATTATCATGGGCAAATGTTAATTATCATTTATTTACACGTTTTTGTGGATATAAAAGACATTGAAATAACTCTATTCAGACGTGTTATGTTTACAATAAATGTTTGGTATAATGCGCATATTTAGAGAGTTAATTAAATGAATAAAATAAGAAAGGTCAGACACATATATTACCGAGAGGGTATAATAATCAACTTCATTCGGATCACAAAAACCAAAAAGGGAGAATTTAAAAGAGTACAAAAGACAGAAAATCAGTTTATCGTACAAGTGGAAAATGTGGCCGAATGCGATAATCGGTTATTCTTGGGATTAATTAAGACAAGAAAGTGGAGAAAACTCCTTACATGCACACAAACACTCTTGAAGGTTCAAACAGAGATCCCAATTAAATAGCCGATACTTTCCATAATTTTACAAGAGTATATACTCCCCACTTTCGCGAAACTTTCAAGACCGAAGAGGACAGTATCGTTGAAAATACAATATAAGTACTGACTGTCTTAAAATATTTCCAAGATTAACTTCAGATTATATAAAAAACACTAACTATATCCCTTAAAATAACAAAACTCCGATATGTAATAAACATATCAAACTTCGAGGTTTTTCGTTGTTTAAGAAACTTGCCGATCTTTTAATCGCATTATTCAAGATGGGAAAATTCCACACAAAAAATCTAAAAACGTAATGTTTATACCCGTGTACAAACAGAATAGCTCATCCAGACAAGAAGTAAAAAATATAGACCAATGATATTATTACCGTGTATTTGCAAACTAAAAAATTCTATATGAACGTTTAAATACATGGATCGATGAAAAACAATTACATCTCGCAAATCGACAACAAAATGTGTATCAAGTCAAACAGGGTCGACAACTTTAACTTGCAGGAAACAATGTATTACAATTTGGAACTCAGTAGTAGAGTATCTGTTTGCATTTTGGATACTAAGCAAGCATTCGTCACGGTGTGGTTGGATGCCGTATTCATGAACCTGAAACATCTTTGAGTAACAGAGAAAATGAGGACACTATTAGTTGATGCGCATTCTAATATGACTAACTGTGTAGTAGCTATCGGTGTACGCGTTCAAATCTCTTTGAAGTAAAACAAGACATACGTCACGGAGGAGTTATCTCCACTTGGATTTATAAATTCTGAAGAGACGAACTGTTAAACAAATTAGAGAACAGCCAAGCAGTTACCTGTATACTAGGCAATATATAACTGGCAATATACCGTTAGCAGACGACATCACATTACTTGCAAGTTCACCACATAGTCTACAACCCATGTAAAACATAACTTATAAATATTCGCAGAATTTCACATACGTTATTAACCCAATCAAAAGCAATGTTATCGTATTCGAAAAAAGCTATAGAAATGCACCGAAGTTGACATTTACACTTGGGTCAGAAAAGATACCACAGACAACTAAAAATAGGCATCTAGGGGTTTACCTAAATGATCGATTGTCAAACACAGATAACATTGAAAATGCACTAAAACATGGTAAGGCGTCCTTATTCTCTCTGATGGCGGTAAGAAACAGACGTGGAACAATATTTGTAAATGAAACATAAAAGAAATTGATTCTAATGACTAGAAGCAACGAATAAATTCTGATGATGACTTTAACAGATTTAAGTTCTTACATATTGAGCGAGCAAATAATACAGATTCTTATGTACCTACCAATGTTCTCTGTCAGTGTATGAAGTTTAAATAAAATCCCTCAAGTAGTGTTAGAGTAAGTAAGTTATGGATCAGTCAACCGACCAATAGGACAATTTTATGTCAGTTTTGTTGGACAATAACAATTTATCCAGCTAAACACTGCATTTGGAATGATATATTACAGAAATTAGGTCTGAAAATTTTGAAACAAACTTTCAAAAACTAAAGTATCGCAGTAAGTATTGTTGTAGCCTGTTTAAGATTGGCTCAAATTCCTGGCACATCGTTATACTGAAAACAAATACATGTACTAGTGTTTTGTCAAACTACACAACTGCATAATTTGACATATTAAGTTGTTAACATTAACTGGTTAATGAATTTAGTTCATTTGGTAATCTCAAAAAAGACAAATATGATATATGATTTACCCTAATTAAAAAAAATGTCACTTTCTTATTTTCTTGCATGCATGGAGCCCCTAACGTGACATCTCAAACACTTTTTTATTTATTGGCTAATGCATTCTATTTTATATTTATGAAAAATATTTCGTTGTAACGATTATCATAAATTTATCATTTTACGGATAAACATTTGTTCAAAAGTATATCATGTACTTTTTGAATAAAATTGCTTTACTTAAATGTATGAAAGTATTGAAATTCAGTTGAGTAGAATAGAATCAAATGTACCTTTAAACTAAAAAAAAAAGACTTTACATAACAGACATTCGTGAAAGTATATATAAGCAAAAGGAAATGATGTGATGTGTCTTTGAATTTCAAACACGAGTAATGGAATAATTTTGTTTTAACACGCAGTTTGTAGTGACTTTGATACATGTCTACTGTTACAGAACAAACACAATCACGTCATGTATCTACGCGGTAACTTGCTAAGCATTCCTTTGTACCTACCTGTCGGTGAGAGCTGATAAATGTCCAACTTTGCCTTAGTACTAGAAACGTGAAGTTCATATATTTTCATATCATTTTTCCTGAATCAGATTGGGAGGAGAGACGTTAGAATGAAATTATTACGCTTCTTTCTCAGACATTAGTTGACGGAATAGAACCACAGTGATCATTATTTTTTGTCTTAGGGATATATATACCGCGAAGAATCGTTTGTCATTATTAAGAAAATTGATACAGAATATCAGCTTGTCGAGCTATGGAATCTGTAATAATGCACAAGTGTCAATGTTTATGCGCTGTGATTGTATTCTTGTTAAGTCTTTGTGATGCAACTCTGCCGAAACTTATATTGATTTCAATGGATGGATTTAGTCATGATTATCTAGATTTGATCCCAAAAGCTGAGACGGGGAATTTCCAGCATTTTATCAAAAACGGAGTGAAAGCCAAGGCCATAATGAACGTGTTTCCTACAAACACATATCCAAACCACTACACCCTGATCACCGGGCTGTACCCAGAGAGCCATGGAATTGTACACAATATATTCTATGATCAAGTTTGGAAAGAGTACTTCGATTTCGACAACAGAAGAGACAACGTCGATCCATTCTGGTACGACGTAGGGGCAGAGCCAATTTATGTCACAAATAAGAAATGGGGAGGCTCAACAGGTTCCATGGTGTGGCCAGCCGGGATTGGTAAAGTGAAAGGCATAGGACCAGACAGGCTGATTCCTGGAGCAGATTGCTGGGCTAAAATAAACAACACTGAAAGAGTAGAGACTTTAATTAACTGGTTTATAGATGAAGCGAATCCAGTTAATTTAGGTCTGCTGTATTTTCTCGAACCGGACGAAACTTCCCATGAAACAGGGACAGGTTCTAAAAATGTAACCGATTTTATCAAAGGAGAATTAAACAATGTTCTTGGGTATTTGATCCGAAGATTGAAAGAAGTTGGTCTCTATGACGAAATGAATGTAATTTTGACGTCAGATCATGGTTTCGTCAACTATAGCCGAGAGAAAGCTGTCATTTTAGATAACCATGTGAACTCCTCTTGGTATCAAACTGGAGTACCAAACTTTCAAAGTGGTGTTGTAGTACATATATTCCCAGCAGAAGGTTTGTTAAGAGCTAACATTTCTATGGTTCTTTAGTAGAAATTTCCAGACCTCTAAGCTGGAGTTCCTGGGAAATACTGTTTTAGTCTTTTGACTAAGAATGATAATATGATAGTGTATGCATTTACAATGCATAAGATAATGTTGTAAAAACTAACCGTTAGTGCTAAGGCGTTGGCAAATAATTTTTTTTTTTTCATAAGTAGTATTTAAGTACGACATACCATGTCAAAGAAACTGATTATAGTTTTACTGACTATATATAAATCATGTCGTACAGTATAATAGTAAACGGGCGAAGATTTTCACAGCAAGGTTTTGATTATAAGGACTGTCTAAAATGGATTAATAATGGACCGTCTATAGCAATAGTTTGATTTTTTATTTTTTTTTTTTTTCGGACGGGGGGGGGGGGGGGGGGGGTCGGGGGAGGATATGCGTGCGTGTGTGCTTGTGTGTGTGTGTGTGTGTGTGCGTGCGTGCGTGTGGGTGTGTGGGTGTGTTCATTTATTTTAATATGTTTTAAATATTTTGTTTTCTATTTTTTCTTTGTATTAGTTCTTTCAAATTGTTGATTTTAATATGAATTTGAAAAAATCTAAGATGTTTCAAACAGCGAAATTTAACTGTATCACAGTTTAGCGGTATGTTGAGCTTTTCGTAAAATTAATGGCACCGTCTAGGTACGATATTGCACCCCCCCACCCCCCCCCCCCCCCAAAAAAAAAAAAAGGTGTCATTTTTTTGTAAAAGAAAATGCAATAAATTGGTACTAAAATTATCTCATATACGATTTTAGGACAAGAAGATAATATATTGAAGGCACTGAGCAATGTACCGTACCTGAAGGTGTACAAGAAAGGGGACAGTGCCCTTGCCAAACTACATTACAGCTCCAGCGAGAGAATACCCCCGATTGTACTCACAGGGTCGGAGGAGGGCGTGGTCATTTTTCTGAAAGAAGAATACAGAGATGCTATGAAATATGGTAAAACAAAAGATGAACAGATGCACTCATAATCGTATAGACAAGTCTCTCTGAAAGTGCTCTCGGTTACAAAATATTTATAGATAAATCAGCTCATGTGTTAGTTTCAGCTCTTTAAGAAGCTATTAATCAAACACTTTGAATATATTTAAGATTTTTAACTTTTATTAAAGCTCATTTTTCAGAATACAAATACTTCTGTATGTGTAAAAGTTCCAGAACTTGCAAAAATAAAATGTACTAAAATAACAAAATTTGCACATATATCATATATCTTACAAGTATCTTAATTTGTAGCAGACAAATGGTCTCGTAACTCCTCACGTGACCGTAGAAATTTGCATTTAGTTGATGTATCATCCCGTCAGTGAAACCACTGATCTCCCTGCAGATTTGTAGACACGGGGTTGTATTTGACCGTTTGAATAACGGAACGTTCGTTAGAAGTTTAGTTGTAACATACTTATATGTGTTTAATACTGTCATTTGAGAATATTTGATCTTTGTTAGTAAAACTAGACCTTTGTCTACATGTAGTCTGTATCTATAATTGATGCGTGCACTGTTTTAGTAAAATATATGGTGTACCTTGTGCTTCCGTTTAATCTGTGACCAATTAACTTTTCTACAATCTACAGTTGGTCTCCACGGGTATGACCCTTATTTGGTGCCAGACATGCGACCTTTCTTCATAGCTATGGGCCCAGCCTTCAAGAAGGGGTATGTGTCTGAACAGTTCAACTCTGTGGACGTTTACCCGCTAATGTGTCATATATTAGGGATCGATTCTGCACCAAACAACGGCTCGTTTGAAAATGTTAAAAACCTTCTGAAAGCGGACTACATACCAAGTAGAAGATCTACTAAAGATACCCTGTGTAAGTACAGCAGCTTACTTTGTAGTTAAAGCTATGTATGATTCATGCGGAATGATAAGATAAGTTTCGTATACAAATTATAACAATCAAATCATCCGATTTCCAATACATTCTACGCTTGGCCTTTACTTTGCTGTCGCTAGATGTCTATACCTTTTCGACCAGTGTAGACATGATCAGTCTGTACATCCGTATAGTCTGCTCATGGTCTTCACTTTTCAGTTAAAACTACTTTAGATGGTAAGTAGGTATGTCTAAGTTGCCGTTTCGGATATCTAGCAAGGTAATGTGTTCACTTATTACAGAGTTTTAATGTTCACTTATTACAGAGTTTTAGTATTTACTTATTACAGAGTTTTTTTACTTACAATCTCGAAAAACTTTCCAAAACAGAAATACGTAATTAGCGGACATAGGACTTGTAGTAGATTCTGGACTCTTTGCAAACATAAACAGTCTCTACAACCACGTGGTTGTGACGTCATCTCAAAGCAGAAGCTTGCAAAGAAGCATAAGTAGTGTAAGGTGTCTATTTCACAGGAAAAAATACTCTTGGCAGATAAAACATGTAGCAGAAGAGAATCTGATGCGTAGTCAGTAGACCAATCTTACCCATTTATTTATTAGTATTTATATTTATTATATACCTATAAATTTTCTTTCTAAAATACACACAAATCTAGAAGCGCAAATACGCTTCGACGGATAGAAAAATCAGTATTATGTTAGTGTCGAATACGGTACCATACATGGAAGTGCCGAACTATTTTTCTTGGTTGGCTCCTAGCCTTGTTGTGCGTGACGTAGTATTTGGAAGCGGGAACCGATACTACAGGCACCTTGCGGGGAATCCGTATCTATTTTTAGTAACGAAATCCCCCCGTCAAAAAATATAAACAAACATAATTAAAAGTGTTTTATTTATACTATTACAATTCTTTGACATGAAAATCCATAAATTGTACCCTTCTATCAAAATCTTATGAATTCACACAAATAACGTTTTATTTAAAAGAGAATCGTCGTGATTTCAACTACGTCGTCTGCAACTGTTTACATGTATACAGTAGGTCATATGTGTACAATATCTGTTTCTGTCTAAATGTCCGACGATTTGTTTGATACAATCCAACTGAAGAATTAAATTATTCACTGCAAAATAATGTTTATCCTTTCCACATTTGTTGACATTGAAATATTGATGTGTGTTCCGGATTGTGGCGGCCATTTTAAATGATTTTAAATGAGTTGGAGGCGTGGCTTCTTTCTACAAATTTGATGTATTCATCCGCCATTCATAATTTTATTTTTCAATAATATGTGCTTGTTTGTGAAATAAAAGTTCAGTAAATTGAATCATTTTGTCTTATTATTTATTGTCTAAAATTTATAGGTATATAATAAAAGAAAAATTATGTTGTAGTAGTTGTCTGAGACCTTGTATTTTGCAACTCGCAGCGTGGGAAAATACAAGGTCACAGACAGCTACTACAACATAATATTCCCTATTTATTCGATGCACAGAATAAAAAAAGCAATGAATGTGCTAAAAAGACATATTTCTTGTTGTAATAAGCACCCAGATGTGTTACTGGTGCCATGGTTACTGACGGAAATGGTGGCGTCGTCCATTCAAGGTCGTTACTTGGTTTTTGTATATTTATGATCCTCAATAAAGTTATCAATATTTTGACGGATATTTAAACAGGTATTTAGCTTTCCTTTATATTTTTTAAACATCCTTATATACTTATTACATTCATTTGATGCCAAAAGAAAAACCTTCCGAGCATAATAATAACAGTATTTTGCAGAAAAATGCCACTGAATTAATTCGTTATATGTCAGTGACTTGAACTAATATTATCTAATTTGGTCTCCGTGTCCTTTTTTTATTCACAGAGGAAAGGAAATTAATTAGCAGTACTTCGCAATATATTAGAAGTTACCTATGTAACATATTAACAAATTCATACAAGCTATACATTTCTGTGTTTGTATCTTTACGTTGTTCTTTCAGTTCTAGGCATAGATGGCCACACCTCTAGATCTTAACTTTCTCCTAATGGCTATACTAACAGGCGGAGAAAACTGGACATTCGTCAAAACTGAGATAAAAAGGGAAAAAATTTGGCGATATTAAATTTTGCTTTGCAATGTTTTAATGTAATATATCAGTTAAAAAGCTAAATTCTGCCGTAAATCGTTCTAGGGCATCAAACAGAATTATTCTGTTTGCAGATTTCAATATCTATTTAAAACTAGCTTACAAAACCAGTGAATATATAAATCTTCCTACTTGTTGCCGCGAAACTATAGCATTTTACCCGGATCACTTTTTGTTCTGTTTCAATGTAGATATTTCATATATTTCAAAGTGGGTTTTTTATGAGTTCAGTCAACAACTGAAAATTGTGTTCCACTCAGCTCAACATTCTGACATCAGACCTTAACCATTTCCGAAGATCTAGCACATTTAAAACCTTTCATTTGCAAGTGACTTGACATTGAATGTTTCTTTACATGCATACGATAAAATTCTTATCTTCAGTTGATTTTTATTTCGTTTTGTCTTGCCTGTAAATACAGTCATGTAATTGGTGAACATCCTTATTTGTGAAATCCTCAAACTCTCAAAAACAAAAACAAAAATTAAACCTTCGTGAAATTTCTTATTTAACATAATGTATTAAAGCTTTTTTTTGGCGACACATTGGAACGGTTTGGCTCTTAGAGTAAGTCCTGAGAGAGAGAGAGAGAGAGAGAGAGAGTCTTGGATCACAAGGTACAGCGCACTCTGGTGGGAACTCGAATCTCCAGTGTTGTAACAAGGTGTATGAAGTATAATTCTCGTGCAATATTTTCTGCCGCGCATTTACGCTTTCCACATCCGTAAGGCATCAGACTGAAATGTTAAGAAATTAATTTGGTTAAGTTTTAGCAAAAATTTTCATTTTGTTTTTCAAACGCTTAAAACATTAAAAAGCACTATAATTTATATAACAAAAGTTATACAGTGATTTTCCTGACTTTTAAATAATAGAGGAATGCTACAAGCTCGTGTGATGCAACGAATAGCGAATATCTTGAATGCTTTTAACCTCTTTAGATAGATTTATAATGAAGAGAAATCAATAATACTCTTTAACACTTACGCTTACAAGACAAAATCTTCATTACGGATGCCACGAAATGTTTTTCGGAAATTTTGTTTCCGTTGTTCGAAATGAAGGATATTCTTATTTTTAATGACAAATCTAAATATGTTATGAATAATTCTGTCTAACTAGACAAAATTAAATATAAATCTGTTTTTATAGTTCTAAAGATTTCAAAACAAATAGCGTTTTTTCCCCCAAATAAGCCACACAAAAGTGATGAGTTGTTGACTTTTTTGTTGTTTTTTCCCCTCAAATAAGCTATACGAAACGATGAGTTGTAAAGTTTTATACTATTAATTTTCCCTCAAATAGGCTATACGAATGTGATGAATTGTTGAGTTTTGGGTTGATTTTTCCCTCAAGTAAGCGATACAAATGTGATGAGTTCTTGAGTTCTTGTTTTTTCCCCTCAAATAAGCTATACAAAAGTGACAAGTTGTTGATATTTTTTGTTGCTTTTTCCCTCAAGTAAGCTATACAAAAGTGATGAGTGTGTTGTTGTTTTTTCCCCAAATAAGCTTTACAAAAAGATTACAATGAGTTACTGTGGTTTTTTCTAAAAGTGGTAAGTTATTTTACCCCCTCAAATAAGCTGCACAAACGTGATGGAAATTTTGAGTTTTTCCCCCTCAAAAGTGATGAGTATATTTATGCCCCCGAAGGGAGGCATATAGTAATCGCACTGTCCGGCCGTCCGTCTGTCCTGTAAAATCTTGTCCTCGCTTCATCTCCAAACCCGCTTGAGGGATTTCATTGAAACTAAATAGGAGTGTTTGTCACCAAACCTAGTTGTGCATATCGTAAGGCGATTCCCCTCAATTTATTTTTGGCAGAGTTATGGGCACCTAGTCATTTTTTTCACTCTAAAATCTTGTCCTCGCTTCATCTCTAAAACTACTTGAGGGATTTCATTGAAACTTAACAGGAGTGTTTGTCACCAAGCCTTGTTGTGCGTATCGTCAGGAGATTCCGCTCGATTTATTTTTGGCAGAGTTATGGGCACTTAGTCATTTTATGCCCCCACTCTTGGGGGGGGGGGGCATTTAGATTTGCCCTTGTCCGTCCGTCAGTCCGTCCGTCCGTCCCAAAAAGTTGTGTCCCCTGTAGCTCCAAAAGCACGGGAGCTAGAGTCAGGAAACTTTACAGGAATGTTGATCAGCATGTAAAGTTGTGCACCTGGGGTTTCCTGTATAGATTTATTTTGAACTGTTACAGTTATGGCCCCTTACTTAGTCAAAAATAGTAATTTTCAACTTGTGTCGCCTGTACCTGCAAAAGCGCTGCACCTACAGTCAAGACACTTTACATGAATATTGATCAGCATGCAAAGTTGTGCACCTGGGGTTTCCCGTATAGATTTATTCGGAATTGTCAGAGTTATGCCCCCTTACATACTCAAAATTTGCAATTTTCAACTTGTGTCGCCTGTATAATGCAGAAGCGCTGGAGCAAGAATCACCCAGTTCTGAGTAAGGTTGACATACTGTGTCTGACTGAAGCAAAAGTTTATGAGAATCAAGTACAGTATCATCAGCGTGTTGGGTGGAGCTTGACATGTTTGTCTATGTCACGGGAAAACAATTGCCATGGTTTTTTGTTCTACACACGAGATAAGTTGCCAGTGACAACTTCCAGTGTTTCACATCAACCTCATATGGAATAAGTGTCAGTTACCATCTCATCAGAGCTCTGTCCAAGGTCATTCTGTCTTCTCTATAGATTTCCATCCTCGAACATAACAGACTTTATTAATGATCTAACACATATTGCAGACCAAACTTCTCCAGATGTACTGCTTGGAGATTTCAACTTAGCTTTTAATTCTACAAATTATACAAGACTGTCACAGAAATTGAATATTAACCATTCCCAGTGTGTGCAGCTCCCAACTCACAGAGGTGGTTCTACACTTGACCTTGTCTACAAACATAATAATATTCTCTAGTGAGTTTAACGCTGTTCCAATGGTCAGATTGCAGACTCAGTTTGATTGAGCATGTTCATGGACAGTAATGGAAAATGCAAGTTAAAGTCCACGCCCGTTAGCACAAGCTTAAGCAGAATTCAACATTTAAGTATGGAAATGGTGAAATTTTGTTCCAACAATTGCTTAAAATTATTTGCTATTTAGATGACAATGGACATTTTATAAACAGCCTGACTTACAAAACATATAACTTAGGAACTTAGTACAAATTAGACATGAAAACACCTGTTTACCATCTGCAAATTCCAAGAATGTCCAACTATGCATACAGAATTGTGAAGAATAATATTCATCAATTGGTCACAGTGTTGGAGACAGTATTTTGAGTCTTCACACCACAACAGGTTTCTTATAGTTGTCATCTAATTAATGATTCAGCGTGTATGACTATCTCGTGGCCATATTGCTAGCTATATGAGTAGCTAGGTTGAGTGGGACACATTTCTAGTTACTCTAACTTCTATATTAAAGTCTTGTCCACACTTCATCTCAAAAACCGATTGGAGGATTTCATTTAAACTTCACAGGAATGTTTGTCCCCAAGCCTAGTTGTGCATATCGTCAGGAGTTTCTGCTCGGATTATTTTTGGCAGAGTTGTGGGCACTTAGTCATTTTTTACTATAACTTTCTTTATTAAAATTTTCTCCAAAGTTTTTCTCCAAAACAACTGGAGGATTTCATTGAAACTACATAGGAATTTTTGTCACTAAGCCTATTTGTGCATATCGTCAGGAGTTTCTGCTCGGATTATTTTTGGCAGAGTTGTGGGCACTTAGTCGTTTTTTACTATAACTTCTATATTAAAATTTTCTGCAAACTTCTTCTCCAAAACAACTGGAGGATTTCATTGAAACTACACAGGAATGTTTGTCACCAAACATAGCGGTGCATATCGTCAGGAGTTTCTGGTCGGATTATTTTCGGCAGTGTTATGGGCCCTTAGTCATTTTACTATAACTTCTATATTAATATCTTGTCCAAGCTACATCTCCAAAACTGCTTGTGGTATTTTATTTTATATAAAACATCAGTAGAGGTTGGGAATAAAACAATATTCTTCGTATTCAAAGCCAAACTCACAGCTTTTTATTTTATTGAATAATTATTTCATATAAGAATCTAAAGCAGAAAAACATAACTTTACCATTTACCCTCAGTTCATGCTCTATTTTTTGTCTGATCTCTTTTCCACAGGCATGTTCAATTATATATTTACATCAGTTTTATTTCAAAGCTACATTTCGGGGGCATATGTCAATTTTCAGTGACAGCTCTTGTTTTTACCCTTATATAAATTATACAAAAGTGATCAGTTGTTGAGTTTTATTATTGTTTCCCCCCTCAAATAAGCTATACAAAAGTGAAGAGTTTTTTTTTCAAATAAGCTGTACAAACGTGATGAAGATGTTGAGTTCCCCCCATCCCCACCTCAGATGAGCTGTACAAAAGTAATGAGTTGTTGAAGTTTTTCCCTGTCAAATAATATATACAAAAGAGATGCGTTGTTTAAATTGAAATGTTTTGATAAACTTAATTACAAATCCAACTCTTAGACATATTTAGCGATAACTTTGAAAACAGAATTTCAGTGCTACTGTTACGTGTTGAGGTAAAAACGCCAGAAGACGGCGTAAAACAAATGGAAGTAATGTTATTCAAAGATATTAGCTTCGAACTACTTGCAGCAGTGACTGCCCTCACAATTATGTGGAACAAACAGCGATTACTTCAAAGGAATGTACGTATGTACTCAACTTTCTCAGAGTATCTGATATTAATTAATCTAGTGTTCATATTCGTTAGCTTCACTCTTACAACTATTTAGCTGGAATATGTATTATCATCCTATTTCCGACTTTACAGCCTGAATCTCAAAACAGAAGGTTTTTACTTGGAATGTATGTACATCTAACAGTGGTTTAGTGACCGTTTGATATCTGGAACTATTTTCCTATACCCTTCTTCAACTCTTTTGGCTGAAAATCACTGAATATATCTTTATGAAAAAGAGGTAATTGTAAGGAAAATAATATGGGATACATGAAGAAGTGATAAATCTTTGCATCAGAACAATGTCCTCATCGAGTGAGCTTCTTTTTTCATCAAGACACCGCTCCGGCCAAAATTCCCATGGATGATCCAATATCTCTTCGTCGTGGTGAAGATGTTACCTAGAACATGCACAATATACTCTTAAATAATAAAATTATGTCAAACCTGTTATTTTTACATCATTTGGGAAGTTCTGACAACTTCTGCTACCCTTATTCGTTGGCTGCTGTCTTGGTTCAAACCAGTACATGTGCCAATGGTGTGAAATTCGGAAAATCACTGGAACTCTGACCTCGGTTGATCCTAGGAGTCCGGCATTTGCTTCCTGGAACACTGCCATTTAAGATATTAAAGTAATATTTGTTAAAGAATGACGTCTCGAAATGTAACATAATACATTAGAAAATATAAATGAATAATTTATATCATAGTTAAAACAGAATAACTCCCATTCACTTGTAGATTATAAAATAAACTAAAGGGGCGGACCTACTATTCTGAAAAGGTGGACCTTGTTTTTGAATGCTAGCTGTGCAATATGCACGGTAAGACTAAAAAAATGATTTTTTATTTGGTTTCATGCCCCTACCATAGGGTAGGTAGCTCGGGAGAATACATTACAATTCTGGTTGATGCATTTCGTTTTTGCTGTTAAATTATTTTTTTCTATTATCAGAATAATGAAAATAGGTACATGTCAGGGATTTTTACTGCAATAAACGACGTTTTGTCTGGCCAAATCCCGATATATGAAAGAGAAGGAGGATAAGTCAAGGGGTCAAAGCGCCGGACTCCCGATCCAAAGGTTGCTGGTTCGAATCCCACCAGGGGTGAATATCTACGGTGACGTCGACTCTGCACTCCTCACTTTCGTCGTGAGTACTGGTTTGAATCCAGGAAGCAGCTATCGAAAGGGATAAATATAAGTTACACGAACTTTCTTCCCAATCGATGTAGAATAAAAAGGTTTTAATCAAAGATGTATAAAAAACATAAAAATCAACAACAGAGTAATTCAAGAAGTAAACATTACAAAACACAGTGTGCTTAAAAGTGAACACATGTTTACATTGCCTCAGTAAACTCGTGGAGTTCACATATTATGGCTGCAAACTTTGGCGTCCCAAAAAAAGGGTCTGTCTTAAATTGTTTTGACTTTGATTTTAAAGAAAAAATACGTATAGCATTTCGGCGCTCGGTATTGAATTTAACCCGTGCTGACGTGTCTCGTCGCGGTGAGGGTTAAATCCAATACCTTGTGCCAGCAATGTTATATACAGTACTTTAACACCACTGTACCTAATAGGTGACCTTAAAAATGAAAAATAGTGATCATTAAGATTGACATATACACGCAACATCTTTAAAAGCCATTTCATAACTCTCAAAAAGCGACTTTCTTGTAACATGAAGTTATTCAAACAGGCTAGTATGATATCAAATTTCATTTTCATTTATGCTAGAAGATTTTAATAGGTATCTGCGCCTTCATTCTTGCCATCGTGTTCTTGCTGTTTTGACTCAAAGAGCTCTGGTCTCAAAAAGGTCATTGAGTACATTGCATTTTGCTCTACGATGCCATTAGCTAGAATCTTATGAAAGAGCAAACTCGATTCACGCTCATCTTAGACTACTACGGCTCATTACGGAAATATTTGAAGTTTCATGAAAATCCGCAAAGAAAATGGCTGACACTTTCAGTAAAGCTATAGGTATTACTTTATATCTGTCTTCTGTATAGTTTGTACAGGTGAGCTGAAAGCAGAGAAACACGTCTTTCAAGGCCAATGTTAAGCAACAGTTTAACTGTTTATGTAACAAGTATATCTTATTGTAGACTTTAAGCAGAATTTAATGCACAAGAAATTTACACATATACATGTGTTTCAAACCAGTACGGTATGCTAGGTCAAAATAGTAGCATGTGCTGTGCTTTGAATTTATTTAAGCTTAGATGGTTCTATTAAAGGCAAAAATACAACATTAGGTTTAAAAAGTTCAAGTTCAACTTAGTACGGCCAACAGTCAATACTGACTATACTAGGCAGGCAAGTTCTTGCAACTGCTTCCTGGGTTCATACTCGCGCCGAAAGTGAGGACTGTGGAATGTCACTGGAGACTCTCAGCTCTTGTGGGATTCGAAACAGCAATCTCCGGATAGGGAGTCTGACGCTCTAACCCCTTGACCACCGCTCCTCCTCAAAAGGTGTCAGAAAATTAGGGCAAAAATGTAATGAAAAGAGGCTCTGATCTTTAAATATCCAGGTATTTCCTTAATCAGAGAAATCTTAGAGCAAATTACTGAACGACTAAGAAATAATAAAAGTTCGCAGTTCCTTAATGATTTATGAGACATTTAGAAACTTAACTGGTAATGTTCCGATATTCACATGTCCTTTCACATTTCTCTTTAAACTCAGATTATCATACTCTAATGAGAAAGTAGTCATATCTTTTAATTTGCCAAATATTTCACCTATATACTTAGTCCCCGTACCGATGCATACAAATTCATTGTGTTTGACTACTCTTTGAAAAAAGCAGTGCGTTGACGAAGGATTTTCTTTCTGTTGAGTGAATGAATTGAAGACGTTAGATGTGATATTGAGTGACATCACAGTCTTGTTTTGACGTCATTATTATGCTGAAATCGTAAGAATCATTTGTAGAATGTCTTAATTCAAATTGTTAAATTGTAGGATGATAACATTGGATTAAGAAGTTTTATTGTAGGGTGGTTACCTAAAGTTATCTAGTTTCAGTGTGGGAAAGTAACCTAAGTGTAAGTGGTTTCAATGTAGGATGGTTACCTAACTTTAACAGTTTCAGTGTAGGATGGTCACCCTACACTTAAGTGGTTTCAGTGTAGGATAATTGTCTAGGTTATAGTGTAGGATAGTTATCTTGAAATGGTTAACTTACTTTAATTATCTTCAGTGTAGGATAGTAAGTTTTAAGTTTTTTGAATTTAAGTTCTTTCAGTGTACATTGTTTACCTAAATCTAACTGGTTTCAGAGAAGAATAATTAGCTATGTTTAAGTAAATTCAGCGTAGGATGATTACCTAAGCTAAGAAGTTTCATCGTGGGATGACCACTTAAGTTTAATTAGTTTTAGTGTAGGGGTTTTACCTGTAGTATAAGTAGTTTCAATCTAGGATTATTATCCAACTTTAAGTTGTTTCAGTGTAGGATGATAACTTCAGTTTAAGTAGTTTCAGTGCAGAATAAATAACTAAGTTTTAATAGTTTCTGTGTAGGATATTGACCTAGTTTTAAGTGTTTTCATTGTAGGATAATTGCATAAGTGTTACACATGTAGTAGTTTCAGTGTAGGTTGATTACCTAGGTTTGAGTGGTTAAGTTAATGGTAGGATGATTAACAAAGTTTAACTAGTTTCAGTATAGGATAATTACATACTTTTGAGTAGTTTCAGTGTACGGTGTTACTTAAATTTTAGTAGGTATGCTCTATGATGGTTATCTTAGTACAAGTTGTTTCATTGTAGAAGAGTTACCTAGGTTTTAAGTAGTTACCTGAATATAAGTGGTTTCAGTACACGGTTGACGAAGAGTCTGACCTTAAAGCATGCAGAAGTAAATTGTACGGACAGGGAATAATTTTCGGAAAAACAGAGATTATACCTTTGAATTAAAGAAAAACTTTTTACTATGATTTATGAATATTTTGTCATGTTTTATATACGAATATCATACTTTGCTCTGAAAACTTTACTTATGCTATGATTTCACTTGTCAATGCCCTGTTTTATCAGCAACAACTTAAACTATATAAGGCGTAGAAAACGAAACTAATGTTTTAGTAATAAAGGAATCATGTTACAAAAAAATATGGAAACCGTTGTTTTTAGAAGATCCTCTCTTTTGTATTTTCGTTTTTCAATCAGCAAAACATACAGCAAGTCGTTCTTTCACGGGTCTGTTTCTGTTCATTTGAACTACAGAAATTAACTCTTCCTTAAATGGTTCTTGTCAAACACTGAATTCCCAAATATGCAAATATAACCTAAATTATATTAAAAAATAATGATTACAGCTAGTTACACACTTCAACTGTTACATTTTCATGAGCAAATGTTAATTACAATTTATTTACACGTTTGTTTAGTGGGTTTTTTTGTGGGTATAAACGACATTTGAATAATTCTATTCAAACCACTCCACATTTATAATATGTTTGCAACAACGTTTTGATACAATGCGCATACTTAGACAGTTAATAAGATGATTTAAAAAGAAAAGGTCAAACACATATCCTATTTCACGCCAATATGTTTTACAACATTTACTAAATAGTACTAGATTTTTGGGTTGTTAATAGTGTATAGGCAAAACTTGAGGAATGTTCGGTACAAAGCCCGTTAATATGGAGCCCCTCTCACACACTGTTTGGTCGACGACATATTTATTTTAATTCGTTATTGTAAATTAAGATTTAGTTTTTACGGTTATTAAGAAAAAATGTGCTTCATTAAACTTTTTAAATTATGCCGTTTGTTTGTTTGTTTAAAAGATTGGAATTTAAATTTAATTGAATAGGGGAAATATGTACGGTTTTACATGACAGACATAGATATGCGCAAAAAGATACTGAAATCATGTAATGTGTTTGAAATTTCTAACGCGAGTGATGAATACGTGGTTTTTAAACACACAGTTTGAAGTGTCTTTGATAACATGTCTTAACACAATACAACCCTGACACTGACCTACATCTACGCAGCGACTTGCCTCTTATCTTCTTAACATTCCTTTTGTGCCGTTTACTTATATTTTGTTAGTAGGTAAAATGTTTCATTTGATGATAATTGCCCACTTAGTACAAGATACGGGTAGTTATTTTCATAGCTTTTCTTGAGTGACGGTAGAATGAAATTATTTCGCTTCTTTCTCAGACTATAGGTGATGGAAAAGAATCACCGTTTATACTTGTCTTATCGATATATTTGCCGCGAGCAATCATTTGTCAATATTTAGTAACACGTAAGAAAATCAACTAGTCGAGCTATGGAATCTGTAATAATGCACAAGTGTCAATGTCTATGCGCTGTTATTGTATTCTTGTTAAGTCTTTGTGATGCAACTCTGCCGAAACTTATACTGATTTCAATGGATGGATTCAGACATGATTATCTAGACTTGATCCCAAAAGCAGAGACGGAGAATTTTCAGCATTTTATCAAAAACGGAGTAAAAGCCAAAGCCATAATGAACGTGTTTCCTACAAGTACTTACCCAAACCACTACACCCTGATCACCGGGCTGTACCCAGAGAGCCATGGAATTGTACACAATATATTCTATGATCAACTTTGGAAAGAATACTTCGATTACAGCAACAGAAGAGACAATGTTGATCCATTCTGGTACGATGTGGGGGCGGAGCCAATTTATGTCACAAACAAGAAATGGGGAGGCTTTACTGGTTCCGTGGTGTGGCCAGGCGGAATTGGTAAAGTGAAAGGCATAGGACCAGACAGGCTGATTCCTGGAGCAGATTCGTGGACTGAAATAAACAACACTGAAAGGGTAGAGACTTTGATAAACTGGTTTACAGATGAGTCGAATCCAGTTAATTTAGGGCTGCTTTATTTTCTCGAACCGGATGAGACTGCTCATGAAACAGGGGCAGGTTCTAAAGATGTAACAGATTATATCAAAGGAGAATTAAACAGTGCCCTTGGGTATTTGATCCGAAGATTGAAAGAAGTTGGTCTATATGACGAAATGAATATAATTCTGACGTCAGATCACGGTTTTGTTAACTATAGTCGGCAGAAAGCTGTAATTTTAGATAACCATATCAACTCCTCTTGGTATCAAACTGGCGTACCAAACTTTCAAGGCGGAGTGGCAGTACATATATTCCCAGGGGAAGGTTTGTTTTTAATTATCATTTTTATAGTCGATTGATACAATTAAACGGATTTCATAGCTGTCTTTCCTCGGAAACACTTTGAAGTCTGTTGACTTTGATTGTTTATAATACTGTTGAAACTAAAACTTACTTCTTGGGCACGGGCAAGTTATTTTTGAATACGCAATATTTAAATACGACACAACTCAAGTCAACACACCAAGTTGTAGATATTCCAGATGAGGTATATGTATATAAATATGTCTTACAATATTGAACACCATGGTAGAGTTACTTCTATAGTAAAGTTCTGCTTAGAAGAGCAGGTATAAAATGGACATCATTTTTTTTTACTTTGATTGTTTCCACTTGTTGATTTTAATATGATTTCGAAAAACTGAAAATGTCTTACTTTAACGAGACCTGTTTTAGCATTTTTCACGGGAAAAAATGGCACCGCCTCTGTGGAATATTCCGACAAAAAATAATTATTATATTATTTCAAAACAAAATTGCAAAAGTTGTAATGAAAATACATATACAACAATTTTAGGACAAGAAGATAATATATTGAAGGCACTGAGCAAGGTCCCTTACCTAAAGGTTTACAAGAAAGGAGCCAGTGCCCTTGCCAAGCTACATTACAGCTCCAGCGAGAGAATAGCCCCGATTGTACTCACAGGGTCAGAGGAGGGCGTGGTCATTTTTCTGAAAGAAGAATATAGAGATGCTATGAACAATGGTATAAAAGATGAAAATTTACACTCATAATTATATAGACAGATCTGTCTGAATGTGCTCTGAGTTACAAAATATTTATAGATAAATCAGTTTATTTGATAATTTATGCTCTTCATGAAGATAATAATCAAACACTTTGAATAGATTGAAGATTTATTACTTTGATAGAAGCTCACTTTTTCAGTGCAAAAATCAAATTTACTTAAATTACAGGATTTGCATATGTGTTACAAATATTCACCTAACAAGCACCTTAATTTATAACAGACAATGGACATTTGTCTTGTTTTTAATAAACTTATATCTGCCAAAAGTCACGTGACTACTCACGTGACCGTAGAAAATTTGCATTTAGTTTATGTATCATCCCGTCAGTGAAACCACTGATTTCCCCTTCAGATTTGTTAAAACGAGGTTGTATTTGACTGAATAAAGGAACGTTCGTAAGAAGTTTAGTTGTAACATACAAATTTGTATACAATACTGTCATTTTAATATATTTAATCTTTGTTAGTAAAACTAGACCTTTGTCTACATGTAGTCTGTATCTATATTTGATGCGTGCACTGTTTTAGTAAAATGTATGGTGTGCCTTGTGCTTCCATTTTATCTGTGACCCATTGACATTTTTTCTACAAACTACAGTTGGTCTCCACGGGTATGATCCTTATTTGGTGCCGGACATGCGACCTTTCTTCATAGCTATGGGCCCAGCCTTCAAGAAAGGCTATGTGTCTGATCAGTTCAACTCTGTTGACATCTACCCGCTTATGTGCCATATATTGGGAATCGAACCTGCACCAAACAACGGCTCGTTTGAAAATGTTAAAAATCTTCTTAAAGCGGACTATATACCAAGTAGAACATCTACAACGAATACTCCGTGTAAGTGCAGCTGCTTACTTTATATTTAAAATTATTGATTATTCATAGGAAATAATGCTGTTTAGACTCGTAATATAACAATGAAATCGTTTTTCACTACATTCTACGCTTGGCCTTAACTCTACTAAATCTCCATGATCAGTACAGACCATGATCAGTCTGTACATCCGTGTTGTCTGCTTATGGTCTTCACTGTTGGCACTTATGTCGGTAAGTTTCAGTTAATACTACTTTTAATCGCAAAATGGTATAGATGATAATATCTAGCCTGGTAATGTATTCACTTAATACAGATTTTTAGTATTCACATTATTTATATTCTGGGTAAATTTGACAAAACATCAATACATACTTAGCAGACATAGGGCTTGTAGTATTTTTTTGACTTTTTTACAAACATTTACCTGTCTCTTTAACCATGTTGTGATGAGGGCCCTTTGTCAGAAGTTTGCAAAGAGGCTTTGATAGTGTAATGTGTCTATTTCACAGGAAAAATAGGCTCTTGGGAGATCAAACCTTTAACGGAAGAAGATCTGAAGCGTCAGCAGTAGACCACTCTTTATTTATTTATTTATTTATTTATTTATTCATTCGATGTTCAGAATGAAAATAAGCAGTCTCTAAGTGTCAATGAAAAAAGACATATTTCTTGTTCTAATAAAAGCGCCCAGATGTGTTACTGGTGCCATGGTTACTGACGGAAATGGTGGAGTTGTCCAGTCAAGCTCGTTGCTCGGTTTATGTATAGTTATGGTCCTTAATCAGGTAATCAACATTTCAACGGTTTTTTTAACAAGATTTATTTTTGCTTCATACATTTTTATTAAATAATTACATTCGTCTTTGTATGCTCTGAATGCAAGATCTGTGATCGAATGTATGGGGACATGGCATAATACTAACAGTATTTTGTAGAAAATGCCAGTGAATTCTTTCGTGATATCTCAATGACTTGAATTAATATTTCTAATGTACTAATACTAAATGTTGCTGTCGTAACATAAGCTATTCATTTCCAGGAGAATGTCTTCACGTTATTCTTTCAGTTCCAGGTATGGTTCGACTGAGGGTCATCCTGACATTAGAAATCAGCCAAATCAGGAAGTCGTCAAAATTGCGATAGAAGGGACAATGTTTGCTTATTTTGAAACTTGTATCGCACATTTTTCGATGAAGTATATCAGTTAAAATGTTTAATTCTGCCATATATCGTTCTAGAGCTTTAAACGGAATTTTTATGTACGCAGATTTCCTTATCTATTTAAACCTGGCTTACAAAACCTGTGAATTAATAAAACCTTAAAGTTGTTGCCGAGAAGCTATAAGGCATTTTACCCAGACTTTTTGTCCTGTTCCAACATAAATATTCCATACATCACATAGTGTATTTTATGAGTTCAATCATTAATTATGCTTCATTCAACTCAATATTGACATCAGACCTCAATAAAGATCTAGCGCATAAAACCTTTCTTCTGCAAGTGACTTGATACTGAATTCTATAAAATAAAATTGCACGCTTCTGTTTCTTTTTTTATTTAAATACCAAATTCTATTACAATTTATCAATGCTTCCAGTAGAATAGAAATCAAATATTCTTTAACCAGAAATTTCTCGAATTCTGTCCGTGTGGTTAAAATTGCAAACTCAATCAGAATATCTTGCGTATAAATACAGTCCTCTGTTTTGGTGAACATTGTTATTTGCTTAATCCTTAAACTCTCGAAAACAAAAAACGAAAAGTAAACTTTCGTGAAATTTCTGATTTAATAAAACATATTAAATCCTTTCTTTGGCAACACATTTGAACGGTTTTGCTCTTAGAGTAAGTCCCATATTGAAATTCTGTGAGAGTTTTGGATCACAAGGTACAGCGCAATCTGGTGGGAACTCGAACCTCTACCGTTGTAACAAGGTGGCGAGGTGCAAGAAGTAGTATTATCGTGCAATATTTTCTGCCGCGCACTTACGCTTTCCACATCCGTAGGGCATCAGACTGAAATGTTAAGAAACTAATTTGTTTCAGTTTTAGCGAATAAACAATTCACTTTGTTTAGAAAACGCATAAAACATTGAAAAGTCAGTATAATGTAGAAAAAATGATTATGATTTTCCTGTCTTCCAAATATTAGAGCAATGGTACAATTGTAATGCAACGAATGGTGGAATATCCTGAATGTTCTTAACCTCGCATATACAGATTTCCCTTAAAAAAACGGTAAAAGTTGTTCCCCTTGGTGAACCGTAAGCGGTCAATCTATGACAGCAAATCGATAATTTTTTGTCAGTAGAAACATATAGGGGAAATTTTGTTTAATCGCGGTAGCAATTTTTATTTCATTTTTACAATTTTATAGTTATTGAAGTAATCCTTAAAATGATACCAAAATTAATTTGATATTTTATTTCTTTCGTGCTTCCATTTGAGCTGAAAAAATAACATTCAATATACTCTAATTTATATAGTGTTTTTAAAGAAAAGAGTTACAATACAGATTTTCGTCAGTTTCAACATTAGATAAACAACATTCTTTTCAATGGTATTGAATTTTACAAGATATTGAAGTAAACCTCAGAATCAAACCTTTTTTAAAGTTTTTTTTTTTAATTTTAAAATATTTTAAAATTTTCTTGCTTCCAAATAAAAATAAATAAAATATCATTATCAGAATAGACATCATCTAATTAATTATCATTGTATGAAAACTTCCATGACGCTTGTTGCTAAAACAAATTAGGCGCTATTTTGTTTCAAAATGAGTGACAAAAACTTAAAGAAATGATGTGTGAAAAGGTGTTTGATTATAAGAGTTGGAACTTATGGAATGCCCATTCCTTCCACAGAGACAATCATGGCTTCATTCAGATTGCTTCGTGTCAAAATTTCTGTAAATTATATACATCTAAATGAGGAGCACATGAGGAGCACATGCATTATAATATGTAATCTTCAATTTGCCACTTCATATGATATTTTGATATTCTATCAGTAAAATCTTCAGTTGTTGTTGTTGTCGATGATGACGTGATAAAATGGCAAAAATTTCTTTATGTACGTACCATAAAAAAATAATTGATGTAATATAAATGTATAAATTGAGTGATATAATCACATATTTATAAATAAACGGTAGAAATTGATTGAAAATTTGGAAAGAAGACTTCGATGCCACTTTTACATGTTAAGGTACAAATTTGTATTCTAATAACGCTAGAAGGCGGCTCGAACAATGACATGTTATTCAAAATGTTATATTTAGCTTAAGTTATAAGAGTATCTGTTTGCACTTCTTGCCCACAATTATGTGGAAAGAAGGAAGATTACTCCGACTGAAAATAGTATGTACGTATTTAACTCGACTTCCTCGTTTATTTGGCTGTGTCTCAAACATGAAATGTATGAGACATGTACAAGTGTAAGTGGTATAGTAACCTATTGGTATCTGGAACTATTCTTCTTTACCATATTTATACTTTTTTGGTTGAGATTCACTGAGTATGTCTGTATGTATAGGGCAAAGTATGACATATTAGTCTGAGGGAAATACTGCAATCTTGTTCGATACTAAAAGAAATGATAAACCTTTTTATCAGAACATTGTCTTCGTCAAGTAATCTTCCTTTTTCATCAAGAAACCTCTCTGGCCAAAATTTCCATGGATGATCCCATATCTCCTCGTTGTGATGAATGTACCAGATGTTACCTAGAACCTGCATAATGTAAAATGATGTTACTTTAAACGTATTAATTTCATATCGTTTGCAAAGTTTTGACAACTAACACTAACCCTCTTCTGTGACTGCTCCCTGTGTTCAAACCAGTGCATGTGCCAGTAATGTGGAATACGGAATGTCACCGGAAATTCTGACCCAGATGGAATTCGAACCAGAGACCTCCTGATCTCGGGAGTCCGGCGTTCGTTTTTTTTTAACACTGTCTTTCAAGATATTAAATTGGTATTTGTTAAAGAATGATGTTTCCAAGTGTAATAAAATGTAGTCGAAGATGTAAATGACATAAACACCATTGCACTCATTTGATAATCTTAAAATGACACGTGGTAATCATTAAAAATAACATATACTTGTAACATATTAAAAACTACATTTCAAAACTCTCAAACAACAACTATCTTAGCTTTTTTACTGGTAATTTTAATATCAATTTTATTTTCATCTGTGATTGGAGATTTACCTGCGCCTTACAGACAACTTTGAATACTAACTGTACTATTTGCTGCTATGTCAAAGCCTTCGAATTCCACGTGCTTGCGACATGTGTGGGGAATAAGGAAAGGCATTGTGGTCAAATACCGCTCCATTTCCATTTCGAACGCCTTAAAGAAGGTGCATTTCTCTCTGTCAGAAACTGTCGGTGGCTTGTCTCGACCAACCACCCGGTCCAGCTCCATTTGTATCTTGCTCTGGTATTCGGGGTAGTTCAGCAACACCAACATTGCATTTGTCAAGACACCGCAAGGCAGCACCAAACCTGCATTACATATGACTCTTTTTGATATTACATATTTAACCATACAAACTGTGAGGCGAAAGAGCAACAGGTGCAAACTAGACCCGTGACTGTCTTGCATAATTATAAATGTGTTGGTACTTTGATTGTTAAAAGAACTGGAAAATTAAACAAATTAACAATTGTTTTGAAATGTCTGTACCTGTGTTTTACCGTATTTACCAATTTTCCTCAAGTATCGGTCGTTCCAATGTTGCCTAAAATAGCTATTAATAGATACACGCGTGCGTCAAATCAGAAAAAGCTGCTGAAAATTAGCATTCAGTCATGTATTCTGTCATGTCTTAACTAGACATTAATATACTCATGGGATAAAGAAACGCAGGGTAAACTTTGAAGATGATTATAAGTAAGACGTCGAGTCCATGTTAGATTACTCCCCACACAATAATCGATCCACAAACAAACATATCCCTCTCTACAACGCAGCTGTCGGCAAAACGTTTTCCAAGACGTCGGTATACACGACGTCGACCGTTTGCTCGAAACAGGGTTAACCGGACCTCATCAGTAAACAAGACCCGCCTCCCTCCACTGCCTCAATGAGAATATGTTTGTGGCATGTGCCGCCACCAAAGCCATACGACGCTGGCGACGAGGGCGGTAAGCGGCAGAACTACGTACGGGTGATGTGCCCGCAGATTCAGTGGCAGTAAGGTGACAATTGTGCAAATGCGCGAGGCAAATAAACCTGTCCTGACGTTGTAACGTCATGCGCGGACGCCAAGACCTAGGTCTGTCAGCGACCCGCCCAGTTTCCCTTATACGTTCTAAAGTGCAAAAATGGACCCCGAAATGTCTGGCAACCTGTATTTGCCTTTGACCTTGAATAATCATCGCAATGGCCTGACTCCTCTGAACTTCCGCAAACCGTGTCATTGTTAATGCTATCAAAAATTAATCAAAATATCGGAAAAAGGTTTGTGTCTATGAAGACTACCTAGTAGTATGACGAGCTGAGTAACTCATTGTCACAACACTTCTGTGCACGAGTTTTCGCAATCCCGTTCTGCAACAATCGATACAGGACCACGTGCAGGTGACTCGATGGCTGAGTGGTTTGTGCGTTGAACTTCTATGCTAGCGGCCTGGGTTTGATTCCGGGTAGCGACTGAGTAACAGACTGATTTCCGAGGACTGGGTGGTAACCTAACAAGGTACTGTTTCCAGCAGTATCGGCCTAGATTGGGGATCGGGGAGATACAATACACGCACCGTGGGCTCTTCTGGAAATAAGTTGTTCCATCCACACCACTCGGGGACTTTTGCTGTCTACCCACATTAAATATGAAACCTTTACCTTTACGTGCAGTGTAACCTACAGAGTTGCTTGACCGATTTCCATTGTTTTTGAACAACGCATTCGCAATATATTGCAAATAACTCTACCCTGCGTTTCATTATCCCTTGAGTATATTATTACAGATATGTTAGAAACACAATGTACAAGACTGACCTGCGCCGACGGTTTCAAACATCTGAGCGATAATTCTGTCATCAGTGAACACGATATCACTTGAAGCAGCTAGCACAGCTGGCCACTCAAGGAAATGCAGTTAGTTAGTTCGGCGTTAACTGATTAATAAGTATTTTTAATTATTACCTAGTTATTCTTAGGCTTACTTAATCAACATAATGCTTGAAGATTGAATAGCTTATAATATATTAACAACAAATGGCTGTCAGGGTGATAGAGGATATTGTCAACCCGAGAACTGGTATATTACCTCGAAGCTTAGCCGAGGGGAAATATGCCAGTTCAAGGGTTGGCAATATTCTCTATCACCCCGACAACCATGTGTTATTTATGTTATTATACCGAAAAAAAACTAAGGTGTGCAGTCTTTGCCTCTAAAACATTAATGAGAAAAAATACAGATCATCACTTCACAATTACATTGATCTTAATCTATGAACGCTCAGTATACAAGTATACTCATATTAGTATAATCAAGAAGTTTATTGATAAAAACTAGACAGACAGACAAACATACAGACGACAGACATATTCCTTCATAAGGTAATATATTATAATAATTACAACAACAACAACAACAACAAAATCAAAAATATATTACTATTATTATAACAATATTATTATTATTATTATTGCTATCATCATCATCATCATCATCATCATCATTATCAATATTATTATTATTATTATTATTATTATTATTATTATATGATGTAATGTTACAATTATTTTTATTTCGTGCTTATCTAGGTAGTAATTTTTTAGAAGCGAAAGCTTCTAGAGCTACACACCAGATTTTCTAGTTACAATCAATGACCGCGTTTAATGAGTTTCATTGCAATGTCGATAGAGTTCTTTGATATTGCAGAATTCTGTTGATTTTGAAAGCATAAGGTATGATTTCCTTTTTCTGCAAATCAAACTACAAAAATAATGTTATAGTAATTTAGTATTCATCCGCAAAAATCATTCATAAGATTTACTACGCATTGACACAATCGTTTGCTAATCGGCGATGCATTCCAAATGCGTGTAATGAGATAACGTAAACACGAAAACGTACACGAACAACCAATCACGCTTAATACTTTTTTGTTGTTGTTTTGTTGACAAATCAATCAGATTAACTAAAATATTTGCCTCTAATAAATGTGCTTAAAATATTTTTAACATCCCTGCTTTTAGTTTGCATGTTGATTAAATTATCACTGTCAATATATTTATCTGTTTTCCCGAATCTCGACCGAAAAATAAACAACCCTTGCTACATTATCAACTGTCCGTATTTATGGCGATAATTCGCGGTTTAAAGAACGGAATATATTGTTTATGCACAAAAAGTATTTGAGGCTTCCATTAAACAAGCTATTTCTTGATTTTACTCAGAAGTTTCCCGAAACACGTTAGTTTGAACGAAAACATTTAAACAGTACCTATATTCGGATATCGAAATTCGGATAACTGATGGAACGTCCGAAAATCGAAAATTCGAATCTTTACTAATATGGCAAACCAAATATTACAATAATTATTCCAATATTCGTTCCAATTCTTACTTTTTGATAAGCTTTTACCTGTATATAATGTATATAATAATGTATATACTTTAATGCTTTTCTTGAAACACCTTCAGTTGATTATTGATAAGCACAGATCTCCAAATATCTTGGCTATAAAGAATGTAAGGATTAAAACATTTCAATAAAAACATTTTGGGTTTTATCATGACCATGATTTGCCTTAAATTAATTTCATGCTACATTTCCTGTACAAAAGAAATTATTGATACCTTAAAAAGACTTTTTAAAGTATCTGATAGAATAGGACTCTTTATGCAAGTTTATTTCATATAAGGTAGGATGTATGTGTCACATGATTAACTTGTCACAAGAGGTTATTCTACATAGTCATTATGTAGGTCTAGGGCAAATCTGAGTAGATTGATAACCAAAATACATCTAGTAAAACAGCACTGAATGTTTTGAACATGTTCATGGTGTCACGAAATTAGGTTCTGTTAACTTCTGTGTTGTCAGTATGATTGCATTTAAGGCGGCAATATATGTTTGCAGTGTTATTTTTTTATACATTTCAGGTTAATTATCTACTGATTTCATATCTTAATTATTTGCTCACATGATTTTGTTACTTTTTTATGAACAGTTTACTTACACAAAAATATATTTGATTTCTGCGTTTCTCTTGACTTGGATATAAGCTATTGTCAAGTATTTCAGTTTAACAGAGATCACCATGGTATTTCCCCTACTTTTAGCTCATTTGTTTCGAAGAAAAACTCGAGCTATTATGATCGCTAGATCGTCTTCGTTGTCGTGCAAAAACTTTGATGTAGCCCGTTACTGAAACACTTAAAGGTTTCACCACAAAATTTGGAATACTTGCTTATAATGAAAAGGTGCAGTTGTAAGACAATGGGCATTATTCTGAAATATATTGTTGGAGTTAAGCCCCTTTCAACTTAGAATTTTTGTCAAAATTGGTTATTAAGTGGAATGATTTCAAATCTATCAAAAGTATCAATATGAAACTTGAAATATTTGCTTTTTATGACAGGGCACAGTTGTAAGACGAGAGTCTTTACTCTGAAAGCTGTTTTTGGAGTTCTGCCCCATTTCAAATTCAAAGTTTTGTTGAAATTGGTAATTGATATAGAAAATTTTGAAAACAATCAAAATTATTGTACTCATTCTTGGCATACTTGCTACTGGGGACAAGGCACATCTGTACCACAAGGAACATTACTAATTGATCAGTGTTTCTAGAGTTTTCACATGGAAAATAATTAAACTTTTGTATGAATACTAATATCTTGAACATTTACAATCACAACGTTATTCATCTTACGTGGAGTGCATAACAGTAATTATTGAATAGCACCATAACACTCTTGAAATTAATTTTATTTAGTCGTTGCTCTTAACATACAATAACCATAGGGTTTCCTGTCACATCTGTACGTCACAACTCAGAAAAACTTAAGGATTGAGTATATACTTTATAAAATGGTCACACTTATTTGACCTAAGCTCATTTTTGGATTATCTCCATTACTTTTATGTTGAAATTATCCTTTTCTAGAACATGTATAAAAAGTAATTGAAGAAACTGATATGATTCTAATCACATGGGTGCAGTGACAAAGAACAATCTTTTCACATTTTAACTTTCGCTAATCTCAGTGCTTTGATATATATATAGTACATTTAGCTGTGTTTTTACCTATCAAACTTTTAACGGTTTTCAGAGCTTTTCGCTTTAGACATGGGATTTTTTATTGAATAAAGATTTTTTATAAACTGTTTAAATTAATTAGTATTTTTGGATAATGATAAATGGATACTTGGGCATTTTTGCTTTTTTGACAGTGACGGAATACAGAGTTATTTAAGAGTTGTGTTCCCTACGGTAATAAGAAATATTCCCCGAGGAATGATTCCCAGAGGGTGATATTCGATCAGAAAACATTATAGGCCTATGGGAACTGATATATTGAGGTATAATAATAATATCTAAATTATTCAGTAGCTCACAGTACCTTTAAGTCATAGAAAAATCTTTGTGCCAGTTTTGCGTAGTTATTCTCCGCCTGTCTGAAGTGCATGCCGTACTTTCCGGGAAGAAACCGTAAAAATGGAAAATGCGTCATGACACTGTTCACATGCGAACTCATGAAGAAATTTGCCCCTCTAAAGGCTTTCCAGAAGAGGTTACTTTCGGGGTCGTCATCAGAAAACGGTTTTCCATTCAACTTGAATCAGAAAAAAACGCAGTAATAAAAACTGAAGTATTACATAAAATTATAGTTTTGACTGATAATTTGCTTGGCAGTGAAATATTTATGTATAAATAGTTGCTATGATAATTCATTGTATGATAAATAAGTTAAGCGGTGGTCTCCCTTAGTGGTGTGCCTCTTTTAAATGCGTCAGCTTTATCCTATAAATAACCTGAAAATATGACTCTACAACGATATATATGTTGTCTTTCTGAAAATGGCCGTTGCTCAACGTTACAAGCGATTAATTCATCCAGATTAAATTGTAATCAGAATTACCAAAAGACTCGTTAAGAATTGTATTTTTGGACGAAACCCAGCATGTTCAGAAAACATTTGCAGCTAAACCACATTAATAAATTTAGTAACTGATCTAGTTTAAGATAATTTCGTCTTGTTTACGTATATATGAATGCTTAGCTGATAATCTTTCAACCTTCACTGTCCTATATTCAAATGACGAAGTTCACGTTTGTCGGTTCAATAAAGAATTCAAAGTTCTGAAATCATATTCATGGGTATGTGAATCACGAATCTTACCACAACTGCGACATTCGACATATTACGTAAGCTTCATTTAAATGAGGAAAAGAAACTCCCACAACTTAAGGAACTAGCGATAAGGATAGAAATGGCTTTATGGGTTGTTTCCCTTTACGCGACGTATTTATCGATGAGACAGATATTAAATATTTAAAAGACACTTTCAGATCATTGAAGGTAAAAGTGAAACACACTCAATGGATTTTCATTCCAGCAAAAAAATAATTTAGTCGTAAATGACTTTATTCTTTTCCTCTGATACATCTTAAAAAGACAAAATCAGTATTTTTTTATTTAAATTCGTTTAATAATTCTTCATTATTTTATTTGATTCTTCTTTTCAATCGCTCGTTCGTTGACTTGATCTTATTCGACAATTTTTATTAAAGTTTTCAGAAGGTTTTTAATTATATTTTAAAGCAAATGACTTCTTAAATGACCAAAAAATAGAACTTCAGTAGCTATTTCAGTTACTTGAACGTTCCTTTTTATGCGCCATTCAGTAAGCTGTCCAATTATCACAATACCCACTAGACCCCTAAAACCCCTTGTTAATTCAAATTATCAGTTGGCAACCAAATTGAGACAAATGAAATTTTACTCTACGAAATTTTCCTTCAAGACAAAATTGATAATTTAACAAAAAAATTGAATCCTAGTTGGTTTTATATTTTACCTTCAGTTTAGTACATAGCTATCTAGGAACATATTTTTTCCATAATTGTTTATACAATGTATAGTGATTGACAATTACTGATTTCAAACCAAAAAGAAGTGAAAGTATATTCTTATAGGAAATCAACTTTAAATCAACTTGGTAGTGAAAAAAGATTCGTGTTTATAAAGTTTAAAACGATATATGCTTTCTTAGTGATTTTCCTTTTTTTAAAGCGTCAATATTATAGCTTCAAATGTCTTTAGAAAATGACAGTATGATTAATATCCGTTGTGTAAGTTAAAAAAATTCATCCAGATTTGATAAAAAGTCAGCATGCTGTTTTATCTCGTTATTCTATTTACTTAAATGCTTAAAGATAATTTACTTAAATGCTTGAAGACAATTTACTTAAATGCTTAAAGATAATTTAGCCTTATTTACGTATATAATATATATATACTTATCTTTCAACCTTTAGTGTAATATATGCGTTTGTGTCTTATATTCAGACTGAAAAGAAATGCATACTTGCCTTTCAAGTCCTGAATGGATAAATGTCAATCATAAATCTTACCAAAACAGCCATGATATTCGACACTGATCGGTCAAAAACATCAACACAATCAAACTTCATATCTGGTGATGTCTCAATTCTTTTAACTAAGTGTTTCATCTCGACGAAAATTTTCTGTTCAAAGTCTTTGCTCTTTGCACAACACCCAAACCTCTCCATGGCCTCCCTGAACTGTTTACACGCTGCATCATGAAAGGTACTGGAGCCGTCAATAATGAAACCAATAGCCTGATTTCCACGTCGAAAGTACTGTCCGTAAAATAGGTCAAGCCGGTCATTGAAGTACTGCTGGTAACGTTCATCAGTAAACGCTTTCCTGATTAAATCTAAATCATTTAAGACAACTATGTTGTCAAATATTACATTAAATCGCAAAATCTTTCCAAATTTCTTTGCATAGTCATATAACTTTAAATGAATGTTGTCATCTGTGATCTCGAAAACCGATCCGAGAACAGGTAAACCCGCGGGTCCTAGAATAAGTTTGCCCTTAACTGATGACCATCTTCCTAAAAACATGTATAGACAAACAATTCCTATCAAAATTAAGCCCAATACCGCAGCAATCATTTTAACTCCTTCTCAGTTTAAAATCGTCGTAAATCAATGTGCACCTGTCTGCTGTAAATGTTCAATGTAACGGCCGATTATATAATGAAAAGGTTTGCAAAAGATTATATCGAAGGGCTCATTTTGCTCGCCGGATACAAGATTTTATATTTTTGTTGTAAATGTTTTTGCATTTACTGGTAAAGGTGAACTCGAAAGAAAATTATCGAGCTTATCTTTAATTAAGGTTTAATACCAAATGTTTATCATACATTTTCGAAGTAAACAGAATCAAGCACTGCATGTGATTACAGCCATATAAACATCATCACACACTCAAATACAAAAACATGTATTGGTTATTGCTTATTACAATATTTCCCTCGCCCTCATGCCAACTGAAAAAAAAACAACAGTATAGAATTAAAGTGATAACATGGCCGCCTTAAGACTATCTGGGAACCGAAGAAAGAACAAATAATCCTACGTATATCTTATCATACATGCCATTTCGTCAAAGTTGATATCTCAAATGTCACGAAAATGTGTCAAAAAAAAAGGTTTTTATTAGCTCTGAACCTTTCGCTCAGTTCCATCTTGTCGGAAGTCTAAAATCTTGTGAAAGAAAAAAAAATGAGTCACTCACTTTTACTACCACTGTTTCTTATTACAAAAATCATTTAATGAAGTTTCATGAAAATCCGTAAAAATGTTTATTCTTTAAGTAGAGATAAAGGTACTACTTTATACCTGTATTCACTGTAATTTGTACAGGTGATCTGAATTCAATGAAACACGTTTTTCAAGGCCAATGTTGAGCTATAGTTTAAGCTATTTACGAGATACGTTTATCTTATTGTAGCCTTTAGGCTGTATTTCGTGAACATGTCCGACCAGGTTGTTTACAGGTAAACATATATTTCAAACCTATAAGATATGCTGAATCAAAACGTGGTGTGCGTTGAATATATTTAACATGCAGTTACTTAAGCTTACAGGGGTCTATTCAATGCAATAATATAACTTCAGATTTATAAAAAAAGGTTTATTTGAGACTCCGCTACGAAAATAAGGCTATGCATTTCATGAAAGAGAGGTTCTTATCTTAAACTATCACGGTACTTGTTTTACCTTAATCCGGGAAATGTAAGCTTAGAGCGAATTACTGAATAACTGAGAAATAAAAATGAAGTTCCATAGTGATTTATGAGTCTTGAAACTTAACTGTTTATGTCCGTATAGTCTCATGTCCGTCCTTGTTTATCAACTTAATTGATGCTTAAAGACTACAACACCTGTATTAATCTTCGAAGATGACTGAGTGACTATCCACCGTAGTATTGAAACGAAATAGCAATATATTCACGTTCTTCTGTGTGCAAAATAAAATTAATGTCTTTAGTCTGAAAACAGAAGCAGGTTTCCAAACACAGTTTCATTAGTAACACTAACCATATTAATTTGATTTAATTAATTTAGTTGTTCATATTCTTGGCGGGGTACACTACATTCAGTGTAGGATGTTCACTTACCCTTATGTGGTTTCAGTGTACGATGGTTGCCTAGGTTAAATTGGTTTCAGTGTAGGATGGTTACTTAACTTTAATTGGATTCAGTGCAGGATGGTAACTTTAATTTAAGCTATTTCAGTGTACATTGGTTACTTAAAACTAACTTAAGTAAAGGACGATTACCTAAGTTAGATAGTTTCAGTGAAGTACTTATGTTGAGACGTTTCAGTGTAGGATGATTACCTGTGATTAAGTAGCTTCAGTGTAGGATTATTACCCAGTTGTAAATAGTTTCAGTGTAGGATGGTTACCTAAGTTAAAGTAGTTCCGTGTATGATGAATATCTATGTTTAAGTAGTTCCAGTAAATGTTAAATACTTAAATAAGTAGTTTCAGTGTAGAATGATTAACATTACCCCTCAATTGTTACCCCCTCCCCCAAATTTTGTTTCTATATATAGATATTTGGCTCCCCGCCCCACCAGCCCCACTCCCCAATCAGACCCCCTCCCCCCTTTTTTTCTTGCAAGAGAAACCCAAAACCACCTCCCTAGCCTAAAACTTAACTATTTATTTACATGGGATGGGTAGGTACTTTCCCCCTCCCCCTGCACTGGACCTCCCCCACCCCACCCACCCCCCGTTACCCCCCCCCCCCTCCCACCCCCACTGATTTTCTTAGTATTATTTTAATAGGTAGGTACTTGACTCCCCCTCCCCACCAGACCGTCCCCATCAGGCACACCCCACCCACCCCTCCAAACAAAACTTTTTATTGCATGAGTAGCCCACACCATCCCCCTAGTAATAGGGCAAGTTTGAAATGTGGAGTTGTCGTTCAATTAACATTATAAACTTTAGCACGCGTCAGGACTACTGATTTTCCAATAAAAATGCAAATTTTCAAGACTTTTTGACCACTCTTGCCTAAAACACAACAAAAAGTATCTAACCAATTAACACGCTACGGCGCACTTTGAACGTCATTACAGCGTCGCGCTTTTGAAAGTCATTCCTTCTCAAAGTATTTGCCAAAGTGACTCATGCATTACCTATGTCGTTTTATCCATTTTTCTATATATTTCATTAAAAAAACTTACTGCAGGACTTGATTATCGATTTAAATTCTGTTGTCAGTTTTTGTAGATCTGTAAATCTTCTGTCACGTCTTTAGCTAAGGGGAAAATGAAAACTCAACTGGAGCAAGGTCTAGCGAGTAGGGTGCATGTCTCAATCGTTTATATCCTAGGAAGTTTATAGTCAGTAAACTGTCCACGATTTGCCGGAACATTGTCTTGATGGTGTAATATGTTTTCGATGTGTATATTGTTCTATATGGACTCATATCCACTTGAACACAAAACTTGATAACACTCAGAAGATCCGTTACCAACTTAACGTCAATCATTTTTCCTCCTTTTTTTTGCTGCTTTGTCCAACTACCGGACTTATAACTACTTGGATACGACAAAATAACGGCAAACTTTGTAATAACGTCAACAGGTATTCAAAATGACGTAATTTCATGTTTATTGAAGTTAGACGCCAGTTTTTCTATATTCTAGTTAACATTTTTTCGGTAACGATATTTTCTTTCTTCTCTTAATTTCGAAGTGCGCCATAGTTCATACTGACGTTACTGTGGTGACTATATCGGCGGTTTATGTGTAGAAATATGATTTGAACTTAAAAGATTAAATAGTTTAGACCCCGATGAAATTTTATATGTACGAAAAATGTTGAAATAACGGCGTTGTCCTATTACTTTCCGGACAAGCATTGTATTTTAAATTTTCTTTAAAAGGTAGCAGGTCTTCATTCAGACAGAACAGTTAAGATTTTAAAGAAGAAACATTTATGACGGAGGAAACCCCAACCAAATTGCCATGTTATGACCACGCAGGGTTTATTTTAACATCATGGTTCACCATAGATCTTCTTTAACCTTTCAACTGCAGCTGTAAGTAGTTTCATTCGAAATATTATCTTTAACTCATCTGAATTTTCTCAGGCTTCTGCTGTTTTTTTTTTAATCTTGTTTGTAGAATATATTGATAGATTCATTTCAAGAGTAATTTTTGTAGAGGACTGTTGGCTGTATCCTTCTTCAGTCTTTTCTCAGAAAACTTCACAGGAAGTTTGAATGCATGAACACCATCCTTTAAAGTCAAAATACTTTAGATATGGGTGAACAAAACTACAAAATCAGTAATTGCTCCTTTTTTGAGTTACTTGTTTTAAAAAATTTTGTGAGGAAAAATGAAGCAAAGGATACAGAAAATTAGCTTTGAGTATAGGACATATAGACATGTAGACATTGTATGTTTTTCACAGTCATGTTGTCTCTGAAGGCTATTTTCATTAATATGTGCATAAATATGCAGTAGATGTTTCTTCGACAATATTTCTTGTTTTGCTTTTGATTATACTCCTAATTAATTGTCAAAGCATTGCAGTGTTTATAAAAAAAACAACATGTTGTTGCAGTGCCATAAAACAGAAGAACTTGTTACATGCACAGTTTTCTCAACCCTATCTAGATACTTGTACATGTAGATTTTCATTTTTACAGCGACAGGTACTTACAGTGCCCAGATCACTGCTGTTTGGTGCTCAGGCTGATCAACAATTTCCAGACTCGAAATATAAAGGATAAACAAAACTCAAACCTTAAGTGTGAAACTTTTCAAAAGTAAAAGTTTGTTCATATAGGTTTGACAATATGAGAACTTTTGAGTGTTATGACTACAAGCATTGTCTTGTAATGTTAAAATTAGAATAAATATCAACTTAACATATTAATGAAAATGGAAAAGGGCTCAGGTTAATACATATGAGTTGATGAATGTGTTATCTTAGGCTGGTCTGTTCAAAAGGTATTGAATTTAGTAAATCTAAGAATCTTTGGTTATTAATAAAGCATATTTTAGGACTTTTGACATACCTATCTTAAAGATATACGATGGGTCTAAGAATTCTTATTTGAAAACTACTAAATCTAAGAATCTTTGGTAGGTAATAAAGCATATTTTAGTACTTTTGACAGATCTATCTTAAAGATATACGATGGTTCTAAGAATTCTTATTTGAAAACTCTTAAAGATGAACGATGGGTCTAAGAATTCTTATTTGAAAGCTCTTAAGATGAACCATGGGTCTAAGAATTTTTATTTGAAAGCTCTTAAGATGAACGATGGGTCTAAGAATCTTTATTTGATAGCGCTTTAAGATGGACGGTGACATGTTCTTTTTATTATGTTTTTAGAATGTCCTTATAAATATCTACAACTTATCAGTTTTCTATGAATTTGTATTTATTATGCCACTACTACTATTTTTTTCTGCTGAAATTTGAATAAAAAGTGGTGATTTTTTCTTAATTGTGGGCTTAATAGGATAATTAATTGCAATTTAAAATTGGATACCAAAGTAAAACCTTTATCTTTTTCTAAATACTGTTTTGTTTCTCGGGTCTATACCTTTAAACTGAGAAGGTTTTACATGACAGACATTCGTAAAAATAAATATGCGCAAAGATACTGAAATAATGTGGTGTTCGAAATTTCAAACGTGGGTGATGAAGGCGTTTGTTTATATACGCAGAGATTGAAGTGACTTTGATAATATCATGTCTTAACACAAAACAACCCTGACATTGTCCTATATCTATGCAGCGACTTGCCTCTTATCTTCTAAGCATTCCTTTTGAACCATTTACTTAAAATTTGTTAGTGAGTATAACGTTTTATTCGTTAATCTTAGTACTAGATATTTTCAATTTTTCTTGAGTGACGCTAGAATGAAATTTTTTCGCTTCTTTCTCAGACTATAGTCACGAAGATCATTATTCTTGACTGAAGGATATATATGCTGCGGAGAGTCATTGTTCACTATTAAGAAAATTGCTTCTGTAACGCGTCAGAGATTCAACTTGTCGAGCTATAGCATCTGTAATAATGAGCAAGTGTCAGAGTGTATGCGCTTTGCTTGTATTCGTGTTCACTCCTTGTGGAGCATCTCTGCCGAAACTTATACTGATATCAATGGATGGATTCAAACATGATTATCTAGACTTGATCCCAAAAGCAGAGACGGAGAATTTCCAGCATTTTATCAGAAACGGAGTGAAAGCCAAGGCCATAATGAACGTGTTTCCTACAAACACTTATCCAAACCACTACACCCTGATCACCGGGCTGTACCCAGAGAGCCATGGAATTGTACACAATGTATTCTATGATCAAGTTTGGAAAGAGTACTTCGATTTCGACAACAGAAGAGACAACGTCGATCCATTCTGGTACGACGTAGGGGCAGAGCCAATTTATGTCACAAATAAGAAATGGGGAGGCTCAACAGGTTCTATGGTGTGGCCAGCGCCAGGATTGGTAAAGTGAAAGGCATAGGACCAGACAGGCTGATTCCTGGAGCGGATTCCTGGACTGAAATAAATAACACTGAAATAGTAGAAACTTTAATTAACTGGTTCTATGATGCGAATCCAGTTAATTTAGGGCTGCTATATTTCCTCGAACCGGACGTGACTGCTCATGATACAGGGGCAGCTTCTAAAAATGTAACAGATTATATCAAAGGAGAGTTAAACAATGTTCTTGGGTATTTGATCCGAAGATTGAAAGAAGTTGGTCTTTATGACGAAATATGTAAACTCCTCTTGGTATCAAACTGGATAACCAATCTTCCAAAGCCAAGTCGTAGTACATATGTTCCCAGCAGAAGGTTTGTACATGGCTTGTCCGACTTATCGGACCTCTAAGCTGGAGTTCCTGGGAAATACTGTTTTAATCTTTTGATAAAGAATGATAAAATGATGGCGTTTATAGTGCAGAAGATAATATTGTAAAAACTATCAGTAAGTGCTATGGTGGTGTAAAATAGGTTTTTTTCATAAGCAATATTTAGATACGACATACCGTGTCAAAGAAACCGATTGTATGTTTTACTGACGATATATATAAATCATGTCATACAGTATTATAGTAAACGGGCGAAGATTTCTACAGCCTAAAGTGAACACAATAATGGCTCGTCATTAACAGTAGAACGATCTTTTTTTTCTTGACTTGTTGGGGGTGGTCTGACATTGGTTCTTTCAAATTATTGTTTTTAATATGACTTTGAAAAAAAACAGTTTTACTATATCGAAATTTAACTGTATAAAAGTTTAGGAATATGTTTAGCTTTGCACGGTATCCTCTAGGTACACTATTCCAGTAAAATCTGTGTCATTTTTTAATGCAAAAATGGTAATAAAATTATCTCTTGTACCATTTTAGGACAAGAGGATAACATATTGAAGGCACTGAACAATGTACCGTACCTGAAGGTGTACAAGAAAGGGGACAGTGCCCTTGCCAAACTACATTACAGCTCCAGCGAGAGAATACCCCCGATTGTACTCACAGGGTCGGAGGAGGGCGTGGTCATTTTTCGGAAAGAAGAATACAGAGATGCTATGAAATATGGTAAATAATAAGATAAACATTTGCACACATAATCGTATAGACAGATCTCTCTGAATGTGCTTTCAGTTACAAAATATTTATTGATAAATCAGCACATTTGCTATTTGTAGCTCTACCCTTCATAATTTTTTAGTCATTGCGCTTTGTTATTTTCAAGTATAATTTTTGTCCGGAGCATAACTCAAAAAGTATTTGAGATATCACTTGAAACTTCATAGATGGATAGATCTCATTGAGAGAGAATGTGCACTGCACAAGACTGATAACTCTAATCTTCATGTTTTTTACTTATTGCCTTTTATTATTTTTCATGCATAATTTTTGTCCGAAGCGTAACTCAGAAACTATTTGAGATATCAGCCTTAAACTCTACCCTTCATAATTTTTTAGTTATTGTTCTTTGTGGATATATTTCATTGAGGAGGAGTACAGAGCAAATGAATAATAACTCTACCTTTCATTATTTTTGAGTAATTGCCCTTTGTATGTTGATATTTTTAGCTATTGCACTTCATAGGTTGATAGATCTCACGTGGGAGGAGTGCTGTGCACAATAATGATAACTCAGCAAACACATTCGGCGGGGGATGGTCATGTCACTTTGGCTCTTGTATATTTGATTGTGCACAGGTTTGGTAAAATGTATGGTGTGTTTTGTGCTTCTATTTAATCTGTGACCAATTCACCTTTTTTGTACAATCAACAGTTGGTTTCCACGGATATGATCCTTATTTGGTACCGGACATGCGACCTTTCTTCATAGCTATGGGCCCGGCCTTCAAAAAGGGCTATGTGTCAGAACAGTTCAACTCTGTGGACGTTAACCCGCTAATGTGCCATATACTGGGGATCGAACCTGCACCAAACAACGGCTCGCTTGAAGATGTTAAAAACCTTCTGAAAGCGGACTACATACCAAGGAGAACATCTACAACTGATACTAGTTATTGCAGCTTCTTACTTTGTATTTAAAATTATTGATTATTCATGCGGAATAATGCTATTTAGTTTCGTATGACACACATTATAACCCTCTGTACATCTATATAGTCTGCATATGGTCTTCACTGTTGGTTCTTATGTCAGTAAGTTTTCAGTCAATACCACTTTTAATTGTAAAAATATGAATGATGTACAAGTTCGTTTCGGATTTACAGCAGGGTAATGTATATTACAGATTTTAAGTATTCACTAATTTCAGATTTCTAGTATTCACATTTTCACAGTTTTTTATTTTTACAAATTATTTATTATTTATTGTTTGGTGTTTATTTTACAGGAAAAATATTCTTAAGAGATCAAACCTGTAGCTAAAGTGTCAGCAGTAGACCATCCATCCATCCATCCATCCATCCATCCATCTATCTATCTATCTATCTATCTATGTTTATTTGATGTTCAGAATAAAAATGTAATCAACTTATTGAACTCTGCTGAATGTCAATGAAAAAGGCATTTTTCTTGCTCTTATAAAAGCGTCCAAATGTGTTACTGGTGCCATGGTTACTGACGGAAATGGTGGCGTCGTCAAGTCAAGTTCGTTGCACGGTTTATGTATATTTATGGTCCTTAATCAGGTAATCAACATTTCAAAGAATTTTTAAACAAGTATTTAACTTTGCTTTATACATTAGTAATTAAATAATTACAGTCCTGTGTATATCCTTTGAATGCAAGGTCTGTGATCAATTGTATGGAGACATGGATGTCAAAACGAACTTTCTGTGAATAATACCAACAGTATTTCGCAGAAACATGCTATTGCATTGTTTCGATATACGTCAATGACTTGAACTGATATCATTTCATTGTTCACAGAGGAAAAAATCAACTCTTAGTACTTTACAATGACAGTACTAAATGTTGCTTTCGTAACAAACTAAAATACTTGCAAGCTATTTATTTCCATGTGAATGTCTTAACGTTATTCTTTCAGTTCCAGATATGGTTTGACTGAGAGTCACATCGCTGAATATCTTAACTTTCCTCGGATGGTTTGACTGAGGGTCACATCGCTGAATATCTTAACTTTCCTCGGATGGTTTGACTGAGGGTCACATCGCTGAATATCTTAACTTTCCTCGGATGGTTTGACTGAGGGTCACATCGCTGAATATCTTAACTTTTCTCGGATGGTTTGACTGAGGGTCACATCGCTGAATATCTTAACTTTCCTCGGATGGTTTGACTGAGAGTCACATCGCTGAATATCTTAACTTTCCTCGGATGGTTTGAATGAGGGTCACATCGCTGAATATCTTAACTTTCCTCGGATGGTTTGACTGAGGGTCACATCGCTGAATATCTTAACTTTCCTCGGATGGTTTGACTGAGGGTCACATCGCTGAATATCTTAACTTTCCTCGGATGATTTGACTGAGGGTCACATCGCTGAATATCTTAACTTTCTTCGGATGGTTTGACTGAGGGTCACATCGCTGAATATCTTAACTTTCCTCGGATCGTTATCCAGATGGGAAACAAAAACTACCTAATCGGGTAATCGTCAAAATTGAGAAAAAAACTGACGATTTTTAGCGATATTAAATTTTGCACACATTCTTTGATGGAATTTATCAGTTAAAAATGTTACATTCTGCCATAAATCTAGAGCATTAAACGGAATTTATTCTGTATATAGATTTCCATGTTTTTTTAAACATACTTTTCCATGCCGTTGTCGCAAAACTATACGACATACTTTAACCCGCTCACTTTTCCCAAATAAATATTTCATATTTTTGTTTTTCGAAAATGAACAGTAAGCAGTGTAATTTATAAGTTCAATCAAAACTTGATAATTATTTTTTCTACTCTACTCAACATTTTGACATCAGACTTCAACTACTTTCACATGTCTTGCACATACGTTCTTCTGCAAGTGAGTGTTTACATGTATAATAAAATATCATGCTCTAGGTGTTTCTTTTATTCAATTCGCTACTTAAAATACTTTTTATCTTTTATTCAATTCGCTGCTTAAAATACTTTTTATCAATATACAGTAAAACCTTTCATTACAGTTAAAAATTAGATATATTATAATCAGAAAATCTTCTTATTTTGTTCGCCCAATTGAATTGCAAACTCATCCAGAAATGTCTGACGTATAAACACGGTCATTTGTAATTGATGAACAGTAATATTTGCGAAATTCTAAAACTCTCGAAAAGACAAAAAAAAATAATCATTTGAGAAATTTCTGATTTTACATAACATATTAAATCCTTTCTTTGGCGACACATTTGAACGGTTTAGCTCTCAGAGTAAGTCCCATATTGAAATTCTGAGAGAGTCTTGGATCACAAGGTACAGCGCAATCTGGTGGAAACTCGAACCTCCAGTGTTGTAGCAGGGTGGCAAGGTGTATGAAGTAATATTCTCGTGCAATATTTTCTGTCGTGCATTTACGCTTTCCACATCCGTAAGGCATCAGACTGAAATGTTAAAAAGTTACTTTGATTCCATTTTAGCGAGTAAACAACTCAATTTCTGCAAACATTGATAAGTCACAATAATGTATAAGGAAACTTACAATGATTTTTTGTCTTCCAAATAACGGAAGAGTGCAACAATCTCGACCAGGGATTTTTTTAATGTTTTTAAACACAGTAGAAAAAATAATAATGAAGAGAAATCAAAATACTCCACTAACTGGAGCTTGCAAGACAAAATCTTCATCAATGACGCCATCTTTATCGTCATGAATTGATTTGTTTAAATATATTTAAATTTGTTAGTAAAATTTGTAAAGAAAAAAATCAAACTGCCCCGTTACACTGGTACTGTATTATGATTTTGTGTACTTTTTGTAATGTTTTTTTCTCTTATATAGTATACAGAAGTAATGCGTTGTTTAAATTGAAATGTTTTGATAAACTTAATTACATATCCTACTCTAAGGAAATTTGGCGTCAATTTTGGAAACAAAATGTCAGTGCTATTTTTACATGTCAAGGTAAAAACTTTTATTCCATATACGCTAGGAGGCGGCGTCGAACAAATGTTAGTCATGTTTTTCAAAGATATTAGCATCGTGCCACTTGCAGCAGTATTCCGTCACAATTATATGGAATAAAGGGAGATTACTCCGAAGGAAAGTCATATATGTACGTGTGCACAACGACTCACAGAGTGTCTGGTATAAATTCAGTCTGACGTTCTAATTCATTACCTACACTCTTACAACTTTGAGCAGGCATATTAATATTAGTCCTTTTCTCGACTTTACTGCCTGAATCTTAAAACAGAAGGTTTTAACTTGAAATGTAATGTTGCATGCACATCTTACAGTAGTTTAGTAACCGTTTGCTATCTAAAACTTGTTTTCTGTATCCTTTCACTTTTCTTTCCGAAACCACTAAGTATTGATGTATGTATAAAACAAAATATACATATAGCATATTATTCTGAGGGAAATACTACAGTCTTCCGAGATACTTAAAGAAATGATATACCTTTTCATCAGAACACTGTCTTTTTCAAGTAATCTTCCTTTTTCATCAAGAAACCTCTCCGGCCAAAATTTCCATGGATGATCCCATATCTCCTCGTTGTGGTGAAGGTACCAGATGTTACCTAGGACCTGCATAATGTAAAATGATGTTAGTTACTTCTTTAGTTTACATCATTTGGGAAGTTCTGACAACTTCTACTACCCCCATTTCATGACTGCTGCCTGGGTTCAAACCATTGCATGCGCCAAAAGTGTGAAGTACGGAAAGTCACTGGGGACTCTCACCCTGGTGGAATTCGAACTAGAGACCTCCAGATCTCGAGAGTCCGGCATTCGATTCCTGATATCATTAAAGATATTTAAGTGATATTTGTTAGAGAATGACGTTTCCAAATCAAACGGCAACATTCTTGTAACACGAAGCTAGAAAATGTTTTTAATTATCACCTGAGCCTTACATATAACTTTGAAGTCAAACGGCCATTAAACACCTTTGTCACTTACAGTACTATTTGCTGCTATGTCATAACCTTCAAATTCCACGTGTTTGTGACAAGCGTGAGGAACAAGGAAAGGCATTGTGGTCAAATACCGTTCCATTTCCATTTCGAACGCCTTAAAGAATGTACATTTCTCCCTGTCAGAAACTGTCGGTGGATTGCCTCGACCGACCACCAGGTCCAGCTCCTCTTGTATCTTACTCTGGTATTCAGGATAGTTCAGCAACACCAACATGGCATTTGTCAAGGCAGCACAAGGCATCACCAGTCCTGCATTAAATATGATTCTTTGATATTACAATGTTTTATAAACTTGCAATTTGTGAGGCGAAAAACAACGGGTGCTTAGCTGGACCCAGGACTGGCTTTCATAATTATAAATGCGTTGGTACTTTGATTGTTAACAAAACTGCAAAATTAAACGAATTAACACATGTTTACAAATCTCTTTATCCCTGTAGTACACTGTTTACCAATTTTCTTCCAGCATCCGTAGTTCCTGTTTATATATGCCAAAACTGTTTCCTGAAATAACAGTTAATAGATACGTGCGAAATCATATCAGCATTCCAATACTGAACGAAAACAAGCTTCAGTCATGTATTTTATCATGTCTCACTTGCATCGTAATGTTATTACGCAGTGTTAGAATGTGAAACAACGTAAAAGACTGACCTGCGCCGACAGTTTCGAACATCTGAGCGATAATTCTGTCATCAGTGAACACGATATCACTTGAAGCGGCTAGCTGTGCCTTCTGTACGCTCAGATAGTAGTCAACGAGGCCACGGACTTCTTTCGAGAGATGTGTTTTCTTAAAATAGATTATAACAGTTAGTTCCTACGATTATTCTGTTTAATTATTTTTTAATTCAGTTGAGGTTTTAATGTTACTCACAAATCTGTATGATTTGAAGAAATGCTAAAGTTTGATACACTAAATTGAAGCATAAGTCAAATTTACATGAACCTGGTTGTGGTTGTGCATAAATACATTATACTTTGCACATAGATGGTCTTAAATACAAACTGTATCAAATCTGGCGGCCTGATGATGCTGTCATTTGGTTTGGCGTTCACTGTAACCCCTGACGAATATTTTATAACGATCATTAAATCATTTTCTTCTTTTTTCTCATTCTAAAACATCTTTACTATCCTCGTCGAGTCATCCTTCTCCATACCGGACAAAATCATGACATGGTTAGTACAAACTGTATGTAATAATGTAATATACCATTTCATTTTTCAGATCACAACATTCGAATATTCTTGACAAAGTTAGCACTATTAAAGAAGCTAAATAGACAACTGTTCAGGTAATAACGTTTAAACAATTATCACATTAAAAGATCGGGTGAAAATAAATACTAAATTATTTTTACTGACACGACATAACTGTTTAAGATTGAATTGCTATTACATGTACTAATATCTAATATACTCTCTCAGGGACTCACAATACCTTTATGCCATAGAAGAATCTTTGTGCCAGTTTTGCATGGTTCTTCTCTGCCTGCCTGAACTTTCTGCCGTACTTTCCGGGAAGGAACCGTAAAAATGGAAAATGTGTCATGACACTGTCTACATGCGAGTTCATAAAGAAATCTGCCCCTCTCAAGTCGTCCCAAAAGAGGTTACATTCGGGATCATCGTCAGAAAATGGTTTTCCATTTAACTTCAATCAGAAAAACTTACGTATTATTATAAAAAAAAACCGAAGCATTACATAAAAATATAGTTTTGACTGATAATTGCTTGGCAGTGTTATATTTATGCATAATAAGTTGAATGATGAATTATCGTATTATAAGTTAGTAAAGCGGTGCGCCCCCTTGGAAGTGTGCCTCTTTAAATGTGCCAGACTTTTCCTACAAGTATCCTTTAAAATATAACAATTTGACGATTTATATTGTCTTTACGAAAGTTGCCGTTGTGTAATGTAAGCTTACAATTCATCCAGGTTTAATTATAACTTAACTTAACTTAACTTAATAATATTTTATTGCAGTTTCGACATTTGTATAAACAGAGAAACATAAATCGAAAAAATGTGCAAATGGATTGGGCTACAAGTTTTAACAACATTAGGAACAGCCCTTTCCTAAGTGTCTGTTTTATAGTCTATATAACCGATTTAGTAATTATACAATCGAAATTGAGAAAATATGTTTTAGTCAATAGAGAAGAAGGAACAAAAAGCAGGAGGAAAGAAAGAAACCTAAAGGCAAAATACTAGAATTTAATAAATGAGGATTAAATCAACAATAAGATAGAAGGAATTGCTCCAAAAAAAAAAAAAAAAAAGACTGTGCTACGCTGCCCCAACATCTCAAACCCTCCAACCGATGCCATACATTTAATGTCAATACCGATGGCGGGATACAACAAAAATGTAAAAATGATATGTCAAAAAATATCACAGATATTACTTAAATCTTTCTGTTCGCTTTATAAATTTCTGTATTTCAATAAAAATATATGCATTTTCTTCCCCTGAAAGAGTTTCTTTACCAAATAATAAGTCATGTAATGTTAGAGGTTGAAAAATAAACGTAGACTGGTACAAAATATATCTATGACGAGTAAATCTGGAACAAACTAGGAAGTAATGGTTAGCATCTTCACAAGGACTTCCACAGTCACAAAGAGAGTTCTGCCTAATATGATTTCGAAATAGATCATCGTTTAGATCACTACATTGATTTCTAATTCTTGCATGATAAACAGAAAACGTTCTGTCACCGCTAAAAAACCATTTTGGAACAATAGGTGGTTTAAAGTGATTTTTAAGGTTTGCTTTGAAACTTGAGAGACTTGGTGAGTTTTTTATTTCATTATCAAATTCGTTCCACAACTTAACAGAAGAAGGAATTACTGATTTGGAAAAAATTTCTAAGCGTCTTGGAACAGTGACATAGTTAGGGTTGAATCTTAAATTGTAAGAAATAGTTTCTTGTATTGTAGGCGGAAATAAATCTGAAAGATATTCTGGCAAAAACCCACGTTTTTCTTTATACACTAAAATTAGCTTTTGCATTTTGCGTCGATCAGATAGCGATATCCAACCAATTTCAGTTAAGAGTTTTTCAATGGATACTGAGCGTGTTAGACCAGTTACGGTTCGTGCAGCTTCATACTGAAGTTTTTCTAAAGATTCTTTATCGCGTATAGTACAGTTGTCCCACACAATTGAAGCATATTCTAGTATTGGTCTTAAATATGACACATAAATTTGGTTAAGCGTTGCACGATTTAACCTGAACTTGAGCATTTGCATAGATCCTAGAACTTTGGAAGCAGAAGAAATTATGTTAGTGATGTGTTCGTGCCATGAACCATCCTTGCTTAGAGTTACACCGAGATGTTTATGGCTTCCAACAAAGGTAAGCTCAATATTTTGAAAACTCAAATTAGGAAGGTCTCTTTCTGCAAGCGAGAAGGCTACTACCTCTGTTTTAGAGGGGTTAAAATTTACCAACCACTGTTTTGACCAGTTAGAAATCTTTTGGAGATCGGAGTTTAACCTTGATTCTATAAGTTGTTTATTCGTGGAAGATACTGCAAGTGAACAATCGTCAGCAAATAATCTAGTGGAGCTTTCTAAAGTGTCAGCAATATCATTAACGTAGATAAGAAACAAAAGAGGTCCTAGAACTGAGCCCTGTGGAACACCTGCAGTTATATATTTAATTTCAGAAAAGGATGACCCGATAAATACTCGTTGATGCCTGTAGCTTAAGTAATTTTCAATCCATCTATTTAGTTTACCAATGATTCCGTATTGTTTTAGTTTGAATAACAGTCCAAGATGCCAAACTCTGTCGAAAACCAGTATTGAGATGGGTTACTTGTTGATAAATCAAAAAGCGATCGCTCTAAATTATTAAAAAATAGTTCTTGTGCATGTTTTTTCATGTTATTGACCTTGTTTCTTAACCGTTTGTATATTAACCAATCATTATGTTTATTAGTACTAACTGCTTTTAATTTCTGTCTGTCTCGTTTTCGGGAGAATCTACGTATTTCCGAGTTGTAATTATAATCAAAATTATCAGAAGAAATCGTTGAAAATTAAGTATATTTTTGGACGAGAGCCAACATGTTAAGAAACCATTTGCAGTTTTACCACATTAATGAATTTAATTGTCTATATTAAGATAATTTCGTCTTATTTACGTTTATATGAATGCCTAGCTGACACTCTTTCAACCTTCAGTATATTGCAGCTGTGTCTTATATTTCAAATCAAAAAATTGCTTTGTCGGTTCAATAAAGTATTTGAAGTTCTGAAATCGATATACATGTGTATGTAAATCACGAATCTCACCACAATAGCAATGATATTCGACATTGATCGGTCGAAAACATCCACACAATCAAACTTCATATCTGGTGATGTCTCAATTCTTTTGACTAAGTCTTTCATCTCGACAAGAAGGTTCTGTTCAAAGTCTTTGCTCTTTGCACAACACCCAAACCTCTCCATGGCCTCCCTGAACTGTTTACACGCTGCATCATGAAACGCACTAGAGCCATCAACAATGAAGCCAACAGCCTGATTTCCACGTCGAAACTGCTGTCCGTAAAATAGGTCAAGTCGGTCATTGAAGTATTCCTGGTAACTCTCATCAGTAAACGCTTTCTTAATTAAATCCAAATCATTTAAGACAACTATGTTGTCAAATATTACGTTAAATCGCAAAATCTTTCCAAATTTCTTCGCATAGTCATATAACTTTAAATGAATATTGTCATCTGTGATATCGAAAACCGATCCGAGTACAGGTAAACCCGCGGGTCCCAGAATAAGTTTGCCCTTAACTGATGACCTTTTTCCTAAAAACATGTATAGACAGACAATTCCTATCAAAATTAAGCCTAATACCGCAGCAATCATTTTAACTCCTTCACAGTTTAAAATAAAATGTAGTATCACTGTGCACCTGGAATGCTGTAAATGCAGAATAAACATGTACAGTTTAACTACTTGAAAAAAAAATTGTAAAAGACATTTTCGTAGGGCTTATATTGCTCTCCTGATACAAAATCTTATATTTTTGCTGTAAATGTTTTTAATATTTCCTAGTAAAGGTGGATTCGAAAGAAAATTATGGTGCTTAGTTGGAATTCAGAATCAAAACCAAAGATTTATCATATATTTTCGAAATAAACAAAATTAATCACTGCGTATGATTACAGCCATATAAATATCATCAAACATTCCAATAATTGTATATATTATATACAATGGTTATTGCTCACTACGATAACGCCCTCGCTCTCATTTACGGAAGTATACGTTAGCAGAAAAAAAACAGCATCGATGATCGATGAACAAATAATTCTATGCATTTCTAATGCATACCATTGATCTGAAGATGATCTCTCTTAAATGTCACGAAAATGTATCAAAAACATAGAGGCTATTAGCTCTGAAGGTTTAGCTCAGTTCAATCCAGCCGACAGTATAGAATCTTATGATAGAGACAATCGAACCACGCACTTCTAGTACTGTTAATGCTCATGACGGATATCATTTGAAGGAAATTTCATGAAAATCCGCAAAGAAAATGGCTGACAATTTTAGTAGAGCTCTAGATACTACTTTCTACCTGTCTTTTCTATGGTTTGTACAGGTGAGCTGAAAGCAGTGAAGCACGTCTTTCAAGGCCAATGTTGAGCAATAGTTACAAGTAACAAGTAACAAGTATATCAGCCTTAGGCAGAATTAAGTGTACACAGATAATTTACACGTATACATGCGTTTCAAATTAATACGGTATGCTACATCAAAAACAGTAGCGCGTACTGTACGTTGAATTTATTTAACGTGCAGTCACTTAAGCTAACATGGTTCTATTAAAATGTGTTACGAAAATTAGGACAAACATGTAATGAAAAAGAGGTTCAGATCTTTAAATGTCCAGTTATTTCCATAATCAGAGAAATCTAAGTGCAGATTACTGAATGACTTAGAAATAATAAACGTTCGAAGTTCCTTATTGATTTATGAGACATCTGGAAACTTAACTCTTTATGTTCGTCTATTCACATGTCCGTTCTTGTGAATCGACTTGATGCATCACGACTGTAAAGAATGTAATTAGCCACCGCAGTATTGAATCGAAATAGCGATATGCCTTCAGTCTGAAAACAGACGCTAATTTAAAACATTATTTCATTAACAACACAAATCTTCTTAATTAAAACAGCTGTATATTTGCAGTAGAGATTTCATTAACATGAATTGCCAATAAATATTTTAAACACACAGGTGCACAAGGAGTTGTAAGTATAATAGATGTAATAACACTCTTGAGATAAAACCGCCAATGCTCGTTTTAAATGACTATCTAGTATTTATATATGTTTAAAATGCCAAACAACATACAGTCATCGCGTATTTGTTCTGCCATTGTTCTGCTTTCCTCTCCAAATCCGATAGTCGCGGGATCGAATCCTGGAATAATTTCGTAAAAAGATCGTTAGAAGTCATTGAGAGTTTTTCGCTTAAAGTAAATGTACTTTCTACAATAGACTTAAAAAAGACTTTGAAAAAAACACAAATTGTAGCGCGAGTACATTAACAAACATGGTATTAGAACCAAAACACTAAAACGAGCATTGTGTGAAAAGACTCTTAGACATGAATTCATAGATAATACCCCGGTAATTAAAAGCTAATTATTGATTTGAAGTAAGATCTATAAATAAAACGTCACAGGTTTAAGAAAAACACCTTAGACCAGAACCGTTGAATACCTTAAAATGATTGCAGCACTTTATTTTAAGTGTATTGGGTGCACTGAATTGCTCAGAAACAAGGGAGGTAATTATGATAAGACTCTATGTTACTTTAAAAACAGTTTCTGTAATAAATCCTGACTATGATATACATCGAAATGTATTGTCCCTGTATGTTTCACATCGCTTGCGTGTTGACAAAGTTGGTTGCAAGGGACTTAGAAAAAGCTTAGATCTGAAACACCCGTCTTCGTAGAAAATGTATTACGTCAACGCAACACAAAAAGTAGCTACACTGGGTGTTTTGACAGGTAGGTAACGTTTCGATTTCATTTAGTAGTTTGCTTTTTCAGATACTAAACTTTGTGTCTATAACATTAAACAGACGTGTGGCAAGTTTAACATTTTACCATATTAGACAGTGTTATGTAAAAATTTGAATAATTATGCACGACTGCCATCAAATTTCATCGATAGTGCACGTTTTGATAAATTGTGAATATGTCAAACGTTTTGCGACGCTATTTTAACTATAAATATAGGGAACCCTTAGCAGATAAATTTTGCCTTTGAAAGTGTAATATGCAATAGATATCTTCAACTTTCCGACGGATTTTTTTTTTTAAGTTACATCAGGTAAGAATAAGTGTAAATGGAAAAAAAATGTATTGATTAGTGCAAATGAAAAGAATTTCATGGAATAAATCATGGAATTCGGGAACATGTGAGTTAAACTGACTGACTCACAGAATTAAGCTTGATAACTTGTTTCTTTTAAATTAAGGAGAAGTTCATATACTCTAGAAAAAAATACATTTTTATGCATCTATACCTCACGAAAACTGAAGAAAAAAGAATTGGTTTCAACAAGATTCGAACCCGTGCCACTAAGAATATTTGGAGCAGTAAGCTAAACCACTGAGTTACAGAGACTAGTTGTGACAAATCAAAATTAACAATATAAACTAAGTATCTACCCCGTGACTAGCTGTGTAAACTTTTTACAGATTAAATAGTGTAAAACTTTAAATTATGACGTCTTTCTGTAACAAAGAAACGAGACAGTAACTTAGTTTCTTCATATTTAATATAAACATTTTCTTTTTTATAAATTGTCGACCTATCTGTGAGTCAGTCGCTTTAATATGTAACCAATACATTGCACTTACCCCGGTGCACTAATTCTCAATTTACCCAAGTTTCAAAGTTTCGATTAAGTACATAAAGTGTTATTAATGTAATTATAATTAGCTATCAGATATAAGTGAAAAGAATGCTGCTAACATGCACAGCGTATTTTAAAACGATATTATTATCATTGCTTTATATTCCTTTATGTTATCAGCTCGACTATACGAAGTAAGTCGAGGTATTCTACTCACCCTGGTGTCGGCGTCGGCGATGTCACACCTTTAGTGAAAATTATGCATGCAAATAACAATCATGCATATATCTTACTAACCTTCATTGCTTGCTGATTTAATACTTCATTAATATCTTCAGGAGCATTAAACAAACAAGTTAGATAACTTTTGACCAAAATTTAGGCAAGTTATGGTCCTTTTTAGTTAGAAATCTAGGTCACGGTTTTGCATGCAAGTTACTGTCACGAATATATCTTACTAACTAGCAATTCTTACTGATTTAATAATTCACTTATGTATTCAGTGGTATTAAACAAACATGTTAGATGACCCTTTACTGAATTTTAGGCAAATTATGGCCCTTTTTCAACTTAGAAATCTTGGTTTAAGTTTTGCATGCAACATACTACTCTACTTATTTCTCAGCAATCATTGATGGGATTGTTTTGAAACTTAACAAAGATGTTAAAGGACATCATAACTCAAAGAAAGGTAACTCTTGTTCGAATTTATTGTAAATTACTGCCCTTTTTAAAGTTAGACATTTTGGTTCAGGTTTAACATCCAGATTTTTTTACAGTTTTGCAAATAATTTACTATGATGCATATATTTTTATGAGCAACTATGATTATTGTTTTAAATACTTCACTAAAGTCTCCATTGGCATTAAAAACAAGCTAAATAACGTTGGTGACAAAATTTCAAGCAAATGAATCTTTTCTTGACTAGGAAATTTTGATTAAATTTTGTATGCAACTTACTGTTGTGCATACATCTTAAAAATGAGCCATGATTATTTATTACTCACTGCAACTAAGTTGGTGGAGTATACTGGAATTCGCTTGTCCATCTGTCTGTCTGTCTGTCTGTCTGTCCGTCCGTGTGCCCATAGACACAGTTGTTTCCGGACCATAAATTGCTCTTCTTACCAATTTCCTGCATGAAAACTTACAAATGTACTTCAACCCAATCAAGGATTAACCCTATTGATTTTAGGGTCCAACCATCAAAGGTCAAGGTCTCAATGCCTGGAAACAGGGAAACTGTTTGGGGATTATTACATGCTTTCTTTATCTCCTACCTGCATGAAAACTTACTCATGGACTTCAGGAATGATCCCTTTTGATTTGGGAGTGAAACTGTCAAAGGCCAAGGTCACAGTAGACAGACATAAGAAATCAGTTTCCAGATCATAACTTGCTTTCCTAATCACCTTCCAACATGGGAATTCACACCTAGACTTGCCCACATCAAGGATGGTTCCTATTGCTCTTTGGGTCAAAGGTCATGGTCACAGTGCTTAGTCATTGTTTTTATCACAATGTTACCTATGTGTTTCACAAACAGCTTTAAACTTATAAGCCGCAAATTGTCGAGCGCGCTGTCTTCATTCAGCTCTTGTTTTTTTTTTGTACTCGCATTATTATCTTCTGGTCTGTTAAGCTTTTTCATGACATATCAAATAAATAAATGGATAATGAATAAAGCCATACAGATTTTCAAGTGTCCTCTTCTCTAAATATAGGACAAACAATCCAGTGTGTAGCTTTTTAGAAAGCTAACCTTGTATTAATATTCAGACAGTACCATTAACTCGAAATATCATTGATAAACATGGGTTTTTACTTGAGCACGTTATCGCCTTACTGATGTTCTCTAACAGAAAATTTGCATAATATTATCATGTATTTGCACGTAAGACATTAGACAGATGTCAAAGGATCATGCAGATCTTTTATTTGAAAAATATATTTCGTTGATATATAACTTCATTAAGAACTATTTGGCGACCAGTCTCAGTAGTTACAATGCTTCGAGGATAATCTTTGTTAATGTTCGCAAATCCGTCAACTAGGAGTTGAGCGCAGCTGTTTGCTAGTCTTTCTATACACGGGGACATATTCATAAATCGTGACACTTTAAGTTACAGTTGCAACAAACCAATGATGTCTGTAATCCATTCGTATATTATTCATATACTATATAAACACAGGTGTGTATTCATCATATATATGAAAGAATATGTGTGACAGTAATTCCATTTTGCAAACGGTTTGGCTCCATACTTTAAAGTATACATTTTTAAAATACTAGCTGCTTAAATACTAGCTGCGTTTGAGGCAAGTACATTAAAGTCAATTATTTAAAAATTAAAAGCGTATGACACTAACTACTCTATAATGAGTACTAACCTCTCTTTAATGAGTACTAACTTCTCTATAATGCGTACTAACTTGTCTTTAATGAATACAAACTACTCTATAATAAGTATCAGCTTCTCTATAATGAGTACTAACCTCTCTTTAATGAGTACTAACTTCTCTATAATGCGTACTAACTTGTCTTTAATGAATACTAACTACTCTATAATAAGTATCAACTTCTCTTTAATGAGTACTAACTTCTCTATAATGAGAACCAACTTCTCTTTAATAAGTACTAACTACTCTATAATGCGCACTAACTACTCTATAATGCATAGTAACATCTCTATAATGATTACTAACTTCTCTATAATGCGTACTAACTTCTCTATAATGCGTACCAACTTCTCTATAATGCGTACTTACTACTCTATAATGCGTACTAACTACTCCATAATGCGTACTAACTACTACATAATGCGCAATAACTACTCTATAATGAGTACTAACTACTCTATAATGAGTACTAACTTCTCTATAATGCGCAATAACTACTCTAAAATGAGTACTAGCTACTCTATAATGCGCAATAACTACTCTATAATGCGCAATAACTACTCTATAATGAGTACTAGCTACTCTATAATGCGCACTGACTACTCTATAATGCATAGTAACATCTCTATAATGATTACTAACTTCTCTATAATGCGTACAAACTTCTCTATTATGCGTACTAACTTCTCTATAATGCGTACTAACTTCTCTATAATGCGTACTTACTACTCTATAATGCGTACTAACTACTCCATAATGCGTACTAACAACTCTATAACGCGCAATTACTACTCCATAATGAGTACTCACTACTCTATAATGAGTACTAACTTCTCTATAATGCGTACCAACTTCTCTATAATGCGTACTTACTACTCTATAATGAGTACTAACTACTCCATAATGCCTACTAACTACTGTATAATGCGTACTAACTACTCTATAATGAGTACTAACTACTCTATAGTGAGTACTAACTTCTCTATAATGATTACTAACTTCTCTATAATGAGTACTAACTACTCTGTAATGCGTACTAAAACTTTTTTTAGTTTCCTGTGTTTATTTTTAGTTTTCTATTTTTTTAGATTATTTTGTTGATTTTTCCCTTTATAAAGATGCTTTGTCCTAAAAGAAATGCAATTTGGTATGCCCATATATAGTTCTTCACTGACATACAAGATAATTGTTTTTTTTTTCTCCGCATGTCGACAAATTGGTTTTTTAATAGTTTAGAAACACTGAAACACTGAGGTCTGGTATGCATTTATAAAGCTATGCGTAACAATTTGATTTACAGACTTGGAAAATACATTGTTTACCCTCTTATATACTTACAGTCGTAATGTATGACAAGTTGTGACAGGTAAGAAGTTATGAACTATTTTCATTTATACGCACGTTTAAGGTCCTTGTTATGTTCCAAGAACGTGTGTTCAAATTTTATAAAATCATTCAAGTGAACTGTCACGTTTCAATCGCGATTTGAACGTGAATGACAAACAATACGTGACTAATTTCTAGCAAGTGTAAATTTCCTTAAGCGGAAATTGATTTTAGAAAAAGCGGAGTTGTGTTTCAAATACATATGAATCTTTCCATGGCTTACTAGTACTGTACTTGAATTTTTGTTATAATTGTGAGCTTTATAACTATCATAACTGCGGTCTTGTGGAGAAATTAATTATCTGTATAATTCGAAATCTTTACACAAGAACAGGGCCAGTCTATTTGAATGCATTAAATTTTCAGGCTTCTTGTACGCGGTATTTCTGGCATTCTTGTTTATATAAACGTACAAAAGTGGAAGCTTATTTTCCGTGCATGAGTTGTATTTCGGATATCTGGCGTGCAGAACAATGCAGTGCTGATTTCATGAGTTGTATCTCGGATATCTGGCGTGCATTACGATGCAGTGCTGATTTCATGAGTTGTATCTCGGATATCTGTCGTGCATTACGGTGTAGTGCTGATTTCATGAGTTGTATCTTGGTTATCTGGCGTGCATTTCGATGCAGTGCTGATTTCTGTTATGATTTGTATGCCATTGTATTATTGCTGGTAACTTAAAAGAGAAATACTGCTGTCATTTGCCCTACTTCATAAGTCATGTCGCTGTGATCTGTAGCCCTATGCTCCAGGAATGTGCTGTTCTTGGTTATTGCTAGTTATATTTGTGTCTGGACGTTTCCCAACAGATCATAAAACACTACAACCTCGCTACGGAAGTTTTGTACGTGCTCAAAACTATCAACGATCTGTCTTGCTCGTTCACACAGTAACTTGGAGAGTAAGGAGCTCACTATGTTCCTAATAAGCCCCTTGCCTTGACAAGACCATTTGTGATCTGGCTTTTTTAGGTCTTAGTGCGTACTTCATCCAGTTTGCAGTGTAAGAAGTGTGCACTACAAACTTTTCGGCCGTGTCTTTTTGTTACAAATGGTCTAAACAGCCATTCCTTGGCATTATCAACATAGGCATTTAAGTTTCATTTCTTACTTTGTAATTGATTTGAAAAAACAAAATCAATTGAGACCTATATTATGATGTTCTTACAATGCAAAGTTGTTTTGAATATTTATTTAGTCAGGGAATATAAGTGATACGACGTAGTAAGACAGGATTTTTCGATGTATGGAAAAAATTGGGGGAAAATCCTGCTAGCTATTAAAAAGGATTTTTCAATGTATGGAAATAATGGGAAAAAATCCTGCTAGCTAGTAAAACAGGAGTTTTCGATGTATGGAAACAATTGGGGGAAATCCTGCTAGCTATTAAAAAGGATTTTTCAATGTATGGAAATAATGGAAAAAAAATCTGCTAGCTAGTAAAACAGGAGTTTTCGATGTATGGAAATAATGGGGGGGGGGGGGGGGGGGGGGAATCTTGCTACCTAGTAAAACAGGAGTTTTCGATGTATGGAAATAATTGGGGAAAAATCCTGCTAGCTACTAAAACAGGATTTTTCGATGTATGGAAATAATGGGGGGGGGGGGGGGGGGGGGGAATTCTGCTAGCTAGTTAAAAAGGATTTTTCGATGTCTATAAATATTCGGGAAAAATCTTGCTGGCTAGTAAAAGAGGAGTTTTCGATGTATGGAAATAATGGGGGGGGGGGGGGATCCTGCTAGCTAGTAAAACAGGATTTTTCGATGTATGGAAATAATGGGGGAAAATCCTGCTAGCAAGTAAAACAGGATTTTTCGATGTATGGATATAATGGGGGGAAAATCCTGCTAGCAAGTAAAACAGGATTTTTCGATGTATGGATATAATGGGGGGAAAATCCTGCTAGCTAGTAAAACAGGAGTTTTCGATGTATGGAAATAATGGGGGGGGGGATCCTGCTAGCTAGTAAAACAGGAATTTTCGATGTATGGAAATAATGGGGGAAAATCCTGCTAGCAAGTAAAACAGGATTTTTCGATGTATGGATATAATGGGGGGAAAATCCTGCTAGCTAGTAAAACAGGACTTTCGATGTATGGAATCAGTTTTGCAAGCGGTAGTATATGAAGAGTATTTGATGACAGTTTAGCAAACAAAGACGAAGATGGTACCTCGCAGCATTCTAATAACTGGAAGCAGTCGCGGAATAGGACTGGAACTGGTAAAACAGATTGCTGAGCTGGATCCAGCACCTCATCTTATACTTGCATCTTGTCGCACACCAGAAACAGCGCAGGTTTGAGTTATATTTGTTATATTTACGGTGACAAAACTGTTACTATATAATCAATTATATGCGAATCATATTGAACCATTAAATGAAATAAAATATACTTTTAAATAATAAGAAGAAAACATTTGCTTTCAGGAGAAAAGAACATGTCCGTCTGTCTGTCGTCTGTCTGTCTGTCTGTCTGTCTATCTATCTATCTATCTATCTATGAGTTATACAGTCTATTGTAGTATTGATCATGTAAAATGAATCAAGGTTTCAGATGTTCAGAATATCTTATAAGAGAAGAACAAAATTAAATCATTCTTTCATTTTTTTATTTCTACACTGTCATTAAAAAAACTGTAACGAAATTTAAACCGACTGACTCACAGAGAGACCGACGATGAAAAACAAGAGGGCCATGATGGCCCTGTATCGCTCATCTGAGTATGACTGCTTTTAACAAAGTTGCTATGGACCTGGTTAATTGACCCCAGATGACCCATATTCGAACTTGACCTAGAAATTATGGAAACAATCTCTTTGACAAATTTCAAGGTTATTTGATCTGAAAATGTTAGCTCTAGAGTGTTAACAAGGTTTTTCCATATTTGGGCTCTATGACCTAGTTTTTTAACCTAGATGTCCCATATTCGAACTTGAGCTAGAAATTATCAAAACAATCTCTCTGACAAATTTCCAGGATATTTAGACTGAAAAAGAAGCCTCTACAGTGTTAACAAGGTTTTTCGATATTTAGGCTCTGTGACCTAGTTTTTGACCCCAGATAACCCATATCCAAACTGGAGCTACAAATCATCAAAAAAAACCTTTCTGACAAATTTCTAGTTTTTCCATATTTGGACTCTGTGACGTAGTTTGTGACCCCAGATGACCCATATTCAAACTTGATCTAGAAATCTTCAAGGCAACCTTTCTGACAAATTTCCAGATTATTAGGGCAGAAAATGTAACCTCTACAGTGTTAACAAGATGTTTCTATTTTTTGGCTCTGTGACCTAGTTTTTGAACCCAGATGACCCATATTCAATCTTGAGCTAGAAATCATAGAAGCAACCTTCCGAACAAATTTCCAGATTATTTGGTCTAAAAATGTTACCTCTAGAGTGTTAACAAAGTTTTTCAATATTTGGGCTCTGTGACCTAGTTTTTGAACCCAGATGACCCATATTTGAACTTGATCTAGAAATCGTCAAAGCAACCTTTCTAACAAATTTCCAGATTATTTGGGCTGAAAATGTAACATCTAGAGTGTTAACAAGATTTTTCTATTTTTGGGCTCCGTGACCTAGTTTTTGAACCCAGATGACCCATATTTTAACTTGAGCTAGAAATGATTGATAGAACCTTTCTGGCAAATTTCCAGGATATTTGGACTGAAAAAGTTGCCTCTAGAGTGTTAACAAAGTTTTTCTATATTTGGGCTCTGTGACCTAGTTTTCCAACCCTGATAACCCATGTTCGAACTCGTCCGAGATATTAATGAGACAAACATCCTGACCAAGTTTCACGACAATTGAGGCAAAAAATGTGACCACTAGAGTGTTAACAAACTAATTGTTAACGGACGGACGGACGGACGACGGACAAATGGTGATCAGAAAAGCTCACTCTGTCACGACATGACAGGTGAGCTAAAAAGAGAGAAAATGTTAATACATATGAAAATTCTGGCTGAAATTGTAAAGAACATATATAAACTAAGTTATTGACTCTTGTTTTGTTACAGAAATACATCAAAATATAAAGTTTTACACACTATTATCGGTAAAATGAACATTTTGTGTCATGGTATTAATGGCTATGTTTAGTTTAAGTAATAAAAAAAAGTTTATATTGAACTATTGTTATAGATATTTAATATGAATCTGGTGTGATGTTTTTTTAATTATGTTAAAATTTTGCCAAAACAAAGTTTTTCTCTTGCAGCAGAACACTGATCTCCCTCTAACCAACTGTTTAGTTTGATGATCTGATAATGTAATACTCGAGCTGACAACTTTTTAAAAGTTTTATTATTTATAGTTAATAGTAAGTCTCAGTTTACAATAAGAGCTATTTCTGTTTGGCACAGCTCAATTCTATGGGCACTGACTCATTTTAGATAAAGATACTAATTTGATTTGGCACTCAAATTTTCAAAGTCAAAGATCTTTGTAATTTTAACAGCCCCATTCAAGTGATTTGTTTTATTCGGCGGGGGTTATCAATTTGCTTGTTTGATTTGATTTTGTTTGACTTCTTCAGGAACTGAAGACACTAGAAAAACAGTATTCAAGTATCAAGGTCATTAAGCTAGGTAATGGTAGTTGTGGTTATTATCGGTCGCTTTACCTTTATAGGGGAAAAACCTTTTTCAGCGAAAGAAATTCACCCAATTCCATCATAAGATTTTTATTGAACAGAAACGAACGTACTTATTTTGTTCTTTGCTTTAAGCTTTTTTATATGGAAGTTTTAATGAGGTTACAGTAATAAATTTGATGCCGTAAGATCTGTTCTTGCAAGTAAGTATGTCGCACCAAGGTATAGCCGCACTAAAATCAAGAAAATTTCACCCAAAAAATCAAGTATGAATACTGTTAATCTGTAAACACTTTAACAGATGTAGAGAGTGAAGAAAGTATTCAAGCTGCATATAAGGAAACCCGTGATTTGGTAGGAGAGGATGGATTAAACGTCTTGGTAAATAATGCAGCCATTAATCTTAAACAACAGTCGATTTGTGACATAACGTCAGAGAACCTACTTCAGACACTGAAAGTAAATGGTGTAGCACCCGCCATCGTAATTAAGGTAAACAATTGTTTTGATTTTATATAGCTTGGTAAGGAAAAAAAGCTGTTTGACCTACTAATCATTGTATGAATTATGTATTTATCAATCAAAAATTGATTTAAAAAGGTGTAACCGATTACAATCTACTTCGAAAAGTAGCTACAATTCCGTATCAGTAACCATACCGAATAAATTCGTGTCCAGAAGACTTTTTTAAGACATAAATTGCTCCGGTCTGTATTGACTAGGCAGTAAAACTTTAAAAGATATTCAATTCCTTTCTTAAACACAGCGAGAAAATGTTGTCCCTTTAGCTGTCGGTTCCAATTAGATTGTATTCCATTCTCGGTAAAGGCAAATCGATTGTACCAAAGTGCAGTAGTTCCTCCACACCATTATGATAAAAACCCTTACTCTAAACGGCGATAAGTGTATTTTTAATGGTGAGGACTTCTTATCTCTAGCTAGTACACCAGGAAACAGAAAGTGGAACACATAAGCATATAAGTCAGAAAAGTGAGAGCATATTTTACTGACAGAGAACGCAGTTCAATTAATTCTTTCGTATTATATATTTTTAGACATTTTTGCCACTCTTGCAAACAGCAGCCGCTAAACAAGATGGCGGCATGTCCTGGTCACGTGCCGCTATTATAAATATCTCGGCTTTACTTGGGTCGGTCGGAAAGAATGTTACCGGGGGATACTACCAGTACAGGGAACCGAAGGTAACAAGAACTGTCTGCAGACAACTCACGTTTTTAAACGCTTTTTGCCTTGGAAAACAGAATGGGTCATTTTTTCTGCAAAATCAAGTTAAATAGTTTTACTTTTTATTATATGTAATGGTCCAGGGGGTCCGTCCGTCCGTCTGTCAGTATTTGGTTTCTGAGGGAAAACTTGAGTACTCTTTGGCCTACAGTTTTTTACCTTCATGTGATTATTGCCCACATTAAGTGGTTGACTCTTATTGTAGGTAAAAGGTCAAGGTCACATAGACCTTAACATTGAAAACCATTTTCGCCAGGTAACTTGACAATTATTTGTTATGCACTTCAAACTATATATCATGATTGCACATATTGAGTGGATGACCCCTATACATTTTGGGGCCAGTATGTCAAAGGTCAAGGTCACAGCGACCTAAATGTTTAGAATCATTTACACTCTGTAACTCGACAACCATTTGTCACAGAGACTTCAAAATTCAGATACTAATTGCACACATTGAGTCATGACCCCTTTTGATTTTGGAGTAAGTAGGTAAAAGGTCAAGGTCATATAGACCTTAACATTGAAAACCATTTCCGCCATATAACGTAATAATCATTTGTTATAGAGACTTCAAACTTTATATCATGCTTGCACACTTTGAGTGGATGACTACTATACATTTTGGGGTCAGTATGTCAAAGGTCAAGGTCAGAGTGACTTAAATGTTTAAAATCATTTACACTCTCTTACTTGACAACCATTTGTCTATGAGACTTCAAAATTCATATAATGGTTGCACACACTGAGTGAAATAATACTAATTATTTTGGGGTCAAAGTCAGTGTCACAGTGAATCAAACTTGACAACCATTTGTTATAGAGATTTCAAACTTTATATCATGATTGCACACATCGAATGGATGACCCCGATACATTTTGGGGTCAGTATGTCAAAGGTCATGGTCACAGTGACCTAAATATTTAGTATCATTTACACTCTGTAATTCGACAAATATTTTTCATAGAGACTTCAAAATGCATATAATGGTTGTACACATTGAGTGAATGACCCCTATTGATTTTGGGGTCAGTAGGTCAAAGGTAAAAAATTCAAAATTTAGAGCAAATTATTTAATTTTAAAGCTTACGGTTTCCTTCCTTGTATCACAAATGCATCATACTTAGAAAAAAAACCTTCGGGCATATAGTGCTCCGCCCAGCGGTGCTCTTGTTTATGTATGGATTAGTTTCTAATTCGACTTAAGTACTAAAATATGAGTGTTCAAATATGAAAGCATCTAGAACAGTATATTGTTCAATATTGCGAAAAACACGAGGAAGTAGATATACATGTTAGCTTTACATTGATAACCCGTTCACTTAAGCTGTGTGTATAGCTCGCTATACATTGTCTACTCGTATATTCTAATACAAAAATGGTTAATAGAAGATCAGAGTATGCCAGTGAAATATGGTCTTATATTAAGAATCATTGTCTCCTTGGCATAGGGTGTAAAGGCATTTTTGATGAAATCTGTACAGTATATGGACAAAATGGAATGTCTTTTTCATCAGTTATTCGTTGGTTTAATAAATCCAAACGTGGGTTAATTTCGACTGAAGAAGCACCCCATGCCTGTCGGCCTAAAACAGCGTCTGTCAAGATGGATGCTAAAATGAAAGGAATAGCTAATACCGATGCAAGATACACCACTAGGCAAATAGCTAGTATCGTTGGCATCTCATTAGGAGCAGCTCATACTATTCTCAAACGTGATTTGAAAATGAGAAAGATCTGTGCTAGATGGATTCCCCATTTGCTGACAGGTGAGCAGAAAAAGTCTCGCGTGCAATGCGCAAAGTTGTTGCTTAAACAGTATCCAAATTACAAAGCACAGTCTTTTGCAAATGTTGTCACTGGTGACGAAACAAAGGTTCACCTAAATGAGCCAAAAAGAAAACACCAAAACAAGATTTGGGCTACAAAGTCAGGCAAAAGACCATGCATTGCAAAAAGGACCATCAGTATAAAAAGGTAATGTATGCCATTTTCTTTACAACTCAGGATTCCGCCATTCAGATTGCTGTTCCTAAAGGCAAATCTGTTAATGCGAAATTTTACAAGGCAAAAGTTCTTCGAAAAACTAAGCAAATACTTTTGAAAACAAAGACCCGCACCAGGTTTGGCCAATGTCAGATTGCTGCATGACAACGCGTCATCGCACAAGGCGTCTATAGTGCAAGAAGCAGAAAAAAGTCGTTAAGCTCCCCCATCCTCCGTATTCACCTGACCTTGCCCCTTCTGACATTTTTTGTTTCCAAAGCTAAATAATACCTTTCAGGTCAAATATTTGTTCAGCGACACTTTTCGGTTTTGCAATATTCCAATGTCTTCATAGTACACTTAATTGCAGGTGAATATTTGAAGAAACAAAATAAAAATTCAGTGAAACCTATAAAGAATCAAATTTTACGTGCTTAAATGCATTCATATTTGAACACTCCTCGTACAGATAAAAATCTACAAAGATTTGTCAATATTTTTGTAAAAGTTGTTTTTTAGAATCATCAAAAAGGACAACAAAAAATATAATGAACTTCATCATCAATTTTATCTGTGTCACATATAGAACATTTTCTATTTGAGAGATCTATTTTAATCCATTGCAGTGTTTCAACTGGACGTTAATAGTTCATGAATAACAAACAGTTTTCTTTTCTGTTTTCTTTCTTAGGCTGCCTTAAACCAGTTAACTAAGAATTTGTGTATTGAGCTGAGTCCGAAGGGTATACTTGTTACATGTATACACCCAGGATGGGTTACAACTGATATGGGTGGTCCAAATGCACCTCTAGGGAAGGAAAGCAGCGTCAAAGGAATGATTGAGGTTTTTCAGAGCATGAACAGCGACAGTGCAGGAAAACTGTTAGTGTATAATGGTCAGACACTGCAGTGGTAGTCAGAGATAATAGTTTTAACCTTTCAAGTAGTGATTGTTACAAACAAACTGTTCAAATGGAGGGTCTTTCAATAGTGCATGTACTTTGAAAAACTATGTTTGATTTTAATAATAAATCTTATTTGATTTATCTAGAAGTCTGCACATTTACATCCTTCCTGATTAAAAGTTGTCCACCACGATCTTCACTCTCCATGTTTATCACCGTTATGTGACTATATTTTGTCAACACATTTTCAAAATAACTTTTTCCTAAATCCCATTTCTTAACTCCTGTTATCCTGAGTCCATTTCATCACATTATATTCGGGATATATTATCTAAAATAAAATGTAATCATACCTTTCCTGCTGTCGTATCTTACTTATAGTTTCCCTCATTGGCTCAAAGCAAAAGGTATTTTCATAGGTTTCAAGAAAAATTATATAATCAACGAACACATCTCAAAATTATGTCCCACATATGGTGGCATGTTTTCCACAAGCCAGCTAACTTATGTTCATGAAAACCCATTGGGTTAAACACATTTTATCAAGTTATCATTTGCAAAAATAGCTTTCACAAGATGAATATCTGAGCAAGAGTACTTCTTAGACAGTGCCTAAAACTGACACCACATGACCACTTGAGTTTATTTAATAACTTGGTAAGGTTCGTATCTTTACTGAGGTAAGAGTTTTACTTATATATTACCTTGGAGTTCACTACATATTTAATATATTTGAATTAAGGATACCTCAGACTAGCGTTTGAATAATGAAACCCAAAGTATCCGAAATTTTAATGTTTCGTATACCTAGTTATCGCAATTCTTATGTTTGTTCTAACATTACAACGTTTTCGCAATATGCACGTATACATCTCAAAAAAATTCTGTGAACATAAAATCAGCTCTAGTAACACCACTGTCTCTTTTGATTTTGATTTGATTTGATTTATTTCGGTATAGAAGTACAGTACATGGATATAAAACATGATAGCAAATGTAAAATACACACATGAAATGTACATCAACACCGAGGACGACACAGTTAACATGTTTATTCACAAAACGATTCAGTGTCTAAAAAAATAGAAGGAAATCATGATTTCTAAATATCATTTCCACTTAACATGATATGCTGTCACCACTTATCAAAGAGAAAATGTACCCGATGAAACTAAACCCATCTTTAAAAATTCTGCCGAAAACTTGCAGATTCCCATTACACTTTCAAATGTAAAATAATGAAGCTACGGGTCGGACAGTAATTTATTTCCTGTGTTTATGGTCAAAATTGGGTCTCCAAACGTTTCAGATATTCATATTTTATCGTAATGTGCACTTACTATGACATTTGACGGTAATCATGCATACAGACTTTACTATGTCAAATCACAGATGACAGAACCACAACAATAAAACGACTATAGAGTTGTATTTACTACGGTGACACAGAGGTGACATGCTCAACTTCTTTTAAAACTGCACTTCTCTTTTTTTATCTCGTTCCCACGAGATACTAACTCAAGGGAATGACTTAGTATCTCGTTCCCACGAGATACTAGCTCGATGGTACGACTTAGTATCTCGTTCCCATGAGTTACTAAGTTGTGGGAACGAGATGAAAAAAGAGAAGTGTAAATCTGAAAAAAAGGCATCGCATCTGAAAAAGAGTAGCGCGGTAAAGAAAAGAATTCTGTTGTAAAAAAACAACAGTGCGTGTAAGCTATGTCGAGGGAACGACTAACTAACTCGTGGGAACGACTTACTAAGTTGTGGGAATGAGTTAGCTGTGTCGTGGGAACAAGTTACTATGTCGTGAGAAAGCAAAATATTGTGCTACACTTTTTTTTTCAAAGCAATACTTTCTTTAACTGCACTTCTCTTTTTTGATACTAACTTGAGGGAACGACTTAGTATCTCGTGGAAATGAGATATTAGGTCGTTCCCACGACACAGCTAACTCGTTCCCACGAGTTAGTAAGTCATTCTCTCGACATAGCTTACATGCACTGTTCATTTTTTTATAACAAGATTTTTTTTTATTGCGCTTCTCTTTTTTTCAAATGCAATAGTTTTTTAAAGATTTTCCCTTCTCTTTTTTATCTCGTTCCCACGACCTTATAGTATCTCGTGGGAACGAGATTACAAAAAGAGAAGTGCAATTAAAAACAGTTGTGCATGTCACCTCTGTGCCACCGTAATTTACTGCAAAACGACCGAACTATACTATTCAAACTACCGACTTATATTTTCGTTCAAAAATGGGAAGTAAGAAAACAATTCAGCTCCGTAACGATGTACCACTCTATAAAGAAGCGAATGCACTGTTAGATATCGTTTTGTTGCATCTCAATAGAGTTTTATTTCTTTAATCACGTGAAAAGTGGTGGCAATGGTTACTGTACTTGTGTGAAAGTTTTATTTACATAATTATACACGCTCATACTGCGATAAACTCTTATATACTAGTTATTAACTAAATTATCACTCAATTTTGTATTAACTTAAGTTTGTTACAAGTGTTCACGAACAAATAGGCTCGTAATTTACATACGGGAGATGTCGATAATTCTTATACAAATCAGATTATTTATAGGTAATTATAATAGTATTAGCTGAACACGAACAAGAATGGCTGAGAGATCTATAGCCGTTACAGGCCCAAAGTGGTGGAACGCTCTTCCGAACCATTTAAAGTGCATTGAGAAAGAAGATCAGTTCCGATGCAAACTTATTTGTTTAATGTTTTCTTTGACTAAAACATACTAAGCACGAGAGCAGTGTAAATAGGACTGTAAAGCGCAATCGAATATTTGACAATAATTTTTGCGCTATATAAATGTACTTGTATTTGTATTTAAATGAAATGTTATTGTATTCTACTTAAAGGTCCGTAATTATACTAGTAACCTAGTACGTTGTATGTTCTTTACCATAGCGATTTATTATTCGCGAAATTCGCGGTCATAATGATTGCGCGAAAATTTGTCTCCGCGAAAATGCCAATCATATAAAAAAACTCAAATATTGTATCCGTGAGAGTTTTTAGGAATACAGTAACCGCTGCCAGACGTTTGATTTTCGTCCTGATTATCAAAAAAAAGTGTTTTCAGCTCAACTATGAACCACAAATCTAAACAAACTACGTTTTATGTTGTTCGGATCCTCAGACCCGGACAACCAGAGACGGCATTTCCAAGTCTTTAAGGCTTTTCAATACCGAAGTAATGCGACACATGTTTCAAAAGAAGACAAATAACCAGAGGGCCCTGATGGCCCTGGATCGCTCAACTAAATACTTTGCCTTTGGATCTCTTCTTGAGCAAATATCAGAAGCTTTTTAAGATTCTCCCATTAAAAACTATATGAATTCAAGTTTAAGCCCCAGGGTAGAGCCAATTTTCACCCATGGAGCATAATTTGGACAAACTTGCAATGCTCTATGTAAAATATCTAAGTTCTAGGCCTTCTGGTTTCAGACAAAGAGATTGTTTAAGTCTTCCCTTTATAAGCCCATGTAAAATTAAGTGACCCCGGGGCTGGGTCATTAATGAATATAAGGGGTCAAAAACTATAGGGGTCATCTACAAGTCATAGCCAACCTATAAAACAAGTTTGAGGAATCTTGGCCCAGGCGTTCCATAGTTATTGATAAAAAACCGTTTTGCATTTCAAGGTTACTGTGACCCTTGACCTTTCACCCAATGATCTGAAAACCGACCGGAGTCATCTACTGATCATGATCGACCTAAATACAAAGTTGTAGGAAGGTGGGATCAAGGGTTCTAAAGTAATTAATCGGAAACCATTTTGCTTTACAACGTCCCTGTGACCTTGGCCTTCGACTTAATGGCCTGAAAAACTGTAGGAGTCATCTATTGGTCATGACTAACCCTTCGTATCAAGTTTTGGGAAGCTGGATACAAGCGTTCTAAAGTAATTGATCAGAAAACCATTTCGCTATTCAAGGTCACTGTGACCTTGACCTGGTGATCTGAAAAACTGTAGTGGCCATCTACTGGTCATGACCAACCTGCCTATGAAGTTTGGGGAGCTGGGTTCAAGCTTTCTATAGAAATTATTTGGAAACCATTCAGCTATTCAAGGTCACTGTGACCTTGACCTTTGACCTGAGAAACTATAATGGTCATCTACTGGGCATGACCAAACTTCATACCAAGCTTGAGAAACCTGGACCCAAGCTTTCTATAGTTATTGATCTAAAACTGTTTGCTTTGACCTGATAACCTGAAAAACTTTAGGGGACATCTACTGGTCATGAACAACCTACAAACCAAGTTTGAGGAATGTGGGCTCAGGCGTTCTATAGTTATTGATCCAAAACCGTTTGTCTTTTCAAGGTCACTGTGACCTGGGTATCTGACCTGGTGATCTGAAAAGCTAAATAGATCATGTACTGGTCATGATCAACCTACATTTTAAGTTTGAGGAAAGTGGGCCCAAGCGTTCTATAGTTATTGATCTGAAACCATTTGTCTTTTCAAGGTCACTACGACCTTCACCTTTGACCCAATGACCTGAAAAACTATAGGGGGCATCTACTGGTCATGACCAACATACATACTAAGTGGAAGGTGGGTCCTAGGGTTCTCTAGATATTGATCAGAAACGAAATTTCTATTGACCGACCAACATTTGCAAAACAATATGCCCCCTCATCTTCGGTGGGGTGGAGTGCCTAAAAAGATCAAAATTTTGTGAGAGAGTCGATCGAAATATAGAATAGTTGAAGGCACCATTTGCCCTTGTATTCTTAGTTTGATTTGTAAAACATTTTGCCGTTTCTATCCATTAAAAGTGGGTTACTAATTCTAAGTTACAAACTAAAATAGAGCTATCACTAAATGTGATTAATACCCCCGCAAGACTGCTTTGGAACTGAAGAAGTTATTAGTAACAGAAAACTTTGTAAAAGAAATAAAACAGAGTTATGCTTCAGGGCAATTAATGACAGTTGTGGTTCTTATACACTGCATTTCGTGTCATTGTGCTTGACCATTGTATGAAGCACTGAATTGCAACCATCAAAGGGCAATAACTGTTGAAATACTGAAGATGGAGTTATAGCTCTTGTAAATTTCGTTTCCTGTCATTGTGCTTGACCATTGTATGAAGCTGCATTGAATTCCAACCATTAGCTTTCAAGTTATGCTCCGGACAAGGAAAACAAAGGGCAATAACTGTGCAAATCGTGAAGATAGAGTTATAGCTCTTGTACACTGCACTTTCTGTCACTGTGCTTGTTCACTGTATAAAGTTGTACTGAAATCCAACCATTAAGTTTTCAAGTTATGCTCCGGACAAGGAAAACCAACAAAGGGCAATAACTCTGCAAATAGTGAAGATGGAATTATGGCTTTTTTACATTGCACTTTCTGTCATTCAACTTGACAATTGTATGAAGTTGCATTAAATTCCAACCAGTAGTTTTCAAGTTAAGCTCCAGACAAGAAAATTCAACAAAGGGCAATAACTCTGCAAATAGTGAAGATGGAGTTATGATTCTTGAACACTGCAATTCCACTCATTACGCTTGACCATTACATGAAGTTGCAATGAATTCAAACCTTTACTTTCCAAGTTATGCTCCGGACAAGGAATACCAACAAAAGGCAATAACTCTGCAGATAGTGAAGTTGGAGTTATAATTCTTGAACACTGCACTTTCTCTCATTGTGCTAGACCACTGTATGAAGTTGCACTGAATTCAAACCATTAGTTATAATCCGGACAAGGAAATTGCAACAGACCAACTGACCGCCTGCCCGACCAACCGCCCAACCAACCACCGGGTGACTCCTATATATCCCCCCCCCACCCCAAACAAACTTCGTTTCAGGGGTATAATAATGTATAGTGAAAAGAAGGAAATCTTGCAGGTGGTTACTTTTTCTATTTTATTTATTTGTTTTTGTTTGTTTGTTTAAATGCGGCTTTTAAAAGTATATCCTTTTGTTGGATTGGTAGTTTGAAATTTTCAATATTTTTGAGAAAAATCTTTGATGTGAAACTATTTTTATTCTTTGAATAGTTGATGGTGAGTATTAAATGAATTATTAAATAGAATCATTTTCTGTCAATTTCTTCGTAAAAGAGTAAAGGAAATCTATAACTTAACTTCTATAACTTCTTATCCTTCAAGACACATAAATTATCTTGAAGGGATTCTTAGTTTTCTTTTTTGTGAATAAACTTAATTGGAAAGAAAAACGCTATCTACTGAGTGATTATTACTTTAAAGTAATAAACTGAACATTTTTGAGTGAATGACTTCATATCATAGTAAACAAAATATCAATAATCACTTATCTTTGAGTTGCGATTCGCCCTTGAATGGAATTCTTACTTTGAAATTAAAACATTTTCAGAAAAGGGCTTTTATGTGAAACTCATTCAATATATAAGTAATTGTTTTTTTCTTTAAAATTACCTGAAAGGAACATTTAAAATCATTTTGGTGGATAATTATTCATATTAAACGAAATAAACAACATCACATACTATACTCCAAATACTTTTATTTCTATTCAAGATTATCTCTTTGCAATAGGCCTCTTCTTCCAGCTATAACAAATTCATAAGGATTTTTGATTGGTTCAATTTTTTTAACAAATCCATTTATCAAACTGTACTTGGAAATATCTGATTTGGAAAATCCAGATTCAATGTGCTTTTTGATGTTCAGTCTGTGTCGAAAAAACAAACGATGGTTTAGCAAAATCCACAAAAGGACAATGCCTGCATACTTATCAGGTGATTTTTCATCAGGTCTCAACTTAGTCAGTTCTCGTGCTGAAAACAACTCATCTGTTTTGGGATTATATATAAAAAAAGTGAAGTCCTCATGCATGATCAGGACAGATGGAATCAAGGGACTCTTCTCTGGATGCCTATTGCATTCTGTCCATGCAAAAACTATTGCTTGGCCGACAATCTGACAAAGGTCTTGCCCTCTGTATGCGCATCTTTTCTTCATTTCAATGTTACATGTAGTTTGACAACCAGGTGAGTCTAGAAGTTCTTGATCTTCACTTTCGTCTTCCTCATCAAATTTTGCAGTGTTCACTTGAATAGCAGCTGCTTCATTTCCCGCAAGAAGGTCCAACTCACCATGCCATATTTCGCTATTACCTGTGAAGAAATTAACAAATGCATATATTGAATATATTTTTACATCTACTTTCATTTGAACAAGAGTGCCAATCTGTCACAAAATATGCCCGTCACAAATGCTCAGTCTCACAATAGTGAACACTTACATTAAAATCCCACAATTCATGATGACTAAATGATCTATACTTACATTTTCAATTTCTTATTTGACCTTGGACCTCTGCACATGATCTTGAACTTGGCCAAAGGGACCAGAATTTTACACACAACACTATGCCTCACAATGTTGAATATTTGTGCCAAGTTATATAACAATCTCTTTATGTAGATGTTTCACTATGGACAAGTGTTTTTCTCTGACCATGATTTTTGACCTAGAGACCTGGTTCATGTGTGGAACACTATGTCTTATGATGGTGACCACATGTGTCAAGTATTAATAAGATCCCTCCATGTATGAAGAAGATATGCTTCGATATACAAAATCTGGACATTTCATCATCTCTGGTAACCTTGACCTTGCATATATTGACCTAAATTATGCTGACAATATACAGTCTCATGATTGGAAATTTTTTTATATAATCCCTCAATTCAAGACTACAAAATTGTCAGTACACACATTTTCATATTTTCTATCTGTCCTTTGACCTTTATGTGTGACTTTGACCTTCGCCACAGAGAGCTGAATTTTTTGTGCAACACTCAGGCTCACACTGGTGAACTTTTGTACAAAGTTATTTTAAAATCCCTCAATGTACAATATATGAAGAAGTTTTGCTTCTGGCAAGCAAATTGTGACCATGACCTTTGACATAGAGACCTGATTCATGAGACATAGTGTCATGCACATGAACTAGGTCTCTAGGTCAAAGTCACACTAAAAGGTCAGAGGAAAATGCTTGTGCAGAGCAAAATTTCTACATAGATTGAGGGATTTTAATATAACTTGGCAAAAGTGTTCATCATTGTGAGACGGATTGTCATTTGCAAAATTCAGGTTCCTGTGGCCAAGGCCATGGTCACACATAGAGGTCAAAGGTCAGATAAAAATATGAAAATGCGTGTATGGATAATTGAGTAGTTTTGAATTCAGGGATTATATCATAAATGTTCACAATTATGAGACTTTGTGCTACCAGCATAATCCAGGTAAATATATGCAAGGTCAAGACTCAGTCTAATGATTGTGAACATTTTTTTATATAATCCATCAGTTCAAGACTACAAAATTGTCCATACACAATTTGTCATATTTTGATCTGACCTTTGACCTCTAAGTGTGACCTTGACCTTGGCCACAGGGACAAGAATTTTGCTTGTGACACACCGACTCATAATAGTGAACATTTGTGCCATGTTACAGTATAATCCCTACATGCAATTTAGAGGTTTTGCTCCAGAAAAAGGCATTTTCCTCTGACCTTTTAGTGTGACTTTGACCTTTTACCCAGAGACCTGGTTCATGTGTGGAACACTATGTCTTATGATGGTGAATATTTGTGTCAAGTAATACTAAGATCCCTCCATGCATGAAGAAGATAAGCTACAATATACAAAATTTGGACATTTATTCATCTCTGGTAACCTTGACCTTGCATATATTGACCTGAATTATGCTGACAATACCCAGTCTCATGACTGGAAATTTTTTGACATAATCCCTCAATTCAAGACTACTAAATTGTCCAGACACACATTTTCATACTTTTTTCTGACCTCTGACCTCTTAGTGAGAACCTGGCTGCAGGGACCTGAATTGTGCGCATGACAAACTGCCTCACAATGGTGAACATTTGTGCCAAGATATATAAAAATCTCTCAATGCATGTAGAATTACTGCTCCAGACAAGCATTTTCCTTTGACCTCTTAGTGTGACCTTGACCTTTGACCTATAGACCTGGTTCATGCACACAACACAACGTATCATGGTGGTGAACATTTGTATCAAGTAATACTAAAATCCCTGCATGGAGAAGATATGCTCTGGAAAAAACAGGACACTGCCTGAAGCCGCCTGCCATTCAGGGGCGATCCCATTATACATCCCATTTTTTTTTAAACAGGCGTATAAAAATGATTAAGAAAAACAAGAAAATGTGTTTGGTAAACATGTTCCGGCACTGATTCTTGTCAGTAACCAACTTATTTTCACAAAATGGTTTAACAATTCTCTCAGTTCAGTTATGTAACTTGACAGACTCAAAGCCTTTTTTTCTTGTCAGAAACAACATCCATCACAAGCAGGGGACATGCTTGACTTTTTCCTATGTCTAAAGGCAAACACATCGGAGGAAGCACATTGCTGTAGTTTTCAAATTTAACATCAGATCAAAGTTATGGCAATTTACACAAAATTCAATAACTTGACCTTCATAGTCAAAGTAATTTTCAGCATGGTCATACTTGAAAAATTTGACTTGCCAGTTTGGCAAGTGTTGTTTTGTCCAAATATGAATCAAATCTGTAAATAAATGACAAAGTTATGACAATATAAGCAAATTTCAACATTTTAACCTTGAGGGTCAAGGTCATTTTAAGGTCAAGGTCATAAACAAATTATGTCTGTTTTGTAGTGAGTGCTGTTTTATCCAAGTATGAATCAAATCAATCCATTAATAACAAAATTACAGCCAATTTTTGCAAACTTCAATGATTTGACCTTACAGGTTAAGGACCTTAAGGTCAAATAAAAGTCATGATCAAGTTCAGTTTAAACTTATTGAAGGTATTGTCCAAAGGGTAGTTATGTCCAAGTATGAAGACAATACATCTATTTATACCAAAGATAATATTAAAGCCAATTTTAGCACTGTCAAGGTCTTTAAAGGTCGATGTCATACCTGAATTATTAAACATGTGTTTTGACATAAGTGTTGTTTTGTCCAAGTACAAATCAATGCTATAAATAAATGACAAAGTTATGACAATTTAAGCAAAATTCATTAGTCTGACCTGAATTACTCACTTTTTGTCATAAGTGTTGTTTACTCTAAGTATGAATTAAATCCAAGAATAAATTACAAAGTTATAGCCAATTTTAGCAAAATTCAAAAATTTTACCATGAAGGTGAAGGTCATTTATGAGTCAAGGTCAAATTCAGTTTGGTCTCCTTGAAGGTCATGTCCCAAGTATTGATGTTTCCAAGTATGAATACAATCCATTCATCAATAACCAAGTTATAGCCAATTATAGCAAAAATCAAGCAAAATTCAATTAGAAATGTGTCCACAGGACACTGATGGCACCACTTCATTTGCCTTTCACAGTAGCATATTTACATACTTATGTATAATTCATAAAAGTTAAGTGTTATATTAATAAGTAATAACGTATATCAGGTTATTTTTGCTTACATCTAATTTCACAATTTTGGTCAAAATTAAATTTTCGGGAATTTAATTTCAGCAATTTTCTACCTCTGTTATTTTAGTGTTTTCAATCTTTAAAAGGGAGATTACTCTAAGAGAGAAAATGTGACCTTAGCTATCGACCAGTATGTGCCATCATGTACTGGCAATGGATTCAAACATTCCAAAATAAAAATGTGCATTATTTCATGTGCACTTATTTACATTTATTACAAATGTATTTTGACACTGCGCGACAATACAAAAGAATGTACGTGATTTCCGGGTCAACAAACATTCATCAGTCTGTAATTGTTTGTAAATAAATGCCTTCCATTCAGTAGCTTTAAGTGTCATTTCTACCTATGCAGTCAATGAATAATGGTAAAGTTGTTGATTTAGCATAAAAGATTATAAGAAAGACAGCTTAATTCTGCCTACGATGTATTAGAAGGCTTAATTAGGTATTACCCCACTACAGCTGATATTGTTTTTTATCACAGGCAGTTATAACGACACCGGTAAAGAACAAAAGTAGGGAAGTCTGTCTATTACAGAAAACCACGGTATTCTTGGATTAAATTTTCACTGTTTCTAATTTTGGTGATTTTGTTTGGATGCCAATAAAGTGAAAATTAGATACATGCAAAAAAAATCCTGATACATGGAATATATATATTAATACGCCCTGACAATGTCACTGTGACCATGACTTTTAACTAAATGACCTCAAAATCAATAGGGATCATCTACTGGCCAAAGGCAATGTCCCGACCATGTTACTTAAACCACAGCTTATTCCTTCTCAAGTTATTGATTTTACATTAAGTGTCTCTGAGACCTTTGACCTAATGACCTCAAAATCAAGGGGGGTCATCTACTGTCCCTACCAAGTTACATACTAGTAAACCACAACTTATTCCTTCTCAAGTTATTGATCAGACAAAGTAACTCTATTTTGACCTAGTGACCTAGTTTCAGACCCTAAATGATCAAATATCAAACACATCCAAAATTTCATCAAGACAAACATTCTGATTAAGTATCATGATGATAGTTCAATACTGTGGACTCTATGCATGGTGTTCACAAGTATCTCCTTTGATTCGGGCTTGTGACCTAGTTTCAAATCCTAGATGACCCAATATCGAACTTGTCCAAGATTTCAACAAGATAAACAATCTGATCAAGCTTCATCAAGATTAAGTCAAATATGTGGCTTCTATCGAGTTAACGAGATAAAAGTTTACAACACATGATGGACGCCAAACACTGACTTCCCACAAATGCTTACCAGAGCATTCGTGTTTAGAGAACTAAAATACCAAAGCTTACCTATACACATTGCTGTTGTGTCCAGTTTACTACCACAACCACAAGGGCATGCTTCACAAGCTCTGTCCTCTGTTGTATAAGCTTCACCTGTAAGTTTTTTTATTAGGTGCACACCAATTCCCACCAACAACTGTTTTTCAGTTATTTTGTCCATGTTCCAAATTGTGTTTAATTTCTTTAAGTTGTCCTCTTCTAGACATTCCAACAACAGCTGAAATGGTCTCTGTAACGATGGATCATCAAAATCAATCTGAAACAAGAAGAAAAAGAAAGAACTTATCAGTTTGACACAAATGAAGACTCAATGAGGGTGATCATCCTGAGTTTTGAAGGCTATGGCTCAAATGGTTCTCCAGCTATTGAGCAGAAATGGTTTTAACATTCAAGGTCACTGTGACCTTGACCTTCAGGCTTCAGCACCAAAAGAAAAAAAACATAGTGGTCTTTTTCTCAATGAGGGTGATCATCACACTACATGTAAGTTTGAAGGCTCTGGGTCAAATGGTTCTCTAGTTATTGAGCAGAAACGAAGTGGTCTACTGACCAACGAACATACCGACCAACATTTGCAAAACAATAGTCCACCTTTTCTTCAAAAAGGGGCCATAATAATCTAATGTGGACCAGGTTTTGAAAACATCAAATATTTATTGCACCTACATGTTTTAAACTGATTTTCATTGTCGCAACCAAAGCGGAAAAGGCAATATAATCAACTTTTTCTTCTGCAAGAAGCTTTGACTAGAAATTATTAATATTACTTAAAACTGATGAAGTTAGTGCTATAAGTAATTGAAAAGACATCATGTAAATTCTTAACAACCCATCTCATCAAGGTGAACAACTGTGCCAAGGTATTTCAAAATCCTTCCATGCACAGAGAAGTTATGGCCCAGACAAGGCAATCTGGATGGATGCATGCACGGACGCACATACATACACCTAACTGTGGTACCAAATGTGATGACTATGTGGAGCTCCCCGCAAGTGGCATACCTGTCAAGTCTCACGGTTTCGCCGTGAGTCTCACGCTATTTATAGTGAATTTGGACCCTCACGCTGATTAAATAATTTCTCACTCATTTTTATAAAAACAAAATGAAAAAAAAAATCAACAAATTATAAAATAATTTTGAACGGCAATATTGTATTTTTTCCTTCCTGATTACGCCAAATTGAGCTATTAGTGGTGTATGACCTAATATCCGGAAACGGTGATAGCATAAGATTTATAAATTATCAGAATATCGCACGGTGTCAATGTAAACAAAGTGAATATGGAGTATAAATGAGCCCAGAATGCACCACAGACGACCTAGAATTTCAAAATTTTCCGGGGGAGGACCCCCGGACCCCCCCTTTTATTTTATCTCACTCTAACCTTCTCCAGACCCTTGACAGGTATGAAGTGGGGTCGACAATAAAATATTATTTGTCAATCTGATAATTTTTTTAACTTTCAAAAATTTGTATTCTATGATGTTGAAAAATTAACAACATTTTACTGTTAGTAAAACCTTCATGCACCCCTAAATTGTCACTGTCTCAGCCAGTTAATCTGTTGTGTGTGTGTAATTACACCAGGTCAATTTGACACACGACTACCTCACGCAATAGACCTTGTTATTTTTCACACCATTCTGGATGAATCAGGGTTCAATTTATGTAGATATTAGCTACAAACAAGAGGGCCATGTGGCCCTGTATCGCTCACCTGAGTATGACTGCTTTTAACAAAGTTGCTATGGACCTGGTTAATTGACCCCAGATGATCCATATTCGAATTAGACCTAGAAATTATTGAAACAATCTCTCTGACAAATTCAAGGTTATTTGTACCGAAAATGTTACCTCTAGAGTATTAACAAGGTTTTTCCATATTTTGGCTCTGTGACCTAGTTTTTGACCCAAGATGACCCATACTCCAACCTGAGCTAGAAATCATCAAAAAAACCTGTCTGACAAATTTCCAGGATATTTGGACTGAAAATGTAATCTCTGGAGTGTTAAAATGGTTTTCACATTTTAGGGCTCTGTGACCTATTTTTTGATCCCATATCCAAAACTGAGCTACAAATCATTGAAATAACCTTTCTGACAAATTTTCAGATTATTTGAGTTGAAAATGTAACCTCCAGAGTGTTAACAAGATTCTTCTATTTTTGGGCTCTGTGACCTAGTTTTTGAAGCCAGTTGACCCATATTTGAACTTGTGCTAGAAATCTTAGAAGCAACCTTTCTGACAAACTTCCAGATAATTTGGGCTGAAAATGTAACCTCTAGAGTGTTAACAAGAATTTTCTATTTTTTGGCTCTGTGACCTAGTTTTTGAACCCAGATTACCCATATTCCAACTTGGGCTAGAATTCATAGAAGCAACCTTTCTGACAAATTTCCAGATTATTTGGGCTAAAAATGTTACCTCTAGAGTGTTAACAAGGATTTTCAATATTTGGGGTCTGTGACCTAGTTTTTGACCCCAGATGACCCATTTTCGAACTTGACCTAGAAATCATCAAAGCAACCTTTCTGACAAATTCCCAGATTATTTGGACTGAAAGTGTAACCTCTAGAGTGTTAACAAGATTTTTCTATTTTTGGGCTCCGTGACCTAGTTTTTGAACCCAGATGACCCATATTCGAACTTGAGCTAGAAATCATTGATAGAACCTTTCTGACAAATTTCCAAGATATTTGGACTGAAAAAGTAGCCTCTAGAGTGTTAACAAGGTTTTTCTATATTTGGGCTCCGAGACCTAGTTTTCTAACCCTGATAACCCATGTTCGAACTCGTCTGAGATATTAATGAGACAAACATCCTGACCAAGTTTCATGACAATTGAGGCAAAAATGTGACCACTAGAGTGTTAAAGGGGCTGTGCTCCAGATGACAAAAAAAAGAAAGTTTTCTTGTATTATAAATTTCTTGTAATATTTATGATCAATGCTTAAAAAAATAACTTACTGACAAAAAATAAGTCAAATAATTACATTACAAATTGATTTTTTTCCCTTTCAAAGTGCTATACTGTAACGCGACAGTATAACTATATCGTATAAGATTTAAAGTAAATATTTGTAATATCACATGCGGCAATAGTGGTAACAGTAAAAGCGTTGGAAATATTTTGTTAACATGAGGGTCCAGAGTTCAAATCAGGCTGGAGCAAAAATATTTTTTTTTATTCTATTTTGACTTTTATATTCAGTTTTGAATTAAAATAAATATTATGTTGTTATAATCTCACGGCATCTAAATATATAATTTATGAAAAAAAATTTTTTATGTCAAATCTGGAGTACAGCCTCTTTAACAAACTAATTGTGGACAGACGGACGGACGACAGACAAAAGTGAAAACAAAAGCTCACTCTATCACTACGTGACAGGTGAGCTAAAAAAATGCTTAAATTTTTTTTCGCTATTGCTATATTTTTTTTGCCATCTGCAAAAGTGACAGTTGGCAGCAAAAACGCTGCATTGAACTTTGAGCAATAAACCTGATCTTTTTCCACATGTGATCATGATGTGGTAAGCATTTATGCCCAGTCATTTCAAATATCTTAAAAGATAAAGAAAGTTTTGGACCAGACAACTTTTTCAATTCCTGAGTGTTTGTTTGCTTTTTGGTAATCAGAATAACATACCTGTTCATCAGCATCTTCTGTCTTTATTTTCTTGATGGGTGATTCCTGAAAAAGAACAAGGAGACAATGATGACATGTAATACATCTTGATCACTTTAAACAGGCCTTGACATTAGCGGTGGTCCGTTGGTTCGAGACCACTTTATTTTGGCAAGGAGCACCTAATTTTCCAAACAGCTGGTCTGTCAGACCACTAGATTTTTCTTGTTGATGCAGGGCTCATCCAGGAGAAGGGCAATTTCAGCAAAAACTCCCATTGTTCCTCTCACTAGACTCTATAACTGTGTGGAGATTCGGTGAGATATCATTGATAGTTTAGAAGTTGTACTCTGAACAAACATTATTAAAGGGAGATAATTCAAAAATAATGCAAGGTAAGATTATGGTTCATGGACACTGCACTTCCTCTCACTGGTCTCTATCAATGTGTTAAGTTTCAATCAAATTAGTTCAGTACTTAATTTTCATGTTATTTCTCCGGACAAGAGTGTGATGGACAGATGGATGGATGGAAGGCCAGAAGGACAAGGCGTCTACTATAAGCTCTCCCTTCAGTAAGCATAAAAATTCTGGTCCGAAACTTCCCTATCATGGTCTGAAGTGTGAATCTCATGGTCTGAAATGTCCCAAAAAAACTGGTCCAAAATGTCCAAAAAATCTGGTCCAAATGGTGACCAATCACAACAGCATTGGTCACGTCATACATACTAATAAATGTATATTATTACCAATTATAGTACCATACTAAATCGGTATTATAGTACCACACTAAATCAGTAGCCGAAAAGACCAAGGCCAAAACATTCAGGAGATGAAAAGATCAAGGCTGAAAAGTCCAGGAAGTGAAATGTCCGAAAACAGTCTCACGGTTCACCCCATCCTAAAAAACCTTACCAAAAAGGTTACCCAAAGCCAACAAGTGAGTCATGACAGTAACTTCACTTTTTTTCTTCGAAAAGTGGATCTAATAATATAAATCATATAAATCTAGTGGAAGCAAGTTAAATCAGCCCCAAACTAAATCGGCCCTTAGTCAAATTGGCCCCAAAAAGTCAGATCAGCCCGGGCGGGCACTGCATTTTTTATAAGTCAAATCAGCCCCGAAATAAGTCAAATCGGCCCATCAAAAATGAATTTTTTTATTAATGGTACCATGTGACTTTTTCTGATTCTCTTGCAATTGTGTGCTTTTCGGTTAAAGTAGACTAATAAGATATAACTGCATTTAAATAATCAACATGACAATTAAAAATAACTTGTTAAATTAATCAGCATTAATGTTAGTGATATTTGTTATCAACATAATTTTACGTGTCTGATAATTGCTGCTTGATTATCTTCTTTTTTCAATTATAATTAAATCTATACTGGTCTGCATTTTGAAATAAAATGTATTATTGGTCTGCATTCGAAATAAAAAAATACATAAAATACAATTACACAATACTTACATGTTTTTAATCCTTTTTAGTCATTGACCGAAATTACCATGACCTGAATTAGGGGCTTTTTTACAGCAGTTATTTGGTGAAGTGATGCCATCTGGAATAGATCAGGTAGGTACATAAAGGTTTTAACTTTTTGTAACGGTATAATAGTCAAAAGTTTCGAATACTGTCTTTTTGTCAGTGATTTATGATTGATATTTTTTCTGTATTGACTTTCTTCTGTTCTATTGATTTTGGAGTTTATCCCTGAACATGCTGAAATTTTGTAATGGATTTGCCCAGCTTTGAATATGGAACAGTCCATTCAAAGTTTAAGGGATTTCAATATCAAAATACAAAAATGGAGCTACCAACAGTATAGAGCCTGGTCAGACTGCACGGATGTGCAGGCTGGCCTGGCTCTATACTGGTGGCAAAGGCTAATAACTTTCGGTTCCAGCAGGTTAAGAGTTATTGATTAGACTTATTTAATATAAGATTTATTTTAGATATGTATTAATGTTATTGTAATAGTGATTAATTTTGAGTTGTATTTCTCAAAATAATAAACTGTAAAAAGTGTTTTTATTATTGAAAATGACTGATAATTGTACTGACTATGGAAATGTTGTACGTAAGGAGACAGTTACTTGTGACACTTGTGAAAGATGACAACACAGGAGTGCATCACAGGTAAGCCAATTTATTTGACAAGGCTTATAAATTTGTCATGTTATTTATTGAATGATATGTTATTTGAAAATAATAGTTTCCAGTTCACAATGCACAAAATTCTCTTATCTATCCGCTACAAATTTGTGAAAAATACATTTGAGTGGAAATCAACATATTATTATCAAGGAACTGAATCGAGGGTTATACCATTTTCTACTTGCAGCTACCGCAAAACACGTTTGTCAGCCACAGCATTGTTAAAGAAGTTATCAAGCTTTTATCAACCAAGAGTTATGAGGACAGTTGACAATGAGTGAGCTGAAAATTAGATATGTGCCAATGATAAGGCCAGGCATATTGTTACCAGTACCGATGATATTGCAGGACTCATAGACTGTGCTTAATACATGTATGTGTATTGATGTTTACCACTATGTAGCCAGACTGTGACTACAACCAAAGTGATTCGTGCACTAGGCCTATTGGTTTGACTACAGCAACAAAACCATGTCTTTCTACTGGAATTATTAATGTCAAGTTCTACCTGAATATAACATATTGTGGTGATTCAGATATTCAAATATAACAAAATAATGTCTGTATTCTCAGTGACTGACAGTTTAATCCAGTGAGGTGTTACTATAATCTTTCCTCAAAATACTTAAATAACTGAGAAACAGTACACTAATGTCCAACTGGGATTTTCACCAATATTGCACATTGAACACTGAATATTTATATCACCTTATAAAGTTAATAGTAAATACATTGGTTGAAACTCTCTCCTTGAATATACAGATTTTTAAATGAAAAGATAACAAACTATTATATAAAGGAAGTAACTTATGAAACAACCTAGTCCATACCAAGAATGAATACATGTTATTACTTCCCTTTTTGTAGAATCTGTCAATCGCAGTTACAGAATGTTAAAGTTTTGCTGATATAAAGTACAGATTTAAAGCTTTTTAATACTAAACTTTTCATAAAATTACAATTAGTTTGTAGGATTTGAACTATATATTAAACAGAACTAGAGCTATCACTAAATGTGATTAATACCCCTGTGAGACTGCTTTGGAACTGAGGAAGTTATTAGTCACAGAAAACTTTGTAAAAGAATTGAAATAGAGTTATGGTTGTGGGCAATTTAAGACAGTTGTGGTTCTTGTACACTTCATTTCCAGTCATTGTGGTTGACCATTGTATGAAGTTGTACTGAATTCCAACCAGTAGTTTTCAAGTTATGCTCCGGACAAGGAAAACCAAAAAAGGACAATAACTGTGCAAATAGGGAAGACAGAGTTATAGCTCTTGTACACTGCACATCCACTCATTGTGCTTGACCATTGTATGAAGTTGCACTGAATTCCAACAAGTTGTTTTCAAGTTATGCTCAGTACAAGGAAATCCAACAAAGAGCAATAACTCTTCAAAAAGTGAATATGGAGTTATAGCTCTTGTACACTGCACTTCCTGCTTTTTGCTTGATAACTGTATGCAGTTGCACTGAATTCCAACAATTAGTTTTCAAGTTACCCTCTGGACAAGGGAATCCAACAAAGGGCAATAACTGTACAAATACAGAATATGGAGTTATTATTCTTGAACACTGCACTTCCACTCGTTATGCTTTATCATTGTATGAAGCTGCATTGAATTCAAACCAGTAGTTTTCAAGTTAAGCTCCAGACAAGAAAAACTGACAAAGGGCAATAACTTTGCAAATAGTGAAGATGGAGTTATGAATCTTGAACACAGCACTTCCTCTCATTGTGCTTGACCATTGTTTGAAGTTGCACTGAATTCTAACCATTAGATTGCCAGTAATGCTCCAGACAAGGCAAACCAACAAAGGGCAATAACTGTGCAAATAGTGAAGATGGACTTAGATTCTTGAACACTGCATTTTCTGTCATTGTGCTTGACTATTGTTTGAAGTTGCACTGAATGCCACCCAGTAGTTTTCAAGTTATGCTCTGGACAAGGACATTCAACAAAGGGCAATAATATTCACAAATAGTGAAGATGGAGTTATAGCTCTTATACACAGCACTTCCTCTCATTGTGCTTGATCACTTTATGAAGTTGCATTGAATTCCAACCAGCAGTTTTCAAGTTAGGCTCTGGACAAGGAAAACCAACAAAGGGCAATAACTCTGCAAATAGTGAAGATGGAGTTATAGCTCTTATACACAGCACTTCCTCTCATTGTGCTTGATCACATTATTAAGTTGCATTGAATTCCAACCAGTAGTTTTTAAGTTATGCTCCGGACAAGGAAAACCAATAAAGGGCAATAACTCTACAAATAGTGAAGATGGAGTTATGGATCTTGAACAGTGCACTTCCTCTCATTGTGCTTGACCATTGTATGAAGTTGCACTGAATTCTAACCAGTAGTTTTCAAGTTATGCTCCAGACAAGGTAAACCAATAAAGGGCAATAACTCTGCAAATAGTGAAGACGTAGTTATGATTCTTGAACAATGCACTCCCTCTCATTGTGCTTGACCATTGTATGAAGTTGCACTGAATTCCAATTGTTAGTTTTCAAGTTATGCTCCGGACAAGGAACAATCCAACCGACCGCCCGACCAACCAACCACCGGGTGACTCCTATGTACCCACTCCCCAAACTTCTTTTAGGGGTTATGAAAATACTTCAGTTCAAGCAAAAATGTTTATCTAAAGAAAAAAAATATAAATTATTATCTCCCTTTTTCCAAGAAGAAAAGAGTGGTTACATCCCTTGAAACAGAATGAACTGCATTTAAATTAAAATTTTTGTAAGAAAAGCTTTACTATTTTACTTTTAAAACAAGTAATGTTTTAAATAATATAAACTGATGGTTGTTAACATAAAATTTGATAAAATTTCAAAAACTAATACACTATGTAAGATCACTAAAATCATTTGATAAATAAAATCATATACTATGTTAATATCAAAATAATTAAATTATTTATCAAATCAAAATACAACTTTTTACATTAAAAAAATGAAGCTTATTTGACTTGACACCTATTTGACTTTTTTTTTTTGCCGATTTGACTTGGGGCCAATATTACTTTTTTTGGCCGATTTGACTTCAGGCCGATTTTACTTTTCTTGACCGATTTGACTTATTCAATCTAGTCTACCTGCCTTCTTTAGTTTCTTGAGAAATCGATTCAACGGAAGACAGTCTTCTCCATGTGAGCCTATTGTAAATACTCCGGACAGATTACTAAATGATAATGGGACATTGCTTGGAAATGGTTTTGAGCTTTCAATGTAAAGGGAATCCACTGTTCCGCGAAACCTATCATACATTTCTTGCAACGTTTTCCGATCCATTTTGGCGGTGTAGCGTGAGATTTGTCACACCATGAAAATCGTAAGATATTACGATCTAAATTCTCACCCGTGAAAAATGGAAGACCTCTTTTTTATGCAGTTCGATGGTGAACTGATATTGAATGGGGACAAAATCAATTAAAAAGCGGGTTTTTAAGTGAATAAAATTTAATTTATTACAATAATTATCAAAGTAAGATTTAGTGATTTTAAAAAATCCGTTTTTGAGCGAAATACGTGATGTAAAGCTATTTCTAAAGATTGCTGCCTACAGGGCCTTCATATATGGCACAAAAACACAATTCTTTTTCACACAGCCTCACAAGGGATACAAGGGATACACAAGGTTACAGTGGAATACAACTGCTTTCCATTATGTAATAGATTTTCAAAAACTGCAACTTACATGTTCTTTATAATTCAAGTTTATATTAAGGAGAAAAAATAGGAATAGATAACACCTGGATTGCATTTTAGATTTGGCATCAGATTAAGTTTTGTTTTGGAGAAACAGAACATCAGATAAATAAAATTTAAATAAAATTCATTTAATGAAAATACTACTTCTTACTGAATCTTCACAAAATGATTTTTTTCATGTGTGAAAAAGAATTGTGTTTTTGTGCCATATATGTATATTTATCAGAAATTAAAAACAGGTTTCTACTGATTATAAATTAACGGATCAATAACAGTATATCACCACATTAAAGGGGCTCGTTAACTTGAGAAGTGGTCAAGGCTAAAACTTGTTTATTGAGAAAAACTATAAAGGTCTATTGGGGTCATAAATCACAATCCCATAAAACACTTGGGAGCAGTAGTACAAGGTATAGGACAATTTATTTTTGTTCATTATTTATTTCTGAATAAAACATTATTTTTATTTCAGGTAATTGCTTATGTGTTTAAACATTTAATGTACATAAAGGACTGTATTGGTAAAAAAATGTTTTTAAAACAAGCAGTTTTGATGCACTTCCTAAAATGTCAGCATCAATCCAAGTTACACTATGGAGAAAGAGCTGACAAAGAAATTTGACTACATGAACATAGTACTTCATATTGAAGCTACACGAACTTTCAACCATTTCTCATGAAATTTTTCACCCATGAATATATTTTTTATTTATCAGAATAAACTTACTGATAATTAACAGTACATCACCACATTAAAGGGGCTCGTTAACTTGAGTGGCCAAGGCTAAAATTTGTTTATTGACAAAAAACTTTAAAGGTCTATTGGGTCATAAATCACAATCCCATAAAACACTTGGGAGCAGTATAGTGCAAAGGATAAGACAAATTATTTTTGTTCATTATTTATTTCTGAATAAGGAAGTTTTGAAAACATTGCTCTTATTTCAGATTATTGCTTATGTGTTTAAATATTCATTGCACATTAAGGACTGTATGGTTACGATATATTCTTAATAAGCAGTTTTGATGAACTTAATGGAAATCGTCGTTTTTGTGACTTATGAAGTGGACAATTAGGATCTATACCAGAGTACTTCATTCTGTTAAAGGTAAGTACTAATATTTCTATCAACTTTTAGAGAAATGTTTCATAGAACTGTGTGTTTTGTTTGCAGCAATACATTTATCTAGTTAGTATGATTTATCTTATAAAAATGATCATACTAAAATTATTTGCTTCTCATACAGATAAGTTCATGTGATGATTATAAATAATACTATTCGGTTTTAATTGAGGCCATGCTGCTAATAAACTATACTAAAGTTGTTATAAATAATGGTTAAATCAAAACTTTGTTAAAGAATTATTGTACTTGAAATTTAAATATTGCATTTATGTTTTTATTGCCCTTATATATAATTTGCTGGCTGTTAATTTTTTATTTATGTCTAAAGGGTAATTGACAGTTGAAAGCTATTATTTCATAATTCATATAAATGGATACATGAATGAATGAATTAATTAATTAATAAATGAATGAAAGAATGAATGAATGAACAATTTAACGAATTGAATGGATTAAATGATTAATGAGCAATTGCGCGAATAATTGATTAAGCAAATGAAAAATTAGGTGAATGAATGAATGGACTGACTAAGTGACTGACTGACTAACCGATTTAACTTAAAACTTACTTTATTATTTACACTTTACAAATGATTACCAAACTTTTGTTACCTCGCTTTTATTGCATAGAATTTCACTTATACGAGGACTGTTTGATAAATTTGTGGAATTTTATTATAAAAGTATTGACTTGACGGAATCGATTGCTATTTAAGACCCATGATCAGTGAAGAACAGCATGCATTCTACGGAATCTGCAATTTTCATCTTATATTTCAATACCCACTTTCTTTTACACTGTTCCCAAGGCAGATTCACTTAATTTTAGCTGATTTCACACTGCCGCCGGCTTGGAAATGACTTCCCAACAGGCTGATTCGGCCCCACCTTGGCTGATTTGGGCAAATGTTTGGCTGATTCGGACCACATGTCTGGATGATTCGCAATGATTTTTTTTTTCAAAAGAGCCTGTGGCTTTCTGAAGGGGAAATATAATCAGAAAATGGGGAAAAACTGAAATCAAACAAGGATTTCTTATGATTTTGTTGATCAAAAATGTTTTGTGTCTGCGCAGTGTCTGAAAATAAATAACTAACTACTGATAACAATTAATGAAACAGCTTGATCAAAATAGCTTTGGAGAGAACAAAAGAGTATGTTGTTATAGAAATTCGTACCTGAACCTTACCTGAACCTTACTATACTTGTGCGTTATTCTCCTAAAACATTATGTCTATGACTAAGAAAATATTGTTATAACTGCAATAATGACTTTTAGAAAATTCTTATTCTGCTGTCATTGTTTTTGTTAGTAAAAACTTAGTTTTTTTAGATTTCGTGGTTCAAAGTTGAACTGAGAACATTTTACTTTGATAGTCAGAACGAAACTCAAACGCCTGGCAGCGGTTACTTTCATCACAACTGCAGTTACCATTGTCACCACTTTTTTTGATTAAAGGAACAAAACTCTGTTGAGTTGTAACAGAACGATCTGTAACAGTGAATTTGCTTCTTTATAAAGTGGTGTATCGTTACGGAGTTCTTCTTATTCTTGCTTCCCATTTCTTTAACGAAAGTAAATAATCAAACGTTGGAAGACAACAGTCACCAGAGTGATTCTGCTTTAAATTCATTTTTGTCGATAAATAAGTAAAATGTTAAAAAGTCGATAAATAAGTAAAATGTTAAAAAGTCGATAAATAAGAAAAAAAATGTTAAAAAGTCGTTTTATGGTTGTGGTTCTTTCGCTTGTGATTTGGCATAGTTACGTAAAGGCTGAACGCATAATTGCGATCAAATGTCAACAAAGTGTACATTTTGATAAAATGTGAATATCTGAAAGGTAAGGATACCCTATTTTGACCATAAACATATGAAATAAATTACTGTCCTCCCTAGATTAATTATTTTACATTTGAAAGTTTTATAGGAATCTGCGAATTTTTAAAATTAAAAATAGCTTTAGTTTCATCGGGTACATTTTCTCTTGGATAAGTGGTTACAGCAATTCATGTTGAATGGAAACGATATTTTGGAATCATATTTTTTTTCTATTTTTTAGACATTCGATCGTTGTGTGAAAAAAAAGTTAATTGATGAGACGGACGTATCTAGCTGATTTTATGTGCACATGGAATTTTTTTGAGATGTATATAATTTGCACATTGCGAAGACGATGCTATATACGCCCACCTGTTATGTAATAACAATAAATAAATAGATTATATTGCGTTAACTAGGTAAAAGAGATATTAAAATTTAAGATACTTTAGGTTTCATTATTCAAACGCTACTCTGGGGTATCCTTAATTCAAATATGGCGAATATGTTGTTAACTCGAATATAATATATAAGTAAACCAGTTATCTCAGTAGCAATGCGAACCTTTACTAGTCACTAAATAAATTTAGGTGGTCATGAGGTGTCCGTTTTAGGCACTGTCTTAGAAGCATTCTTGTTAAGATAGTTATCTTATGGAAACTTTTTTGCAAATGATAACTAGATAAAATTCTTTTTTAACTATGTGTTTAATGCAACTGGTTTTCATAAACATAAGTTAGCTAGTCTGTGGCAGACATATGCCACCACATGTGGGATATCATTTTGAGATGTGTAAGTATATCATTTTTCTTGAAATCAATGAAAATACCATTTGCTTTGAGGGAAACTTTACGTCAGAATCTACAGCACGAAATGTATGATAAACTTTCCTTTTATATAATATATCCTGAAGTGTGTGTAATGTTACGAAGGAAATATGAACATTGAAGATGGCGCTGAAGATCTTTTAATCAGGAAAGATATAAATATACATATTTCCAGATAAATCAAATAAGATTTATGATAAAAACAAAACATAGGTTTTTAAGGTACATGCACTCTTTGAAAGCCCCTTCATCCATTTGAACAGTTAAAGCTTCCAAAACTAACACCTTGAACGTTTGAAACGATAATCTATCTCTACCACCGTAGTGTCCGACCATTAAATACTAACAGTTTTCCTGCACTATCGCTGTTCATGCGCTGAAATTCAATCATTTCTTTCACGCTGCCTTCTTTCCCAACAGGTGCATTTAGACCACCCATATCAGTTCTAACCCATCCTGGGTGTATGCATTTAGCAAGTAAACCCTTCGAACGCAGTTCAATACACAAGTTCTTGGTTAACTGGTTCAAGTCAGCCTATAAGAAAGCAAACAAGACTTTGTAACAGAGCTACCAACGTCCCCCGCCTAAGGGAAGTTTTATATGAAGCACACAATTGTACTATTTCAAAAGTTCGAGGTATAGATCTGGACTTTCAGTGCAAAATCTTGATAAATGCTAGATCTGCACATGCAACAATAAATTCATTATAGAAATGAAATGAAATAACTCCTGTGTATGTGTCAACAGATATACATTTGTGTAGTTTTTATCACTATTTCAAAACCACAAATACAAAATTAAATCTAAGGTGAATGTAAAGTATGGAAATTAATTATATAAACAAATGACTTTTAGTTTCTGTGTCGGCTTCTAACCACACCCATTTCTCTTGTCATATAAAGTCCATTGTTTTAAACACAACGCAAAACACACCCTAGCACAAAGGGTAATCAACAGGATGTAGCGAATTTTTGGATTGTATGACCTTAACCCTGGAGATAGGGATCTAGATGTCGCGCAAAACACGTTGTCTTATTATGCCTAGAGAACATTTATGCTAAGTTATTTCAAAATACCTTGATGGATCGCAGAATAATGGACCAGACAAAAAGTGTGACAGATGGATGGACGGACAGACGGAGCCCATTTCTACATCCCCCCTTTTTCTTCGAAAAGGCAGTAGACAATTATTATCTACAGAGTTGTGGTTCTTTTGCATTGCACTCCAACTCATTGGTATCTATTTATGTTTTAAATTTCACTGGAATCTCTCTAATACTTCCGGAGTTATTCCCTGGACAAGAAAATACAGACCATGTTAACATTTGACCTCTAAGTGTAACATTGACCTTGGTGGTAGGGGTCTGAGTCTTGCGCTAACACGTTGTCTTAATATGGTGAATATTTGTGCAACTTTATTTCAAAATCCTTTGATGAATGGAAAAGTTGTGGACCAGACACAAAACAGACCCTATAACAGACCATACTAAGCTTTGACCTCTAAGTGTGACATTGTGGGTATTGTACATGACACGTCGTCTTATAATGGTGAGCATTTGTGCCAAGTAATTTCAAAATCCCTTGATGAATGGCTTAGTTATGGACCGGACACGAAGTGTGACGGACGGACGGACAGACGGATGGACAGACGGACGGAGCCCATTTCTATATCCTCCTTCTTTTTTCGAAAAGGCGGGAGACAAAAAACTGTTATTCAATGTAATCGATTTATTCTTTGGTAATGCACGCTTAGAAACATGAGTATTCAGCTTTCATTTAACAAACTTTTTATAAAGGTTTTAGCGGCAGTCGAATTGGAAACAAATCCATACAAATAAAAATCAAATTAATTTACTTTATTTTGCGAAAAAATGTCCCATTGCTTTTCCAAAGGAAAAATGTTACAGAAATTAGCTAAAAAGGTTTTTCTTTACAATTATTAGTTTATAAACTATGGAACAAATACAATTTTATGCTTCTACACACCATGAAAACTGAAAAAAACAAGAACTGTCCAAATAAGGTGACAATGCCCCCGAAGTGGTGCTTTGGCCATTGTTAAAGTTTATGGACAATTGGATCTTCAAAGTGAATGTCATTTATGGGTCAAGGTCAAATAAATACAAACTGTATAGGTTAATGGGAAGGTCTTGTCCAAAGGGGTGATGTATCTAAGTATGAAGAGAATCCACTTACTAATAGGAAAGTTACAGCCAACGTTAAAGTTTTCGGACGGAATGACGGACGGACTGACGGACAGTTCAAAAACTATATGCCTCCCTTCGGGGTCATAAAAATATATTTGGTTTCAACCGGATTTGAACCCATGCCCTTTCAATCAGTAAAACAAAGAGCAGCGAGCTTACCCACTGAGCCGCAGAGGCTCGTTACTATATTTTAGGATTAACAATATAAACTTAGTGTCTATCCCGTGACTTACGGGGTAACTTTTTTAAAAATTAAATCGTGTAAAACTTTATATCATAATGTCTTTCTGTAACAAAAGGAGGCAGTAGCTTAGTTTAGATATGTTCTTCACAATTACAACTAGTTTTTCTATACGTATAGACATTTTTCTTTTTTATGCATCGTCGACTCATCTGTGAAGCCGTCGCTTTAAGGTGAATTATCTTTAAACAAATCTTGTTAGATGCGATTTCCTGTACTGGTAGAATACTCCGTTAACTCTCCGATCGACCGAGAAATACTCGAGATAATTATAATAGCAGCACGTGACCAGGACATGCCTTTATCTTGTTTAGCTGCTGCTGTTTGCAAGAGTGGCATGATTGTCTGAGAATATTATTATGAAAGAATTGATTAAATTGCATACTCTGTCAATAAAATTTACTCTCACTATTCTGATTTATTTGTTCGTATGTTCCGCTTACTGTATCCTGGCCGTACTATCTAGAGACAAGAAATCCTCTCCATTTAAAAGATACATCTATAGCCATTTAGAGTAAGAGCCTTTAATGCATTTACCATTAATGTGTGAATGTACAGAATAAGAAAGCAGTAAACATTAAAATGATATAAGAAGTGTTTGTCAATGCTATAATGATCTACGTATTTGACCCATGAGCAGTGTTGAACATTTAGTTTAAACTTAATATTTGTTTTACATCTATTGGGAAGCAAGTTCTTGCAACTTATATTAATACATCTCGATGACTGCTTCCTGGGTTCAAACCAGTACTCAAGCCGAACGAGAGGTATGTAGAATGTCACTGGAGACTCTCGTCCCTGGTGGGTTTCGAACCAGAAACTTCCGGATCGGGAGTCCGACGCTCTAACCCTTCGTCCAATGGTCCTCCGTCGAACACCCGGGAACCGCACTTTCGGAAAGTGGAGATCAGGAGTTTTTGTTTGTCTCAGTTTCAGCGCCAAAGTCAGACTCACCAAATTACGATCTTGTTAATTCCTTTGGACAAAAAGGCAACGAGAATAATAATCCAAAACGTCCTAATACATGGACAAAGAGTTTTCATTAAATTAGAATATTTTACGAAATATTTGAACAAAAATGCAAACACTTTAAAATATCTTTGTTTAAGATAATACAGGCAATGAATAGTAAAGAATTATCTTTTACATTTACGGTGTGTCGTATATCTATTTTCCCGGTTCCTTTTGGCCTATTCAGTGTTTGTAATGTGTACTGATTAGGCGTAAAATGATGGGCTAATTAATGTTCCATTAATGGCCTCTGATAATGTCCCACTAGCTCTATAAATCATGGGATATTTCTTCCCAAAGTTTCTTGTTGTCTAGGGGTTATTATTTCTTATTATTTGTTCTCTTATCTAATTAACAATCCACACTTTTCAGTTTTCACTATTTTTTAATAAACATGTACACAGTTATTCTATTTTCACTATTAACTAAGTCCTGTGATGACCGTTTTCACAATCTGATTGTTACTCTCTTATTGTATGGTACCCACTTTTGGGTTCCCTTTTTTATAATTATTCAACAGTTGTTTTTAATATATGTTTTGTAAAAAAAAAAAAGGTTAGGTTTCCAAAACGTGGGCAACCTGCTGATATAGTGAGAAAAGTCATTCTCTGTTTTATATAATTATGTTTTAAATAAAGCTAGGTTTCCAAAACTTGGACAACCGGATCTGTATTTGATTACCTGATGATGACAGACAGGCTGCTAGAATTCTCTAGGGTGACTTAAAGTTCCTGGAGAGAGGAATAAGATTTTAACCAACATCTTACAATTTGTAACTATAAAATTTTATATAAGACTTACCAAAAATATATCACTGAAAACAGATCTATCATGACATGGGCCGTAAACGTGTAATTAAAAGTGTTTGAAAATTTAGTACAAAAGTGTGTCAAGGATAACATGTTTGCAAATAAAATGGAAAAAAGGACTTTTTCCTAAATTGGTCGAATATAGAATTATATTCACTGTTTAATTAATTTTGATACGTGAGAAAATAATTAATTTTTGTCATATAAAACAATATTTGTAAAATAAACGATTGTGGTAGTTATCCTATTGAGAAAAATATTACATATACTTCAATTTTAAAATGAATTTCTACCCTCGGATAAAGCTATTTCGATATAAACGATGTAATAATAACAGTCAGAAACAGTCAGTTGAATTTGTTAAACTCGTCAAGTGTCACGATTAACGAGTGTTTAACCGTGTAGATAGAGAACTCGCTATCTAATTCAAACAACTGTACTCCTAGTCCAAGGGCGAACAAAGACGAAGATGGTACCTCGCAGCATTCTAATAACTGGAAGCAGCCGCGGAATAGGACTGGAATTAGTAAAACAGATTGCCGGGCTGGATCCCGGACCGCAGCTTATACTCGCAGCTTGTCGCACACCAGAAACAGCGCAGGTTTGAGTTAAATTTGTTATATTTCGTTTTAAGAAAAGGTTGATATGTTAATTATATGCGAATCATCAATTTCATCACTAAATGAAATGAAATATACTTTTAAATAAGAAGAAGAAACAATCTTTTTTTCAGGAGAAAAAAAAACATAAAATCAACTTTAAATCTAATGAGTTATGTGTCATGGTATTTATGGTTTATGGTTAGTCGGAGTACTAACAAGGTTTATTTATCCTATTGCTACGTGCTTTTCAATATTAATTTCATGTTAAATATAATTTTTTTGCTTTTTTTAATTATGTTACAGTTTTGCCGAACCAAAGTCTTTTCTTTTACACATAACATTGAACCTCCATCTAACCAACTCTGCTTTAACTATCGAATATTAGATTTTATAAACAAATACCATTGTAGTCGTGTAAAGGTAGCGCTGAAAAGTTGTACATGTGTTTGCATATATGTTGTTAACGTTGAATATCTGACCTTAATAAAGATAAAATTTCAGTTAAGTGAATTCTATGGCGTACCATTAGGGTTTTTATTGCAGACCCAGCATCATGATAACGTTTTTAGCATCATGCAGGGTCATGATAATTATTTTTTAGCATCATACAGGGTCATGACAACTATTTTCAGTATCATACAGGATCATGCAAAAAAAATCCAGCATCATGCTAATTTTTTTTCTTAAAAATGCTGCATCATACAGGGTCATGCTTAAAAAGGACTTTTTACCCTTCGGTGCGTCAGAAAGTATTTAGCATCATGCAGGATTGTTTTTACATGACCCTGCATTATGCTAGCCGAAAAGTACGCGCGTTTGTCTGGCCAATCAGGATTGGTGTTAGATAACTTGGTTTTCACGAGGTTATGCTACGCTCAGTAACGCTAATCCTATAAGGGGAGATCACTGCGTGGGAGATTGATATTGTTTATAAGAACAAATTGTAATTTCCAAATAACATTTTTAACAGAACAGATGTACCTACTACTGGAATTAAACATAGACAAGCTTTTTACAGAACTTATTGTATGTACACCATAAGGTTATATATACGCGTGCAATGAAGGAGTCGAAGCAGTGAATGTATTACATGTGTTACTAAGTACGTTTGTTTAACAAAAGTTGAAAAACTGTGATCTGGGTAATAATATACATATTTTTTAATCCTTTAAGAAACAGACATTATTATACAAAAATCATGTTCATTTTCAGTGTTTTTACATTCCCATTAAAATCATATCCTAATTTTTGCTCCTCTACTCAGTTAGCGAAATATGAACCAATATACTAAATCTGATTTAATGAGATTGGTGTCGTTACAGTTGCATATATGTCTTGTGCACTTTCTTTGACTTTGTTAACGTTATTATGAGTAATATGACGGCTAAATTTAATCATGATTGTCTAATCTTTGCTTAAACAAAACAAAAGCAATGCACCACCAGAAAGAAAGTTATTTCAGAATGTATGCCTTTTGTTTACTTTGCAGTTGATTATAACCGAAATTGCAAAATCAGATCAGGAAAATGTCTAAATTGGCTACCCCCGGGAGAAAGGAATATTCAATGTTGTTACTCAATCTGCTTCTAAAATCTCGAACTGATAACGGAATGATCAAATTAATTAGCTGAAATGGCTCTGTTATACAAACTTGTTCCAGTGATTGCGTTGAATACCGCTGACATGGGGTCATGTAATGAGTGTTTTCCTACGATATTGTTCTTCAACGGATCATCATGTAATAGCTTTTTCAAGTTTTATTATTGTAAAACATGTAGAAACGAATTAGCTATCTAACATTTTAGTGTTTCAGCAATATCTCTTCTGGAAATGAAAAATAGTTTTGCCATTTGTATATTTTTTTTTAATTTATACTCAAATTAAAAGAATAAATGTTTTGTCAACAGATTAAAGGGCTTTCTAAATAAATGATTTATGCGAATGTTATTGTTGCCTGTTGATGTTTCTTTTTAGAAGGTTTTTGAAGTTCAAAAGTGTACCTCGGGATTTTGTAATCAACGTTTTCTACATATATCCTTTATCGGTGGTCTCTGCGTTGACACCGGTTAGTCTATGCTGCAAACATAAAACACAAACATTTTTCAATATTCTTCAAGAAAATACTGATAAATTGGGTAATATTTTCGTGAAGCTGGCGGCCCGGCGACCTAGCGACCTAACCGCAGCGGCCTGGCGGTCCATCGACCTAACCGTAGCGGCCTGGCAGCCGACCGGCCTAATGGCCTAAGATAAACATTGTTAAACAAACAACAATAACAAAAGGGGTTAAGTGTACTTTTGAGAATTAAGAAAAAAAGGGTCTTTTCATGATTTGTTATCTGAAGGCTGCTTGCGGCCTGTCTTTTGAAACAACTAATAATTCTTTGAATTAAGTGTAAACAAAAACAACAATAAATGGATTTCGGATGTTTTTGCTAACTAAAAAAAGGTTATGAAAAGAAATATTTACCTAGCAGATTAGAATATACATGGCGTATCACATTAAAAGAGTAATTTTGAACTCGGTTCAAACAAACAGCATACAAAAAAATATATTTTTTTCACGAAAAGACGTATTTGCTATCTTGAAGCTGCTAGCGGCCCAACGGCCTTAGCTATGCATAGTGTATCAGGGTTTAAACCGTATTTCCGAACTCAGTTGTAACACACATTCTTTACAAAAGGTCTTGGAATTTATTTTTGAAATTTAACAATGACATTGCTTGCTATCTGTAAGCTACCAGCGGCCTTGGATTTACATTGTATGTTACAGTAAAATGTATATTTGAGTTTTAACAGATAAAATAAACATAAGTTATTTGGGCGGTTTTTTTGCAAATTTGAAGAAAAAGCATGGATAGATCGTGAAAAATGCTATTTGTAGACTAACGCTGCGCAACGGATTTCAAAGTAGAAGTATTTTTGCACTCAGTTTTAACAAACGACATAATTTATTTATTTCTAATGATTTGAATAGAAAGAAAGGAAGAAGAAAGAAAGAATGAATGAATGAAAGAAAGACAGAAGGAAAAAGAAAGAAATAAAGAAAGAAAGAAAGAAAGGAATGTGAGAAGAAAGGAAGGAAGGAAGGAAGTCGGTCGTTCGGTCGGTCAATCAGCCGGGCGGCCGGTTGATCTATCGGATAGACAGTAAGTGAGTTAGCAAATCAATTGGTAAGTAAGTTAATAACAAGGAAAATTCAAATGGACTTAAGTCCATTTGAGTGTGCGGTTTTCAACTGTATTTTTTAGGAACCTTAATGTACAGCACTCTGTTTTTTTGCAGATGCCAATAAAAGAAATTTAATATATATCTTTAAATTGAACACCTGTCTGTTCAGACATATTATAACTAAGCTAATGCACATTTTTTGAAGAACAAAAAAAACATATTTGTTCAACCTTTTATTACGTTATTATTATTCGTTAATGCTGATAATTATGATACTGAAACTTTGTCTTTATTGTTAAGTAACAAAATAACATGAATTTCATGGAACAACATGCTTGAACAGAATAACAAACATTCTTGAAAAGAATAACAAATAAACTTGTAATATCAATGATGGTAATAAACTATGACTATGCTTTGATTACGTTGATATAATTCAACATAAAGACCAGGTGAGACACAGTCACTGTCGTAGCAAAGTACGACCGGGAACCAGACAGAATTTTTAACTTTAGATAACTTTTTTTCTTCATGAGCCGAATTAAACATAAACATTGTATCATTTTACATCATTTGAAAGCTCTTTAAATTCATACTTTGAAAATATAACAGATTATGAATTTTTGCTTTTAAAAAAAGAAAACTAAACTAAATTTATACCTGTCGTTTCAGCAATTTCCAGCAATTTCCTAGCAGCTTAGATGCACCAAGTTTAACCATTTAAAAACAAAAAAGTAAACAGTTTTGTCAATTATTTTTTAAATATATAAAATATAAGTTTACAGACCTTTTAAGTGATATAAAATACTGAACTGTTTGATGAAAAATGACTTTGTAACTGTAATAACAAAATTACTATGTTTTGCATTTTTATTAACAGCCATATTTTTTCCAATCTTCAAAAAGTTCCCTGTATCTCTTATCAGTTGCTTGTTACTATTAATAGATTTCAAAACAACAACATTCAATGTTCCTACACAATATTACCAGACAGTCACGTGATTCTCTCCGAGGATTTCCGGAATAACACAACTTCACAAATTGATTCAATAGGTAGCACTTCGTAAAAATACGTAATGCTTCGGCAATATTCGGATCTTCTAACAGCTAATCAAAACATAGAATTACATAATATTGGATAACACTAACCCCACTCCAGTTGTACATATAGGAATATAATACTGGCAATTTTCCGTACAGAAAATATAAACACACACACACACACACACACACACACACACCATAATTTCTTTCTTTTTTTCTTATTGTTTTTCTTTTTTAATATAAGGAGAGATAGAGAGATATGTAATTTGTTTGAAAAGAGTTCAATTCAACTGTGAACTCTATGTATATCATAAGCCGCTGGAATGCTAGCAGCCTTAAAAAAAGCTAACAACGTGTCTTCATGAAAAACCCTTTATTTTGAATTTGCAAACATACAACGCCTTTTATTTATATTGCGTGTTTGCACTGAGTTCAGACATACTTTTATACTGTAACACTCTATGTGTATGTTAGGCTGCTGGCACGAAAAACTTCTTTTCAGGAAAATACTTCTGAATTAAAGAACAGCTACCAAAGCTCTTTTGTTTACGTTGTTTGTTTGAACTAAGCTCAGAAATACTATCTAAACTGTGACACTCCGAGTCGCTAGCAGCCTGAAAAACTACAACTGCTCTTCTAGCCTGGCACTAGGCTAGATTGTTTAAATGTTATATTGAAAATGAAATCAGAACATAAGGACTGGAGCCAGTCTACTGCTCTTCATGTAAATCTTTTATTTAGAATATACAAATGGACAACCCAAACCCCTTTTGTTTATGTTGTTTGTATCAAATGTGTTCACAAATACTTTTATAACGGTGATACCGGCCACTAGGCTGCTAGCAGCCTAAAACTTCTCTTCACGAAATCTTATTTTCTTTTATTTTTAATTTGCAAAAGGACACGTCGAAACCTCTTTTGTTTATGTTGTTTGCATTTACTGAGTTCGGGAATAATATTTAAACTGTGATGCACTATGTATACCATAGGCAACCAGGCCGCTGAGCCGCTAGCAGTCTAAAAAAGCAAAAACCCTTTTAATAAAAATCTTTTTTTTAATTTGCAAAAGGATATCCCAAACATTTTTGTTTATAGTGTTTGTTTGAACTTTGTGCACAAGAACCTTTTTAACTGTGATACACTATGTATATTTTAGACTACTAGGCAGCTTAGCCGCTAGCAGTCTTCAGATAGTAAGTTCTCTTTAAAACAACCTTTTTTGAATCTGCAACCCCCCCACAAAACCCGTGTTGTTTATTTTGTTAGTTTGAACTGGGTTCAGAAATGCTATTTTAACTGTGATGCGCTTTGTATATCTAAGGCCGCTTTGACCGCTAGCAGCCTAAGGACACCCCAGTCCCCATTTGTTTATGTTGTTTGTTTGAACTGAGGTCAGAAATACTATTTTTACTGTGATACAATATGTTTAACTTATATTACTACATAAGCTGTAGTGGGAAGAGTATGTTCACTTTGATATGTAGAGGGATACAGAATCAAAGAGAACATGTGCATTTATCATAGATCAAGTATTGCCTATTTACATGAAACACTTTTTAACTCTTAGCACTTGTGACGCATCCCACTTTTGAAACACAGTATATTTACAGAAGCGTTATAACGAAAATGATTAAACATACTAATCCAAAATTAGAGGACCAAGGTAGTCCTATATCGCTTACACGAGTAAAATTAGAACAGCAATTACAAGTAAATGTCCGATTTGATAGTGTATTACAATGTCAATATAAATAGTTATAAAATTTTCTTTCAAAACTAAACACATTGTACAAGCTTTATGGATGTAGCTTCAAAACAAAAAGTAGATCAGTATGTCAAGGTCAGGTAAGTCAAGGTCTAAGTCAAAGTTGAAGTCTTTATGCATAATTATACACTTAGTTGAAATTTCAAAGACGCATTGTAAAAACACGTCTCTGTAAGTCACGACATAATTATGGCGATCACAAAAACTCGCCTTAAACACTCTGCTCAGGTGAGTTAAAACCCAATATAACAGTATATTTATTTATTTTGACACCGCAATGGCTAACGAAGCAATTAATAAGTCCAAAATTAAGTACGATATAAGGATTAATTAGAGTTATCTAAACACAACGACATATTCGATAGCTATGTGGGTAGGACGTTCCTTTGATTCGGAAGGTCCCGGGATTGAATCCCAGCTGGAGCACAAGGTGTTAAGCCATATATGCCTTATTTCACCTACTAGTAACGGACTTTCGTGGCTGTCTCTCAAAACATGCTGTATAAAAATTCATAATGTGCTAACCCTGGTAATAGTTAATCGCATATTATGACAGAACTAATGTTTAGAAATTAACCGTACAATGTTGAAAACCTTTTATGTCTGGAGTTCAAAAGATGTCATCCTTTGTGTCCTAAAGAAATCTACACAATTATACAAAAAATACCAAATGGGACGAGAATCCATCTATTACCAATGCGGTCAAATTGAAAAAAAATATAAGGTGTGCCAGATTCTTAATATCTCAGTTTCAACACCATAACCCATGTTTAGAAATCAAAAGTGTCACACTTTTAGCGCGATCTGCATTTATGTTGAACGATATACCCTCTAGATATAAATAATCTAAAACAGTAAGTGGAATGCATGTACAGAAATAGATTTTATACATATATTTTCAAAACACATTGTGATTTGGAGGATGTTTGACAAACAACAAACAACATTAACAAAAGGTATTTGGGATGGGTATTTTTTGCAAGTTTAAGAAATAGGGGTTTATTTTTCAGGAAAAGAATTTTTCTATTTTATACTGCAACGGCCCGGCGGCTAAGCGATCAAAGTTATACGTTTTGTTTCGCAGTAAATGTAATATTTCTGACCTCAGTTTTAACAAACAACATAAACAAATGGGGATTGGTTTGTTCTTCTGAAAATTGAAAAAGGGTTTTTCACGAAAGAAGGTTTTTCATTTTTTTTTTGCTCTTTAGACTGCTGGTGGTCCAGAGTGTCACAGTTTAAATAGTTTTTTTCTGATCTTTACTTTAAACAACAACATAAACAAAAAAAACTTTGGTATACATTCGTAAATTCAAAATAAAAGTTTTTTTCATGAAGAGTAGCTGTAGCTTTTTTTTAGGCTGCTGGCGGTCCAGAGTGTCACAGTTGAAATAGTATTTCTGAACTCAGTTCAAACAAACAGCATAAACAAAAGGGTTTTGGTGTGTATAACTGCATCTTTAAAAATGATGTTTTTTTGTCTAAAATAATATTTGTAAGGGTATTTGCCACCTTTAGGCTGCTAGCGGCCAAGCGGTCCTGCGACCTTAGATATGCGTTGTGTTTCATAGAGAATTATTTCTTAACTTATTTCTTATCTTATTTCAAAAATTAACATATTCTATGTGTCTCTCATAATATAAAAAAGAAAAGAAAGAAAAGAGGAAGAGGGAAAAACAGAAAGAAAGACAGACAGAAAGAAAAAAAAGACAGAATAAAAAAGGAATTAAAAGTTAGTGAGTGAATGTGTGGTGGATGGGTGGGTGAGTGAGTGATGGGTTGGTCGGTGAGTCGGCCAGTCAGTCAGTCATCAATAAGAAAGTAAATATGAATATTTTAATCCGACCTACCTTTAATATTTTACTAACTTACTTACTTACTGGTTGGCTCACATCATCACAGTCTGGCGGATTGATCGACCGACCGCCCGGCTGATTTACCGCGCAACCGACTAACTTTCTTTCATTCATTCTTTCTTTTAAAAATCGTGAGAAATAAATAGCTTATGTCACTTGTAAAAACTGAGTGCGGAAATACTTCTTTTACAATGAAACACAACGTCTATATAAGACCGCTGCGCTGCTAGTGGTCTACAAATAGCATTTTTCTTTTCACGAACTATCCTTGGTTTTTTTTCTTTAAATTTGAAAAATACGCCCAGAATACCTTTTGTTTATTCTATATGTTTAGACTTAGAAATACACTTTACTGCGATATAGGATGTAAATCCTAGGCCGCTAGGCCGTTGGCAGCTTACAGATAGGAAGCACTTTTTTATCGTCATTCAATTTGTTTAATTTTAAAAATAAATTTCAATCCCGTTTGTTACGAACGTATGTTAGAACTGATTTCAGGAATACTGTTTCAACTCTGATGAACTATGTTTATTTAAGGCCTCTTTGTCACCAGTAGTCTTAAGATAGCAAATAGTTACGTCTTTTCGTGACAAAAACTCCTTTTTATGTGCAAAAGTACACCTCAAATCTCTTTTTATTTCTTTGTTGTTTGTTTGAACTGAGTTCAAAAAAATCTATTCTAATGTGATACACCAGGTATATCTTCAGCCGCTAGGGCGATGGGCTGCTAGGCAAATATTTTTTTCATGTTCAGCTTACAGCTACAATATAACTTAAAGTAAAGGTCAGGAGTTCGAACCCCACAAAGAGCATACATTTTCCTCCTTTTTAAAGCCACATAGGAATATATGATTGGTTTTTTAAAGTTAAACTAAGATTGGTATTTAATTTGAAATAAAAGTATTTTAGCTTAAATCTTGAGTGCAAAGTTTTCAGTCAAAAAGATTTTAATGAGCACTCTTTTAGGTATGTTTTATTGAATAAGAGCCATAAGAACCATAAGTCCATTTTAGAAACTTAACAAGCTATGTAATAATAAGAGTAATTACGTTTTATGTTTACCAGTTTTGCACAGCAAAAGCTGCACGGTAAACTATTTACTTTCAGAAATGTCTACCAACAATAGAAGATAGATGTCATCAGGCTGTACGTGCATATAGATTATTTTTTTGTGATAATTTCACGTCTGATTTAGATCTGATCTACCCTTTCTAGTATGCAATGATAATGATAATCGAGCACATCAAGTATATTTTAAAAGGAATTTGATCCTCAACTATTTCAGGTTAAATAAGAAATAGAGAAAGGATTCCTTATTAAACCGAGCACATAAATAAATCTTAAAACTCCGTTGAGGTATGGAAAACTGATTCACACGCGAATAAGAAAGATAAAATCGCTGTCGTTTATGCCTCAATTTATCTTTATTTTAACTGAAACTCATGTGATTAATGATAAAAAGACTTATACAATATATTCCTGGATTTATGACTCAAGCTTTAAATCAAATCAAAAATGTTTAATGTCTCAAAAAAAGAAAAGAAAAAAGAATAGGGAACTAGTTGTTAATTCCTTATTCCAACGCAAATGAATAGTAGAAAATATGACTGTCGAAAATTGTTCCATTATTCATGTGTAACTTATGTGATGTATGATAACCGAACACATACAATATACATGTATTCACAAAGAAATAACTTAATCTTAGAACCAAAACTATTATAAATATCACTTGAACTAGTTCCGTTTTCCTTATCCAAACACAAAAAAGGGATTAAACTAAGTGAGTTAAGCAAATACAATACATTCCATTAGTATAACTCAAACTTTTAAACTGAACTTTTATAAGTCGAAAATGTAATAGAGAACCGATTCTTTATTCCTCACCAAAACGCGAATATGGAATGGAAAATATGACTGCCGCAAATGCCTCCATTTATCTTTATGTTTTTACTATAACTCACTTGATTTATGATTATCAAGCTAATACTCGCACCATATAATTTAGAATGAATAACTCAAGGTTTGAACCTTTACTTTTACAAGTCGTTGGAATAGCGAAATAGTACTTTATTCCTCACTCAACAGGAAATGAAAAAGAATAGAAAACATTATTTCCGGTTAAGTTATTTATTTTTTATTCAGAAAATAATCTTCGACTTAGGAAATCATGATTAACAGTAGTAAAACCAAATGGTAAAATAGTTATGGTATGTGAAATGTATTAATAAACAAAATACATTTGACACCTGTATGTGTGTGTGTGTGTGTTTTTTTTTCTATATTGCTCTTGACAGTCGACAGATTTAAAATCAACAAACACTTCACTTCAATTCAAGCGGAATCAATTTATCTAACCTCGATTCTGATTGGTCTGATAAACACGCGCCCATTACCGAAACGCACTACGGGGCTAGCATAATGCAGGGTCATGTAAAAACAATCCTGCATGATGCTAAATACTTTCTGACGCACCGAAGGGTAAAAAGTCCTTTTTAAGCATGACCCTGTATGATGCAGCATTTTTAAGAAAAAAAATTAGCATGATGCTGGATTTTTTTTTTTTGCATGATCCTGTATGATACTGAAAATAGTTGTCATGACCCTGTATGATGCTAAAAAATAATTATCATGACCCTGCATGATGCTAAAAACTTTATCATGATGCTGGGTCTGCAATAAAAACCCTAATGGTACGCCATAGAATTCTGCAGTCATTATTGTTTGTCGTTGTTTTGTTTGAGGTCATTGTTTGTGATAGTTTTAATACTTCCATCGCTAAAAGAACAAGCTTACTTTGGCTGAGGAAAAGAGATTTTTTTTTCGTATTTTAGTAACTTCATTTATAAATTTTCGATATCGAACTATTATCTACTAAATGATCAGAAAATAGAAGTAAATTATCATTCTATGGTTCATATGATTGCGTGCCGGTGCGTACGTGCGTGCTTGAATGCTTGCGCGTCAAAGTAATGCATCGAAATAGTGTTAGTTTAGACTCATTTATTTTACATTGATTGCGACACAAGTTCTTACAACTTAGATTCAACACGCTCGATGACTGCTTCCTGGGTTCCATACCAGTATTCGCGCAGCGTGGAGGAATGTGAAGATCGTGAGATAATCTCGCCTCTGACGGGATTCGAACCCGCGACCTCCGGATCCGGGGCCCTGCGTTTTACCCATGGACCACGATGCCTCCTCAGATAATCGAAATAGTTTTAACGGAGGGTAGAAATTCACTTAAAAGTTAAAGTATTTATAATATTTTCACCATAATGATTATTTCCACAATCGTGTTATTATATTACAAATATTGTTTTTATATGACAAAATTTAAGTATTTTCTGACGTATTAAAATTTTAATTAAACAGTGAATATTTCTTTTAAATCGACAAACTGAGAAAAAATTCTTGTTCTCCCATTTTATTAGCAAACATGTGTCCTAAGGTGTGATCTTTGACACACTTTTGTACCAGATTGCAAACACTTTTACGTACAGGTTTACGGCCACGGAACGTAAGCTTAAATCAGTGACCGTTAATAGGAAGTCCTAGCTAAAATGTTTTCAATAATGTTGTTAAGTGCGAGATTGTTCGCATTTTTGTTCAAATATTTCGTAAAATATTCTAATTAATGAAAACCTCTTTGTCCATGCATTAGGACGTTTTTGGGCTATAATGTTTGTTGTCCTTTTGTCCATGGGAATTGACCAGGATTGTTATTTTGGGAGGCTGACTTTGGCGCTGAAACTGAAACAAACAAAAACGCCTGATTTCCGCTGTCCGAAAATGCGGTTCCAGGGTGCGGGCTCTTATTTGTAGCAATGGCAATTGACATATGGCAGAATGTTTTATAAGAAATCGAACTGATACATGTTCTTAAACCATAAACCTAATTTAGAATAATGTCAGTTCCGATATACATGTAGAAAGGTGTATAGAAATTGTTAGATCTTCTTTCGATTCAAATAAGAAGTTGCAAAAAAACGTTTTGTTCATTCAGTATTGTCAATTTTAAAAAGAAATATTAAAACTTTAGTTCAAGTTTGATAATATGTTAATGTAATACGCAGGCTGGCAACTTTGCAAAAGTTTAATTTGAGTTTATTTTGTTTGACTTCTTCAGGAACTGAAGACTTTAGAAAAGCAGTATTCAAGTGTCAAGGTCATTAAGCTAGGTAAGATACTTGCGGTAAGTCGCGGTTATTTTTGGTTTGTATACATTTATAGGAGAAACCTTTTTCAGCGAAAGAAAATGACCCTATGTCAAAAGATTTTTTTTTTCACACAAACGAATGTATTGCGTGTGTGCGTGCGTGCGTGCGTGCGTGCGTGCGAGTATGATATTTAATTTAAATGAAATCTGCGATACAGACTGAGAACGACTAATTTTTTTTATTATTATTTATTATATACTTTCTCTCTTTTTTTACCTTACGAGTCGAAAGAATTTTCCTTTAATTTTGTGTATTTGCTGAAGTTAGAAGAAAGTTGTCCGGCAAGACACCAGTGAAAATACGGAAAATATGTTTCTATGCAGTGAAAAATATTTTTTTACAGTGAAAATACGATATGTTTCACTGCAGTGAATTTTTTTTTTTACAGTGAAAATACGGAAAATGAAAGTACGCATTTTATTTCATCAATATTTCTCAGCATTTCATTTATAAGTATACAATAAATATCAATCATTTCATTTTCCTTAAGTTCTGTCCTTGGGAGTGTGTATGTCGTACCAAGGTTAAGTCGCATCAAAATCAAGAAAATTTCCAAAACAAATATCAACAATCAATAATTTTAATCTGTTAATAGATGTAGAGAGTGAAGAAAGTATTCAAGCTGCATATAAGGAAACTTGTGATTTGGTAGGAAAGGACGGATTAAACGTCTTGGTAAATAATGCAGCCATTAATTTTAAACAACAGTCAGTTTGTGACGTGACGTCAAAAGAGCTACTGCAGACACTGAAAGTCAATGTTGTAGCACCTGCCATCGTAATTAAGGTAAAACAATCTCTTTTGATAGAAGAAGTTTAGAAGTTTTATTTCATATAAACATTGGATCACTTGGTCCTAGAGGCATATATACAAATACATATACACAATGAAAATGGCTAACAAGTAATCAAATTGCATAAAGTATTTAGTTTGGAGAATGCATATTCATGTTAAACATTGAGTAATAAGTCGCCTATAACTATTACGAATATTTTCTAAATCCAAAAACATAACGTTGTCTTTCTTTGACTGTTTTACTCGCAGCTTGATAGATTGACACGGGTCAACGAAAGTATTTGAGGCACGCTTGTTCTAAACGTCAAATGTAAAATTGTCATGAATGAAAAATATACTTATATATCGATCACTTCCGACGAAAGTTCGACGGAGGACCAGTGGTCGATGCATTAGACTGCCGGACTCCCGATCCGGAAGTCAGTGCTGATTCGAATCTCGTCCCGTCACATACTTTACGTTCGGCGCGAGTACTGGTTCAAACCCAGGAAGGAGTCATCGAGGGGGATTAATATCAGTTGCAAGAACTTGCTTCCCAGTCGATGTTTGGTTTGGTTTGATTTATTGGGGTTTAACGCCAGTATTAACAGCTGTGGTCATATCCCGGCGGTCACTCCACCTAACAAGTGTTCCTGTGTATCCAACCAGTTTACTAACCACTTTCTCTGCCCTAATCGATGTAAAATAAATTTAAAGTTTAAACTAAATTTTCGACACTGCTCATTGGTCAAATGCGTAGAGCATTATAACATTGACAAACACTGCTTATATCCTTTTAATGTTTAATGCTTTCCTATTCTGTAAATTCACACATTAATGGTAAACACTCTAAATGGCGATACATGTATTTTTTAAATGATGAGGATTTCTTGTCTCTAGCCAGTAAAGCTAGGATACAGTAAGTGAAATATAAAAGCATGTTAGTCAGAAAAGTGGGAGTAAACCTTACTGGCAGAGTGGCTAATTCTTTCTTTCGTAATAATATTTTCAGACATTTTTGCCACTCTTGCAAACAGCAGCAGCTAAACAAGATGGCGGCATGTCCTGGTCACGTGCTGCTATTATAAATATCTCGAGTAAACTTGGATCGATCGGAGAGAATGTTAATGGAGGATACTACAGTTACAGGGAATCAAAGGTAACAAGAACTGCCTATAACAACTCAGAAGAATGCGTCGTTTTTCTGCAAAATTAAGTAAAATAGTTTTACTTTTTGTATGTACGGATTAGTTTTTAATTCGACTGTCAACAAAACCTTCATAATATTTGCCTACTGAAAAGCTAACACTTAATTGTTCCTTAACGTGGCTAACTTGTGTGCAGTTGTCTTAACGATACCAAAGAATGTTTCAAGTTTGTTCTCTCAGCACAACAAAATATATTCAGAACTGATTTAGTTTAAACTAGGCTGTGTGTTCAAATATATCAGTTGAACTATGCACTTCAAATAGTTTATATACTAATGTAGATAATTTAGAAATAAAATTAAATTCTAAGAGCCGGATGGGTTTTTGAAACATGAAAACATGTAGATTGTACTACAAAGATTTGTTAATACTTTTTTCTTTTTTCATTCATAATCCGTTGTTATATGAGATACAATTTCTCGTTCCAATGTGTGCCCTTGATAAAAGATTTGTTTTAAATCATCACAACAGTACAAAAAAATAAATATGTAAGGAAATTCATCATCGATTTCATCAGAGCATTATCTGTTTGAGGGATATATATATTAATCCATGCTATGCTTCAACTGGACGGTAATTGGCATTGAATGAATTACATCTTTTTCTTCTTTTCTTATAGGCAGCCTTAAACCAGTTAACCAAGAACTTATGTATTGAACTGAGTCCGAAGGGTATACTTGCTACATGTATACACCCAGGATGGGTTAGAACTGATATGGGTGGTCCAAATGCAACCCTAGGGAAAGAAGGCAGCGTCAAGGGAATGATTGAAGTTTTTCAGAGCATGAACAGCGACAGTGCAGGAAAACTGTTAACGTATAATGGTCAGACACTGCAGTGGTAGTTTAGAGATTATTATTTTAACGGAAACTTTAACCCTGAACCTGCTGAATTTTTGTAATGGATTTGTCCAGCTTTGAATTTGGAACAGTCCATTCAAAGTTTAAGGGATTTCAATATCAAAATATAAAAATGGAGCAACCAACAGTATAGAGCCTGGTCAGACTGCACGGATGTGCAGGCTGGCCTGGCTCTATACTGGTGGCAAAGGCTAATCAATTTCGGTTCCAGCAGGTTAAGGGTTAACTGTTCAAATGGAGGAAAGGGTCTTCTGATAGAGCATATAACCTGAAAAAAGAATATTTTGATTTTAGAATAAACTGATTTACATTCTTCCTGATTAAAAGCTATTCACCACCATCTTCACTATTCCTATTTCCTACCGTTCAGTATAGTGACTATATTTTATCAACACATTTTCAAAATGACTTTTTCCCCATAACCCTTTTCTTAATCCCTTAACCCCCTGAATCCACTTCATCACCTTACATACATTGTACACTTAAGGATACATGATCTAAAATAAAGTTTTATAACAGCTTTCGTGCAATTGTTTCTGACTTTTAGAATGGTATGATCGTTCTACGTAAACACGACGGTGTGGGCATGAAGGGGTCACTTAGCCTAGACGTGAGGACAGCGGGGTCAGTCCTTCTGCAAATTCTTAGCGACCACGCCACGCCCGTTAGCGCGAGCCCCACGTTTAACTTATGGAAAGCTGCTACCACCGTTAATGTCCAACCACGCACCATCTAAGACCAGGATATACATCCAACACGATCATTTACCACTGAGGCTTCGCTACGGATGTTTAGTGCATGCGCAAAATTCCACACTCTCAGTCTAATAGGAGCCATCTACGATCTCACTTGTTGATTTTTTCAGGTCGAAGCGTGGTCTTCATCCAGTGTTGACTGGGGTTTACTAGGAAATATGCCCAACATACTGTGCGTTTATTTCTCATCAGAACCGACCGTGATTTCCGTAAACGTGAAGAAATCCAAATTAACATGTTGAAGGTTTCAAATATACTTAAAATATTCACATCTTATGAAAGTTTTAACCTTGATGCTAAAAATAAGGTGAACTATTGCAAAACTGGTAAAATAAATACCTTTTTGTTTTGATATTGGATGTGAGTATTATTGAAATGGATTACAAACATCAATAGTCAGTTGCATTTGTAACTGTTCATGATCAACATTATTTTTTGTCCAATCACATTGCAGTAGTTTTCAAATTTCTGCTAAGTCTAACTTTGGTTAATGTGTACTAACTAAATTAAATTTACTTAATCAGGTCCGTCTAACCACGCGGTTCAGAGAGATGATTTGTATTTAGTTGAAAAAATAAGGTTGATCATTAAATAGGCTAATGTTTAATAATACGCATTAACAAAAAAAATAATTGGTCGCATGCCTGCGGTACGCCTGACCAATTTATTTTTGTTAATGCGTATCATTAAACACTAACCTATACATAAAAACTTGGTGTGTCACGAAAAACGAATATGTCACCGTGTGTAGAGTCCAGTATCTACTGCAAACAGCTGTACTCCTATTACACAGATTTGCAAGCAAAGACGAAGTAACCTCGCAGCATTCCAATAACTGGAACCAGTCGCGGAATAGGGCTGGAACTAGTCAAACAGGTTGCTAGGTTGGATCCCGCATCGCAGCTTATCCTCAGCTTGTCGCACAGAGGAAACAGCACAAGAAACAGTGTTGGTATACTTTTGTGTATTATGATCTTCTAATATAAATAGTTTACTTGTACGAAAAAAGGTAATTGCATTTTTTCCAGAAAGACTACCTCAGTTTGCTAAAGTACCTTTTCACGATTTATAAAAATTATCCTGTCAGAGTAGTGCAGTATTTCACGTCTTCACTGTAAATTGATAATGAATTTTGAATCAGCTGTAATTTGTTACATGGTCTTTATGGCTGATGTTATACTGGAGTCACTAAAAGGTTTGTACACTAAAACTTAAAGGTGTGTATCTCGATTATTACATGATTTCTGACTTGCAAGGTACTCGGAAAACGCCCGTTATAATGCTGTTGCTATATTGGTTATGCTAGCATTTGTTACCATTAAAACTTTTGGCGTTTGAATCAACTCTTATACAAATTTGACGCTTTTCAACATTATAGAATATATTCATGTACAAACATGCTATATAAACCCCCACTTACATTACTTCTTTCAGATGAGACGTTATACACGGAGCTGAGAATAGAAAAGAACCAGGGGTGTCTCTAAAAATGAGATGTTTTCTGTATCTTACACTGTCCCCCACAACCTACAATAACTAACCTCTGTAGGGGGCGTCGGTCATATGGACAACCGGTACCAACGATAAATAAATTCGAATAGATAGATGTAAATTTGCACATGCGTACATGTATGAATCAAGTAAGAGGTTTGACACAGGTTTGTAACAATTGCTTATGCTAATGGGTAACCTACAAGACTGTGTATTGTGTACGACACCCGAACAAAAACTAGAAATTGACCAAGGTATCTCTTACTCATTGACTAAATGAGAGACATTGCTGATAGCAAATTATCTCCCTTACTCAGATAACATCAGAGGTAATCCAAATTGCACTATGGTCCTTTCAGTTGGAATCCTCTGACTTTATCCTTGTTTCTCTTTGTAATAGTCTTGACTTTCAGTTGTGAAAATTGTCACTTACATATTAAATAAAAAGATAGGAATAATGAAAAAAAGAATTTATGTGCTAACAAAACATATTTTTAAACTAAATGTTTAATCTGACTACTATTGTTGCAAATAATAAGGTGTAATTATCACCATACCATAAAGGAAAACAGCGATGAAAGCAGAGGAATCCAAATGGAAGGACCAAGTTAATATTAGAGAGTATTCAGGGTAGATAATCCACTGATGTCCCCCATTATCTTAAAGAATATTTCTATCTTCATTTTTATTCACCTTCATTTATGTACAAAATGCGAAAAAGTGCCAAGTGCTGTACAATAAAGCACAGAGCACTTTTATGCATTCATGGTTTTTAAATGTACTATTCCTACTAACTTTTTGTCCTTGACTAAAAGCAGAACGTCATTTGCTCCAAACATTTCTGTCGGTCATTACTTGGAATCTTTCCCAATACCGTTGTACAGAATGTAAATTTGTGCTACTTGCGCAATACATTCTAAAATACAAGTTTTCTAAATTTATAAATATATTATCTCAATTAACCACTACCTGCTCAATTTCTAAAATTGAGTCATCAATTACTCAATTTAGACCGAATCAATTTTGAATGAAGAACCCTAATATAGTACTGATGGTAGTAGATATTGTTTCAATTTATGGGAGCGAAATGTTGGACATTAGTGGATTATCTACCCTGAATACTCTCTGCTATTACATTGGTCCTTCCATTTGAATTCTTCTGCTTTTATCGCTATTTTCTCTTTTGGTATGGTGATAATTAAGCCTAATTATATGCAACAGTGGTAATCAGATTACACATTAAGTTTAGCAATATGTTTTGTTAACACCATTATCTTTGTTTTTTGATAATCCTAACTTTTTATTTGATATTTAAGTGACAATTTTCACAATTTAAAGTCAAGACCATCACAATTAGAAACAAGGATAAAGTCAGAGGATTCCAACTGAAAGGACCAATGTGCCATTTGGTCTATCTTTGATGTTATCTCAGTAAGGGAGATAATTTATCAGGAATGTCCCTCATTGGACAAAAGTAAAAACATTAAAAATGCTTGCAAAATCAGTTAAAAGATCTAAAGGGCAAAGACTTGATATTGGCAAGATCTGAATGTTCCAAATTACTTTGCTGTACACTCACAATTAGAAATGAACTTGAAGGTTTAAGTAAGATCTTTAGTTAAATCTTGTTTTCTTTGTCATTATCTTTTATAATTTTAACGTTCCTGACTCGCGTCTGCCTAGTATAGTCAGTATTGACTTTTGGCAGTAATAAGTTAAGTTGAAGATGAACTTAAAATTCTATGTAAATGATGAAAGAAAAATAAAAAAGGTGACAAAAACTAGCTACTGATCTATCAGAGGTATACACTAATGGAATTGTAAACCCACTAAACAATGTGTTTAATCTTCAGACTTAAGTTGTGAAAAGTGGAAAAGATGGGCAAAACAACATGCTTTATTTTCTTCCATTTTATTATAAAAGGTTTTGATGTATCTCACATAACAACATAAATAATATTACATTATAACTTAAAACAAAAAATATTACATATTAAATCATGTTGAAAACATAAGAACTACTGTAAGTCCTTGTTCAACTATGAAACCAAAACATGTACTTATAAGGTGCTAGCTCTCTGGTTAGACTTTAAATATTACACTGTAGATGAAAATCCTTTTCTTATCACAACATCCCAGACTTTCACAGACATTTACACTTAAAAGCTTAACCTGTAACTGTGGTAAGCTGAATGGACCATGATGGCTCTAGAGATCTTCACAACACTGTTACTTGAGATTTCAACTGCTGTTTTATGTACCCATTTAGCTAGCCTATGTCACACCTGTAAAGTAACTACTTGTGCTTCAATTCATTTTTATCAAACTGTATATACAGAAAGGTGATAAAAGGGAATAAGGGGCTGACATCTCACTTTTATACAAGATGACCCGAACTGCTTTGATCGCTCAAGTAAAAACCGTAAAACAATGTGACTTGAGGCTGCACAACTAAACATGCTGATATTTTCAATTCAGAGCATATATTACAAGTCAATTTTCATCTTTGTTTCTTCCTGGGTTTGCGAGCACCCGGCGAGGTACCTGAAGCAGCCCCTACAATCACATGACTTCCCTGTATCTCTTCCTGGGACACCCCTTCAGCCTGCTGAAGTTTGCCCTGGGCCTCCATATAAAACATGACATCCCGTAACTGTTCACGAAGGTCCTGTAACTCCTACAAGTTCAAACTAAAGCACATGAATGACAGACTTAATACCAAATACAAAAGATATGGGGGAAAAAGAACAGAAATGTTTCAACTAAGGCATTTGAAAGAATTTTGAAAATGGGTCAGTGTAACAAAAAAAACATTCTTTTTCAATCTTACAACATCCTCTGAACTAGGAATAGGTACAGCAAAAGTATGCATAAAGTTTTGACATTAACAATAACAGTAATTAAAGAAGTTAATATGTCCTTCAAACCTTATCTTTTGAGACAGTGAATTCCTTCATTTCATTCTCAAGGGAGGTAACTCTTTTCTGCCACACAACCTGGTTCTCAAGTAAACATTTGTTCATTTCTTTCTCCTCTTGCAGATCATGTAGAGCTTTCTTTAACCGAGACTGTAACTAGAAGAAATTTTAAACCTTTAATTATAAGGACATATTTAACCAGATATAATAAGTTACCCACCAGAAACACAGATACAGTTTTTTCTTACTATTCAATATTATCATTAAAAGTAAATTGACTAATGTTCAAACAACAATAAAATTATCAACATTTACAATGCCACAACTTGGTTTCTGTGTCAAATATCTCCATGTTTAATACCAAAAATGTTTTATGTATTTTGTGGCTATGGGAAAGCAAATTGTGCAATAACTCAAGTTCTATCTTTTTTTAAGTTCATATAATCTTTAGAAGTAAGCATTGTTTCATTATTGAAAACCTTTACAGAATAAACATTAATGTATATTATATTTTCAACAAACACATTTCAACATTTCTATCCTTATATCATGTTCCTCTTTTTAATAATTTCAAAAACTTTTTTAATTTTCGTTACTAAATATAGCTTTTCTTACATGTGTGCATTTTTTCTCGTTTTGTTGTTTCTCTTTCTTGGCAGCTTCCAGTGAAGCATGAAGGTGACTACACTGCTCAGCTAAGTTCAGATTTTCTTCTTCCACAAGATGTACCTGTAACACAGATTACTAAATACTGCAAATCACATGTAACTTCATCGTCGGATACCCACAGTTGATTATTACATGATTAATGTTATTGGATTGGCCTTGGGTATCCGATGATGACGTAACTTAGGTTTCCAACTATTGAACTGGAGCAGTCTAGGACAATGATAAACTCTTCTACTTGATAACATTCAATGTCAAAACAATTTTCCCGTAGTCCAAAACATTCCGCCAGAGAACTTCTCTTGAAAAATAATTCTTGTACAAACAGTATCACTAGCCTAGTGAAAGAAAAGTGGTCACAGTTTAGAATACTGGACTCCCATCCAGAGGTTGTTGGTTCTTTTCCAAGCAGGGGTGTGAGTCTACTGTGACTGTCAGTGATCCACTTTTGGTGTAAATCAAGGTCAGTCTAGAGCAGATTTAGTATAAGCTGCAAGAACCTTTTTTTTCCAAATACATGTAAAATAAACAGATTTAAAATGAATTAAATTAAAGAGCTTCACCTGAAGTTTGAAACTGAAACTGCAAAAGAAATTTGACAGAGTTATGGCACATTGCTTAAAATTGTATATCAATTATTACATAAGCATGCTTTTTTCCCTGTTCATTCCATATCAATTTTAACAGTTCACTTAGCAGCAATGTCTAAATGAACATTTTACAGTTCAGTCCCCTGACAATACCTTTGCTAGAACTGTCTTTTCAACTTCTTCCATTTTTTCCTCAAAATATAGACGTTGTGATTCCAGCTGATTTGTTAAAAGGTATGTATACTGAAATATATAAAAAAGTTTAACAACTTAAACATTCCATGTTAGCATTCTATACTTTAACAGATAAGGTCTTGATTTAAGTTATGCTTTAGTAAATTCTTATACTGTAAATCTAGTGATCTGTAATTTCTTATATTTCATGTTTTAATATTTGCTTTTGTTCAGAAGTATTTCAACAAACTGAACTTGGCTACTTCAACAATATGAGAGTTAACACCTTTTTTGTTAAAACCTTCATCAGCAGGGTTTAGCTTACTTTGAATACTGCCTCAACAACTTTTCAAAAACATACACACACAAAATTATGAGCAAAGTTAGAGAAGTGCACTTAAAATCACTACATCTTATTTATCAAGGTATACCTCTAAATTTAAAGCGTCCATTTTCTCATTTTGTACAGGATGTCCCCCTTCATCTACTTGTACCAATTTACCATCAGATTTATTCTGAACTAGTCTGTGCACATAGTTATCTCCTATATAATCCCAGACTTTATTGTTTCCTAACTCCATGGCATATGTGTGATGGGTTTCTTGGAAATGTCTGAAAATTATGGTAGAATTTAACAAGACTTACAATTGTTATATTATGAAATATATAATCCTGAATATAAATAAATTTAAATAGATATAACTACATATATGAGCATTCTCTGAAAAGTAAGCAAAATTTAAGCTCATAATTATCTTCTGTTATCTATGCATTCAAAAAAACTTGTTCACAAAGAAATAAACTAATTCATATTCCACATTAAGCTGCTTCACTAAATGTGTTTTTTTTTTCACTCCAATCTAGTAAAATTTCTTTTCAATACAGGGACCACCACCTTTAAATAGTATGAACCATTCCTGCATAATTTTTGTACTTGATGATTATATAACAACACTTTAAGAAGCTTATGCATTTTCTTCAATTTTGCTGGCAATGTTTGATTACTAAGAATGCCTCCAAAGTTCACAATTTATGCCAGCAGTGCCAGATACTATAAAGATTACTTGTAATTTTGGTGCAAAACAAATCTTGTTCATAGAATGTTCCCATCTCATGATCAAGAACAGTTCTTACATGTCATTATACAATTCAAAATTTACTACATCTACATATGAAGCTTAAAGTAAGTAAAGACAAACCAACCTGAAAGCGTGAAGACCAACATATCTACCACAACCAATATTCCCACATATTAAACATATCCACAGGCTCTGAAAAAATGACAAATATTTTGTTTGAATTTTCCCCTGTAATTTGCTACAGTATAAACAAGCAAACTAGACAAGATAATGTTATTCATAATTAAACAGCTTGTAAAAACGACCATATAAGACAGCTTTAGATATTTAAACTGCTATCAAATCTATTAAGTAAAACAACTCTACTTAACCTGACTATATGGCTACATTTTTTCAAAGAGTGCAAAAAGAATGATATAGAATGTCATATAAAATTTTCTGTCTACTCCAAATTCACAACAACTTAGCCCTACAATACTGATTTCAATTCATTTTATATCTTTAAATGTTGATGGAATATGGAATATAACATGTACTGTAAAAACAATCTAACCTCCTGTGAACCACATTTCATACATCTGTTATCTGCTACCTCCTCAGGTGTCTGGCAGTATCTACATACAGGACAACTGTAAACACAAGTCAGTGAAAGTTCAACACAGACATAGTTAGGGAAAAAAAACAGCAAGTTTAAAGCCTTGGTTTACTTACAAACTTGCATTTTAATTAGGTCTAATGATTTAGCTTAAACTTACTTATTTTACATTGATTGGGAAGCAAGTTCTTGCAGCAAAATATTAATCCCTCTTCATGACTACATCCTGTGGTCTAATGTTATTCTTACTTTTAAAATAAAAATGGATTTAATGAATACATTTATATAATATTAAAGTGTATACATTATAAATCTCTCAGCCTAACAAAAATATACACTAAAGTCTACACAGAAAATTAATGCCTTGGTTTACACATAGGAACCTAATTCAGCTACTATCACTGAATTACGGAGTTCATAATCTATCTACATGCCTGGCCTGTTTAGTACTGATACATGGGACTCCAGTTTAACACATAATCCAGAAAACATATAATAATATTTGTTGTGGAGTGGGGGATCAAACTCCCTATCCTGCATAACAAGTCCTGTACTTTACCACCCAGGACTACAGATACACAACTGCAGAGTATAAACTACTCATTCCCTTAAAAAGAGCTGAATTCTATAGTTACCTAGTGTCTCCCCATTGGTCCAAACATTCCATATGGAATGCATGATTGCACAAAATAGTCAATATACCATCTACTGACTCATCCTGAAATACATTAGGCCAGATATCTCCTTACAAAATAAACATATATATTAATTGTATCACAAAATTCTCATCAACTTTCAGATGGAAACCAACCTCTTGTTTTTGCCAAACACTTGGCCGAGTTTAAAACCTCAAACTGCCAGTCATATCAGGTGGGGAATAAGCCTAGTCATCATTCCTGGGAAACCTGCCATCTTTCTCACATAAACAGTCATCATACTGAGAGAGGTTCAGTTATAACAAGTCAGCAACCTAAACCACTAGACCACAATACTAGTAGGTAATTGCTATTAATTGCAAACTTTTGTAAAGAAGATCTCTTGTCACACTGTCTGCTGTAGCAATTGGGTCATGCCACAAAAAGATCTTGTATATGGTAGTCGGATAAGCAACATTTGAGCACTTAATAATTTCTTCACTGCTTCACTATGCAGAATAATCTGATCTTTAGTAAAGACAGCCATTCTGTAAAAAGTTAATGATATACTTATGTTTTACTTTTTTTCAGCATTAGAAACTGTATGTCTTACCATTCTTTCTAAACACACTGGGCAGTTAGGTAGTTCAGTCATTCCCGGTACTGGCAGACAAGCATTCTGCATAAAAACAGAAAAGTACTGATACCGCATATTTTTTACTGTGATCGATCAGCAGTGAGGGCAAGTGAGCCTCTGACATAATCTCTATAATTCTACTAACACTAGACAGTAAAATCTCTAAATGTATAAATCTTTGAGTAATATCAACATCTGTATTTCTTAAACTCATACCAAAAACACCAACTGCATTGCATTAGAATTGCTAAACTAGGAAAAAAAGAAATCAAATTAAACAGAACCCACATTCATTTGTGGAATTGGACAGCAAAAGCTTAGCTGCATAAAGTGATAAAAGTATTTGTCTTCTAAGGATGTACTTGTAGTAAGTGACTGTCTTCTAAGGATGTACTTGTAGTAAGTGACTGTATTCTAAGGATGTACTTGTAGTAAGTGACTGTCTTCTAAGGATGTACATGTAGTAAGTGACTGTCTTCAAAGGATGTACATGTAGTAAGTGACTGTCTTCTTAGGATGTACATGTAGTAAGTGACTGTCTTCTAAGGATGTACATGTAGTAAGTGACTGTCTTCTTAGGATGTACATGTAGTAAGTGACTAAGTTTATCAAATTCTTACCTCGGATTCTTTCAGCATCTCCACTTGGCCGACATAGACCAGGTGACAGATATCTGTCTCAATGCTGTTAAATGTGGTATTGTTGTAGGTTTTGTAGTATTCATCTGCCTGTTTCTGTAAAAGGTGAAAAGAGTGCAATAAATGAAAACAAAACCAATGAGCATGACATGCCTTTTCTTATCTAAAAAGTAAAAAGTATTTCAAGGAGGGAATATTGTTCAAATTTACAACAGAGATTTTGCTACACAGTCACCAATTTACAAAATATGATAAGACTTTCACAATGATGAAATTAATTTCTAATGAAATATAACCATATTTAGGGATGTTCCTGTCATGTGTTTCAAAACAATCAGACACTTTAAAATTTCATAAAAGTTTATAAAATGAACTGATATCACTTTCCAGTTAAATAATGCTGTTTTCAGCAGAAACTCTGAATTCTTTTAAACTTCTATGATATTTCTCTTGCAGACTCAATCTAATATCTCTCTGACGGTAACAATACAAACCTGGTTCTTAAATTTCACAAGCACCATGTACTGATTAGGTGAGCCATCTCTGATAATCCTCATGTACTCTATACCTGACCTGAAACAATGCAATGCTTTCTTTATATGCTTCATCATGACTAGAGCTGTTACTTACACTGTTTATATCATGTACAGTATTATCATCGACAATGCCACCTCAAAAATACAAGACAAAGACAAGATCAAACTTTTAACAGTAAAACAACAGCAATGTATCACTATTGACTGACATAAACTCCTGACCTCCAAACCCGCCCCAACGTTTTTTTTCAAATCTCAATAATTTTGCTTCACCAAATGCACATAAAGAGACAAAAGCAAATGCAGACGCTTAAAGCAGTGATACTACTATTAAGTCAGAATTAAGAAATATACCAATGGCCAGTTAATATTTAATATTCATTTATCTAAAATTAGTCATCAAATGCGGTGAAAAAACTATCAATGTCATTTTAACCATTTAATTAATTTTAAGACTACTAAATGAATACAGACATATTCAAGGTCAATAGTTTAAAACAAGAAATCGGTGAACCGATGGATGCTCCCCGAATAAATGCCAATTCCAAAAGGGCTATTGTTTAATATGTATAAGTAAGAAAAATAACAAAGAGCAATAACTCCTAAATTATGCAAAACAAAGTTATGGTTCTTGCACGCTGCACTTCTCCTCATAGAGATCTATCTACCAATAAAGTTTCATGTTAATATCTCTTATACTTTGTGAGATATGCCCCGGACAAAAAATAAGTATGAGAAATTTCAGAAGGCAATAACTCAAAAATTAATAAAGCAAGAGTTATGGTTTTTGTGCACTGCACTGCTCATCAATGAGATCTATCTACTTATTAAGTTTCAAGTTGATAACTCTTATACTTTGTGAGATATGCCCCAGACAAAAAATAAGTATGAGAAATTTCAAAGGGCAATGACTCAAAAATTAATAAAGCAAGAGTTATGGTTCTTGTGCACTGCACTGCTCCTTAATGAGATCTAACTACCTATGAAGATTGGTCTTGATATCTCTCATAGTTTTTGTGTCATGCTCCGGACAAAATTATGACGGACGAACGAACGAACAGAGGGATGGGATGGACAAAGCGGCAACTATATGCTCGCCCTCCGGGGAGCATAAAAATAGACTAGTCATTCAACATTATTTTTGACAACACTTACAAACATGGCCCATTAAATTTCAGCAGATCATGTATGGTGTATTTGGCTGGGACAGCTAGCATACAGATTAACTCACTTCTCTGTACATCATCTGACAAACTGGTCATATGACTGCAAAAATAAACAAGTAAACAAGATGATAAAGTTGTAATCAGAGACAAAAAGCCTACAGATGAAAAAATGTATTCAGTGACAAGATATCGTCTTCCCTTTCAAGTGCATAAGCTGCTTAAATACTACCTTATAACAGGGTTACTTTCCTTCCTGTCTGTATTCACTTCACTTGAAAGTCAGTATAGTTCAAATTACACAAGTTTAACAGCATATCGTATTTCTTGCTTTTACTTACCTTAATGTATTCATGTACTTTATTCAGTTTTGATGATGTTGCATACACATTCTGATTTTAAATATTACTTTTATACTTATATTCAACTTGTGGATAAGTGGACATCCCTGTTGAACACTCAGTCATAAGAGTAAGCAAAAAGCCACAGACTTACAAGGAAGATAACTCACTTACTTGTCCTTATATATGTGTAGAATTCCCTTGATCTTCTCTACAGTTGGGTTGCCAGAGTAAAAATGGATGGCAGACAAGCCCTTAGGTGTGGGGCTCTGGGACTTGGGTCTCACACCTCCATCTTGGATCTGTGTCTCATACGACTTATCCTGGTCGGTATTACTTTCCTCATGATCCACTTCTATACTGTCCTGCTTTAAATCAACTTCTGTGATGGCTGACTCCTTCAACAAAATCTTTGCTTCACTTGCATTCACCTCTGCTTCATGGTTTGATGTCATTGAAAAGTCCCTTCTACACAGAAAATCTTCTATTTTAGCAAGGTCGAAGTCTGAAAACAATAGAATAGTAACAACATGACAAGTTTAAAACATCAATGTGACAGAAGGTATCAACTTGCAAATGTTAAAATTATTTCTACTTAATGACACTGAACATTTCTATCCAGGGTTTTCATAGGCTTATTTTATAGTGTACGGCTGATATTGGGTCATATTCCCAATAAAAAATAGTATCTTTTTTTCCCCCAAAAAAATCAGAGAAAATTCCCAATTGAAACTTCAAAAGACAAAAAAATAAAATAATAACTAAAATCTACGAAAACAAGGGATTTTTCACTGTAAAAGACTTGTAAGGATTGCAAGTTTCCATCATAGATAGTAATTGTTAGTGTTCATTAAAAACTTGCAAAACTGGTCACGCATTTTTCACAATTCTTAACAAAACATTGCTGAAATTCCCAATCCCAAGGGTATGGGTCACGTTCCAAACATACTGAGAAAAAAACCCTGCTATCATTTAATACATTTCTTTACAATTTTCATAAAATGATTACAAAAGCTTGCTGAAATTATAATATTTAAATTACTGACCTTCACAATTGTAAGTCTCTATCAGTATTTCTCGTGGGATACGACAACCACGGTAATCGGTCAAACCAATCTCTCTTCCTTCGTCTGGAGTAGGAGGAGGTGTATCTTCCTGGACAACCGAGGTGTAGCTTGCTTTACTGGTTGAATTTTCTTCCGGCAACGCTAATCCTTTTGCTTTATATCAAAACAAAAATTTTATTTCAACAAGAATTGCTAAATAGACATGAAAACAGGAAATATCTCATGAATAAAAGTTAAACTAGATATGTTAAGATTTACTGTGAATATTTTAGTATGAAACCAAAGACAGTTATTCACTTTAGACTTAGCTGCAATAAACCAACAAAGAAAGATTAATACTTTAAGTAAAATCCATAACCAAAGAAAATTATTCCTAATGCTTTTTATTCATTTCCAAAGACACACATCATATAAAGCTGAATGTTCAAATTTTAACCTAACAAGGTGTAGGAAACATGAAAACTGATAATTTGGGGAGATAAATGATTTCTTAATTGACGAATGAGGCTGGCCAATTGTACATTTTTGTAAATGGTTTTATTCATTAATTGAGTTGTAATTGTTCATGAGCCAGTTTACTTTATACTGAAACATGAAAATACAAATTCCATGCTTTCTGTATTTAACAGGCTAGAATGTCAACTTATTGTGAAAACCACAGAAAATTTTACCAATTCATATGGCAGTACTACTGCCGCAGTAGGCTAACTAGCATCCAAGTGATGCCTCCAGACCGCTTGTTTTGTGTAAGGCTAGCATTCCAGTAAGTGAATGTTCGTTATTTGTTGTTCTGATGTATTAATATATTTGGAAGTATGGGTTGCAGTCATAAGAAACTTTCTTGTTCAGGGGTTTCATTAAGTTTTTGAGTTGGAGGAAATACTAGCCCTTCATAGAAAGATGTCACATATGCACAGTTAACATTTTATGTTCATATTTTTCGTTTTTTATGTTTTATGTTTATTGGTAATAAGAGTGGATTTCACCAATGACAAAAGTATCTTCAAATCCACCATCTACGTCTAAATATTTGGACTAGAGGGAATACATGTAAAGTAGTCGGGGGATTTGCTACCAGTTTGTTTGAAATAAGCCTGATTTTAAATTTAAGAAAAGTAGCCGTGGGGGCATCTCGAAATAGCGGGGTGAAATCACCGCCTTCCACCTCTTAATGAAATTCCTGACTGTTGTTTTTTTTATATTAATCATATAAATTGACGGAATATAGATGGAACAATAGATAAAACTTTAAAATAAATCATCATTATTAACAGGATGGTTTTGTTATGACAAGGCTGTCTTAAGGACAGCTAAATTCCTTTCTGCAGCGGACATGAATGTGTACTTCTTGACCTTTAACCAACCATGACCTTGATGCTGTGCCATGCATATTATAAGCACATAGTCTCATGATAGTAATTATTTGTGCCAAGTTATTTAAAATCTTCCATAAAGTCAAAAAGTTATGGAGAACATTTAACCTTGATCATGGGGGTAGCAACCTGGATGCTGGTTTCTGCACATCGTGTCATAGTGGTGATCATTTGTGCAAAGTTATTAAAAAAACTTTTGGTATGCCAAGTTAGTAAGTTATAGAGCAGATGTGAAATGTGGATAGTTTACCTTTAACTGTGACCTTGACCTTGTGGGTAGCAACCCAATTATTGTGCTCTGCATATCGTCTCATAATGGTGATCACTTGTGCCAAGTTATTTCAAAAAAATTTCAGCGGTTTAAAAGTTATGGAGCGGACACAAAATGTACACTTTTTAACACTTGACCTTTAAGTGTGACCTTGACCTTGTGGGTAGCAGCCCAATAATTGTGCTCTGCACATCGTCTCATAATGGTGATCACTTGTGCCAAGTTATTTCAACAAATTTTCAGCGGTTTAAAAGTTATGGAGCGGACACGAAATGTAGACTTTTTTAACACTTGACCTTTAAGTGTGACCTTGACCTTGGGGGTAGCAACCCAATTATTGCGCTCTGCACATCGTCTCATAATGGTGATCACTTGTGCCAAGTTATTTCAAAAAATTTTCAGCAGTTTAAAAGTTATGGAGTGAACACGAAAGTGTTATGGACGGACGAACAGACAGATACCATTCCTATAATCCCCTCCCCGCTTTGCGGAAGGGGATTAATAAAAGTTCCTATATGAACATGTTGGAGCTGTGCTGAGATGTGAATACTGAATTTTTTGTTGGTTTAAAATCAGTGATGTATTTTAAATTATGCAGTAGATCTACATGTCATTCAGGTTGAACTGAGGTGGAAGGCAACCTTGTGTAGAGTTTTGGTAACTGGATCAATGGAGTAGACCCAGAGGTTACTACTTACATATAAAAATACAAGCATGGCACAGTACTTGATTGATCAGCTGTAAATTACAGGGTTGGCTTATTGACCGGTCGATTGAGTATTGACCGGGCCGGTGGTCAATACTGGTCATTATTGGTCAATACTGGTCAATAGTGGTCATTTCTGGTCAATACTGGTCAATTCAATTTTATTCGCTACAAAACTGTCCATTATGTTCTTAGAATCATGTTAAAACAGTTAAATCCTTTGCGCCCTTACAAAAGACATTGGTAGGGCCTAGATGTTACTTCATTTATGGTTTAATATTGGATAATCCTTAAGTAAACATAATATTTTAATTGATATGTTCCCATGTTCGATAAACAATAGAAGTGCAAGTCATGACCCCTCAGTGTCCTGACCATCCTTTGTCATACACAAGTGTTAATTGACAAGTGTATAACACCTACTTTATGGTTATTGGATAATCCTTAAATAAACATATTAGCATCTTAATTGACATGTTCCCTGGTCCAATAAACAACAGAAGTTTGGAACTGTACAAACAAAACTTAGGAATAGACTAGGAATTCAGAGAGCAGCAAAACTTGTGTGTTACCGCTTCCTTAGAGGTAGTGATGAGCTGACTGGTAGAACTGGTCATTAACCAGTGTGAAATATTGCTATTTAAGCATGTATTTTTAATGTTTATGCCAGAACAGATATGTATGGTGGTGGACATGGTGGTGCTAAATGTTTCTATCATTTTGTTGGAATACTGTGAGCTAAAAGTTTAAATCTTTTTGTTGGAATACTGTTGTGTGTTGCAAATTTTCATTCTTTATTTTATTAGTATGAATTCTAATACAAGCACATACTTTGTAACTTGATTAGAAATGAAATAAATGTTTAATGGTTTGTTTTCTTCTTTTCTTTTATAAAAATCTTGAAAAAAAGTTCAATTGACCAGTATTGACCACTTGGGGGAGTATTGACCGGGACGGTTTTAACCGGTTAAAACCGCTGGTTAAAACCAGGGGCGGTCGATTGGTGCCAACCCTGGTAAATTAACAACAGGGCACAGAACAATCAGTTTAGGAGTCTAGGATTACGGAAGTACCGTAATCTGAGACAAAACCACTGAAAAGGATACGGTTGCGGAAGTTTTTTAAAGACACGTATTTTTAACAGTTAAATATCAAATAGCATGCCAAATTTAATTTTTATTCATTAAACAAACTATTCTACCAAGTTTGCATTATCAAACTGTCATTTTGTACGCCATTCTGATTGTTGTTTCAGCTACAAACTAACGTTAAATATTGTTGTCATCTTTACACTGTCATCTGAGCGCTCATTTGTAGTTGGACAAGTAATATATTTTTTTTTGAAAATAAAATGTTGTAAAGTAAAATCATGTAAATCACTTTTACTTGTCCATCTACATCCAGGCCACACAACAAGGAGGGGCTCAAACCATGGCCAGCCAAACTTTGTATTTTTACAAGTTTTTTTTCCATTTCATTTTTTTACTTTGTTCTTTTCCTTTCTTTTTGTCATTGTTTTGTGAATTTAATATTAATTTGAATAGACATTTTTAAGAATGGAATTATTGTTGTTAAAAGACTATTGCATTATGATATGCTGCTGCACATAGCAATATGTGTTCATTCTTCATGAAATGTGTTATGTTTTGTTGTCGTTTTTCTTTTATTGCCATCCATTTTCATTTGGATCATTCTCTATCTGCCCCCCTCTTTTTCCTTTTTTTTATAAATCTGACTACAGGTTGTAAACAGTCTTTGTCATTACAAATTCACAAAATTAGTAGCATTACATGATAAATTATTTCATTAATTGCTTTCTTTTAATAAAGGAATCTTATACAAAAATAAATAACCTGTGGTCAAATTTATTGTTGCACAAAATGAACGAGTACTTATTCCCAGGACACCATTGTTTTTTTCCCCAACCTTCAGCAGACAATTAGAAATTGACAAGATCGACCTGCAGTATTTGCTTTCTAACATTATAATTCAATGAAAACTTGGAATTTAATAGACAGTCGTTCATTTTTTTGGTCATAATAATGCGAACAAGATAACTGTTATGCAGCAATTTTACAAGAATTTGCTTACTATTTATTTACAATTAAAGAATTATATTTATCTGCAGCATATTTAATAAGGGACTATTCACTTTAGTTGAAGTAGATTTTTGTCTATCATTTTTAGGTAATTTTCAGTCTATTTTGAACATCTGACTTGTTGACATTCTTTCTTTAGTTTAATCTCTAAGTCTTGAGAAACCATAAAGCTGCTAAAAGGTTGACACTTCATCTGAGACAAGGAAGCCAGACTGTTTTAAGTAACAAGCATGTCATATGGTGTTTACATACCTCATAGTGATAATTACCTTTGATAATAAATATGCCATTTCCTGATCAGATTATAGATTAATTACTCAAGTGTCAACTTAATTTCAAATAGAAAATCTTTGTTATTTCTAAGAATATTTTGTATAAAAGTCACAAATAAAAATAGTAGTTAGAATTTAGATCTGAAAGTAAGAGGTGTTCCTCACTAAATCACTGTTACTTTATTGGTAATTTACTTGTGGTGTTCCATAAGATACGGATTTCATTATTAACTGTTAAGGATTTTTGGTGTTCCAAAATATATGTGCTGGTGTACCTGCTAATTACTGGATTAAATAATAAACAGAAAAGGACTAATTTTCATTAACTCTATTCACTTAATGCCTACAAAAACTTTACGGCATTAAAACTGGTGGCGAATCCGCGCAGGCGACTTTTTAGCTCGTCTGACGTTCCTGGTACCAAGAACTACAAGTACAGCGAGTGAAATCATTTATTCCCCAAAACATTAACTTTGGTAATTCATAAGTTGTGTAGAAATGCATGGATATCCAGAAAGAAAATTGTATTTTGAGGACAACAAAGTGAGTAGAATCACACATTATTACAATGGACAGGCTAAGTTGAACAGGAGAAATCCTTATCATAGAAGCATGCTGTCAACTTCACTGAGGCAACAGTACAAGAAGTCTCGTGACACTGCCAGAATGACTGCATTTCTCAACAGGAAGGATGCTGAAAACCTTCCTTTTAGTCAGGTAGACAATATGGTCATCCAGAACTTCTGTTTCAACTCTCTCATGAGGAACAACATCACACAGTTGCAAGCCAAACTAAGCGACAAGTTTGTAGAGGTTGCAACCCTTCAAAAAGAAACCTGTTCATTTCAAGAGGAATGGAAATCACTAAAAGAACATGAAAAATTTCTACAACGTAAAACAGATGTTCAAACTAAACTGATTTCAACACTAAGAGAACAACTGAAAGAACTAGAGACACAAATGGAAACACTTAAAGAAAAAAATCTTCAATATTCAGATCAATATTCTGTACATCAAGAAACATTGGAGACTTCAAAATGTGTGATTGGAGCTTTGAATATACAAAATAACCATCTGGAAAACATAGCATATCAACAGTGTAACAAAATTGAAGGACTTGAAAACATAATTTGGTCTGCAGAAAAAGAATTTAAAATACTGTCTACCGAAATACTGAAATTGAAATACCCAGAGGAACGCTCATTTCTTCTATATGCATGTAAAAGTTGTATGAGTAACACATATCACAAAAAGCATGAGTGTCCAGCTTTAGATGCAAAATGTGAACTCTGTGATGAAAGTGGTCATTTTACAATTACATGTGATGAAAAACAAGAATTTATTCTTCCCAAGTTTGTTGTCAAAGATGGACAATACGGATTATAAACTACTGAAAACTAAACATAGAATATTGCACTGTTTACATCAACAATGACATTTTTCTTATAATATACCTTAATTTTTTTCTTTGGGGACCAAAGAAAAGAAAGCAGAGGGAAATTATTATGCAGCAATTTTACAAGAATTTGCTTACTATTTATTTACAATTAAAGAATTATATTTATCTGCAGCATATTTAATAGGCAGTGGCTACGGTTACGGAACCGTAATCCTAGCCTCCGGGTCTAGGATTACGGAAGTTCCGTAATCCTAGACAAACCCACTGGAATAGGCTACGGTTACGGAATATTTTTCAAAGAAGGGTTACATACCCAAAAATCGAGTGATAAACAGGTATTTTTCTCAAATATTACAAGTAATAATCGAGTAAAAACATGGAATCGCCGATACGCCATCGTTACTTGCTTCAATTAAATTGCTTTTTCTTTGCTAAATGTCAATCAGTCTTCTTGAAAAATATCTCATTTTTTTCATGAAACATTGCTTAATTGAATTCGTTTGGTTATAAAAAAATCATATATTTTTAAACAACGGTTAAAATGAGTTTTAAAGTGCGAAATTTGTGATCGGAAAGCAAGTCTGTAAAATGTCATTTTTCTTTGGTTTTAAGATTAAAGGTTTGGTAAAAACGTCATAAAAATACAGATTGATGTTTGAATGTATTTTCTCAATCAATAATTTACTCTAAAAACATTTTTTCAAACTTTCCTCGTCAATTTAAAATTGGTGGTGTACGCTCTGTATGTATTGCGCTTGACTTTTACTCGAAGTAGGTGGCGCTATTTGTGGCTAAAAATTGAACAGTGCAAAAGTGTCCATCGGTTTATTGCCCTGTAGTGTGTATTGTCTTAAGTGTTATCTTGTTCGCATTATTATGAAGCCAAAAAATGAACGATTGTCTATTAAATTCCAAGTTTTCATTGAATTATAATGTTAGGAAGCAAATACTGCAGGTCAATTTCTGTCAATTTCTAACTGTTTGGGGAACGTTGGGGAAGAAACAAATATGTAACTTGTCCAACTACAGATGACAACGATATTTAACGTTATTTCGTTGCTCAAACAACAATCAAAATGACAGTTTGATAATGCAAAGTTGGTAAAATGGTTTGTTTAATGAATTAAAATTAAATTTGACATGCTATTTGATATCTAACTGTTGAAAATACGCTTCTTTAAAAAAAAAAAAACTTCCGTAACCGTAGCCTTTTCCATTGGGTTTGTCTAGGATTACGGAACTTCCGTAATCCTAGACTCGGAGGCTAGGATTACGGTTCCGTAATCGTAGCCACTGCCTATTTAATAAGGGACTATTCACTTTAGTTGAAGTAGATTTTTGTCTATCATTTTTAGGTAATTTTCAGTCTATTTTGAACATCTGACTTGTTGACATTCTTTCTTTAGTTTAATCTCTAAGTCTTGAGAAACCATAAAGCTGCTAAAAGGTTGACACTTCATCTGAGACAAGGAAGCCAGACTGTTTTAAGTAACAAGCATGTCATATGGTGTTTACATACCTCATAGTGATAATTACCTTTGATAATAAATATGCCATTTCCTGATCAGATTATAGATTAATTACTCAAGTGTCAACTTAATTTCAAATAGAAAATCTTTGTTATTTCTAAGAATATTTTGTATAAAAGTCACAAATAAAAATAGAAGTTAGAATTTAGATCTGAAAGTAAGAGGTGTTCCTCACTAAATCACTGTTACTTTATTGGTAATTTACTTGTGGTGTTCCATAAGATACGGATTTCATTATTAACTGTTAAGGGTTTTTGGTGTTCCAAAATATATGTGCTGGTGTACCTGCTAATTACTGGATTAAATAATAAACAGAAAAGGACTAATTTTCATTAACTCTATTCACTTAATGCCTACAAAAACTTTACGGCATTAAATAACACTTAAGACAATACACATTACAGGGCAATTATTCACATCGTCTTTGAGGTAAAGAGTCAACTCGGCCCTGTACCAACACGGCACGGGTCAACTGGGCACAGGTCAACTCAGCCCTCTTTTAAAAAAACATATTAAACGTATGAACTTTTTCTGATTACTTGCATGTTATCAAGGCAAGCTGTTTTAAATAAAAATAAGATATATCTGGTATATTATTATATAATTGTACATTGTACTTCTGCAGGATATTGGTGCACTTTCTGGTTGCTCAAAAGTTCATTGTAAAGGTCAATATCATAAATCTACTCTTATTAAAGCAGCGGTATGAAGTAACGGTAGTGTACTCATTTAGCTGCTGAGGGAGCGTACAGAATATTTAGAAGAAATTCCTTACGTTTATTCTTGCAGATTCGTTAAAAATTAATATAATACAAATGTGTTTCCTTTGATGCTTTTTGTTTGTAAAGTTATCTTCAATAAAATATGAAATAAAAACGTGTTTACTTATTACCATAAGCTTCTTATTAATGCAGGTGGTCACGAATCAAATTTGAATGGTTGCATCAATCATAATTATCACCTGATTAATCGATATCCTTAACATACATGTGGTAATTGATTGGTAATAATAGCGGGTGATAATAGCAGTCCTTAATTAATTTCCTTTTCTAAATTCACTTAAATTATTTGTAATTGTCAAATATATTAATAAAATGAAAAATGGGCCGAGCTGACCCGTGCCGAGTTGGAATAGGGCCGCTGACTAGGGGGCCGAGTATGTTTTAGAGCCGAGCTGACCCTGATTCCGTCTTTGAAGTGTCTGTAGATGACGACAATGACATTTAACCATTTAACGTTAGTCAATAGAACAACTAAGATGGTATATCATAACATTAGTGTTGACCCATTTTGGAGAAAATGTAATATTTGAGACAATTAACGGTTTATTACTCGATTTTGGATATGTAACCCTTCTTTAAAAATACTTCCGTAACCATAGCCTATTCCAGTGGGTTTGTATTAGACTCGGAGGCTAAGATTACGGTTTCGTAACCGTTGCCACTCCCATAAAATAAATAGGGCTCTATCATCTATGCGAATAAATAAATAGGGCTCTATCATCTATGCGAAAAAGTGCTATCTGCTTCCTTTAAGTTATTTTACAGCATTTAGAACTTTTTCCTCATTCACCCCTCGATAGGCTCTAAAGAGCTTCTTACCCGAAGTTGTGAAGAATTCATAACAATTTCTTTCCACTAAAATCGCACTAACACATTAACAGTGATAAACAATCACAAATAAATATAATCATAATGAAAATTTTACCGTTGAAGTGTACGTCTGAGATGGATTCGAACGATTCGCAAACTTCAATACGAATGTTAAGGAGTGCGACATTCATTTGTAAACCAGCTGGTTTACAATAACCTCGAACTATTTTAAATTTAATTTTAATTTCTTTTTTTTTCCTTTGGTTTTTGTTTAACCGGAAGTATCTTTTCATAATATAGGGCAAAGGCTAAGTACATACTTTTGTCGTTATAGTCTTTCCCTAGTTGTCGATGGATTGCTGATATTTACAGCTGTGCTTATGGATACACACTTTTTAATTTGGCCGGTTTTCCTGGGCCTGTAACGAAAATCCTACTTGCGTTGCGTAGAATGCCTAAACCATATCCTTCCAAAGGAGACTGACAAATTCTTTTTATAGCAGAAATATATATATATTCAGAGACCTTATATAACAGGTCTCTGATATATTGTATTATAAAAATGCCCCTTTTTTCAATACTTTCACATGCTATAGGTTTTAATTTGTTTGTTGATCCACTTGCTATATTACCTGAATAAGGCTGCCTATTTGGATGTCATATCTTATCGGCTGAGATCGTGAGTGTTCTGTTACAAGTAAGTGTTTGTAGTAACATTTATTCTATTTGGGTAGCTCCCATGTACATGTGTCTTTGAGAGTCATTCTACATAATATTCTGTCTGTAAGAATCGGCAGGTGCGGTAAGAAAGTTATGACCCAGCGAAACAAAGACAAGGTGAAATATCAAAAGCCTTATTAAAAATGTTAATCAGTTTGGAGACATATTTTCAACAGTCATAAATATGGAGAAAACCTGCCTGCAATAATAACCATTTCAAATCCAGATCGATCAAAAGAAAACATTTTCTTTAAATTTATTTGTATAGTGTCCGGTGTTAGGCTTTTTAGATTATTCCAAGGATTAATATAGAATTTAGCACTGGTATCCTTATTATTATCCTTATGGCTCATATATAACTTATTGTTTCACTGTGTCTTTTTCTATTTGAAATATATTTTGTATGTTGGTTTATTGTCTTGTTTTCCTAATTTTGAATGTTTGTTTGTCTAATTTTGTTTGTTTTACTGTGTTCTTTTATCTCTTGCATTGGTGTTTGTTACATGTAGCTTACCATGTTAATTTATTGTGTATATATGTATAACATGACAATGTACATTATACAGGTCTAAATAGTGTTCTGTTCTGTTCTTATTTTGTAGAGTATAAATCTTAAACAATAAAATACTTACATCTTTTTGGGGTTCTGACAGGATTCCGAGATGCAATGAATTAATTGTGACAGCTGAGAATTTTGTCATGGATTTAATCAACACCTCGTCCTTGGATGTGTGAAGTATTTGTATATTGCCAATCCTAACAACACATGCTTCTTAAATTAAAGGTGTGAACTGTAAAAAAAAAGGTGTCGATATTGGGATTAATCCAATTAATCAAAAACCATATCTTTTTTTAAAAAAAAAATATGAAAAATAGTCACCTAATAATTATATATTATCATTAACATAAAAACCAGAAAATATTAAGTGAAACTGAACTGTATCACTCAGCTGGAGGCAGTTCAGCGCAGAGCCGCCCGCTTCGTCACGGACTACCGCACCATGCAAGCAGTACAACCAGTATGGTAAACCAACTTGGCTGATATACACTCTACAACAAAGGCGGCAATTTAAGTAGCTAAGGTCACTATGGTGTATAGAATTCTATATGATCTAGTTGACATTGATCCATCAGCCTACTACCACACCTCCACAGCAATCAACAGAGCTTCCAGATGCATGGTCCCCTTTAGCAGAACAGAATGCTACAGATACTATTTCTTCTCTTCCAGTATACGACTATGGAACTCCCTTACAGCTCACCTGACATGAGCCACTACCATCCAGGCTTTCAAGACGGGTATTGTCACTCATGCACCAGATGTAAATAGGACAGTGATTTTAACGTTTTTTAAACCTGCACTTGTTTGAGCCACACATCCACCTTGTACATATCTGACATTGTACGACAATGCTCCAGAGTGGGCCACGTACAGTACTGGAAGAAGAAGAAGAAGAAACCACCATCTGAGTATGTATACTCAGGTGAAATGTGTTTTATGAGTTTTATGATAAAAAAATCAGGGTCAAGGGGGGCGTGGGAAGGAAGTCTTGAAGTCTCGGTGTGAAGGTGGGGAAAAAGTCTTAGGGTGAAACTTTTTTTTCTAAATTTTTCATAAACTTTATTATAAAGCGTAGATTAATACAATTGTATGTTAACCAGACTATTTCGCTCTAGTAGCTATAATAATTTTGTCTTGAATAATTAATTCATGATAATGTTTAAAAATTCTTCAGATGTTTGATTTGATTAAGAAATTGCATACTTAATTAAATTGTGCGCAACGATTTTTTTAAATGAATTTCGTTTGTAAGAAATTCTTTAAACAATACTACCAACATGTACATGGCAGAGTCCATTACATGTAGGAGGGGCATGGTGGTAAGTAAACATTTACTGTCAAAATGACACAAAATCGAGTTACATAAAAAAGCGAAAACCAAAGTGTGAATATTTAAGGTCGTGATTTAAAGTGCTTACAGTTATTACTATTGAATAAATTTAGCTGCAGCAAAATAGACCCAACCCAATGAAAAGTAAACAGATGTAGATATCAGTAGAACAAGTTCGGTAGTTGACAGTGGTGGACAGTGGTCGGGAATCCGGATATTTTGTTTATACAAAAATGTCATCAAGTAAGGAAGATGCAGTTTTAAAGGGTATCCACAATCTGAATATAAGCCATGTTTTACACCCGTTGACAATTCGCCATTTAGCTAGAGAATGGTTGAAAGAGGACACCCCAAACTTTGACTATGGTGGGTTTGTTGTTGGTGAAAAGGAGGAAACTGCAGTTTTACTACAAAAAAGCCCTGGAGTACTAGCCGGCCAACCGTTTTTTGATTCAGTATTTCAAGAATTGGACTGTACAGTTGTGTGGGAAAACGTTCTTGAAGGATCATTCAATGAACCTGTAAAAACAATAGCAACTGTGTCTGGAAAAGTGCGCCAGATTTTACTGGGTGAAAGGGTAGCTTTGAACATACTAAGTAGGGCCAGTGGAATTGCAACTGCTGCATATAAGCTACGTAAAATTGTTAAGAAACTTGGCTGGATGGGTGAGGTTGCAGGAACAAGAAAAACAACACCAGGGTTTCGGTTGGTTGAGAAGTATGCTCTTTTAGTTGGGGGAGTGTCAACACATAGATACGACTTGTCGTCAATGGTCATGCTCAAAGACAATCATATATGGACAGCTGGAAGCATTTCACAGGTAAACATAACAGACTGTTGCCTTAGAATTCATTTGAATTACTATAATTACCTTAAAATTAAATTTCAGTAGTAGTTTATTTAAACTATTTAAGATAATAGAATATTAAAGTGAGGTAAACCAAAGGTGAAATTTGCATTGATGTAGGACTCAAACCAATAATTAAACCCTTGGACAGAAGTCCGAAATCTAGCAAGTGCTTGATATGGTTATACCTAATGTTGCTAGACACTGCCACTTTGAATGAGGTGCCCCTACCTTTTACTCCTGAGAGCAAAAAAGTAAATCAGGCCGAGGGAATAGCAGGACCCAAAATCATGACCCCAAGCACTAGTTAATAGCTTTACCAAATGAGCTAGACAAGCACTTGCGATGGTACTACCTAACATCACCACTCAAGGAATTTAGTTCAACAGTTGTGAGAAGACTCCCTGTTTCATATTTGTAGCTCACCTGACGTGGGTTAGCTGTTAGTTAGGATGGGTGACTTGTCTGTTGTCAACATTTTCCTTAAAATGACATCTCCTACTGTCATATATTCTTATATGGGCTATATAAAACTAAGCATCCATGGAGTTTACTATTTAAAACACAACTAAAAACATATGTATAGCAGAGAGACATAGCTCTCAAAGTAATATGATGATTGGCCTAGAAGGCGGAGCTCACCTATATAAGTAATACTGTAAAATGTAAAGTATATGAGTATATGACACCTACTAAACCACAGGATCAGTTTTAATCAAACTTCAGAGGAATATTCCACAATTGGTCCTTTTTCAAATTCCTTTAAACTAAATGGTTCCATACAGAACTCTGGCTGCAATGGCAAAAATAAAAAAAATCTTTTAAAGGGGCTGTGCTCCAGATGACAAAAAAAGAAAGTTTTCTTGTATTATAAATTTCTTGTAATATTTATGATTAATGCTTAAAAAATAACCTACTGACAAAAAATAAGTCAAATAATTACATTATAAATTGATTTTTTTCCCTTTCAAAGTGCTATACCGTAACGCAACGGTATAACTATATCGTATAAGATTTAAAGTAAATATCTGTAATATCATATGCGGCGATGGTGGTGACAGTAAAAGCGTTGGAAATATTTTGTTAACATGAGGGTCCAGAGTTAAAATCAGGCTGGAGCGAAAATATTTTTTATGCCTTTACAAAGTGGGGTGCATAATTATAGCGTTGCACTTGTCCGTCCGTCCATACATCTGTCCGTCCGTACGTCTGTCCGTACGTCCCGAAATCTTGTGAACGCAACTCCTCTTAAACCGGATGGCAGATTTTGCTTAAACTTCCAGGGATGAACAACCTTAATGTGTAGATGGTAGTAAAGGAAGGAATTTTTGCTGCGACCAAATTTAATAGAATTATGGCCCTTTGTTGATTTTTTCACTAGAAATTTTGTGAACGCAACTCCTCTTAAACCGGATGGCAGATTTTGCTTAAACTTCCAGGGATGAACAACCTTAATGTGTAGATGGTAGTAAAGGAAGGAATTTTTGCTGCAACCAAATTTAACAGAATTATGGCCCTTTGTTGATTTTTTCACTATATACCATATAGAAATTTTGTGAACGCAACTCCTCTTAAACCGGATGGCAGATTTTGCTTAAACTTCCAGGGATGAACAGCTTTAATGTGTAGATGGTAGTAAAGGAAGGAATTTTTGCTGTGACCATATTTAACAGAATTATGGCCCTTTGTTGATTTTTTCACTATATACCATATAAATAATTGAACATATAAATTTTACATTTGTAATTTAATTTAACATGTACATAAGGTTACCTGTAGATCATTTTAGGTATATGTTCAGAAAAAATCTTACATACAGGATATACATGCTCCTGTTTATGAGCACTTATGCATAGTGGGGGCATCCGTGTCCTATGGACACAGTTCTAGTTTTATTCTGTTTTGTCTTTTATAATCAGTTTTGAAGTAAAATATTATGTTGTTATAATCTCACGGCATCTAAATATATAATTTATGAAAAAAATTTTTTTTATGTCAAATCTGGAGTACAGCCTCTTTAAAATCTTCTCCTCAAAAACCACTCACTGGCTTTCAAAATAATTTTACAAAATAATCTTACTCACATGGCCCTTTATAAGGTTTCTTCAAGACAAGTCATGTTGTTTTGTTAAGGGTGGGTTATTTTTCCTATAAGACTATACATGTATACTATAGGAAAAATTTGAAAGTCTCAGAGTCTACTTGCCTGATTTCAGAATAATTTCACACAAATGTTACTTAGGTGGCTCTTCATCAGATTCCTTCAAGACATGTTGTGTTAGTAAAAAGCTTGGCTAAAAGGAGGCAGGGCAAGTTTTCACTATACATGGCTAAAATAAATTTTTCCTCAGAAACCACATACTGGATGTCAGAATTATATTGTGAAAATGTGTCTAAGATGGCCCTTGATAGAAGTTCTTAAAGCAATTTTGGTTCTTAAAAAAACTGGCTGACAGGGGCAGGACATTTTAATTTTTAATATATGATTATTTATGCCAGTGGGGCTCTGGCTGTAATGGAGATTGAACTTGCTTTGCATGTAGTATGTGCCCAACTCAAAATAACCTACAAGGAATGTGGCAATGGGCACAGTCACAGAACTGGTACAGCCCCTTTGGACTGAGTTAATTTAAATTGAACACAAGTCTAATGTATATATTACTGGTATTATATACAAATGTACAAACAACACTTCACCATAGGCTAGCTTCAAAATGATTATCACCCTTAATTAAAATACTTCCAGATTTAATATTGATGTATCTGTATTTCCTTGTCTCGAAGTTCAGGAATTATCAATGAACATACATTTCACATTAGTGTCCCAAGTGATTGACAATTTTATTATCAGACAAGCAACAAGTCATATATCAGTCATCCTGATAATTGGCTTAATAACTTGACAATTTTAATACAACAACAACAATTTTAATACAGTATGGCTAGAACTTAAAGAATTAGTGTTAATAGTATTAAAAGCCATAAAATAGGGTGATTAGATATAACTTAATATTTATCAGTATTTTTGCATATTTTTCAACTAAATTTTGAAAACTGTGAATGAATAATTAACAAATTATAATATTGCAGTATCTTAAATAGACACAGATTTAAGATAAATTGTTACATACAAAATACATAAACATGTAGCTAATAATTTCTTATATCATTTAAAAAAAAAAATTTCAAGAATTTTCCTAAAATATATTTATTTTCATCAACTCAAAGACGCTTGAACCTTTCATCTTTGTATCAAATAGCTGTGAAAAAAAGAGATAATGTTTAAAATTGTAGCATTTTTACACAGAACTATATCAAGGGGATTGGTGTCCAAGGAGCTGTTTGTCAAAACAGTATAAGAAAAAAAATACATAAAAAGGCATTTATGAATATAAAGTATTACATATACATAAAAACCAGAAATGCATTCTTAGTGTTAAATAAATTTCATCAAGTATAGAGTTATTTGTATAATTTATGTAAGTTAAATCTTTATCATAGGCATATATTGATACAAGTATTCCAAACAGACACTAGAAATATATTCAAGCACAACCTTTTTAGCCTTTAATATAATGAATAAAAATTATTGATCAGACCTCAAAATATTTAGCATTTTTTCCTCATTGGAAGGACGTTTCATTACCCCTTTTTATAATAAATTGAAAATCTTTAATCTCTCTTAAGAAATAATATCAATTTGTCTACCATAAGATGTTATCGTATTTTATCAATTTTAAACATAGTAGATCTTGATTGATCACACTTATTACTGGGACTTCAAATTTATACCAGAGAATTATTGCAGTACTCCAATTTCATAAATTACCATATATTATGTATCATTTCATACTACAGGTACTGTGTGACATTCAGAGACATTGTTACAATTAAAGTTATCAAAATAGTCAGTTTAAAATATTAATACAGTGATAGATATACATTGTAGACAAATTTATTTCTAAAATATTTCATTCATTCATTCATTCATTCATTCATTCATTCATTCATTCATTCATTTATTCATTCATTCATTCATTCATTCATTCATTCATTCATCTGTGAGTTATTCATTCATTCATTCATTCATTCATTCATTCAGTTTCCACTAAAAATATTTCATTCATTCATTCATTCATTCATTCATTCGTTCATTCATTCATTCATTTATTCATTTATTCATTCATTCATTTGTTCATTTGTTCATTCATTCATTAATCTGTGAGTTTCTTTCTTTCTTTATCTACAGTCAAAAATATGTAATCTGACAGCAGAAATTAAAGTATATATTTAGAGCATAGGATTTTTGATTTCTTCCATGTCTGTTATTTCAGGCGGTAAAGGATGCTCGTGTGGTTGGTGGGTTTTCAACAAAGATAGAAGTTGAGTGTCGCAGTGTAGAGCATGCAGAAGAGGCAGCTGGGGCAGGTTGCGATGTTGTCATGTTAGATAATTTTTCACCGGAGGTAATCTTAAGCCAGGGATTTTAACATTTATTGATCACGTAATCAAACTAGAAGGGTGGGTGCAAACCTAGGGTATTAACATAAACTGCAAATTTAGTTATATGATTCCCAGAAATATTGCAGGGAAATATAAGATTCAGATAAGTCTGTTTTCCTGGGGCAATCTTACTGAACATCTCCAAACCCTACCTGTTAGGAATCTCCCCTGTATTGTCTGTTCCCCCCTACCTGGCATGACAAAACAATAAAAGTTCCTTAAAGATTTATATGTGGATATAATAGAAGTGTTACAATAGTCATGACCTAAGAATACCGGTCCTTCCAAAAGAGACATTACAATAATAAACTGGCATGTTATCTCACTACTGGTTAATTATACCCCCTAAACGAAGTTTGGGGGGTATATAGGAGTCACCCGGTGGTTGGTCGGTCGGGTGTACCTTGTTCGGAGCATAACTTGAAAACTTCTGGTTGGAATTCAATGCAACTTCACACAGTGGTCAATCACAATGAGAGGAAGTGCAGTGTCCAAGAATCATAACTCCATTTTCACTATTTTTAGAGTTATTGCCCTTTATTGTTTTTTTTTGTCCGGAGCATAACTTGAGAACTACTGGTTGGAATTCAGTGTGACTACATACAATGGTCAAGCACAATGAGAGGAAGTGCAGTGTCCAAGAAACATAACTCCATCTTCTCTATTTTCAGAGTTATTACCCTTAATTTATTTTCCTTGTACGGAGCGTAACTTGAAAACAACTGGTTGGAATTCAGTGCAACATCATACAATGGTCAAGCATAATGAGAGGAAGTGCAGTGTCCAAGAATCATAACTCCAAATTCTCTATTTGCAGAGTTATTGCCCTTTATTGGTTTTCTTTATTCGGAGCATAGCTTGAAAACTACTGGTTGGAATTCAGTGCAACTTCATACAATGGTCAAGCACAATGAGAGGAAGTGCAGTGTCCAAGAATCATAACTACATTTTCACTAATTGCAGAGTTATTGCCCTTTGTTGGTTTTCATTTGTATGGAAGATAAATTGAAAATTACTGGTTGGAATTCACTGCAACTTCATACAATGGTCAAGCACATTGAGTGGATGTGCAATGTACAAGAGCTATAACTCTTTCTTCACTGTTTGCACAGTTATTGCCCTTTGTTAGTTTTCTTTGTCTGGAGAATTACTTGAAAACTATTGTTTTGGAATTCAATGCAACTTCATACAATGGTCAAGTGCAATGAGAGAAAATGCAGTGTACAAGAACCACAACTATCTTTAATTGCCCACAACCATAACTTTTTCAATTATTTTATGAAGTATTCTGTTACTAAATTGATAACTTCCTCTGTTCTGTAGCGGTGTTTTTGGGGTATTAATCAGATTTAGTGATAGCTCTAGTTTAATATAGTCATTATTATGTCTCCCCCCAAAAATGGGGGAGACATATTGTTTTTCCCCCGTTTGTCCGTCCGTCCGTCCGTGCGTCCGTCCGTCCGTCTGTCTGTCCGTCACAAAATCGTGTCCGCTCTATATCTTCAAAAGCCCTTGAAGGATTTTTATGAAACTTGGGTCAGATGTTCACCTCATCAAGGCGACGTGCAGAACCCACTTTGCGAGTGTGGTGTCTCAAGGTCAAGGTCACACTTGGAGGTTAAATGTCAAATGCCACAAAATCGTGTCCGCTCTGTATCTTCCAAAGCCCTTGAAGGATTTTTATGAAACTTGGGTCAGATGTTCACCTCATCAAGGCGACGTGCAGAACACACTTTGTGGGTGTGATGTCTCAAGGTCAAGGTCACACTTGGAGGTTAAATGTCAAATGCCACAAAATTGTGTCCGCTCTGTATCTTCAAAAGCCCTTGAAGGATTTTTATGAAACTTGGGTCAGATGTTCACCTCATGAAGGTGACGTGCAGAACCCACTTTGCGGGTGCGGTGTCTCAAGGTCAAGGTCACACTTGGAGGTTAAATGTCAAATTTTACAAATGTCTGACTCAATACTACCTGCAGCAACTGGCTGGGGGGAGACATATGTTTTTGTTCAATCAAAAACCCATTTCTAGTTTTAAGAGGTTGATGATGGAACACAAAGTTACTCCTGTAACAAAACTAGCTACTAGCTGCCAGTAAATTTCAATAATCTGAATTAAGCACAAGATATCAGTTTGTGGTGTGTTGATTATTAATTTCGTTGGTTGAATTGTTTTTTAGGCACTGGCCAAGGGAGCTGCGACACTAAAAGCGAAATTTCCAAAACTGATCATAGAGGCAAGTGGTGGAATAACAGAAGCCAATATTGCCGATTACTGTGATAAAAATGTGGATGTTATATCACTCAGTCGTCTTACACAAGGTTATGATACTGTAGACTTTTCACTCAAAGTACGCAAAGAAGGAATAGACCCTCGGAACTTGCCTGTAAAATTATGATTTATAATAGATGTAATTTGTTTACAATATTACAGACTGCAATATGGAAATTTTATTAGAAAACTTTATTTTCTTGTATTTTATAGAACTTTTTATTCAAAAGCAATAAAAAAATGGGCAAGGTGCAGTTTTGTTGCCAGAACAATTCAGGAAATTCATTACATGTACTTAGAAACACCTTTAGATTATGATAGATTATCTTTGTCTCGTTCATACAAATAATTATGTTTATGGTAGTTACAGTAAATTTTCCATAATAGATAAAGAATTGCAGTACCATAACCAGTAGTTCATTTAGTATCTTGCAATAATGTTAGAGTTACATGTATACCGTAAATTTAATTTTTTCTTTTACAAAATGTATTTCATATATTATTAATTTTACTTCTCGGCTTCTTTGAGACCTTTTTCATCCTTAGTTAAAGTTTAAATTAAAAATCAGGTTTCAAAGTACCTCAACAAAAAAACCTTTTATAGAAAAGTGCTAACAGAAAATTATTTTGTGAGATATACTGAAATGTTACCACTCTTAAAACAAGTTTAGCACTGGGGAAAATTAAAACTGTTTCAGTATGACAAATCTGAAACTACTTTTCAGATTAAGCCCACCTAGATCAAACCTAGCTACTTTTGAAACAAAGCCTTCATAAGTCAAACCTAGCTACTTTTGAAACAAAGCCTTCATAAGTCAAACCTAGCTACTTTTGAAACAAAGCCTTCATAAGTCAAACCTAGCTACTTTTGAAACAAAGTCTTCATAAGTCAGACCTAGCTACTTTTGAAACAAAGCCTTCATAAGTCAAACTTAGCTACATGTGCATTCAAAATGAGGCCTGTGTTACAAGCCTTTTCTACATTTGTAACAAAGCCTAGGTTTGAGAATATAATGAGATTGTTATGATGTCATCATTTCATTAATTGTACCAGGCTTTTCCGTTGCCAAAAGGTCAAGACTGAATATAAGACAGGAATAAAAACAGATTTTGACACTAGCAATTAGAAAGAAATTCTTGCTGAAACCATTCATATTTATCATTTAGTTTAGTATGGTAACTCGGGTTCAGAATATACCAGAGAGGAAATTTTTATACTGATAACATATCAAGTAAAACTTGATAAAAGTGAATTAATTTCAAGCTAATTTTTTATGTCTCATTGAAAATAACAGTGAATTTTTTATTATAAAACTGTATAATTAAGTGAAAGTTAACTTGTTGAGTCAATAAAAAAAAAGGATTTTCACATGGATATTCAGTGCACCTTGTATAAAGATGTATATTGCATTTTATGTTTATTGTGGACTTAATGTATTGGTGCTTTATTTGTCTCAGTGTTTTGTCTCATACATTTTATCTGTGTGAAGATTTTGTTTTACATGTGATGTGGGCAAGGCAAGGATGGTATATTTGGATTTTGTTTTTTTCGTTATGTAAAGAAATCTTACAGTTTCAACATCCAGATAACTATATAGACTTAATAATACAAAACTCAACCTAAGCCATGCTGAATAATTGATGGAGTAAGTCACTGAATTTTATTTACAACAAGATTTTTTCAAGTTTGTACGATCTATACAAGGGCCAGTACCAAGTGTACAGTATTATCAAATACATAAGAATAATTGCTATATTGCATATTGTACATTTAGTTCAGAGGTCACTTCACTTGACATAGAGACCAAAAGTCATGTGCCTTGATTTAACTGAAGAATCATTCAGTTATATCATGGCTCAGGATTTACACAGATTTACCTGCACAGCTCACCTGAAATATACGAAGTTGAAGAACAAAGAAATATGCGGTTCACTATGGTATATATCAAAAACTGAAGCTCAGATATAAATATGAAGAAGACATCATGCATAACATTTGAATAGTCCATTAATTCTTTTGTAAATTACATTGAAACACGAGTTTAATTAGTTAAGTTTAAACGTATTTACTTTACATCGATTGTGAAAGAAGTTCTTGAAACTTGCATTAATCCCACTTGATGACTGCTTCCTGGATTCAAATAAGTACCCATGCCAAACAAGTGGAATAGTAAAAAGTCTGTGGTGGATTTCATCCTTCAAACAAACTACAAATTAAAAGTATCTGTGGAAGACGGAGTGTAGCAAAAGAAATTCACTCTTTTTTTATTTCTGAAGGTGCAACACTTTTCAGTTTATTATGTAACTGATAATAAGGATTTACACCACATCAGCTGATGACTTTTCTTGCATTGCACATGTTTGGAAGCTGTGTATTCCATATTTGCCTTATCATAATGAGTGAATGTCAGAAAAATTATCAGAGTATAGTGATTTCACGCCTGTCTGATGTTTTTGAAGATTTATGTTATACATTTTGCTAATATTTTAACTAGATCTCAAAAATAATCAGAGCAGTTCTGTTTGATTTGGAATCTGCATTTTTTGTTGTAAAGCATACATTACCAATATGTTAATTTTTATTCCAATAGTGTGAGGTTTGTTTTTGAGAAATGATATTTTGAAAGAATAAACTATATTTGTTTTCAAGTGCTATTTCATCTTTTACATCCTGTAGATAGTGAGGTTTGAGATGGGTTTTTTTACGATTTTCAGTGTACACTTCGTTGGACTTTTTTTTATTATTAGGAACATTTATTTCCTCATTAAATTTATATACTTTAACATTGTGCTTATGATGATACTCAACAGATTATTGGGAAATATTTTTACCAGACCATTCTATAAATAACTTAGACAGTAATGTTCTAAAAATAGTCGAAATTTGCATGTTGGTTCCCGGCACTGAAATGTGTGTTTAAATAAGGCTGCTCAATGTCATGCAGAAATATAATATAGAGTGGCATGGTGTACTTGGAATCAAGGTAATATATAATTCACTTGTAATACGTGTTATTTTCCTTGATTAACAATATTTTACTTCAGAATAAATATACACTTTCACTTTTATTTGTTTAATCTGATTGATAACAGTAGACACTAGACAGTATTATGTTTTTTCAAAGAATTTAGTTTCACTATGACTATGTACAGATTTGCGGCCTTTGGTGTGACTTTTAATTCCTTATTTTTTCTCTGCCTTTTCTCCTTTTATCCAGTGTCAATTTGTCTTTAATGCAGTGGTGATCTTTAGATGATTCTGTTTCCAATATAAATGTGTATTGGTAGGCAATTATTGTTCCCTTTTTAAAAAGCAAGGAATGTAAATTCAATTACAGAGCATAAAATACATAGAAGATCAGTAAACATAGAAATTAGGACCTGAGCCAAGAACAGGTAAGACGTCATTGTATTTTCTTTTGTAATACATATAAATTTGTGGTTTAAAACCTCTTTGTTTCATTACATTAAAGGACCAAAAATACCACTTTAGGCCTTTGGTACATTTGGTTTCTTGAAAATAATGTTGAAACCTGTTCTGTTTCATCACATTAAAAGACCATAAATTCCATTTTAGGCCTTTCTTACTTTTGATTTTTTGAAAATAATGCTGAAAGCTGTTTTGTTTCATTATAATTCATTTTTTTACCATGGTGTTAAGCCTGTAGTGTTTGTTATATTCTTGTATCCCTTACTGAAGTGTAGTTTACTTTCTTACATTGAGACTTAGAAGGAAATTAATGTAATTACAAGCTAAACACATGAAAAGTTAACAAGCGTAAACATGTTAAATTCCTGTTCAAGGACTCACTTTCCTCATGAGAACCTTGAACTTGTTTTGTTGACATCTTAAACTTGAACCAGATTAATTTAAAAAATGACAAAAATAGGGAAATGACTGTGGTAGTAAATCACCTACAGAGGACTTTTAACCTTTTATAAGATGCTTTGATATTTTCTCAGTGTTAAATTCATGCTGCTGTATCAGTGAGTGGAACAAACAAACAAACATGTACGAACATAGAAATAGGAAAATGCAAACTTCCGTCTAAGGGCACACAGGGTACTAGATAATGGGGAACAGGGCAGTTTGTCCAACTAATTGTACGCGAGTCGAGATATTGTGTAATTTTTGTATGGGTCAGTATCTCTCCTCCGTTATAGCAAGATTCTGATCTAGAACAAAAATATCTCAGAATATGCTCAAGACGTCACTTGAACTATTTTGACTAGAGGCACAGACACAGGGTACAGGGTGGTGAACCCTTCTATTTTGTACTAGCTGGAGTATTGCCATTATGAACGGTACGTAACTCAGATAGATTGCATGAACTGTTCACTTAACATAGTTGAAGGGTTGAGTACAAAACTTGTATCACTTTTTTTTCATTAATTATATACCGCTACAATAGTTTCCAACTCAGCTCTTGAAATGTACATGGTAATAGGTAAACTAAAGTGCATTGAACAGAATAGGATCAAACTAAAACCTGTTAACGTCTAGTTTAACTTGACTATGGACTTGTTTGTCTACGTGTATGATTATGAAGCAGATGTTTGGTATCTTTGCTCAGAATAAAGTGTAAAAATTATTATTGATTCCTACACAACTCTGTTGGTTACATTTTGTCTAGATCAATACTTGTCAATAAAATAGCTCCTCAACAGTAAATCAATAACTATTTACTGATACAACATGACAATTTTCTCAGAGTTAAATCAACATTTCATCATGCTTTTACAGTCAGGCATTCATTGTGTAACCTGAGAATTGTTGACTGTGCAACGTGTATTGAGCTAACAACTGGGAGAAGACCAAGTTGTTTCAAATTCTATAGAGATTTTTTGTTTTTATCATCCTGGTTCAAGAAATCAGTGCAATTTTTAAGAGTCTGGTGTTATAGGGTTTTTTCTTCCCAACTGAAAATATAAGGGAAAAATAACTGAAAACCTGCTGAACCTCATGTGATACACAACAATTTAGATGTACAACCAAACTATGGAACAATTCACTAACTTCATAAAAAAGTTGAGATAAAAAACAATGGGAAACCTATTAGTCACTTTCCTTCAATAACTCGTGGGAGTGGGTAATTCAAGGGAAATAAGTATATATGAAATTTATTTAAAGATGTAAATTTGTAAGTTTTTGTTAAGGGAACAAATTTTAAAGTTTAGATGTATCTGTTCATCAGTTTTCAATGCATATGTGCTATTAAATGGTACAAATATAGTTATGAAACATTTATGATTTTATCATATGAAATAACATTGATTCCCACAGTCAAGGACATAAAACTTGCAAAAAAAGTCATTTGAATAGGTCAGTATATAGTTTGTAATACAAATTTATTCAATAACAAAACAACAGCTGTGTAGTTTTCTATAGTATTTCTTTCTTTATAGTTAAAATATAAACAAGCAGGTGTGGCAGGGGTGGTGGAACATACAGTAACTAGGTTGTACTCACTGTTTTTTTAGTCTGTGTAACAATGAATTCTATTTCTCAGTTTTTGTTCTTGTCAGTTTCTTCAGTTTATCTGATGAAATTTGTCTGATTAAATTAATCAGTTAAATTAAATGTGTTTTTCTGAAGGATTATGAATGGGTAACGTGCTCTGTGATGTCTCTTTAAGGGATACAGTGCTTTACCTTGATTTTGTATTTCATCCAGACTTCTGTCTATAAAAAAATATAACATTTTACATAAAAGAAATAATTTGAGATATAAAAGATAGTTAATTATCTGACAAATTGTATAATCATGTTAGATCTGTTATACAATTTAAAGGAAAATCAGCTGTTACTAAGGTCTGTCTATTGATTGCACAATCCTTATTTGATAATTTGCCAGATAAAATCAAGGCCGCATGACTTGTTCTTATTTATGCATTTTCGAAAAATAGTTTGTTCTTTCGCTTTAATGTGCAGGAATTTGAACTTATAGTTTAATAGTACTTAAATAAAGTTTGTATAATTACATTACATAATTATATTTTTCCTGTCTGACACAATGAGCATTCAGTTTCATAAATATAATTGATCACACAGTGAGTTTTATGTATAGGGTATTGAAATCTGTAATAAATGATGTAATTATTTTTGAGAATGCATCTGTATATATTAATTTTCCATTGAATTAAGTGAAATTTAAATATTCAAAAATGGCTATGTTTTTTTTTTCTATGTTAAGATTTTAAATAAAAGGTTGATTTTACAGGGAATAATCACTTCAGAAGTTAAACTTCAGATTAAGGTAATATAAGTTCTAAATGTCAATTGTTTCAGTCAGCCCTGTATTTCATTTTCAGATTTTGTTCATTTTAAAAGAATAGTTGACAGCCTGTGATAATGAAAGTCAAATTGGAAGAACTACTTTCCCAGCTCGGGAACCCAGGGCGTTACCAGGTCTTTATTTTCCTGCTTCTCTGCTTGAACTACTTTCCACTGGTCTTCAACCATGTGATCATGGCATTTTTTGGATCAAGACCACAGCACCAGTGTTATTCAAGAGCTTACCTGTCTGGTACCCTGCAGGACAGTGTGGAAGACTTTAGCGAGATCAAACTTAATTATACAATGCTGGGTAACAGTACTGAAGTCACAGGTATGAAACTGAAATGATAACAATAGCAGAAGTAATAAAATCCTGGTAAATACATACAAAGGCATAAAAATCCCACAACATATTTGTATGCATGTATTATTACACAGAGGATATTATATTTCTTAAGCATTCTTAAGATGAAATTTAGAATATAAAATATCATGTGATCTTGGTTTAGTTCTCTCTTTGCTCTGACATGAATACCTATGGATTTGTAATATTTACTGAAGGAGAATGGCTTACACTTTTGACCTTTTTCATGCCCCCGAAGGGTGGCGTACAGTAATCGCACTGTCTGTCCATCCGGCCAGCCGTCCATCTGTCCTGTAAAATCTTGTCCTCGCTTCATCTCCAAAACCGCTTGAGGGATTTCATTGAAACTTAACAGAAGTGTTTGTCACCAAGTCAAGTTGTGCATATCATCAGGAGATTCCACTGTATTTATTTTTGGCAGAGTAATGGGCACTTTGTCAATTTTTTAACTCTAAAATCTTGTCCTCACTTCATCTCCAAACCCGCTTGAGGGATTTCATTGAAACCTTACAGGACTGTTTGTCACCAAGCCTAGTTGTGCATATCTTCAGGAGATTCCACTCGATTTATTTTTGGCAGAGTTATGGGCACTTAGTCATTTTTTACTCTAACTTCTATATTAAACTCATCTCCAAAATTGCTTAGAGAATTTCATTGAAACTTCACAGGAATGTTTGTCACCAAGCCTAGTTATGCATTTTCTAAGGAATTTCTGTTCGGATTATTTTTGGCAGAGTTATGGGAACTTAGTCATTTTTGACTGTTACTTCTATAGTAAAATCTTCTCCACACTTCATCGCCAAAACCACTTAGGAGGATTTCATTTAAACTTCACAGGAATGTTTGTCACCAAGCCTTGTTGTGCATATCCTCAGGAGTTTCTGGTCAGATTGTTTTTGACAGAGTTCTGGGCGCTTAGTCATTTTTTACTCTAACATCTATATTAAAATCTTGTCCACGCTTCATCTCCAAAATCACTGGAGGATTTCATTGAAACTACACAGGAATGTTTGTCACCAAACCTAGTTGTGCATATTGTCAGGAGTTTCTGGTCGGATTATTTTTGGCAGTGTTATGGGCCCTTAGTCATTTTTAAGCTCCACTTTTCGAAGAAAAAAATTGTAGCTATTGTCATGACCCCCTCGTTGGCGTCTGTTAACCTTTTTGTTAAGGTCCATTTCTCAGAAACTATCAAAGCTGCCTCAAATTAGGAATACATGTTCACTATCAAAATGCGACACCTTTACTCAAGGGCAGATAACCCTCAAATTTATTTTTGCAAAGTTATGCCCCTTTTTTCAACTTAAAATTTCTTGGTTAACCTTTTTGTTAATGTCCATTTCTCAAAAAGTGTCAAAGATATTCCATTCAAACTTGGATCACTAGCAAGACCCTGCAAAGATTGTTGTATCCATGTCCCTGGGGGTCAAATGGGGGTTAAATATGTAGGTATGAAGTTACCCTCCCCCTCCCCGACAAAAAAAAAATAATAATAATTTTTTTCTCCTATATTGGAAAAAAACTTAAGCTTTGAAAAACTTTTTTTATAAACCAAATACCCCCCAACCAAATTTTTTTTTCATTTTATATGACTAGATACTTACCCTCCCCCACTCAAATTTTTTTCACTTGGGCCTCTTGTTTGACTTGGCTTATAATTTATTATCCAGCACTGAGAAAAGTGGAGCATGCTGTCTGCGTACAGGTCTTGTTTACTATAACTTCTGTATTAAAATCTTGTCAAAGCTACATCTCCAAAACAGCTTGGGGGATTTTATTGAAACCAGAATGTTTGTCACCTAACCATGTTATATATAAAACATCAGTAGGGGTTGGGAATAAAACAATATTGTTCATATTCAAGACCAAACTCACAGCTTTCTATTTCATTGAATAATTATGTCTTCAACCTTCATATAAGAATCAGAACCTGAAAAACATTACTTTACCATTTACCTTCAGTTCATGCTCTGTTTTTTGTCTGATCTCTTTTCCACAGACATATTCAATTATATATTTACACCAGTTTTATTTCAAAGCTACATTTCGAGGGCATATGTCAATTTACAGTGACAGCTCTTGTTTTTTACAAAGATGTGAATTCCTTCAAGAATACACTTTGTTTTGCAGTCCTATAAAGGAAGACAAAACCTGTCTTGAATTTTACACACACAGTAACAATGGAAAAGAAAATAAGAAAAATTACTATGTACATAATAACACTTAAACTACCAAAGTAGCAGAAGTGTTTTTCAAATTTGCACATTATATTCATGTGTATTTTGTTTTCAGGTCAGATTGAGAGCTGTATGGCTAATTATTTTGACAAGAACAACCAGAGTTTGTCTGTTGTTTGCCCTGAGAGTGAAGACAGCTTTCTTGTTTACCAGAAGTCAGAGGGAGAAACTACCATCGTAACAGAGGTGATTAAACCTTCACCTGCTGAATTTTTGTAATTGATTTACCCAGCTTTGCATTTTGAACAGTCAAAGTTTAAGGGATTTCAGTATCAAAATACAAAAATTGAGCTACCAACAGTATAGAACCTGGTCAGACTGCACGGATGTGCAGGCTGGCCTGGCTCAATACTGGTGGCAAAGGCTAATCACTTTTGGATTCAGTTGGTTAAGGGTTAAGATCACTTCTTTTCATTTTCTTATACCTTGCAAAACTCTAGCATTCTTGAATTATATTATGAATGGTAATCATTAAGTGATGAGGTAACTGTTTAAAATTAACTTTCTATTAATTTGAAGAAAGGATAAAAAAATTTTACGTGCTAATATTGAACAAAATGGAACAACCAATATTTTTTTTGATATCAAAGCGTTACAAGTAATCATTGTAGAGATATCTAGTACTTTACATTATTAGCAGTAGACCTGCAAATAATATGTACACAAATAATTGGAATGTACTGATTTTTAACGTAAGTTATCATTTTTCTTGAGAAACAGAAAAAGGACATATTTCTCTAAAATCCTGCCTTACCGTCATTCCTTTCATTTACAGTGGGGTTTGGTATGCAGTCAGGCATACTTGTCTTCACTAGCAACAACAATATACTTTTGTGGTGTTATGGTCGGCGGAGTGGTGTTTGGACATCTTGCCGACAAGTTCGGAAGAAAACCAGTGATGCTGATATGTCTCTTTTTACCAGTGTTTGTTGGAATAGCTACATCATATGCACGCTGGTACTCTATGTTTGTTACCCTAAGATTTGTCCAAGGAATACTTATGCAGGTAAAGACATATGTTTTTAAAACCTTTATTTCCTGTTGAATCAGAAACAAATTCTTGCAGTTTATATTAATTTCACCTTGTGACTTCTCTTTTATTTTTGACACATGTGTCTCCAAATGTCATACTCTGAGAAAAAAGTATGGAGCTATACAGGAAATTTTTTCATTACAGAATTTTAAGGGACTTTAAATTGCTAAAATGTATTTTACACTTTAGAAACGAGATTGTGTTTAGACCATCTGATAGAACTATAGTCACAAATTTATCACAAAATAATCTTCTGTGGATTAGAGTAGCTGTTCCATTGAATTATACTACATCAATCCAGCATTTAAAAAGTATAGAACAGGTTTAAAGGTATCAAATCTTACACTTTTAGGGGTTGCAGACCTCCACCTATACTTTGGCCATGGAGCTCTTTTTACCACAGCATCGTAGTTATGCCGGGGCAATCGTCGAGTGTTTCTGGGGTCTGACAGTAATGACTGTCCCACTTCTGGCTTACCTGATTCCTGACTGGCGCCATCTTCAGCTTGTTATATCACTTCCAAGTTTGGCAGCGGTATTTTACATTTGGTATGTGCCATCATTATCTACTAAATTATTCTACATGTTGACAGTTTCAAGCTCTTTGCAGTTTTGTAACCAGTGATGTTCATGTAATTGAGAGCGAATTTCACTTTTGAATTTGAAGAAATGTTTTTGGGGTTTTTTTAAGTTAAAGTTTTTGTAGCCCTGCATCATTGTAAGTATAGGTATCGCAGTCAAGCAATATTTAAAGAAAAATACATAATGAATCCCTTAGTACATTTTAACAGAAATATTTTATTAATTCAACAAGATGTCTTCCCACATTTCGAATTTCAGGCATTGAAGGTTTGGCATAGTTCCTTTAGTTTAAAGAATTTTAAATGAACCTAAAGGCTAAAACAGTCTCTTCATGTAGATTCCAAAGCAGAATCAAAACTACTGTAAGTAGTACCTTTGGCAACTGTCTGAATTTGCATTATGCACCCTAGGCACAAGAACTGATATTTTGGTATTGTCTTTCTCTGCCATTAGTGTTGTACCTGAATCCCTGCGTTGGCTGATACTCAAAAACAAAGTAGAAGCAGCAGAGAACCAGGTCTCCAGAATGGTAGACTGGAACAAGCTAACTTTTCCCCAGCGTGAGTGGGAAGATGTTAAACTGCAGCTGGGAACCATGACTCAGTCAACGAAACAGTACTCCGCTCTGGATTTGCTGAGAACACCAAAGTTAAGGAAAAGAAGTCTTGTGCTGTTCTACCTATGGTATGTATGTTGAATTAAATCAGTTATGATCTGTTTTGAGATAAATATATGGAGAAACCTGGTGTAGGTTTTGGTATAGAACAAAGACTGACCAGTGGTGTAATTTAGGGTTTAGAATAGACTTTCCACTATCATACCTTTGGGTACAGAATATAGACTGTCCACTTTTTAATCTGTTAGCAGTTTCAGAGCTTAATTTTTTAACTGTTTCTGTTATCCCTCAACAAAATGAATGGTAAGGGTTTACATGGTTCTCCTTAGTGATGGAGTAAAGCAATTATCTGTCTGTACTCATTATTGAAGTTTCAAAGAAAATTTTTACATTGTTTGAAAGAGATCTAGAACTGTAACTGTCATCTCACATTAATAAAGTTTGAATTCTACAACTCTGCCATTGAGTTATGACCCTTTGATCACATGACCATTTGAAAATGTCAAGCATTTATGACCTGGAACATTTATTATTTGGTCTTTGAATAGTTTCAGTTGTTGATCTCTAAGTATTGTAACAGATAACATTATTATTATAGGAAATAAGCTATTTTGCTGGCAGCCTACCTGAAGCATACTATCAGTAGAGTTACTGAAAAATGATAAAAGATGCAACATGCATTTAATGCCTAGGCTATTACAGATAATGACGTGAAATATATCATTTAACTTACACTGCAGGTTTGCCATTTCTATTGGTTACTATGGTCTCACATGGCGACTGACCAGTCTCCCGGGCAACAAGTACCTAAACTTCTTCATAGCAGGATGTGTGGAGTTTGTGGCCTACACTTTAGTCATCTATATCACAAAGAGGTAACACAACTTGTGTAGTCCTTTTTATAGCAAAAGTTATTAATATAAACCTATGCTTAGTTGTTTGTTTAGAGTGACATCCTCAAACTCGGTGTAAATTTTACTTTGTGCAAGTAAAAAACAAGTCAAGATCATTTTCTAGGATGTAACACTTCAATTTTGAAAAACATTTTTTTTTTTATTCAAATGATACTTCTTCTTCAAAATGACACTTCCAAATTGCACTTTTATAGATTTTTTTATTACAATGCTTTTTTTCTGTAAAACATTGATAACAGTAATTGTTTAGAAGAATTTTGATTTTATTGTTGACCACCAGCTTATCTTCAACTTCAACTTCAACTTAGTACTGCCAAAAGTCAATACTGACTATACTAGGCAGGCGCATGTCAGGAACATTTAAAATTATAAAAGTTAATAACAAAGAAAACAAGATTTAACTGAAGATCTTACTTAAACATTTATTTTAAGTACTTTAAAATCTATAAAACTTGTTTAGTCCACTGATAAAAGCTGGCACAGTTGGGGTAGTCTTAATCTCGGTCGGTAATTCGTTCCAGAGTCGTATAGTCCTTGGGAAGAATGAGTTCATGTGATGTTGTGTTTTTGATTGTGGAATGAGGAATTTGCTGTTTCTTGTGTTTGTAAGGTGATTGTGATCAACGTTGACCTGATTGTTTTTTATTTTGTGTAGACCAGGCTGGCATGGTTTCGCCTTTGTTCTAAAGTTGACCATTTTAGTTCTTTGATCATGTTTGTTACACTGCTTGTATAGTGGTAATCATTATGGACGTACCTTGCAGCTGACCTCTGGACCATTTCTATTCTGTGTGTGAGATATTTTTGCCATGGATGCCATATGGTTGAGCAGTATTCAACCTGTGGTCTTACATATGTTTTGTATGCTGCTTCTTTGAGTTGTTTGTTTTGTGTTTTGACGTTTCGTCTGATGAACCTTAAGCTGTTTTTTGCTTTGTTTGTGATATTGTTTATGTGGGATGAACAGTTTGTTTTTGAAATCATCACCCTGGAAAAAAAATAATGACAGCTGTTTACCATTATGCAAAAAAAGTTTTATCATTGACCATGACCTTTATACAAAAGGTCTCTGTTTAAAAATTTTAATGGGGTAAACTGTGTAAGTTGCAAGAATTTTCACAACTACTGATAGGTTATAAATGTTGTATGATTAATTTTAATTTTAATTTCAGATTTGGACGTAAGAAGCCCCTGCTGACCTACTTCAAGCTCGCCTCGTTCTTCATGATAGGAGCTGGAGTTATACCACTTGTGATGAAGAATTCCAGTATCTATGTTACTAGTGGTCTAGCTATTGCTGGAAAGTTTGCCATGGGTGGACTCTTCAGTGTAATCTTTCTGTACACATCAGAACTTTACCCTACCATTGTCAGGTAAGTTAAGCTTAAGCTCTACCTAACCATTGTCTGGTAAGTTAAACATAACTCTTTTCTGCCATTGTCACTTAAGTTAAGCTTTATCTCTACCATTCCATTGTCAGATGAATTAAACTTTAGCCCTACCCTAACATTGTCAGGAAGGTAAAACTTGAGCTGTAGGTATGTTGGGCTTCAGCTCTTTCCCATACATTGCTGTATAAGTGAAACTTTTTACAAAACCAGCCTTTTGGCCGCCCGCTTAGCTCAATAGGTAGAGCACTGGATTAGTAATCCATCAGTCGTTGGTTCGACCCCTGGGCAGGGCAAAATTTCTCCGTGACAATTGTTCTCAGACATTGTGTCTTATGTTCATTTGTCTCTGACCGCTGATTCAGAGTAGATCATGTGGGAACAGTAGTCAGTCACTTGCGGAGAAATTGGCAATTACTGGTTAGTTATCCAGGAAAACCGGTTAGGTGGACTGACCGCCGAGATATAACAAATGTTGAAATCGGCGTTAAACCCCAAAACAAACAAACCAGCCTTTTTATCATTACTGATTTCTGATCTGCCTGATGCACACATTGATTTACATGTATGAATAAGCTGTATTTGTAGTTGGTGGTAGTATTTAACTGTTTTAAGGATGACTCATAACTTACTGATTGCTTTATTGATTATGCTGACCCTGTACCTTAAGTTGGGTGTTCCTGTGAACTTCAATAGGAAAATAGTCAGTGTTGCGTTTAATCATTACATAACATTGTATAAAACTGATTTCAGGAACATTGGTATGGGTAGTTGTGCATTCTGGACCAGAGTTGGTGGTGTCATTGCTCCTCAGATTATATTGTTGGTAAGATGCTTAACACTTAGATTCAGTGAGTTTTTGCATTCTTCACATTTGGCACAAGTACTGGTTTGAACCAAGGAAACATCAGTTTCAAGAGCTTGTAATATTTTTGGTTAAAAAAAAACCAACAGAATTATACTTGTTTTTGTTACTGGTATGTTAATTCAGTCCGATTAATCAAATTGAATTTAAATAAACTTTTTTTTTCACCTTTTTGCAGGACCATTTTAGCAACAAGTCTCTGCCCCTGATACTGTTTGGACTAGTGACTCTAGTTGGTGGATTCCTTACAATCTTGCTCCCAGAGACACTTGGTCGCAAGCTTCCAGACAACATTGATGATGTGGAGCAGACTGGTTCTCAAAACAACATAGCAGATGGAGAGGAAATGAAATCTCTGAATTCAAATTTGGAACATGGTCAAAAACAAGAACATGTTTAAGTAAAACAAAATGGGAAGAAAAGGACAAAAAAGATTTTGAAAAGTAATACAGACAATTCTCATCTAGATAATTCAAGAGTTATGTCGGTTGAGTGTTTTATAGTATTTTTTTAAAACATGCAATTGTTGACCAGAGCAATCTTCAACAATCATGATAGTTACAAAGAGGTGCAACAGTTTTAGCATCAGGAGAATGGTAGCTCTTGCATTGTCTAGATGGGATTGTTCTTTTTTTTATTTTATAAAGCTGTATAGATGATGTGTAGAGCAGACAGATTCTGAATGAGGATATTGTTTGTAATTCTTTATCTTCATTGTGAACATTATTTTATTATTTTTTTGTGGCTGTTAGAAGAGAGTACCGCATTGTATTTTGTTCTACACATAATCTATACAGCTTGGTATTGTGCGCTGTTTTGGGGACAATGTTTTAGCATGTCATATTTGAGTTATTAAATATTTCTATGCTGAATCATTGTCTGTGAAAAAAACAAAAGTGAAAAATTAAGATAAATGAATAAAAAACAAAAAAAGTCTTCAAAAAAAGAAGGCTTAAAACAGTTGAGGTGTTGGTAAAAGTCATTTACTGTTATCAAAAGGTAAGACTATGCCAGCTAAGTTTGTATACCTTTTGATGACAGCGGTTGGCATCAGACAAGTGGACCAAGTGTGTTTTAGAAAATAGCAATTATAATTGTTAAGTTTGATGTATAACAATTTTTAACCTTACCCTTTTTTCCAGATCAGCTGTTTAAAAGCTCCAACAGACTTTTGTTGCATTTTTAAGTTTGGTTTTAGCTTTAGTTTAGCATAAAAAAAATGGATTTGGAAATGATGAACCTGATAGCGTTTCTTCGATTTCAGTGTTTGTTTAATCTATTAAAGGAGAAATGTGTTTCTAAGACTTAAAATTTTAGTTAAATTGTTAGGATCTATACACACCAAATAGGATAGCTGTAGATGATATTCTGCGGCATTGAGAAGGAAAAAAAAGACACAAAGTTTGTCATTTTCAAGAATCTTGTTTCGTAATCTTTTCTTGACCCTTGACTTTGGGCATGAACATCTAAGTTCGTCAGTATTTGAATTACTGCCAGGTATTAACTTGCAGTTATTTTTTTCAATATCAGAAACAATTTTTCAAAAACTAAATTCAAATGATCGTAGTGGTAAGAAATATAATGGCTCAAAATATTCTGTTATATGACTTAAGGAGAGGATTTGTTTTCAAGGATACATGGACTTTAATGTGATGGTTACAATTAAGCTTGATTTCTGTTTAACTCCTGTTGCATTAGTTAGCAGACTGAGAGTTCAAGTTCTTGGTTGTGACAAACTTGGTGTTAACAAGATACCAGCATCTTACTGAAAGATTAATACCGAAACAGTGTTGATACTTATTTTTTTTGATAATTGTTTTGTAAGGAAGGCTGTATGACTTATCAGTGGGAAATTCCAAGCTACATGTATATATTTTGTAGCTTGATGCCTTTTTGTGTATTTATTTATATATGTATATTTTCAAATTAATAACACAAGGCCTACGAGTGGACTGCTGAAAAATGAGGGGCGAATATGCTTTTTTATTTATAACACTTTTAGTTTTTTTTTTTGCATTCACCCCTCAAAATATACATGTATAAGTAAGAATGAGAGAATTGTATAAATTCTATTTTTTACTTAAATAATATAAGCACACATTGTGTTATTTGGTGTTTATGTTTTGGAACAGGACTATAAAAAATGAAATCTATATTACTGACATATTTAGAATTCTGCTTTTTAATTACTTTAATAAAGCCATGAATTTGACTAATTTTGTTTTTCGCTTAGTTTATTTTTATTTGTTGCAAATGTCAGCTGAATTATGCATATAGCCGTAAAACACAGAAAACATAAAATATCTAGCTAAATTTTAATAAAATCATTTTTTAAATTCATGCTGCTTATTTTATTTTTTCTAAATAATTGTTATTTGTATTGCATGTGGATGATATTGACAGCTGTGTATTTTTCTGTAGAATCATGTATTCCATAATTAAATCATCTGTTGACATTTTGTTTTTGGGTGCAGATGTACTTTGATTTTAGTTCTTTCATATTCTCTTAAATGTTTTTGCCTAACATTCCTATTTGTGGTTTCATATATAATATTTCAGTGTACTTGCTTACCCCATCATCTATCTCGGTCATGTGATGATACTTTTTATTTACAGTTTTCCTTTCTTCTGTTCCATTGCTCTCAATACCCAGTTTGTTTTTTATTAATTGCAACCACTTCTAGTTCCCTTAGTTTTTTATATATGGCCATAATTGATTTCTAACAGTGAAGAGTTTGCAAGGATGGTAAGTCTGTAAAATGATTCTGTTCACTCCCAGAGAAAAGAAAAACATTCTCGCTGTTTAACAGTGAAGAGTTTGCAAGGATGGTAAGTCTAAAATGATTCTGGTAACCATTCTTGATTTTTAACAATAAAGAGTTTACAAGGATGATAAGTCTGTAAAATGTATAAAATGATTCTATTCACTCTTAGAGAAAGACTTAAATGTAACAAGCATTTGACCTTTTACCATGACTGAATACTAGTGCTTCTTACAAGGATCTGCTTGCCATGATAAGATCTAGCATATACAATGTATTTATTTCTTCATATCTATTTTCATGCTGCATTATTTTTCAGAGATGTTACTTTTCTGAAATACACCACTGAAATTTCTTTAACATAAGAATAAAACATGCCCATGTCTCTCTACTAATTATATGACAGATCTATACAACAAAGTTTGATACAAAATATACAGTACATGCTAGCATCATGGACAGTTTTACTTCACCTGTATTTTTATATAACATATTTGCACCTGTTGTAATTTGGAGAATTTACATTGTTACCATGAACATTTTGTCTGTCTCTGTTTACTTTATGACTATCCCATCTTTATATTGATTGTGTTAGCTTTTGCTGCTTATTGCTTGTGTGTTTGAAATAAAACGTGTGTATTTTAGTAAATTTTGTCTTTTATTTTGATTAAAAAGGTACTCTGTCCTTGTGTGTAAAGAAGGGGTTATTCTTTATTTTTTTAACAGAGGAGATGGGATTCTGTCCACATTTATTTAATGAAAAAGCAGTGTATAATAAAACTATTATTGAGTTGATTTGATTTGTTTCAAAGTCAAAGTAGGTGGCTATGGAGTGATGAAAATATATGTGTATTGTGACATCTGATTGCCTGTTTGTTACTGGATCTGAAAATTGTTCTGTATAAGGAAATGTGTAATTTGCCAAGTTACTTAGCTCTGTATGGTAAATCTGCGTATGGTAATCACTCTGTCATGGGTTTAAGCCTGGTAATATGCATTTTGTGTAACAGCCGTGCAAGTCACATGCCAGTGCAGAGCTGCCATAATAACTGAATCATGTTGGGTAATGTTCAATACAATATGAAGAATAAACAACATTGTTATATATTTTACTCCACTGTTAATGAAAATTATTTGAGATTCAAAATCATAATGATTTGTAAGTCAGTTTCTTTATCCGTCTTTGTTCACAACTCTTCTCCATGCCTGAAAAAAATAAAAGAAATGTTGTTTGAACTCTATTCTTTGCACAGTTAATGTTATATCGGTAAAACAATATATCTTTTTTTCTAAAATATTATAAATGTGCTTACATGTATTTGAATAGCGACATATTATTTTGTCTCATAAAGACATATAACTCAAATGTAATTGTTTCGGTTTATTTAAGGTTAATTATTTATATCTGCGTTTGAAGTCGAATGTTGAAAGCAAACAAGTCGAATTTCCTCTATTAAACCTTCGGACTCTCACATTCTCTCAACTAAACTGAAATCATTAGATATACATTGTTTCTGTAAGAAACTAATTTTAACTCACTCACCCACTGCAAGCATGTTATTCACTCCTGCAGTAGACACCAAGAATGCCAAACATCGAGTCGTCCCCGAACTCAAGGTCCTGAACTAAATGGAGAAGAGTTCCGGTCTGGTCTTCAGTTGTGCCATCTTTGGCTGCCTCGTTGTGAGAGTGACATGAACTAGAACTTATAATATCTACATCAGTTCTTTCAGCACAGTTTTCATTTATCTTTATTTCACTGTTTTGAGGTCTTTGTACATCCCGATTGAATGATTTACTGCAACTGTGTTCTTTACCAATTCTTTCAGAAGTGTTTTCATCTATATTTGATTTCTTATTTTGCCATCTTGGTTCATCATCAGTTAAGGATGCACTAAAGCTTTGTTCTTGATAAGTTGTTTCGACATTGTTATTAGTCGTTGTTTCGCTGTTTTGACTTCCTTGTACACCTTCACTGAGCGATGCTTTGAAACCTTGTTCTTCATCTGTGCTTCTGGAAGTCATAGTCAAGCTTACGTGTATCTCACTTGAAATGTTTTCCATTTCGTCCTTTTCTTTGTCCCTCAGTTTCCCATCGGTCTCACGTTTGTCAAGCTCATTTACCTTTATACTTCTGTCCGAATGTCCTGATTTTTCAACGACAATCAATTCCTCTTCAATTATACCACTTGCATTTATTTCAGAGTCAGTAATATTTCTGCAGTCTTCCATCGTTTCTTGCATTCTTATTTTCTCAATGATCGCACCAGTCTGATATATTTTCCTGCACGACTTTTGCAGGTATCTCATTAGTTCATCTGTTTGCATTGCAATGTTACCAAGGTTGTTGTCCACCGATTTATGACAAAGGAGGTTTATTGGTTCTCCGTAAAGATCTTCAAAGACGTTGCTTTCAAATTTTTTGACGTTCGCATTGTTTGGTATATCAGGTCCTTTAATGTCATTTTTTATGTCTTCGTTCTGAACTTTAATTGCCTTAGTCTCCACTGCCTTCCTTGAACCATCTTTGTTTAACAATCCAGATTTGACATAATTATTATCATTTCTGCTACGGTCCTTTCCAGTATTTTCTGTTGCTCCTTCAATAATTTCACGTAGCTTTTTGTCTGTATTAAGAATCTCTTCAACAACATTTTCCTCAAATTTCATGAGGCTTGTATCTAATACAAAGTGCCTGTGGTTTGGGAAACCCTTTTCTGCAAACTTGGGAGCTTTTGTCATATACGTCGAACCTGTTGACCGTATTATTATATTCCCTTTTGAAATAATGTTTGTTGTTATACATTTTGACATTTGCATGTTCCTTGTACCACCCCTGACACTGAAGATCTGTATGGCATCTGACGGTTGAGTTTTTCTGTGCTCACACGCAGTTTGAACCATGGCTGAGGGGATTGAGACCCGTTTCATAGACGTTGGCCACATTATTTGATTCACCCTCTTAGCAACAGGATGATTTCCTGGAATGTCATATAATCTGTAACGCATGTTATCAAATGCAGTCTTCTCGGGACCATATTTTGCGATATGACTTTTATTGTCGCGATCAAAATTTAGTTCAGTCTTTGTTGAACCTCTGTCTTTATCGAGTTCATCCATAATTGCCGTGAACGATTCCATCGTTATAGTTGATAGATGACCTTCCTCAAATTTCATCTTTACAAATTTTCTGTTAAACGAAATTTGTGTGAAAAGTAAGTATAGAACAAGTAAAATATCACTATGAAATGTACCATACACTTTTCAAGTAAGTGCAAAGTTCATTCCATATTCATATTGTATAACATATATACAGTAAAAAGCTGAGATACTTTTCAACACACTGCAACACACTGTAGCTCTGTCAGTTTATAGGCGTTGGTTGTTTTCTGGCGAGATTCGTTGCTGCAAATGGTGTAATAGTATGTAAATAAAGAAATACTTTTCTAAGAGACACAAAACAGAGACTGAAGTCCCGTTTAAATTGTTAAAATTTTGCAAGCGTGATGACAAAGACACAAGCTATTTAGGAAAATTCGAAATAAAAACTTTAACCTCAACACCTTGCTAGTTTACACGATTAAAGAAAACTGATGGGAAAAAAATAACAAAAACAAGTTGAAAAGCAGGAAGAAACTGATAAATGGTCACCTTTTTCACACAACATAAAGACCTAATGATTACTTTGTGAAATATGTTTTTTTAATAACTACTTGATGTGTAAAACGACGAAAATACATACAATTACATATTTGCTAAAGACCAAATGCGTTATATAGTGTTTCATTCATTCATTCATTCATTCGTTCGTTTGTTCGTTCGTTCATTGATTGGTTGATTTATTTATTTATTTATTTATTTATTTATATGTTTTCGGCCGTCTAAGTAAGCCTTTTTTCACTCACGAAATGTATTTTGTTCTTTAAAGCAACTGACTCACAGAATTTAGCTCGTTTTTTTTCTTTAAAATTTAAGAGAAATTAGTATACTGTGGGAAAAAACATAATATCATGCTTTTTTTCACCATGAAAACTAAAAAAAAAAGTTTTGATTAAACTAAGATTCGAACCAAAATTGTAGAGCAACGATCTACACCACTGAGCCTCAGAGACTAGTTACAAAGAGCCTTCAATATTAATGTTATAACTAAAGTATCTACCCCGTGACAAATGGGGTAATTTTTTTACAGATTAAAGTGTGTAAAACTTTATATTTTGATGTTTTTCTGTAACAAAAATGAGTCAATAACTTAGTTTAGATATGTTCTTCACAATTACAGCTAGAATTTCCAGATGTATAAACATTTTCCCTTTTTTTTTTCATCATCGGCCCATCTATGAGTCAGTCGCTTTAAAAGATTTAATAAATCTGCTCTCACCTTGAAAAAAGATATACGGAGACTGTCCATTCATTTTGATTAAACTTTAATTATATTTCTTTCTATAAGGCGTGTCATCTAGTTATGTTGCTTATCTAACAGTGAAATGTATTTGAAGGATACCCATAGCGACGACGTCATGTGTGACGTACCACTTTTGATGATAATTAGTGTACGTCATAATATATCGGAGCGTTAACATGTTGTTAAGATGTGTAAGGATGCCTTGAGTTGAGAATTTTATCTTTTATTTTAAAAGATACGAACAACAGTATGTTAACAATTCAGATGATTTGGTGGACGGACGAAGAATTTGTAGATTCTAATTTGTGAAGATGTAAGCTTCAAATTTACGTACAGTTGTACATAAGCTTCGTATTCTTCACCTAAAAATGTATAGAACTACGTCTGGCGAAATATTTTCAAATGTATTGAAATAATATTAGACATAAGACACACTGTACTGGAAACAGGTTGTTTCTTTGCAAGACAGTCAGACAGACTGATGATAAAGTAAAGTAAAATATACTTAGTCGCCATCCCTGGTCCTATGAAAGCATACATTTTAATATTCACACAGCAACATGAGTGGAACGAAATGAGTGTAAATCTCTCAATACTTGGTATGTAACAATCAGCAAAACTTAGATAGTCTTGTACGTAACATTCGCGCCGTGTGAACCTTGCACAGTTAAGATTCGCACCTTGTGAAGTTTAGATTGTGTTATATGTAAGATTCGCACCGTGTGAAGCTTAAGTAGTCGTGTATGTAAGATTCGCACCGTGTGAAGTTTAAATTGTGTTATATGTAAGATTCGCACCGTGTGAAGCTTAGATAGTCTTGTACATAAGATTCGCGCCGTGTGAAGTGAAGCTTAGATAGTGTTGTACGTAAGATTCGCACCGTGTGAAGTTTTGATTGTGTTATATGTAAGATTCGCACCGTGTGAAGCTTAGATATTCTTGTACGTAAGATTCGCGCCGTGTGAGACTTAGATAGTGTTGTACGTAAGATTGGCACCGTGTGAAGTTTAGATTGTGTTATACGTAAGATTCGCACCGTTTGAAGCTTAGATATTCTTGTACGTAAGATTCGCGCCGTGTGAGACTTAGATAGTGTTGTACGTAAGATTCGCACCATGTAAAGTTTAGATTGCCTTGTACGTAAAATTTGCACTGCGTGAAGCTGAGATATTCTTGTACGTAAGATTCGCGCAGTGTGAGGCTTAGATTGTGTTGTACTTGTGATTCGCGCCCGACATAGACTCGTTTTGGAATGTCACGGCTTCTTATACAAAGTAGTGGGTCGTATATTCACCCAGCAAACCAGGGCATTACATAACGCGCACGTGCTGACTGGTGAAAAACTAATCTAAAGAGTTTTTTTGCAGATTGAAATTGTGTCTGACAAGAATTGACAGTTTGTTTTTTTCTGACGTTTTAAATAAAACAAACACTTTACAAGACTTTATACTTAGTTCGAATTCGTTTATTTGCTCGTGCCTGATTGTACAAATATTTTCAGATATATTTTCAGTAATATTTTCAGTAATATTTTATTCACTAATTAGCCACCTAGATTTTACCGATATTAACACTGAAAAGTAAAAGTATATTCGAATTTTATATTTTTCATCTAAGAAAAACAGACATATACCTAAAGTGTTAGTATCTACATGTAATTTCTTTTACGAATGACATCATGACGGCATAAAAACGACGTGGATTCTATATTTATCTTAAACACAACTTAAAACTAGCACAACTTGAAAAAAATAAATAAACGATTTCAGTTTCATTGAACTTATAAAATAAGTAAAAAAAAAATCAGAAGACACTTGCGGTTTTCTTGAAGAATGGCTCAATGCATATGTTTAATTTACTATTTTGTTTCGCACCTAAATTAAAATGCGCATTATATTCCATAATATAAATTTATCTATCTTTCAATTATTACTGTTATTATCATCATTTTATTATTATCATCATTTTCATTGTTATTATTATTTATATTATCATTACACTGTCGTCGAGGAGGCATCGTGTCCAGGGGTAGAGCGCAGGGCTCCGAAATCGAAGGTCACGGGTTCGAATCCCGTCAGAGGCGAGATTTTCTCACGATCCTCACATTCCTCCACGCTGCGCGAATACTCGCATGGAACCCAGGAAGCAGTCATTGAGCTTGATGAATCTAAGTTGTAAGAAGTTGTATCGCAATAGATGTAAAATAAATGAGTTTAAACTATGTCGTCGATGTTGTCGGTTCGTCGTGTTATTAACAATAAAAGGTAAATGTTTTGTTTTAGACTTATGGAAAAATAGACCAAAATACAAACTTAGCTGTTAAAAAGACTCGAGGCTAAGAAGACCTTACCTGAAATAAAACTGCATTCATCCTTCAAAATTATTTTCTTACATCTGTAAGCTACTTTCACCAAAATGATTCAGTACCACGACAACAACGTTAATTATGACGTCATTAGCGTCAGGATGCACTAAATGCCGTTAATAGATACAATGTTCACCATATCATCGACGAACGCATTTATGCAGACTAGCCAGTGATGACGTCTGACGGACAAGACTGAACTGAGTTTTTATATGGATCTGCATCATTTACATTCGTTTTTAATTGAATCAACCTTTGCTATATTCCTATGGGTCATATAAACAATGGACGTTTGAAAAAAATATAATCGAATAGGGATTTCAGGGCCAACAAACATGTCTTTTTTATCTATAGAATATTTTTATTACAACATTGCATCTTAACAAGACGTTTTCAATAATAACATAATTGTTGTATGGTGGGGCTTATTTTTTTGTCCATGGATAGATGAAAAGAATAAATCTGCGTTTATGGTTTGAGTTTCCAAACACGGATGTAGTCCACCTGCATGGCAGCCTCCTCGCCATTGTTCTGGTCCGTGTGCCATGTGGGATACCATTGGCCACGTGCATTCCAGAAATCACGTGCTGTAAACTCCGATTTGTCATGCCAGGGCTTTCCAGTTGGGCTAACAAATTTATCAGGAAAGAAACCTACACCTCCCACGGCCACATTCATTATCAAGAAGAACTGAAATGATTTATTAAAACAAATAAAGAAAATATACTTTAAGATTAAAATTTGTAAATGCAATGCTTTCGGTCTACCTTAACTAAATCGACTAGTATGTTTTAAATTGATTTTGAAAATAGATTTTTTTCATTCCTCTATTCCGAGATAATTTTGTTAAAAGTGAGATTCTAAATGTATCTCCTTTGTGTTACATATAATATAAACTAAAAAGGAATGACAAATTACAATTCTGACAGTGTGTTTTCTTACAGGTAGCGATTCTGATTTGCTTGTGTTTCAAGAGAAAAAGATAAACAAATAAACTGCCAAAGTGTACGTAAAGGGTGAACCTCTTTATCAAATGGAGCCATTTTGGTACCAGCAGCCCATGGGTTTTCGACCCCATCTTTGTCAAGTCCACCATATTCCCACATGTTCGTCTGCGGCGTCACGTTCAGTACCTCGGTATCATCAATTGAAATGCTTAAATATATACAGTGCGCTGTAAGTTTTGTTCATTTTGACCATTGATACAAATAAACTTGCTTATAATAATTATAAATGCGTGATGACATAGGCAACGTCATTGAACTGAAATGACGTACTAAGTAATCGATAATTTCTCGAAAAATTTGTTTGTTTTTGTTTATTTTTTGTGTTTGTTTTAGTGATGGGAAAATTTAAAGATTTAAGTTCGAAACCACAACACTATTCTCCATATTGATATCAAATATGGTGGCATTCTTTTTCACGCTGTTTGACAGTTCCGTTATAAGGTTAACAGTCAAGACATAGAGGATATTTGTTTGTTTTTGTGGAAGATGAGAATTTATTTCATCGAGTGAACACCATATGTGATATTTTCACGAGTGGCGCAGCCACGAGTGAAAATATAAACATATGGTGTTCACGAGATGAAATAAATTCCCATCTTCCACTAAAAAACAAACAAATTTTCTTTTTATTTTATGCCAACACGTCAAAAATGGGTATTTTATGACATTTTTACTCAGGGCCTTCAATAAATTCCCCATGGTGAGTCCCAAATCAGTTAATGCGTACTTTGGTCAAACCGTTACTCCGCACAAAAAAAGTGCAGACAATCTCCAATACATATGATAACTTTACTTCTGCTGAATTAAACTGAATACACTTTCATCAAATAACATTTATTTTTCTCTACACAGTTTATCAATATTTATTGAATTTTAGCCATACATACTTTAATTATACAAGCGGATTAATACCGAGTAATATTCAATCAATTGAATTGAAAGTCGGCCATATTGGATATTGTCCATGTGAGTTATGTAAAAAAATCAGACATTTTAAATAATTTATGGCGAATGCCATCATTGTTCACAACTAGTTTGGCTCAGGAATTCAATATTTTAACTGGATTTAACAAGGTAAATAAATTTCACTCGCTGTCACTGTCTGAAATACAGCGGATTCTCTTGTATTTACGTGGTGGGGAAAAGTAGTTCCGGCACAAACAGTGGATTATCAAAATGATAATTTCACTGATTCAAAACAGTGGATTATCACTTTTATCTCACTGATATTTCTCTATATTTCATTGGTAGGCATAAAATAAATATTATATAAACAATTCATTTAGTGACATGATGAATACTGGCATTGGTTAGCTAATGAACGCTGAAAGCCAGTTCACGATACTACACTTGCCCCGTCCTCTCTAAACCGCCCCTAAGTCCTGCCGCAATCTCACCTGATATGGTCTTCGTCCCAGATCAAAACGTACTTGTGAAAGTCGTCTGCGTATGTGCCTGAGGACGACAATCTGTAAAAAAAATAACACAGAAGTTCTTAATATCATAATCAATTATCTAAATATCTAACAATATTTCTGTTGAATTGATACCGGTAGATTCTGCCGATGAAAACATTTAAATCACAACCTTAGCAACTCTTTATGAATAAGGTGGATTGCACTGCCAATAGTTACAAAAAAGAGCTTTAAAGCTCAGTCGTTTGAGCTTTTTGCATCTTTAACATAACGTTAATAGTTCAAATTCAAATCTGAGGTTAACCGTTGGTTCTTGGTAAAGATAGTCGATGAAACAAGTCACTTAGTGTACGCATCCCTATTGGTCTATCCTGAAAACTGACTTCTTTTCGATCAAAACTGATTTGTTCAGTAATGCAATGTATGGTCTCTCGATAGAGTTGACGTTATATAAAGACAGGTGTTGCAACCATGCAAAAATAATAAAATATTTTATAAAAGTAAGTAAAGTGAACAAAAATAAATGAAACTGAATTTGTGTAGATTAAGCTTAATTCAAAATTAATGTTTCTCAAATCTTAACATCATACTTTTCTCCATGTGCCTTCTCCCATTTGTTATGCCAATAATCGGATCCAAAATGAAGAGTACTTCCGGCGTTGTCAATGCCCTGTGAGTGACCTTTGTCGTCATGGTACTGACGGTTGCCTGGCAACAAAGAGGTAGTATCGGATAGTTACAAACGTTATGAATAATACGATATTGCAGGAATGATTATACAAAACAAATCCGTGTTTCGAAACTCAAACCATAAGTACAGACTACTTCTTTTCTTCTACCTGTGGATAAAAATTAACCCTACCATACAGCAACAATATCTGTAGGAAATTAAACTATACACAGTTTTTTCATTTAAATAAACTTTGACTGGTTTTATATATCTACCTCTGGCTTCTACTATGTCGATTTCTCCAGACGCTGGCCATCTTCCATAAGAATTCCTTAATGGCAACATCCAAATGGCTGAAACAGATCGCAGAAAAAATTGTTATTCCGTTCTTTTTTCTTTCTTTATTCATTTATCAAGGAAGTGTTTCAACTCTAATTTCAGATGAAGAAATTTCTATACTACATCTAATTGAATGATTTTGCATTTAAGGACCACAACATATTGACGTCTCAGTTTTCAGCTGATAACTTTTAAATGATATTCCAAATTCCAAAGACAAGGCATAACTTTGCTTGAGAAAAATACTATTTAATGATATTATTACAGCGTGTAATACTACCTGGCCATATCCAATCTCCTGCTGGCATTTTTGCTCTGACCTCTACCTTGCCGTATCTGAAGTTGAAGCCACGTGAACTTCGGAGTCGGGCTGACTGAATCGGGTTGATGATATGGTCCGGAGTACCATCTCGTTTGCAGCCCCAGAAGTTATTACCAGTGCATACATCTCCTGGTTGTGAACCTAAAATACGCCGATAATTGGTAGAGTATATTAATTAACTTAATAAGTTTGGCCATAATGCTGGTAAATGTCGTATTTAAGATTTAGCTGAATAACACGATTTTAAACTTTAAAACTATTTCAGCATAATTCATGCTGGTTTTATCAAACGTACCCCATATATCTAAAGATCCTTTCGTCAAACCATCTGGTCCCTCTCCAAGAGATTCTATCGTCAGGGTCTGAAAATATTCGTTTTACTAAAATATTACTGACGTCATTAGGATTCTGGAAAAGAAACTGACGAAATATAGTCAGGAGTAGAATGCTGGACTTTCGATCGGAAAGTCGACGGTTCTCAGTTATCAAGCAGAATTTACAAGAGTCGCTAGAACTGTTACTTATAAAAAAGTCTTTTACGCAAAAAGAAACAACAACAAACAAACAAACAAAAAAGAGAAAAAAATCATAGTTGATGATAGCTAGAATGTTTCTTAATAATTTATCATAGAGAAGTTATACCTCTTAAAAGTTATTTAAAAGTTTGGATTTGGTAAGACTGTCATCGGGACTGAATTATGAATAAAATGTCTAAAATAAGACACGGTATTGCGTAACTAGCACACGCATTCAAGATTCAGTAATACCATAATTTTCACGATTACCATTTCATAACAGCAGCCTATGGGTGTTCCTGAAAAAAAATTTAAAAAAGAAAGAAAGAAAAAATAAAGAAAGAAAAAAAGAAACTTAAAGAAATTAATAAAATCGGCTAACAATACTTACCGGCTTGATAAACAATTTTCCATCGCGTACATAGCTGTTGGTACGATTGTTGGTATAGTACTGAAATTCCCAGTTCTGAAATACGTAAAAACTTCACGATAATCTCAATGGATTAGACACTCAATAATATATTGAAAGTGTTGTTCCGGGCAACTTTTGAATTCACTTTTATGCAGACTTTCTTTTGGAAACTGTGTGTCCCGTTTTAGAAATTATTAAAATTAATTTTGAAGAGCATTGACGTAAACAAAGACTAATGTATAAGCAAATATTTGTCTTAAATTCTTATGGAATCATTTTCCTTGCACGATTCAAATATAAATGGACTTGGCTTACACCACCACCTCCGGCTGTAATCTCGTGCTCCCAGACATCTAGGTTTAAGAAATCAAAATTATCCTCAAATATCATGCATGGGAAAGTCGTGCAACTCAGTTCGGATCCTGGAGGTCGTATTGATTTCCCCGTACATCCACACGATCCTCCGGATGATGATGAACTTCCGGTTCCTGATAGTATACCGTTTTGGGTATTCTGGGTACCGGAAGTGCCAGTCTGTACACCGGAAGTGGCACTCGCCGTTCCAGAACTACTAGACCCAGACTGTGAACCAGAAGTTCCTTGTTGTGTCTGATTTAAACTGTTGTAGTAGGCTTGCATATTGCTGTAGATTGGATTTGTGACTTTTGGAGCTTGTGTTTGAGCTTGCGTAGTGGGTCGTCTGGTCGTTGTGGTTGTTGTTGTAGTGGTTGGAACTGTAAAGAAATTATAACACATGTAAAATCATCTAAGGCCTTTGGAAAAAATAACTCTGTACTTTTTCAAGACTACGGCTTTTTAATATTCCGAACACTTTACAAACGTTTCCCAAAATACTACTGAACTGTCTTAGACTAAACAAACGTATCGCAAAACTATATGTCACAAACACTTACCTTGCTAAGCGAAAACTATCCATTAAATTTCCACCCAGTTGTCAGATTTATTATCAAAACTAAAGGTTTGATAAAGGTATGATAAAACTTGTAACAGAACATACCGGAAGCAACCCATGTTTGGTCCTTCACAAGATGCCCTTCGCCATTCTGTAAATAGTTATACCAGTAATGCACTGTGTCACCAGCTTTCAGGGCCACATTGGGGTTCTCATACACCCATTCGTTACCTGAAATCAAACATAATATTTATATAGCTAAAGACATTGTCTGTAAGGAAAGGTGTTTAAGGATGTACTATTAGGCAAAGAGGCTAACCACATCAACAGACTTTGAAATAATTCATTGCATGTATAGAAAGTTATTGATAAATTTAAAGTGCATTTGAAATAGTTACCAGTTTTTGCTCTAACATCGACTGCGTACTGGCCCGCTGCAACTCCGGGCAAAGGTGCATTGATACTGTAGTGGTAGGAAACCATAGTCATGCCATTTGAATCTGATTGAAAGGAATAAAACAACAATGGTGTATTAGATATCTATAATATCCATTAGTATTATTAAATAAAATCACTCTAGATTATATTGAGGTTCTGCGCAGTGACGGTTAGTCTTTGTGCGGTTCATTGGAACTCGCGATTGACTTCGGTTCAGCGTAAAATAAAATCGGTCAGTTTTACCAAAGTTTTTTTCAAATTTCTTTAATCCTTTTAACCGATTTACGTCGTTGTAAAGTCAGAAGGTCGGTACTTTAGTAAAACGGCCTAAAACACGAAAACATAACAAGGCCACCATTTCTCTTGTTTTTCGACCTTTCGCCCTGCCAGCACGACAAATAGAAGGCGAAAGTCACCGTCTTCGAAACGGCTTGATTTAAATATCAAATTAATGTTTCTATAAAAAAATATTGAATTTAATATGGGCGATGATTATATCTTACATGTGTATATACAGGATATTAAATGAGTGGACATGTAATACTTGATTTATTTCACGAGTTATATCGATAAAAACAAGGCTCTGCCGTGTTTTTATCGTTTTCTAATAGCGAATCAGTGTAATAAATCCCGTATTACATGACCAAGAATATAATATTTTATTTACAACATAGACGTTGTGTAAGTGAATGGTGACAGAAACGCACAGAAACTTGTATTGTCTGTCTTGTATTGTCCGCATACGCGCTAACGTCGTAAGCGTATTGTTAATGACGTTGACGTCAAAGTGTTATTACGCTAGTGTAAAGTAGTATAACACGGCTTTATTACACGCCCACGACGTCGTCTATGATATAAACAACTGTATTGTTATCATCTAAAGATTCGTAATACAATATTGTATTTGTTTACTCTGTGATCTGTTACAAAGCAGAAAGTGCACAAGTTAGATATTTATTTATTTATTTTTATGAAATAGTTACCATTAGATGATATGTAATAGTAATGTAACAGTAAACGTAATAAATGGTTACACGCGACTGCTGAACGGCATGTCCGTGACCTTTTTTTATATAACGTTTTATTACCCTTCCAGATTTGTTTCTCTTTTTTGATTGGCTATTGATCCGCCGAAAGAAATTGATATAACCGAGCCAGACAGGTAATATACACATTAAATTTACCCTTTTGGTACCCCATGTTGTAAACGTTGTAAACAACATGCGTTGTGACGATGCGCGTACGGTTCGATGTTGTAAAGTGTAAATTCCGATATACAAACACTTTTTAATTGTTAAAAAAATATATATTTACCAAAATAGAGTAATGATAAATATTCTCATCAGTATTTGAAACAAATATGACCTCGGCAAACCTTGATATTAATTACAAAAAAAGTGTTTTCAACAGACTACTCCTTTTCTCTTGTTTACATTCGTTAGGTACAAAAGCAAAAACTTCATGTAGATCTACAGACGAGCTATTGAAATAAAAATAAAAAAATAAAGAAAATAATCTGTAATGAATGCGCGGATTTATTAACCAAAATTTATGGCTTTCATTAAAGGTATTAAATCAATATTAAAAAAAACCCCATAATTATCACTTCTGGGAAAATACCGCATTTCGCCAGCACAAATTATGCTGTGACGTCATTTTGCGGTGAAGGGGTATCCTAAAGGGAATCTTATTTCGACGTTTCATTTGAAACAGCAATGATTTTTTTTAAATCATCTTACTCGGCAGCGAAAGGGTAATAAAATTATTATTTGGGTTTTTGAATGATATATGTGGATATATTACCTGCCAAGATAAAATATCACCCTCGCCTAACGGCTCGGGTGATATAAAATCTTGGCAGGTAATATATCCACATATATCACTCAAAAACCCAAATAACATATAGTATTTTTAGACGTCTCTCCATAACTTAATAAGGTGTGTGCTTGAGATTATTAATTATAAATGCTCGTTTGAGCAAAGAAAATAGGAGCATAAGGAAAATTATTGGAGACAAGTCACTTCTGGTTGTCCTACAAAAGAATATCCTGGTCGGGAGTCCAGCGTTCAATCCCTATGTCACTTTCCTTCACAAGCGCAAATATACATTCAAGTAAACATCTATCTATCTCACTAACTTTTTAGTTTAAACTTATTTATTTTATATCGATTGGGAACCAAGTTCTTCTCACCTATATTAATCTCTCTCTCTAACTGCTTCTCACGATTAGGGTTTTACCCTGTTACGACATGACTGTGCGAAAGTTGACATTTCTTACGATTTCTGAAACAAGTTCTCCCTTGGAAACATTTCAAAGAAACTTACCCTTATATTTAACTGACAAAAAACATGTCTAAGGATCTGCAAATCTTGTAATTAAGTAATTAAAGAATGCAACATTCCTGAGGCAGCCCCATTTACCTGGAAGCGCAAATCTGATCCCTTGTGGTTTCAGCATGCTGACCTTGACCTGAGCAGACACACTCACTACCACGGATAGCGAAATAAACAAGAGATTTCTGATTGTTGCCATGGTGAGTTTGCCTAGAAAGTGAATGTATTTTTGTCAAACATGTTAGCTGATGCATATATTTCAATGTATTTCTTTTAGTAAGTCACTTAAGTGAGATTCGCGAAGCGCAAAAAATGAAATAACAGCTCTTCCTAACAGTATGCATTTGTAACTGAATACCTGCCAGTGGTTCTTTTTGACGTCACGGACAAAGTGCATAATCTTTCATACGTCACAGCGTACAGACGACGTCAAAGTGTGATGTTTGATTTCATAATTGATATGCTCACAAAATGATCTCATAAATTAATGTTAAAAACATTTAGCCAGTAAAGAGTACAGTATTAATTAAAGTGAAAACTGTGTAAATACAGATATGTCAAACCGACAGACTAAACATAAAAAAATCCAAGATATAAATCAAAAAATCAAAACGAAAAAGCCATACGGAATAAAGAATGTAATATGTTTCGTCATGTGTTTATTTCTCTGGATGCCAAAAAACAACCACAACAAGCAAAAACAGATAATATATATACAAAAACACACAACCGTATAACTTCACGCACTTTAAAGTAATTATATTTTTCACATTCAAATATGCCTGTTATCAATTTTGGTAGAAAAAGCATCTACAAAAAAAATATGGGCCTGTCTTACGTAATTTTGTTTTTAAGTTTTACTTTTCAGCTTTGGTCAAAACACTTTAATAATAATAATAATAATAATGATAATAATAATAATCATCATCATCATTATCATCACAATATTGTTTAAGTAATTATAGACCAAAGTTTTGAAAACTCACTCTTATTAAAATTTCAAATGATAATTCGTATGTAATGAATTAGAATTAAAATTTACCTTACAGTCCGGGCTGCAACACAATATCTGGTTCAGATTTGTGTCTGGTGAACTTAAATATCATATTTCTTATCTGTATGGTCCTAGAAATACAACAATGTGAGGTCTGTTAAGGTCTGTAAACTTGAAAACTTCATCACTCGGTGATCAAAATATTTACATAGCTATCAGTTTAAACAAATAGAATTCGTAAAAATGTCGGTTTGTGTTATATTTTAAGTCATTTAGCGGATAGGGTCCCATCGTGAGAGCAAAGGTCAACATTTGGAGGTCAGCGTTTCAGTATAACCAAGTAATATATCCTATCACGCTATCAGAAATTCATCCTGCTATCACTCGCCCTATACCTGGTCTTTGAGACCTGAATTTGAAAATGCAAGATTAAAATCGTGAAGTAAGCTTATTAAATGTTCGACATTGAAATCTAGAAGTTCAAGGGTGTGTCCTGTAGATAGAACACATCCGTGATTCAAGCCAGCACTGGCTACGTTTCCAGGATCTAGGTCACAGGGCACGGTAAATGTCAAGCATTGAGACTTTTTAGCAGATCCATGGCAATGTCTTCTTGTCGTCTTGTCTTGTTATCCAGGAGTCGAGGGGATCGATGCCCCTCAGCTAACATCTCTAGTGTTTTTTTTTAGTCTTGACACACCCAAACGAGGCCTACACTCAAGTCGCCAATAACGGATCGCTAAGCATTGTTCATGAAAATGTCGTTAATTGAAAGCTGAGAAGAATTTAAAGTTTGGTGGGTTACAAAGCATATTAAAAGATCTTTCAAACATGTGTCTGATCTTAATGGATAAGCTTTACACTATCACTGATAATATGTTTTGTTTACGGTAGCAATTGTCTCCAATACCGGATCATTTTCCCCAATACAGGATCACGTGACCTGGGACCGTTTCAAAAGCAAAATGTAACTTATTGATTCTCTTTTTTATTCTTTTGCAATGTTGTCATTGTAAAATCAATCTTAGTGGTGAAAACATACCAAATTTTAAAAGAAGAAATAATACATTCATGAAATAAATGTACAAGAGATTTGAATATACATTTTAATGCTTTATTCACGTATCATTCGTTTCTTGAATTGATAAAGATAATACTGAACCTTCAGGTATTGATTTGATCAGCCTTAAAAGACAGCCATAATGTTTATTGAGAAGAGACCTGTCAGGTAAGACAATTGTATATTTGCATGGTATAACAACACCACCGCCCTTTTCACTTGGAGCAGGCCAAGGTGGGAAAATGGGGACAGGTTCACCAGTAATTTGAGCATCTATTTGTTCTTAAATATTTTGCTATTTAAATTCTTCTGCCTTCAAATACATTTGTGTAGCTATTTGATCAAACATAATGACTGATACATTCGCCGTTTGACAGTCGAAAGCAGTTTTTAGACCATCCCCATTATTGTCTTTTTAACAATTCAGTTATCCGCTATTGGCGACTACACATCACATTACTTTCAGCCAAATAAAATGTAGAAAACCTACTTCTTAGGACGTGCAACTGCTTTTGCAGTGTACAGATGGGTTATTCTCAAAATGTAACAAGATTCGGCAAGTTTCTCTTTATGCGAACTCTCCGTAACTAATTTTGAATTCTTACAGCGGGTTTCAGAACGAGGATTTTCGCGCGCTCATCATGCGACAGGTCAATCTTTCAGCTGAGATAGATTTTATTTACGTTCGGTTTGGGCAAACATTTTTGTTATTTTGACACGAGAATGAAAGCACTATATTCTGATGTTGATAGTTCCAAAAAAGATCATTCTGTATTTGTTGTGAGAAATTACAAAAATATTTTCGATCCGCTATAGGGGAAGATCCGTTATTGGCGACTTGAGTGTATTGTATGACTGCCACTGGAACTGAAGCACTTCCACTATATTGCGCTTAATCTCGAAACCGTCTCTGAATGCATTGATCATATGGTTAACTGAATATCAAAGAGAGAATCATTCTCTCATGTTTTAGCAAAGTTCCTAAGAAATCAAATATCTTACAGTACTTTTAATAAGGATAGTATTTCAAAATGATAAAAACAAGAAACGTAACAATGCGGTGAAAATAGCCTTTAAACATACAGCCAGCGAATACAGAGAATAGGATGCAAAACACCGAACTTTAGCTCTATAAAACGTACCGACACAGCAAGTTTCATTACAACACGCCAGTGCAACCTGAAGTTATTGACCGGGTAAAACTGTGCTTGGTTACTGGGTTTCTCTTAGCTGGTGACCTAGTTTCGTAAATGATCTTGATATCAAGAAATCTTTCTGACAAAGTTTTGTAGTAACCTGGCCTATCAGGTCAATTTGGGACACCCATCCAAGCACTAACCATGGATAATGTTGCGTAACTTAGCAAACGTTCGAGACACTCCAACCATGTCGCTAAAGAGCTAGCCCAACAGCGAGGCTGTTGGAAATGCCTTATATACCCGGTGTCCACTAGGATGTCGCTTCATGTACACTTTTAAAGTGAAATACGGCATCCACCTATCAAGCTGGTACCGCCCAGTTTATATCACGTGATGATATAGAGCACTACCTACAGAAAAAGCTTCCGATAATGGTGTATAAAACTGCGCAGTAGCTTATAAAGTTCATGTTTTACCGATTTATTTTACTAAAATACAATAATACCGCTGAGAAATGTTCTTTTTTATAATTGACTCTTTTCAGTGAATTTTAACAGGAGACAGTATAAAAATAATGTGTATTTTTTATTTGAAGGAATGGTGTATTTTTCATAATATTTCGCGACATGCTTGTTTCTTGGCGAACTTAGTGTAACGTTTTCGTGTCATTTTAAAAATAGTTATTATTATAATATCCGCGTCATTCGTTCATCGGTATAATTAATTGTATGTCGTGTAGACCTAGGCTAGGTAGATATAGAGCCAGATCTAGTTCAAACAGTTCATTATATTTTAGTATCCCAACTTTTCTAAAACTCATCACTGTCTCTTCTCAAATTACGTTTCTACTTTGAATGCAAGCACTCTCAAATTTTGAAAAAGTCCACCATCTGTAGTTACTTTTAATGGCCCATAGATATCCGAGGCCTAAGAAGGCTCTCTGCATATTTGTCTTTTTTACCCAAAAGAATTCTGGCAGCTTGTCTGGCATCTCCAGGTAATTAAATACAGGTCTGGGCATTCAATACAACCCCGATTGGCCTGAATACCGATTGGAATGTTTAGTAAACTCAGTCTGCGCAGACTTAATGGCTGTAAAATTATTTCAGAGACATCAAAATTTAATGTTGGTTACTTATGGAATTCATTGCTTAGAACTGGATTGTTATTGAAATCCCCAAAAAGCTGGAAAACGATTGGTCATAGTAAAAAGAACAATATTAGGAGTGGTTTATCAAAAAATCAGTTGTGTCAAGGCCGGGTCTTTAAGAATTTTGGTGGAAAATAGTTGAGAAAGATTTTGCTCTACAGGATATCAGGTTGTCCACGTTTCGGAAACCTCCCTATATCAACTGGGTTAAAACATTACAGGAATACATAATTAAAGAATGAATAATAAAAAGAAGAAGAAGAAAAAAAATTCAAACATACAAAAAAAATTCCGAAATTACATTTGTAATTTAAAGAAGATGAAGAAAATGAATCTAAAATATAAAAAGAATTTTAAAAAAATAAACTGAGTTAGAATACTTAACCCGGACCAAGCCGAGAAGAAGAAAAAATATCCCTGTAGGTAAACCTGGGAAGTAATATCCCACCTGGAATAATTATTACTGAAGAAATCATCATTTTCACGCTTATTTGCACTACATAATACAAGTATTGAATAGGCCAAACGGGAACGAAAAAAAACGTTTAGGGAGAAAAGATGGACGTACACCTCTCAGGCAGATATCACTTTCTTGTAGTTCAAAGACGAATTTAAGCAATATTATACATCCACTTTGAAAGCCGACATAGAATGTACTCAAAGCAACTAGGAATTTTCCACATTTCACTTATAATGGAAAATAATAAGATTTCGAAACTAAGGTGTACACCTTTCAGGTAGAAAACACTGGCGTACACCTCTCAGGCAGATATCTCTTTTTTCTAACTACAAAAGTGATAAAAGCAAAATTTTTGGTGGACTTTGAAAGACGTTATGGGATGTGCTACATGCAACAGACAATTTTCTACAGTGACTTATAACTAATCATTCTAAAATTCAAAGCTGTACACCTTTCAGGCAGAAAACACGGGCGCGTACCTCTCCAACACATATTCCTTTTTTCTAGTTTTAAGTCAAACTAATGCAACATGATATGTAAACTATTAAAGCCAAAATGGTATGTTCTCCAAACAACGGGGATTTGACCACATTTTATTTATAAATGATAATTTTTAGATATTAAGCCGTACACCTTTCGGGCAGAAATGATGGGCGTACACCTCTCAGGCAGATAGCATTTTTTTGGAGTTATAAGAAAAAATTAAAGAAATAAACCATCAAATTTAAAGGCTGAAATGGAATATTTTCCGAGCAACTCATTATTTTGCACATTTTTATTGATGATTATACTAAGTTTACACCTTTCAGACAGAAAACATTTGCGTACACCTATGAGGTAGAAATTTCTTTTTTCTAGCTATATGAAAAAATTAAACACCAAAAATGGCCGAAGAGGATTGTTCTCCGAGCGAAATTGAATCTTTCACATTTTATTCATAAATGGTAATTATAAGATACTAGCCTGTACACCTTTAAGGTAGGAACCTCAGGCGTACACCTCTCAGGCAGATATTGCTTATTTTCTTTTTCTAAAAGAGATAACAGCAACATTATATGTTAACTTTGGACGACACGAAATGTTCTACAATCAACAGGCAATATTCCACAGGCTACATTATGTGCTTTTATAAATACTAATTTTATTATAGTAAGATGTACACCTTTCAGAGAGAAAAGATGGACGTACACCTCTCAGGCAGATATACCTTTTCTGTAGTTCAAAGACGAATTTAAGCAACAATATACGGTCACTTTGAAAGCCGATATAGAATGTGCTCAAAGCAACTGAGAATTTTCCACATTTCACTTATAATGGATAATTATAAAATTTGGAAACTAAGGTGTACACCTTTCAGGTAAAAAACACGGGCGTACACCTCTCAGGCAGATATTCCTTTTTTCTAACTTTTAAGGTGATAAAAGCAATATTTTTGGTGGACGTTGAAAGACGTTATGGAATGTGCTACATGCAACAGACAATTTTTCTACAGTGACTTATAACTCATCATTCTAAAATTCAAAGCTGTACACCTTTCAGGCAGAAAACACGAGCGCGTACCTGTCCAACACATATTCCCTTTTTCTAGTTTTAAGTGAAACTTAGGCAACATGATATGTACACTTTTAAAGCCAAAATGGAATGTTCTCCAAACAACGGGGATTTGACCACATTTTATCTATAAATGATAAGCTGTACACCTTTCGGGCAGAAATGATGGGCGTACACCTCTCAGGCAGATATCATTGTTTGGAGTTATGAGAAAAATTAAAGAAATAAACATTATCCATCAACTTTAAAAGCTGAAAAGGAATCCTAGCAACTCATTATTTTGCACATTTTTATTGATGATTATATTAAGCTTTATACCTTTCAGACAGATAACATTTGCGTACACCTATCAGGTAGAAATTTCTTTTTTCTAGTTATATGAAAAATTTAAACAACGGAAATGGTCGCTTTTGAACAACGAAGAGGATTGTTCTCCGAGCGAAATTGAATCTTTCGCATTTTATTCATAAATGGTTATTATAAGATACTAGCCTGTACACCTTTAAGGTAGGAAACTCAGGCGTACACCTCTCAGGCAGATATTGCTTATTTTCTTTTTCTAAAAGAGATAACAGCAATATTATATGTTAACTTTGGACGACACGAAATGTTCTACAATCAACAGGCAATATTCCACAGGCTACATTATGTGCTTTTATAAATACTAATTTTATTATAGTAAGATGTACACCTTTCAGGGGGAAAAGATGGACGTACACCTCTTAGGCAGATATTTCTTTTCTGAAGTTCAAAACGAATTAAAGCAACAATATACGGTCACTTTGAAAACTGACATAGAATGTACGCAAAGCAACTGGGAATTTTCCACATTTCAATTATAATGGATAATTTTAAGATTTCGAAACTAAGGTGTACACCTTTCAGGTAGGAAACACGGGCGTACACCTCTCATGCTGATATCTCTTTTTTCTAATTATAAAAGTGATAAAAGCAACATTATAGGTGGACTTTGAAAGACGTTATGGAATGTCTCAAAAGCAACAGACAATTTTCTACAGTGACTTATAACTAATCGTTCTAAAATTCAAAGCTGTACACCTTTCAGGTAGAAAATACGAGCGCGTACCTCTCTAACACATATTCCTTTTTTCTAGCTTTATGTAAAACTAATGCAACATGATATGTAAACTATTAAAGCCAAAATGGAATGTCTCCAAGCAACGGGGATTTGACCACATTTTATTTATAAATGATAATATTTAGATAGTTATCTGTACACCTATCGGGCAGAAATGATGGGCGTACACCTCTCAGGCTGATAGCATTTTTTTGTAGTTATAAGAAAAAATTAAAGAAATAAACATTATCCGTCAACTTTTAAAGCTGAAAAGGAATACTTTCAGAGCAACTCATTATTTTGCACATTTTTATTGATGATTATACTAAGCTTAACACCTTTCAGGCAAATAACAATAGCGTACACCTCTCAGGCAGATATTCCTTTTTTCTAATTGTAACAGAGATAAAAGCAACATTATACGTCCACTTTGGAAGGTGACACGAAATGTTCTATAAACAACAGGGAATATCCCACAGGCTACATAATATTTTTAATGAATAGTAAGCTGTACACCTTTCAGGCAGAAAAGATTGCTGTACACCTCACAGACAGATATTCCGTGTTTTCTAGTTACAACACGAATTTACGCAACATTATATGTCCTCTTTGAAAGCCTAGATATACTGTTCTCAAAGAAACAGAGAATTGTCTACATTTTATTATAAATGATAATTATAATATCGTAAGCTGAACCCCTTTCAGGTAGAAAATACAGGCGTACACTTCTCAGGCATATATCCCTATTTTCTAATTACAAAACAGATGTAAGCAACATTATAATTATGGAAACTTTGAAAGCCGTTACGGAATGTTCTGCAAAGAGCAGGCAATTTTCCACATAAAACTTATAGCTGATCATTATAAGATTCTAACCTAAGTTGTACACCTTTCAGGCAGCAAACACGGGAAGATTTTATGAGCGCACACGTTTCAGGCAGATATTTCTGTTTTACAATCAGGCAAGATATATATGCAAAATTATATGAACGCCTAAAAGCTGACAAAAAATGGCCTACTTCTTCTTTATTAATTATATTTATTTTCTCTTTTCTTCATAAAAAGCAGTGTATACATTTTCTTTCTCGAGGAATAACACATTACAAGCAGATACTTGTACGGCTTCAAGACAGATTGTATCCCTTCTAAAGCTTTAATACTGGTTAAAACTATGGCAACCTTTAACAGATTTTATTAATAATGATCTTTTAAGTTACAAAGTTTTGCATCTTTCTAACAAAAAAAAAAACTAACAAAAAAAAAAAAAAAAAAAAAAAAAAACAGGCGTCGTGCAAATCTCAAGCAGACATACCTTTGTTCAGTTAAAAGACAATTTAAAACAACATTGTATGTAAACTTTAAGTAGACACTGAATGTTCTCGAAGCAATAATAATTTTCAAGACTTTTCAAGTAGACAAAAAAAAACGGGCGTACACCTTGTAGGAAAAAAAAGAAGGACGGCGTAAACTTCAAGGCTGTTATCCCTTTCTGACAAATTTATGCTACATTTAGTGAACTAGAAAAGTTGTTTAATTTTATCATTTATTATAATAGTTTGTTGTTGTTTCTTTTTTGGCTTGTGTGTTGGTTTGTTTGTTTCTGTTTTTGTTTTTTGATTTTTATTTTCTTTAAAATGTAGATATTCCGTCCACTTCTCAAGCAGACACGCATTTTAGGCCAAAAACACGGTCGTACTCTAAAAAGAGTGATTTATTTATTTTTTATAGTTTCATAAGAAATCAAAACGACATTATATATCAACTTTTTTGACAAGGAATGTTTTTCCAGCAATAGGGATTTTTTTTTTATTAATGATGATTTTCATAATACTAAGATGTACACCTTTAATATATATGACAGAAAACGCAGTCGTGCACTTTTCAGACAGATATTTCTTTTTGTCTAATTAAAAGAAAAGTAAGTTAAATTTCACATTTTATTCATTTGTGATAAGATTTGCACCTTTCAGGCAGAAAACATGAGCGTTCACCTTACAGGCAGATATTACATTTTATGTAGTTTTTAGATATATCATGAAAGTATAAAAAATAATTTTTGAAAGTTAAAATGGAATGTTCTACAAGCAATTAGTAAGTTTCTAAGTTTCATGTACAAATGATAATTTTCAAATTACTAAACTGTACACCTTTCAGGCAGAACCTACGGGCGTACATCTAAAAGGCAGCTATTCATTTTATCTTGTTACAAGGCAAGTTAAAATAACATAATTATTATGTCAACTTTAAAACTCCACAAGACTGTTCGCTAAGCAACAGGATATGCTCCTCATTTTATATTATGATATGATGTACACCTTTCAGTCAGAAAACATGTGCGTACACCTTTCAGGCAGATGTTCCTTTTTATTTAGTTATATGAATAATATAAACATCATTATACCTGAACTTTGAAATACAACACGGAATAATCTCCAAGCAACAGGTATTTTTCACATTTTATTTATTTATAATCACTATATATAATGACATACACACCTTTCTGGCAGATTTTTTTTTTCATTTTTTAAAAAACACTTAAAACAATATAATGTGTCAACTTTGAAGGGCCTCATGGAATATTCTGCAAGCAACACAAAATTCCCAAAAGTTGTTTAATGAATAATAAATTTAATACCTTAATCTGTACACCTATAAGGTAGAAAAATACGGGCGTACACCTATAAGGTAGAAAACACGGGCGTACACCTATAAGGTAGAAAACACGGGCGTACACCTATAAGGTAGAAAACACAGGCGTACACCTATAAGGTAGAAAACACGGGCGTACACCTATAAGGTAGAAAACACAGGCGTACACCTATAAGGTAGAAAACACGGGCGTACACCTTTCAGGCAGATGTTCCTTTTTATTTAGTTATAAGAAAAATAAACATCATCATATGTGAACTTTGAAATACAACACGGAATAATCTCCAAGCAACAGAAAATTTCACATTTTATTTATTAATAATCACTATATATAATGACATGCGCACCTTTCTGACAGATTTTTTTATTTTTATTTTTTGACATTTATCAAAAAACATTTAAAACAATATAATGTGTCAACTTTGAAATGTCACACGGAATGTTATGCAAGCAACACAGAATTTCCAAAAGTTGTTTAATGAATGATAATTTTTAAACCTTAATCTGAACATCTTACAGGCAGAAATGACGCGTGTACACCTATAAGGTAGAAAACAAGGGCGTACACCTTTCAAGCAGATATTCCTTTTTATCCTGTTTTAAGACAAATAAAATAACATTATATGTCATATTTTAAAATCACATACGGAATGTTCTCAAAGCCTCATGCAATTTCCACAGTTTATTAATTTATTATTAGCTATACACCTTTTAGAAAGAAGATATGGGCTTACACCTTTCAGGCAGATATTTATTTTTATGTAGTTCTAAGAAAATATATGTTAACAAAATTATATGTCAGCTGTGACAGCCAATAAGGAATGTTTTCCAATCAACATGGAATTTTCCAAATTTTATTTATAGATAAGACGAACACGGGCGTACACCTGTCAGGCAGATATTCTTTTTTTATCTAGTGATGAAAAAAGTATTATATATTTTGAAAGTTGACACGCAAGAGGGAATGTTCCACATTTATTTCATCGATGATAATTTAGAGACACTAAACTGTTCATCTTTCAGGCAGAAAACTCAAGGCATTGCAACACTGCGTGTAACCTTTTTTAAAATGCCGACAAATTTGTAATTTAAGTTTGTCCTAAAAAAGAAAAAGGTATATCTGCCTGAAAGGTGTACATCTTAGCATTTTACAATGATAATAAATAAATACACTGTCGAAACTTCCCTATTCCTTGAAGAAAATTTCATATTAACTTTGTATCATATAATACTGTTTAAATTTATTTTCTTACTTTATTAAAACGAATATCAGCCTGAAAGCTGTACGCCCTTAATTTCTGTCTGAAAGGTGTACATCTTAGTATTATGGAATGATGATTAACATATATTATGTGAAAAATTTCCGGTTGCTTGAAGAACATTCCATCTTAACTTTCGATGATATAATACTGTTTGAATTTGTTTTCTAACTTCGTTAAAACGAATATCAGCCTGAAAGGTGTACGCCCGTGTTTTCGGTCTGATAGGTGTACATCTAAGTATTTTAGAATGATGATTAACAAATAGCATGTGGAGAATTCTCTGTTGCTTGAAGAACATTTCATCTCAACTTTCAATCATATAATAATGTTTGAAATTCGTTTCTAACTTCACTGAAACGAATATCAGCCTGAAAGGTGTACGCCCGTGTTTTTGCCTGAAATGTGTTCATCTTTGAATCGTAAAATTATAATTAACAAATAAAATATGAAAAAATCCTTTTCTCCACGGAGAACATTCGGTGATGGATTTCATAGTTCACATTAGATTTAATTTCTATTGTAAATAGATACAAAGGAATATCTGCCTGAAAAGTGTACACCCGCGTATTCTGTCTTAAAGCAGTACAGCTTAGCATCTTGAAAATCACCATTTATAAAAATTAAAGGTAAATTCCCTGACGCTATGAAAAACAATTAGTGTGAACTGGAAACGTACATATATTATGTCGTTTTAATTCGTTTGTAACTAGATAAAAAGGAATATCTGCCTGAAAGGTGGATGCCCGTAATTTATGCCTAAAAGATGTACATTTTAGTATTTTAGAATGATAATTAATGAATAAAATGTGGAAAATTCCATGTTGCTTGAACAACATTGCATGTCAACTGTATATGATATAGCATCGTTTGATTTTCTTTTCTAACTAGATTTAAACGGATATCTGCCTGAAAGGTGTACGCCCTTCATTTCTGCCTGAAAGGTGTACCTCTTAGTATTCTAGAAGGATAATTGATAAACGATATGTGGAAACTTGCCTATTCCTTGGAGATATATACAATTGCACTTTCGATCATATGATACTGTTTGATTTCTATCTCTAACTTCAGTAAACACAGACGTACTCCTATAAGGTAGAAGACACAGACGTACACCTTTCAGGCAGATATTCCTTTTATCTTGTTATAAGACAATTAAAATAACAGTACGTGTCATATTTTAAATCACACACGGACTGTTCTTTAAGTCACATCTAATTTTCCACAATTTATCAATTTATGATAAGTTTTCCACGATATGGGCGTACACCTCTCAGGCAGATATTCTTTTCCTTGTAGTTCTAAGAAAATTTCTGTTAACAATATTATGTGAACTATGACAGACGACACGGATATGTTTTCCAACCAAGATGGAATTTTCTATAAAGAAATAAGATACTAAAATGTACGTAAACCTGTCAGACAGATATCTTTTATCTTGTTATGTAAATAATAAAACAGTATTATATATAAACTTTTTAAGTTTACAGGTAAGAGGGAATTTTCCACATTTAATTGATCTACGATAATTTAGAGATACTAAACTTTCATTTAACAGGCAGAAAACTCGAGGCATTGTAGCGTGTAAGCTTTTTAAAAATGCCTACATATTATGTAATTTAAGTTTGTCTTAAACTAGAAAAAGGTATATCTGCCTGAAAGGTGTACGACGGTGTTTTCTGTACGGACGAATATTATTTGTAATTTTATTGCAGGTTTACAGCTAAACATGATTAATAAAAAAATATAAAAAAAATTCACGTTTTCTGAGAAGGCAGACAGGGTTTGGTTTTTGGTTTAAGCTTGATAAAGGTGAAACTGACTTGAAGGTATACAAATGCGTGTCCGCCTGAAAAGTGGACGAAAATATCAACATTTAAAAACAAACAAACAAATAAACAAACAAATAAACGCACGAACTAACGATTATAACGACTGATAAAATTAAACAACTTTTCTGGCCACAAGAAATGTAGTACAAATTTGTGAAAAAAGGTTATAAGTCTTGAAGTTTAAGCCGTCCTTTTTTTTCCTAAAAGATGTACGCCCGTTTTTGTCTACTTGAAAAGTCTTGAAAATTGTCATTAATAAATGTAATGTTATTAAATCTGTGTGGCTTTGATACCATTCAGTGTCTACTTAAAGTTTACATATAATGTTGGTTTAACTTGTCTTTTAGCTCCACAAAGGTATGTTTGCCTGAAATTTGCACGACGCCTGTGTTTTCGTCAGAAAGTTGCAAAGCTTTGCACATGTAACTTAAAAGATCATAATTAATAAAATTTAAACTTTTTTAAAGGTTGCCATAGATTTAACCAGTATTTAAAAGCTTGGCAAGGGATATAATCTGTCTTGAAGGCATACATCAAAGTATCTGCATGTACCCGTGTTTCATGTCACTTTCCAAAGTGGACATATAATGTTGCTTCTATCTCTGTTACAAAAAAAGGAATATCTGCCTGAGAGTTATCCTGCCAATGTTATCTGCCTAAAAGGTGTAAAGCTTAGTACAATCATCAATAAAAATGTGCAAAATAATGAGTTGCTCGGAAAATATTCCTTGTCAGCTTTTAAAGTTGACGGATAATGTTTATTTCTTATAACTACAAAAAAATGCTATCAGCCTGAGAGGTGTACGCCCATCATTTCTGCCTGAAAGGTGTACAGCTTACTATCTTAAAATTATCATTTATAAATAAAATGTGTTCAAATCCCCGTTGCTTGGAGAACATTTTGGTTTTAGATGTTTACATATTATGCTGCATAAGTTTGACTTTGAGTTAGAAAAATAAATATCTGTTGGAGAGGTACGAGAGGTACGCGCCCGTGTTTTCTGCCTGAGAGGTGTACGTCCGTGTTTTATACCTTAAAGGTGTACCCAGGGTTTTCTACTTTACAGGAGTACCCCGTGTTTTCTACTTGATAGGTGTACCCCGTGTTTTCAACTTTAAAGGTGTACCCGTGGTTTTCTACTTTATAGGTGTACCCGAGGTTTTCTACTTTAAAGGTGTACCACGTGTATTTTACTTTACAGGAGTACCCCGTGTTTTCTACTTGATAGGTGTACCTCGAGTTTTCTTCTTTATAGGTGTACCCCGCGTTTTCTACCTGATAGGTGTATCCAAGGTTTTCTACTTTATAGGTGTACCCCGTGCTTTCTTCTTTATAGGTGCACCCCGTGTTTTCTACATTATAGGTGTACCCCGTGCTTTCTTCTTTATAGGTGCACCCCGTGTTTTCTACATTATAGGTTAACGGAGGTTTTCTACTTTAAAGGTGTACCCCGTGTTTTCTACTTTGAAGGTGTACCTGACGTTTTCTACTACATAGGTGTACCCCGTGTTTTCTACTTTATAGGTGTACCCGAGTTTTCTACCTGATAGGTGCACCCGAGGTTTTCTACTTTATAGGTGTACCCCAACTTTTCTGCTTAGTAGGTGTTTCCCGTATTTTCTACTTTATATGTGTACCCAAAGTTTTCTACCTGATAGGTGTACCACGTGTTTTCTACTTTATAGGTGTACCTTGTGTTTTCTACCTTATAGGTGTACCCCGTGCTTTCTTCTTTATAGGTGTACCCCGTGTTTCCTACTTTATATATGTACCCGAGTTTTCTACCTGATAGGTGTACCCGAGGTTTTCTACTTTATAGGTGTACCCCGTGTTTTCTACTTAATAGGTGAACCCCGTGTTTTCTACTTTAAAGGTGTACCCGTGGTTTTCTACTTAATAGGTGAACCCCGTGTTTTCTACTTTAAAGGTGTACCCGTGGTTTTCTACTTTATAGGTGTATCCGACGTTTTCTACTTTATAGTTTTCTACTTTAAATTGTACCCGTGGTTTTCTACTTGATAGGTGTACCCCGTGTTTTCTACTTAATAGGTGTACCTGAGTTTTCTACCTGATAGTTGTACCCGAGGTTTTCTACCTGATAGGTGTACCCCGTGTTTCCTACTTTATATATGTACCCGAGTTGTCTACCTGATAGGTGTACCCGAGGTTTTCTACTTTATAGGTGTACCCGAGTTTTCTACCTGATAGGTGTACCCGAGGTTTTCTACTTTATAGGTGTACCCCGTGTTTTCTACTTAATAGGTGAACCCCGTGTTTTCTACTTTAAAGGTGTACCCGTGGTTTTCTACTTTATAGGTGTATCCGACGTTTTCTACTTTATAGTTTTCTACTTTAAATTGTACCCGTGGTTTTCTACTTTATAGGTGTACCCCGTGTTTTCTACTTAATAGGTGTACCTGAGTTTTCTACCTGATAGTTGTACCCGAGGTTTTCTACCTGATAGGTGTACCCCGTGTTTTCTACTTAATAGGTGAACCCCATGTTTTCTACCTTTTACATGTACCCCGTGTTTTCTACCTTATAGGTGTACCCTGTGTTTTCTACCTTATAGGTGTACCCCGCGTTTTCTACCTTAAAGGTGTTCCCTGAGTTTTTTTCCTTAAATGTGTACCAACAGTTTTCTACCTTATAGTTGTACGCCGTTGTTTTCTACCTTACAGGTGTACGCCCTTGTTTTCTACCTTGAAAGTGTATCCCGTGCTTTCTTCCTTATAGGTGTACACTGTTTTTTTCTACCTTATAGGTGTACCCATTGTTTTCTACCTAATAGGTGTAGGCCAGTGTGTTTTATACCTTACAGGTGTACTTCCGTGTTTTCTACCTTAAAGGTTTATTCCCCATGTTTTCTACCTTAAATGTGTACCCGTGGTTTCTACGTTATAGGTGTACCAGGGGTTTTCTACCTTATAGGTGTACCCCGCGTTTTTTACCTTACATGTGTATGCCCTTGTTTTCTAGCTTAAAGGTGTACCCCGTGCTCTCAACCTTACAGGTGTTCCCTGTGTTTTCTACCTTATAAGTGTACCCCGTGTTTTCTACCTTGTGTAGGTGTACCCCGTGTTTTCTACCCTATCTGTGTACCCGGGGTTTTCTACTTTAAAGGTGTACCCCGCGTTTTTTACCTTAAAAGTGTTCCCCGAGTTTTCTTCCTTAAAGGTGTACCAACAGTTTTCTACCTTATAGGTGTACTTTGGGTTTTTCACCTTATAGGTGTACCCCGTGTTTTCTACTTTAAAGGTGTACGTTGTATTTTCTACCTTACATGTGTTTGCCCGTGTTTACTACCTTATGGGGTGTACGACCTAGTTTTTTACCTAACTGGTGTACGCCCTTGTTTTCTACCTTACAGGTGTACGCCCTTGTTTTCTATCTAAATAGTGTACCCCGTGCTTTCTACCCTATAGGTGTACACCGTTTATTCTACCTTATAGGTGTACCAATTGTTTTCTACCTAATAGGTGTACGCCCGTGTTTTTTACCCTAAATGTGTACGCCCTTGTTTTCTAGCTTTAAGGTGTACCCCGTGCTTTCTACCTTACAGGTCTACGCCCGTGTTTTATACCTTACAAGTGTACTTCCGTGTTTTCTACCTTAAAGGTTTATTCCCCATGTTTTTTTAACTTAAAGGTGTACCCGTGGTTTCTACGTTATAGGTGTACCAGGGGTTTTCTACCTTATAGGTGTACCCTGCGTTTTCTACCTTACAGGTGTACCCGTGTTTTCTACGTAATAGGTGTACCAGGGGTTTTCTACCTTATAGGTGTACCCCGCGTTTTTTACCTTACAGGTGTACGCCCTTGTTTTCTGGCTTAAAGGTGTACCCTGTGTTTTCTACCTTATAGGTGAACTTTTGTGTTTTCTACCTTAACGGTGTACCCTGTGTTTTCTACCTTACAGGTGTACCCCGTGTTTTCTACCTTATAAGTGTACCCTGTGTTTTCTACTTTGTGTAGGTGTACCCCGTGTTTTCTACCCTATCGGTGTACCCGGGGTTTTCTACTTTCAAGGTGTACCCCGCGTTTTCCACCTAAAAAGGTGTTCCCCAAGTTTTCTTCCTTGAAGGTGTACCAACAGTTTTCAACCTTATAGGTGTACTTTGGGTTTTTTCACCTTACATGTGTACCCCGTGTTTTCTACTTTAAAGGTGTACGTTGTATTTTCTACCTTATATGTGTTTGCCAGTGTTTTTTACCTTATGGGGTGTACGACCTTGTTTTCTACCTGAAAGGTGTACTTCTGTTTTCAACCTTACAGGTGTACGCCCTTGTTTTCTACCTTGAAAGTGTACCTGAAGTACACCTTTCAGGGAGACATCAACTGCGTACACCTTTCAAGCAGATACTTTTTATACGTAAAAAACAGATTCAACCTGATCAAGCTTTAATGATACAATTAACCTTAGCAACCTTTCAAGTCAAAACGGATTTTTGATCGATATTAATTAAATTCAGATACTTTACACTCTAATCTGAATGCACAGTTCAGGCAGAAATCAACGGCGTACTCCATTCATGCAGGTATCTTTTTGTATACGTTATTGTTAAATTCCACCTGATCATGCTTTACTGTTAATATTAACTATTGCAACCTTTCAAGTCACAACGGCATTTATATTAATGATATTCAGATACTTTAGACTGTACTATGAGCCGGTACACCTTTCAGGCAGAAATCAACGGCAGTTGTAAGAAAAAAATAAATTAATAGATATTAAGGCATTAAAAGCCGACAAAGGAATGATATAATGCCTCTGCACATTACGGATATAATTAATCATAAATTTGGTAAAAAAATAAATAAATAAAGAAGTTTTCAACATTTAAATAAGACCTGTTGTATATATAATCCTAGCTAGTTACTAAATTGTAAACGATTAGATATTTGCGGCCTCCTGTAATGACGTGTAGGCGGGATCTGCCTCATAGGTGGCTTTGCATCTGCTTGATAGGTGGTTATAAAGATTTAACGGTGTCCACTACAGTTTCATGGATTTTCTGACTTTTGATTGCTAACAAGTTTTTCCTAAGATCTAAGCAGGTTACATCAGGGTCTTAATTGGGGGTATCAGACGAAAATGGAGTTACGAAATAAGTTGGTATTTGATGGAAGTTGATAAAAGGACATAGAACTGAGCTTAACAATATATTTTATTGCTATATCGGTGTTTGTTTACGAAATAAAGCACCGTAAACATATAGCAGTTTTGTCGAAAATACAGTCATTCAGTGATCATCAACGTACCGAATTTCGGGTGGTATCAGTGCAAACAGACTTGATAAAAACACTAAACATGAATGGCATCGCACTCTACTTGGACGATATTGAGATTTGGATATAAGAATTCCAACCTTCCTTCATATTAACTTCATAATGGACGGTTGAATATTGTGCATTCATCAAATCGAGACAGATTTTTTACCAAAAGAGAGAGAGAAAAACATATCGAGTTGTCTTTTACTCGTCTGCTTGCAAATGAAACTTCTATCGTTGAAGTAAGAATTAAATATTTTAAAAGGTGAATGTTTTTTCTCTCTTACAAATTTTAATTTTTGAAAATCGGGGCATAACTGACAAAAAGAATGATGTTTTTGTAAACAAGGTGCGACCATTGCATGCCATCTTTCCGCTAACCAACAGTAGATAATTACAAAAAAAAAAAAAGAAAAGCGATTGAGTTGTCGTCTTTTACTCGTCGGCTTGCAAGAAAAACTTCCGTTGTTGAAGTAAAAAAATAGATATAGAAAAGGTTAATGTTTCTTCTTTTTTACAAATTTTAGATTTTGAAAATCAGCCCATTATGGACAGAAAGACCGATGTTTTTGTAAAGTAGGTGCGAGCATTGCATTCCAACTTACCGCTAACCAATGATAGGTAATCCGTTATAAGATTAACAGGTGAACGCGCGACAGTATAATTTGGTTATTCTTTCGATAGATAAGGAGTGTCCATTCCCTCTCAATTAAGGCCCTGGTTACAAAGAGCTTTTTACCCATCATACCACCAATCTATGAACCATACTTTAACCGAGTACCTCCTTCCTAACTGAAGATACAATTAATGGAGACACCGTTTTCCTGCTAACATGGATGATGGTGAACATTCAAAGCCAAATGCAATCTGAACTCTTCTCTTCATACCAACTACCTATACATTAACTTTAAATACCTCCTTCCCAACAAGAATTATTGAGCAAAATTCTACTTTTTTTGTTCGAAGTTGGTTACCTTGAGCCTACTGAAACAAAAGATGGCCTCTCTTCATAAAACATTCCAAATTATCACAATATCTCCTTACAAAAATAATTGAACAGAACTCTGCCAAACTTAAAGCAATTTCAACCACCTATATTCCAACTTTCCACATCTCTCTTTCCTTCCTACAGTAGAAGAACCGAAACTGTTCTGTTTTACTTCCAGTGAAATACTCGTCCAATTAAAAACATTCCTCATTCGAATAACCAAGTTTTACTGAAAACCTGGTTACAAAACCTTCCTTATATAAATGTATTTTGTAGTGCATCTGCACTTTATTGGTAACTCAAGACTTTTACTCTGCTAGGCTGAAACTACATAATTCCTTTCCTCTCTAGGAGCTAAGCAACAAAATAAAAACAGACGCAGTAAATGTACAGTGCTTTGAAAGAAAACAACAATTTATGTTTGTTGAAAGTTTATTTGTACAACAGTAAATAGTTTTTACACTACAAAAGGAATTACCTATTTCCGACAGTGATAACTTATCACAGGGGTGCATGTATGTATAAAAAGAAAAGTACAAAATACGTGTATGTAGAAAAATAAATATTAGCACAGATACTTTGCTTTTCCATAACTCCAGGAAAGCAATCAGAAAACAAAAAGAAGAAACGATTGTAAAAACTACCTGTAATATACAGTAAAGTAAGGTTTGATCCCTTTACAACAAATGCACACAAAACATCAATAGTATGTGTAACAGTGTTAACGCAGTTATCACTTAGGGTGTGGTCGTGATGCTATTAAGATGCTAGTGTCAACAGTATACACTTGGCTAGGTATTATCTACAGTTTCCCAGTTGAATTAAAACTTGCATGGGATTTCGGTGTTTCTCATATCTCAAAACAGGAAAAGAAAAGGATTTGTGAATAATGTCAAATATATCTGTACAAAATATAGGCATTACTATGTACGCTTGTATACATAATATATACAGTGGATCAATGCATAGAATATTCATGAAATTTTTTTATATTATTACAAATGTAATCTTGATTAACTTTATGTAATAAGTAATGAGAATTATTTTTAAAGAATGTTAAATGAACCTAACACATGAAGAATCATTCCTATAACACCCATTTGCACATTACAATGTAACCATATCAGCAGTATAGTTTAAGCCTCGATTTTGTAATATTTTGTAATGTAGTTTCAAATGGCTATTACTGAAATATGTAATAATTAACAAATCTTGAATTGCTGTTAATCTGTTAAACGAACCAAAACTGGCTGCAAATAATGATAAACACACTTTGTTAATCTGATAAACGAACCTAAACTGGCTGCAAATATTGATAAACACACTTTGTTAATCTGATAAACGAACCTAAACTGGCTGCAAATATTGATAAACACACTTTGTTAATCTGATAAACGAACCAAAACTGGCTGCAAATATTGATAAACACACTTGTACCTGCAGTACTTAATAACAAATATACAAATAAATCTGTAATGCTAGTTTAAATGATAAATCTGTAATGTAAACAGTAAAATAAGTAACTCTGTAACAAAAAATGTAATGAAGAAAACTTTGTTGTGTATGTATATTAGGCATGTATAGTTTGTTTTAGACAGGAAATCAGCCTTTATTTACTACATGTATTTGTTGACTTAAATTCAGAATGAGTTTGTAAATGAAGAAATCTATGAAAATTTTACTGTGTAAACGATTTGTAATGTGATAAGTACAAATCAGTAATGCTTGGATTAGCTGATACAAATCTGCTCCATATACAATAATAAAAAGTCAAACTATATATAAAATTATTGCCATCATGTCATGTTTTCTAGATAATGAAAGAGCAGTTTGTCTCCCACATTTCCTATTGAAAATGGAGCGAATTTTACCTTAAAAAATCTTTAATTTCAAACAAAAACAACAAAAAGTAGCATCAATTCTGTCCTTTCTTATCACAGAGAACATTTTGCAGGCCTTGTACAGAACCTGTGGGCATAATAGAAAAAAAACTGGACCATTAAAATATATATATATATAACACTTATATTTTGATATGAAATTCTTCGAAACGAGGTATGACATGTATGTACCAAATAAAATTTGACATCTCTAGTGTCTGTAAGTACAACAATAAACAAAATAACTACAAATACAGTTTTGATCTCTACAAAGAAACATTTCAAATTATCAAATGTTAAATTTCTAATTCTTTTTTTTTATTTCTTAACACAATTTCAGCTGATCATTTAAGTTAATATTGTTTTTTATCACTTAGATGAATTGTAAAGGTTCTTTTCCTAGTTTTGTTTTTCATTTTGAGTTCAAGAAACAAAATACCGATTCATTTCAAAACTGTTGTTTAATCATCATCTTCATCATCATCTCGACGTGCACGTTTTGACGGAAGCATCTGTCCACTACCTATTCCACCAATCAAACCATGAGCTGTATTAAACAAGTTGATAGGAGTTGTACCATCTGTAATGACTGTGGATTTCATACCAAGTGCCTGCAACATGCGGACCTGGAGGTCAGGACCAGCTGTAGCAATGGCCTGCAGGGTGCTTGAACCAATAGCGTCCACCATCTGCTTGAATTTGACTGTCTCGATCTCTGCTGTTTCACGAGATTTGGCCAGTTCCATTTCGTTCTGTTCCTTGACAAATTTAAGCTCTGCCTCTCTGGCACTGGTCAACCTCTCCAGTTCAGATTCTGCCTCAATTTTCATGGCTTGTGCCTGTTAATATGGGTGCATCGTAAGTTTAAACTCAAGAAAACTATAACTGATTCACTAATACACCACTCAATAAAATTACAACCCCAAGAACTTCCTTCCTGTCTCTATTTGAACTGTACTTACAAAACAGACATCAGCTTTTCACTAATATTAAGTTAAGTTTTTTTTATCCATTTCAAGAATGCTTAAGCCAGTTTAGATATTTCCTTAAAATAAACTTTCATATATTCACCTATTCTCAACTTGAATAAATGCAGCAATGACTAGCTGTCATATATAAAGCATCACTGAAAATATTTACAAACTCAGAAAGCTCACCTTGAGTTTAGCTTGTTCAACAGCTGCCTCTCCCTCAATCCTCGAGGCCTCAGCACGTGACTGGGCCTCAGCCTTGGCCTGACCTGTTGATTCTACAGCTGCACTGTGGGCCTGTAGCTCCAGCAGATCTTTACGGGCTTTTTCTGCCTCCGCCTCATCACTGATCTTCTGACGTTCAAGACGGCCCTTAGCCTCCTGCTCCAAACGCTCGGCTTCATGTCTAGAATACATTTGATAGATCTCATCTTTTTGTACAACCATGCACAAGACATAGGGTACAAATGTACTACATCATGCAAACCATTCACACACAGGAAATGCTTGCTGATTTTTCAAGGGAATTTGAGATACTAAACAAGAATTGCTTTCAAAAAGAAACCAAACTGATTTTTCTTTGCTGCATTTTACAATGACTGCATTTTTCATAATACAGACACCTATGTACGTACGTACAATATCACTTCCCACAATTTATGACCTTATCTTTATTTTGTTACACAGGTTTTCCTATTGATTAAACATCAGAATATAAAACAGAACTTCATACATAAAACACACCAAAGCTGTAAAAATAACCTACCTAGCGGCAGCCTCCTGTGAGCTGGTGGTGATTTCTATAGCCAGCTGTACTGACTTCTGCAGTGAGTCACGAGTACGCTGGTCAACTGGTTCCACAGACTGGATATCTATACTGGTAATGTGGAGATTATTTTGTTTGAAAACAAACACATCTCTGACTTTGTCCTTCTCATCAAAACCGAAAACAGAGGATCTGATCACCCTAGCTGAGTTCTGAAAATTGAAGAATCAAATTAATAAATAGTGATTTACACAACATTATACATAGCGGAAAATGTATGGAATTACAAGTGACAAAATTAAAATGCTAGTATGTCTAGGCAAAGCTGTAAAAGGAGTTTTAACTATAAATCACACAGTCAGACTGGTTTTTTTTTGTTTTTTTTTGTTCGTTTTTTGACTTTCAGAAATCAACAACAAAAATGACTACAACTTACAAAAGTGAATATCTAATTCAGAACTTCCTGCAAACATAAGAACTTTACTGCTTTCAGCATTGCTGGTCTCAGCATGAGACTGAATGAATCATAAAAGTTTTAACTTCAAATGGCAAAATCTCTCAGCCTTGATTTTTACCAAACTATTTTATCAAGTCAATGACTCAATGGGTATCAAGAATGAAAGGCCAGTGTGTCAATTTGCGATGAAATACCTGCAACCAATTAATTCAACAGCAAAAGTGCCTATCATTTAACTTTTACCATCAAATGAAGCCAGACACATGAAACCAGTGAGCACAAATCAATTCTGAATACCTTAACATTTAAAAATACAACAATTAACTGAAGCCAGTTATCAATTCTTTAACTATAAATATTAACTATTTAACTATAAATAGAGCTATTCAGGTAAAGGTAAATATATGCAAGATCACCAAAAAGTACTATCTCGAAGAAAAAACTCTAGAACCCCATTATTTTAAAACTCTTTACAGTGCTAAATTAGAAATAACACAATAGTATCTAATATCTAATCTCTCAAATTTCCCAGGACCCAAGAATGAAGTCATCAAACTGTAACTTCCCTTCATGAGAAAAGTCCCAACTTACACTTATAAGTACAGGGGTGTAAGCAGCATAGGGTGTGGCATCTTGGATTAAATGTATTAATATGTGCTAAATACTTGTGATATTCAAAAATTATTTCTAAGCCAGGTCATTTTAATATCTTGATATTCCATGATTAGTTCTCCTCCAAGACATTTCATATATTTTATAGTATGTGATTGCTTAAATCTGTGATATTCTGTAATTCATGTCTCTCTATGTCATGCCGCCAGTAACAAGGACCACAATGGAAATAAGGGATCACTCTCTTTTCTGTGCTATCCTTGGTACTGTGTTGAATGACATGGTTTTATACTCATGCTTGTATCTTATTTAATAAGTTAATATTTTTATTGATACAACATGTTTGTACATAACCATTGTATGCACTGTGATACCGAAATAAATCTATCTATCTAATGTACAGATTTTTAAGTTCTGAATTACACATGAATATTTCAAATGTACTAAAGTGGATGTTCCAATCTAATGACCAAAAGTATGTGATACAAGCATTTTTTTAATGACAAAAGGCTCAGACAATATACATAACGTTTACAGTTCAATACCTAATGTCATCTTTATTATTATACAGCATTTGATGTATGATCCCAAAAACATACTTTTCACAAGAAACCCTGAAACTGTGTATTATTTTGTTTCCATAAAGAAATGTCATTATCATTTTCACTAATTAATTTAGAGCTTTCATACTGACAAAAAAATATCTACAGTGGGTATTGTATCTACACGTCCATAAAGATTACACTTGACTGTCTAATATTTGCAATTCATTCAGAATAAATGAAAATTTAAACACCAAATGATCCCAACCTAAGTTTAAAGTCTATTTAGCTGGACTATTAGCAAGTGTTAGCACACTTCATTGCAAACAGATGTTAGTTCTGTAAGTGCACGTCTAGCGTGTATCTAGAGTACCTTATGGAAATCATCGAAGGCAACTTGAGCTACTGCTCCTCTCACGCGAGAGGCAATAGCTTTACAAGCGTCACCTACAAAGTCAGGTACACTAAAAAGTTTTGCCGCCTCTTTAGAATCGTCCTTATTCCCAATAACAAAATGCCTGAAACAAAATAAACATTTTAAGATTATAGTATACCATCCTATTACATACCTTATGAAAATCGTCAAATGCGACTTGCGCCACGGCACCTCGGACACGTGAGGCGATAGCCTTGCAAGCATCACCAACAAAATCTGGTACACTGAATAATTTAGCGGCTTCAGCAGTATCATCTTTGTTTTTCACCTCAAAATGCCTGGAAAAAGCTTGAATGTTGTTTGAAACTGTCTGAGAAATGTCTGTAGTTATTTGCTTTCATGTAAGAATAATTTCATTTTATTGGCACACTACACTATATGATACTGGTATATCAAAACATTACACTATTTTCATAATTTTAGGGGTGAACTGAGAACTTCAGGAAAGAAGATATAAAATATACAACACCATTATTTAATCAGATCTCAAGTTCATTAACTGCGAGAATAGACTTCAGTCTAAACACCTACAGTTTTAAGGTTTAAGGTTTAAGTACTTCACCAAATTACCAATAATACTGATTAACACAGAATCCCAGACACTGTGAGTGAGCATACATACCAGTTATAAGAAAGCTGCAGTGATAGCCTGGCATGGTCTGATGTTTCCACGACAATAATATCCGTACAGAAGTCGGGACCAAGCAGTAGACACAAGGATTTGATAATGTTTTGCTTTTTAGGTTTACCACCTGACAAGCTTAGCTGAGTGAACTGCTCATCTGGGCCAAGCATGACCAACTCTGGGCCAAACACAACCCTATAATATAAAATGTCCAAATTGAAAATAGATGTAAATATGACAAATATCATATCTAAGATTTAACTGACAGGCATAACCTAGCAAACAATCTATAACATAAACATGACATTTTCCGTTAGAGCCATTATTTTCATCTGATTGAGACTGGTCATATTTTGGTTATCGAAATGCTTTCAGCAATTTGGGGGACATATGATAAATGTTCTATATTTCCCTTAACCTAATCTGTTTATTTATATCTTACTGGATACTGACAAGTTCAACTTTGTCTTGTGACTATTTGCAAGAATAATTTAGGTGAATATGGTTGAATGAATTATTATCTTCCTGAGACAGAAATATCTCAGATTCTTTATGATCAGAGGAAAACCCAAATCTAGAAAGCTAAGTCCTAAACACTGTATCAGTTACATCCCCTTTCCTGTCATATTTTCATATCAGCTGCCTAGCAACAATGATCATCATTCTCACCTTGCTTTTTTCTCTTTATAATCATAGATCTGTACAGCAGCATTATGCGGTACCCTGAAAGTCACAACACGTGTCTTATCTCTTGGCTTTACCGCATCTGCGGGGCGACGATCACTTCGATCAGCCAGTGGGTCTTTGGCAGCTGAAATCAGACTTTCAACAGCTGGGGGCAGCTCCTTAGACCACAGTTCTTCATCATGGTTGAGCATGTAGGTTTCACCTGTTACTGCTCTGACCTGAAGTTATGAAGGTGAAAACTGAAACACCTCTCTGGCTGAACTGTCTACTTATCTTTTATAGCTTGTGATTTTTACCACTGTGACCTTTATGAAAGTGTGAACACATATATTATATCAGTGATGAACTTTTACATGGCCAAAACAGGACAACTTCAATTAAGGCTGGATTTTATTTTCACAATATTCTCTCATGTAAGTTTTACAAACGAGCCTACCAAATAGCTGGGACCTCATGAAAATATTTTAGATACTGAAAGTTGGCAGTAGTCTTTTTCTTTTAAAGCTAGCACTGTCACTCTAAGATGAGAAAGCTTAAATTACAATCAAAATCTTTGTAATTCATACAGAAGCAAAAATACATAGCAATTCGACCATTCTTACAAACAGCAAAGCAGCTTAAGCCTGAAAGATTTAAAGTCAAGAGAGTTCTGAAATTTTATGCTCAAAGAACTACTGGTAAAAACGACATCTGTCAATCGTGCTCAAAAGACCACAGCTATTTAGAAATTAATCTTTTCATTACTAGACAAGATATTTGTGTCCTAATATTCTTGTAGAGAATAGCTCATTTTTTGTTTTTCATAAGAAATCGTTGTGTTTAGAGATTCTTAGTGGTCTATGAATGCAGGTTTGACTGTTATCCAAAACATCAACAAACCTTTCCAGTTTTGACATCTCTGACATAGATACCCTCGTTCTCATCCAGGGGCATAGCCTGTCTTTTCATGACTACCTCCACCTCTACTGGGGGAACATACTCCTTGGGCCCTCGAATCATCCAACGATCTCCTGGCTTTCTTTCAACTTCCTACAGAAAAATGAGAAAACTGAATAATTTTATGATTAAAAAAACTACATGATTGCAAAAGCCATGAAAATCATAATATAGCTTCAAACTTTGATATTCTCTGCCAATGATTTTCATTCAAAATTGTGTTTATACAATTCTAACCACCATTTTTTAAAAACTGCTTAAACAGGTGCAAATTTTCTTCATGACTTTAGTTTTTGTTGTATTTAAACCTTATATGAAAACATTCTCATAGGACAAGTTTTACAAACTGAAATGATGCATATCATACACTTTTGCACAATCATCTAAGTGTTAAACAAGAAGAGTATATCGTTTACTTACCCCATCCTTAAAGCTCTCATTGGCCCTTAAGATCAATCCCTCGTCTTCCCCTAGAATGTACACATTCTGTATGCCTCTCTCCAACCTCTCACCTGGCATCAAGAAAAATGATTTCTCTCCCTGTCAAAAAAAAGAACATTTTTTTGACATGCATCAAAACAACTACCGGTACTGCAAGTAAGCATTTTAGCCTATGCGCTGTACAGTAACACTCCACTACTAAGACCAACCAAAAACTACTCTTATTAATAAATTTTTTATGATGGTGGACTTATTTTTCAAAATGTAAGACTGGTTCTTTTAAATAACTTATTTAAGTGCAAGTTTGAAATAGTAAAAGTGAACTTATTAGCAGAAGTGAGAACTGCAATGTATCTGACATTATATGATTTTTTCCTATCTTAGAATGGATAATGCTTTTGTTTCATGGAAAGAAACAACCGTGAAAATACTACTACAAAACATGTGCATTTTCTCCTGTCACTTTTTTTTTTTATAAAGCTCAATTAAGTTATGTATAAAGCACAGCTCAATTAAGTTAAGTTATGTAATTCAATAAAATATTCCCAAATATTTACCATGCTTAGTCTTGCAAAACATAATATTCCAGCACAGCAAGAAAAGAAAAGTCTAACACAGGTTCCATGATTTAAGATTTACTGGTTCAAAAATGCACCTTAAAATGTCAGCTGTGAGGTCCCTTGCCATTTTAATTCTATATTTTTACAACAATGCCAGTTATATTCCGTGATATAACAGACATTAAACCATGATCACAGACTTGCTTCTTTGTAGATAAAGCATCTACGTCCATACCTTGACCAGCTTTTTCCTGCCCATTTGAGGTCTTCCCTTCTCATCCACAGGGTCTAGAATCACGCAGTAGTGTCGGTTACTCAGAGATGTTATGTTCACCACTCCAACAACCTGAGGTAAAAGAATCATATTCCTTTTGTAAGAATATCACACATGTTTCTCCACACTTTAGAGATATATGTATCAATATGATTTGCACCAGGCAGTTACCGTCCCTGAAAAAACAAACTGTGAGTATACAGATTTGAAAAAACTACAGTCTGGGTGTTTAATATGGAGATAATGAAATTTTCTTCAAATTATTTTTTTTGTTTTTACATCTCATGATAGTTATAAATTAAGCTATCATACAACTGAAGACATAGACAATAAAGTTTCACAGGCGATTCAAACATGAATATCAACATGAGTTACACATCTCCCAAAAGAAGTCTAAAAGACAAGATGAAACTTACTACATTGTCTATCAAAAAAGTATAAACAAAGCATACAAGTCACAGCGTCAAAAGAATTTTGTGAATATATTAATTAAGGGAATTAAGACTTCTGTAAAAAGTAGGGAATATATTACATAGAACTTTTACCTCTTCATAAACATTTGGAATGTGAGTTTCCGTCATGTCCATAGTAATGAGCCATTCCTCACCATTTTTACGTGTTATACCGAAATCATCTTTGAATGTTCTCAGTGACCTCATGTGCAGAGCCTTTTTCTCTGTGAGGACGTACGCATTCACAATGTCCACAACTTCCTCATACGCTCCAGGTAAGTACGCACCGGTCTTCTTTGCCTCCCATTCTTCACCAGTTACACGTGCGTTACCCTCCCGATCGATACATTCCTTACGTGCACGTAACCTAATGGCCTGGTTAGGTTTGATTACAGTGGCCCGCACGGTCTCCTCAACAACTACTTCTTTTCTAGGAATATATGTACCTGAAAAGAAAATAATAACACTAAGCTTACAGTATCTTTCAGCTTCATTCAACTACCCCTTTTAGCACCACTTAACTACCTTTATCTATTTTTATCTGACAACACATTTATGTTTTTAATGATCCTAATTTTGAAGGGATGATGTCCAGCTAAAGCCATAGTTAAATTTATTCAGCATTCAGCTACTTGTACCTAATGAGTGAAAAACGTATGTTTTCATGTGTATCCATGTCTGACCAATTATGTTTCACTACGTTCATCGGCAATGAAGTGATATATAAATGAATATGGCAATGTGGGTTTCAAAGGATGGGGTAAAGTATAATGTACAAAATAATGGCAGAAATGTTTCAGTTAATGAGAGGAAAGGACATCCTTTTCTCACACACTGTCTCATGCCCCAGTATATATTTCTGCCAAGTTAAGTGCTTTGCCCTAACAGTCTAAAAAATGAATTCATTAAGATTTCCTACAAATACCTTATTAGAGAAGTAAAATAAAATTTAAAAAAACTAACAGAAGACTCAACAGACTTTAACATCCATGCTAAGATACATTTTACAATTACATAAGAGTTAAACAGTTTATTCTAGTGAAAAAGCTGCATAAGTTTTTACCTAAATGCACAGACTTAAAATTCTGAAGTAGGATTTCACAAAGCAGAGCTCAATTTTTATATATATATCAAAAGTACTAGACAGCTATGTGCCAATTCTTACCAGGTCCTTCAAACAGCCATTCATCCCCTGCAGTTCTCTTCTCTCCTGTGTCATCTTCAAAATCTAGTATTGCACGTAGTCTAAGGGCAGAATTAGGGGCCACCACTTTCAAAGGTGTGACAGCCTAAAAGATAAAGATGTTGCTATTTTGAACTTGTTCACAATGCCTGAATGTTGGTTGTTGTCATTCCTACTTTTTCATATATAATCAGACATTTGATTCTGACTAGGCAGCCAACCAGAAGTCTTTACCTGAGAGGAAGAGGCTGCCAAAAAGTTTGTTTACAAAAATACATGACAGCTATTTACATAGTGGAAGTTTTGTAATACCAAGTGTGCATGTGCAGAACCCTTGTAATAGTACTGAGAGTAAAGTGATCTAATTTTATTGCATTTTCTGTATTGTTAATAAATATCATGAATTATAGGTTTTTTTAATGCTGAAATGATAAATTTTCAAGTTAAAGAAACAAAAATCACTGATTATATCAGAAATGAAGGTCCTGTCATGTTAAAATAAATACCTCATTTAGTTTAGTTTAGTTTAGACTCATTTATTTTACATCGATTGCGATACAAGTTCTTACAACTTAGATTCATCATGCTCGATGACCACTTCCTGGGTTCCATACCAGTATTCGCGCAGCGTGGAGGAATGTTAAGATCGTGAGAGAATCTCGCCTCTGACGGAATTCAAACCCGTGACCTCCAGATCCGGAGCCCTGCGCTCTACCCCTGGACCATGGTGCCTCTGGAGGCACCTCATTTAGTGATCCTATTACTGGGCTCAATCATACCCTTATTTTACTTTTGGCTGAATAATTCCTTAATTGGATGTAGAATCAAAGTTGTTTAGGCTGAATTTTCCAGCAGACATGACAAGCATGTAGTTATAGGTAAATAACTGTCAAAAATGTCCAAATTCAGGACCTTGACCAGTAGTGCTTATAATCAGTTTTATTAAAATAGGTTTTACTTGGTTTAAACAATATTTTATTCAGTTCTTTACATGTACAATTAATCATATTTAGAACAAACATTTAGGATCGAGTAGAAAGCTATAAGCTTGTTTGAAACTATCTCCTTGGTAATAACATATATATCGAATTTGGTAACAACAAAATTGTCTAACAAATTGTGCTTGCAGTTTATTTAAGGTATAACCATTTTAATTTTCAAAAAAAAAAAAAGAAAAAAAGGTTTTACTTAGTACACTTTTATATCAAATATGTATGTTGTCTGTATTTTGACAGCAAATAAGTTCTGCAAATTTCAAGACTATGATGTCAGTTATTTCACTTATGATGTTGTCAATGCTATCATTATAATTAAAATTTTTGAACTCTGATGTCAATAAATTATGGTTTACACATTGTCTTAAACTGCATAGTGTGTTATCATGAAATGGTACTAAGTAACGATTCTCCAAGTATCTCTCACATCTCGAAATGTATCAAAAATGTGTACATGTATATCATTTCCCAAAATCCATGCAGTATACAAGATGTATGACTATAAAATGAGTTTTTTCCTTCTCCTGTAAAATTTGTGAAAATACAGATAAAACCTTATTGCTTTCACCCCTTGATCTGCATCATACGGAAAAATAATGTTTAGTCAGACTTGAAATACCAACTGAAACTCAATCTTTTATCTTCCTTTTCACATGATACGATTTAAAATTGTTAAACCTTCATAACAAAAAATTGTGTTTTAAGAAAATCTTTTGGATATCTTAATGGTCTAAACAATTCAACAAGATATCATTTCAGTCAATTAAAATTCAAGACTCATTTGGACTGAACTGCTAGAGGCTTAAAAACTGAGGTACATATGTAACTGATTTACCTGTTTAAGGATTTCTCCAGGGTAGAGGGGGAAAGGATCTTGTGCAAGTCTGATCTCCTGGTCGGCATGCAGAAGCCTCACTTGGCCACTCTTATCTATGACAATGCTGTTGTCTTTGTCCCGCAATGCTGGGTTCTCGATGATACAGTAATGCCTTGGGGGCACTGTAATCATCTTCTCCGGCCCCACCACCACTCTGATGTAATGTATGAAGACATTTTACTTCTTTTTAAATGTATTTTTACCAGCACACCTCTGTCAACTTTACAGCATTTTATATAAAAGTAAAACAAGAAACATGGCAATGCCACGAAACCAGGTTTTCAAAAATGTTGTTCTGATTCTATACTATAGTATGAATTTTGGAATGAAGATTGCTATGAATATTCAAAAGATTATAACATGACATGAAGGAAAAGATAATATTCATGAGAATACATGATAATGAGTAGGATGTAAATTTCGGCTAACAATACTGTCTGCAAGGAGTATACTTAATAATGAGACAACAATTTCTGCACGTCATCTTGATGTGGTAAACATTTGTCTGAAGTTTCATCAAAATTCTTCAAAGGGTTGAAGAGTTACAGAGCGGACAGGATTTTCAATGTTAATGTCACTGTGACCTTGACCTTGGAGCCATCAAAATTCTTCAAAGGGTTGAAGAGTTACAGAGCGGACAGGATTTTCAATGTTAATGTCACTGTGACCTTGACCTTGGAGCCAGCCATGCGGAACATGCGTTCTGCACGTCATCTTGATGTGGTAAACATTTGTCTGAAGTTTCATCAAAATTCTTCAAAGGGTTGAAGAGTTACAGAGCGGACAGGATTTTCAATGTTAATGTCACTGTGACCTTGACCTTGGAGCCAGCCATGCGGAACATGCGTTCTGCACGTCATCTTGATGTGGTAAACATTTGTCTGAAGTTTCATCAAAATTCTTCAAAGGGTTGAAGAGTTACAGAGCGGACAGGATTTTCAATGTTAATGTCACTGTGACCTTGACCTTGGAGCCAGCCATGCGGAACATGCGTTCTGCACGTCATCTTGATGTGGTAAACATTTGTCTGAAGTTTCATCAAAATTCTTCAAAGGGTTGAAGAGTTACAGAGCGGACACAATTTCGTTTGACGCCCGCCCATCCGCCCGCCATACCCCAATCTAATAACCAGGATTTTCAAAATTGAAAACCTGGTTAAAAACTGACTTAAATGGTTCCAGAACTATACATTCTGAATCCTTTTTTTAGTATTCTAACTTCTATAATTATAACAGATTTGATTTGAATATAAGTAAAAAGCTGTGTATAAGCAGTCATTCTTGAGACATCCTTGAATTAGCTTTTCTGAGAGAATTTTGGAAGTTTTATACAATGAAAGAGGTCTTGTTATTGCCAAGTAAAACAGGGGTTTCATTAAGTTTTTGAGTTGGAGGAAATACAGGTAAAGTAGGCGGGTGTTTTGCTGCCAGTCTGTTATATAAAAAATAAGCCTGAATTTAAGAAAAGTAGGCGGGTGAAGATCTCAAAATAGAAGGGAGGAATACCTGCCTTCCGCCTCTTAATGAAACCCCTGGTAAAAGATCAAGAAATAAGTAAATTAATACTAATTGTGTTTTCTGTTTATAGTTGATAACTGCGCTATTAAAACAGAAATATTCCAATTTTTGTAATATTAGAATTACTTTACCTTTCATTGTCCTGTCTTATGTATGTCTGTGGGCCAACTTCCAACCTTGTAACATTCTTATTCTGGTCAAGAACATGGATATAGTAGTATGGTGGGATGCGGAACAAAGACTCCGAATCTTTTCTAGTTGTTGCCATGGTTACAGTTTACTGAAAACAGATTAATTAATTCTTAACTAAGTTAGATTTACAGTTTAATCAACAGTTCAAGAATTAAAATCAAAACTTTATCTACTTCATAAACAGCTGTATCATGACCTTGCTGTATCAACCATAGTGTAGTTAAGGAGTGGTGTTCAAGGGGTTAGAGCACTGGACTCTCGATCCAGAGGTTGCTGGTTTGAAGCCAACCAGAGGTGAGAAACTCCAGTGACATTCCATGTTCCTCATTTTCAGCGAGAGAACTGGTATGAACCTAGGAAGCAGTCATCATGTAAGTTGCAAGAACTTTCATGCCTAGTACAGTCAGTATTGACTATTGGCAGTAATAAGTTGAAGTTGAAGTGGACATATAAGAAGTGCCACCAATATAAAGCTGAGCATTTCCAATACCTAACCATGAATAAATGACAAAAAACAGCAAATCAATATGGGAAATCTCTAGTGTTGTGTATATCAATTATACATGCACAGATCAATATACATGTATATTCTTTTCTTACAACTGGGCTTACCAACTGAAATAAGTTTAACACTTAAATTGATTAAATCATATAAAGTACTTGTTCACTGATTCTGAAACTAAAACATATTCTAAATCATACCTTCAAAAAAGCTTCAATCAAACCTCTTTTATTGAAAATATCTAAGTTTTGCTTAAAATGAGACCAGTTAAGATAATATTTCTACACGTTTTTAACAACATGTACACACCAGTTTGAGCAATCTGTTGTACAAATATACACAATCTATATCCTAATGTACTATTATAACTTAAACTTTAAACCCTGCAAGCATGGACAAATCTTAATAATTACAATAACTTAACTATTTACCTAACTGTAAAAACTGACCTGTTTCTCCTTTGGATATTGATATATTTTAAATCATAGTACGATATTTTTGTATAATATGAAACTGAAATCCTGTTACTCTCGATCATCAAATCATGAAATAAAAATTCAAGATAAAATTTGTCCTGCCTATAGCTTGAGGTTACCATATGATATGTGTGATATATGGCATACCATCAACCTAGTGGACAGAAAATACTACATCATACATACATACAAGCAGTATTTTACTGTTCTTTCTCTAAACAAGGTAAGGTGAAAAACTTGACACCTAAGTATACAAATACAATCAAGCTCTTCTATTAAAAATATAGGTTTATTAACCCTTATGCTACTAAATATGTAAAATGGACTTGTCCATCTTTCAATTTGGACAGATCCATTAACTGTTTATGGCGGTGTTTATTGAAAATTAATATTAATGGTGGTGAATAGTGCAGACCATGATCAGACTGCACAGATGTGCAGGCTGATCTTGGTTTCCACTGATCTCAAAGGCAAACACAATTGCCACTAGCAACATAAAGGTTGACTGGTTCATTACTAAGACCCTTTCAGACTGGTTCATTACTAAGACCCTTTCTGACTGGTTCATTACTAACACCCTTTCTGACTGGTTCATTACTAACACCCTTTTTGACTGGTTATATTAGTGGACATGTTATTTCTGTTTTTTTTTTTTTATTGTTTGGCTTGATGCGAATGGACAAAATCATCTTAAACTCACATATTAACTCTAATGCAAACATAAAATTCCTCAATACTTGTTTTCACTCAGGTTATTTTGAATTTCAGAAATAGCATAGTTCAATTCAGCCATGTTTTTTTCTTCTTCCCAGAAAATCAGTATATATAGTGAAATAAACACTGATTGGGCATACATTTTAACAGATATTTAAACTGAAAAAAAGTTCATTTATGATATAATATTTGACACATTATAAAAAGAAAATTTTCTTAGTTAATAGATCTATAAAATGTCAATATTACTACACTGGTAAAAACATTTAAACTTACATGTTTGTACGATTCTGTATTAGTTATATTCCCCTACCCCAAACCCATGCTTCAGTATGCATTATAAAAACTATTGACTGAAAAGTTGAAAACCTACCAATCTATATATATAATATTTCAAATACTGCCTTGTCAGCACGGAGGTAATCAATTCTGTATTGTAATGTAAAAGTATTTCACAATCAATGAGCAACCTTGAATGAAATATAGCAAGATCAATAATCCATACTTCCAAAGAAATGTTTAGTCAAGCTTAGATATACAAGCAATTACATGAAATAGACCAGCTATTGTGAAATGTCAAGACATAATTATATATAGCAATGTTTCCCTAAACATGTAGATCTATCATAGTAACAAGTGGTATCACAGATGTAAAACTTTTTGAATGGGTATTTATAATTATGACTAAAAAATCATGCATCACTTAGCAGTAATGAATGGTCAATATATAATTTTCTTTACTGAATTATCTACATCGGACAAGCTCAGTAATATGTGCCAAACTTTTAAGAGTATCTATGATTTGTCATTCAATAATGTTTTTCACAATGTCATTGTCCTAAAGATTTAAATTTGATATTTAGGTGTTTGGGGTTGTTGATAAATTTCCAAGGTCTTTCATACAATTTATGAGGTCAGATCTTGGTAACGCCAAATCATTAATCAATAAATTCATGGGTTACTATTATGCATTATTTTCCTTCAAAACACGTTTCGTTCTTTCATTATAATTAGATCCAACCACTGTCCAATAAAGTCCCCCAAATCAATTTTATATGTTCAAGGGCTAAAGCTCAATATTTAGCATAATGTACCCGAGATATCTATCGAGACAGGGCAGGTCAAATGAAAGACCCTGATCGAGACAAACAAAACAAACAACCAAATGACAACTTACTTTCAATGCAGAAAATATTTCCAGTTATTTGACTTTCCGCCACACAGAAGCCTAGCAACAATATTTTTGTTGTAAAATGAAAAATTAACAAAATATTACCTGGCGTCTTTCGATTTATAACAGCAGATTGGTACTTCCTCTTACACACCTTGTACGTCACAGGCGATAAAATTAGATATTACAAACGGCAAAGTGTAAAACCCGGAAAAACCCGGAAAAAATATAGCGATTTTCCGGAAATCATGGAAAAGGCTTTAAGTGCCAAAGTACGTGTGGTACAGTAATAAATTTGGTACCTGTATAAACTAGAGACTCCCAGCTTTTACATATATGTAAATAATTATATTTGCTTTAGGAAAATTTAAGTTATATAGCTCCTGAACATATCATTACCGCTGCCGTAAAATACAGCCGTACGAGAAAACCCGGAAATCATGGAAAAGGCTATAAATTCCTGAATATGTGTGCTAGAGTAATAAATTTGGTATCTATATTAACTAGAAAGTCTTGGCTTTTACATATATGTAAATTATTATATTTTCTTACGGGGAATTTATATTATCAAGCTCCTGAAAATAGCATTACCCCTGCCGTAAAATACAGCCGTATGAGAAAACCCGGAAATCTTGGAAAATGCTACAAGTTCCAGCCTACGTGTTCTAGAACAAAAAGAAATGTATCGATATTAACTAGAGAGTCTCCGCTTTTACATATATGTAAATTATTATATTTTCTTACGGGAAATTTATATTATCAAGCTCCTGAAAATAGCATTACCGCAGCCGTAAAATACTGCTGTACGAGAAAACCCGGTAATCTTTAAAAAAGGCCTTAAGTTCCTACTATGTGGGCCAAAGTTTTAGATTTGGTATCTGTATTAAGTAGAGTCTCTCAGCCTTTACATATATGTAAATTATTATATTTGCCTGAGAAGAATTTATGTTATGAAGGAAAATAGCATTACTGATACCGTAAAATACGGCCGTACGAAAAAACCCGGAAATCGTGGAAAAGGCTTAAAGCAGTACCGTAACAATTATCAATTGACGCATCACTTATACCATATTATTGTCTTCTGTTAATTTGAAAATTCATAATTTTTTAGCAGTTTTAAAAGTCCAGCCTGCCTTTAATTAAAGGTATGATTATTTGATTGCCAAAAACTCTAAATTTTAAGCCGCAATCAAATCAAAAGGATACTATAATGTAATCAAATTTGATAAGTTAGGTGTGATAATGAAATTAACACTTTATTGTTATCTTATTCTTGCATACAGCAAGCAAAATTGTCCTCTGATTAATTCTGTGCTTTGATCTTGGGGTAGGTGTTAAATCAAACAAAAATGAGTAAAACTAAATAATATATAAACGGGATTTCTTTAAATTTCTTTCTTACTTTTACTAGTAAATTTATCCATTACTGCTGTTTGCATATCGTGCATAATTGTTCATTCATTATATTGTTAAGCAAAAAGTGATTAAATATAATCATGCCATTCGTTCTGGGACATAGTCAAACGAAGTATCTCTCTGAGTATCTGTTTAAGGAAGAAAACACTGTGTTTTCTTACCCTGGATATAGAATTCGTCAATTCTTGAAAGAAGACATAGTGTTTGAAGTTCTTCCATTTTTCTCGGTAAGATATAGATTTGTTTTTTCTTTCTAGTTTAGATATTCCTCTAATAATATGTGTAACGTATAGAATCGGACACATAATCATTACAGATTATCAATTTTCACTAAGTTATACTGGAAACTTTAGTTGAATAATGAATAGATTTTGTGTGTTACCGATGGCGTACTGAAACTGATTGCGTGGCCGTGCGTGACTAATTAAGCACACGCGTCAGTCACTACCAATGACTGGATTAGTTGTTTATGGATGGACAGTTACATGATTGGATTAAATCGGATGTTACCGATGGCGCACTTACACTGATTAGCTGATTAATTCTTTCGAAAATTTCCATAATAATAATAATAATATGGTTTATAAATAATAATAATTTGAGATCATATGTGATGTTTCTTATATTTGCAGGTTGTGGTTGTTTTCGTTGGTGCTAACGACATCGGAAGAAATTCACCTCAGCAGATTGTTAGTGAAGTTGAAGACTTGTGCAAAAAGATACGGTCAAACAGTCCAAGGTAAGTGTCACATTTCATAATTTGAAATGTTTTTATAAACACATTTGCTGAAGACACATATTCATTGAGACTAAGAAATGGAATTAATACAGAATAAAACAATCATTCTAAAATGAACATGCGGAAAATGCCGAGGACGTCGCGTAAAGATGTATTAAAATGACAGATGCGAAATGATATGGCTGACATGTTGATGAACACACAAAACTTTTTAAAAAATCATATAGCAAAAGTGATTTCAAGACGAACTTTCTCCAAAATTCAGTAAAACTTTATGCCACGGACCGTGTCAAAAGCAGGTTCGTAGCAACCGGGAACCTGGGGTAGACACCGCCTTCTATTCTGAAAAAGTTTCCTTCTTGCCTAAAATGAACCATGAAGAGTTTGTTTCTTTTCCAGCGCAAATATTCTATTGTCAGAGATCCTACCAAGAGCGCAGAACCTGTTCAGTGGTTGCCAGCTAAGCCATGCTTTCCTCGATCGTTGGAATTTTGACGCAGGTGCCGTTAATCGGGGTCTACATCAGCTATCCAGAGTCGTACCGTGGGTTCATGTGATTGAACAGCCAGAATTCCACACTTTGTTTGGTAAGTAGAACAAATTATAATTTAGATTTTCTAAAGGAGGCATAATTTTCCATATTTTTTGTTGAATAGGGTGTACGGAGCAACATAAAATGATTAATTAAAAAGTTGAATATATGTGTCGTGGAATGCAAGAATAATGCTTGCGGACAATAAAATCAGATTTTCACTTCTTCTTTTTTTCATTTTTGCATTCAGTAACATGTCAAGAGTACACTCCTAAAATTTTAGAAGGGAATCTTTAAAACTCTTGTAAACATTAGATAACAGCTTTAATATTAAAGTGAAAAGTTGAAAAAATATATTTGGCGATGATAAACACTGCTTTTAGATAAAGGAAAAGACGAACAGACAATAGATTTAAAACTTGTATATTTATGTGTAATAAATTAGGTATAAATCTGTGCATTTATGTATATATAAACTTAAATATGTGTGATTACAGGTGCAAATAGACAGCTTCTCAGCAGAGACGGTTTACATCTCAGTTTTGACGGCACAGAGATAATAGCCAGCAACATCGAAGCTGCCGTTCGAGAACTTACCTCTTCGTCTGTAGTATCAAGACAGGTAGAACCACAGCATGTACCTACGACCGTTCCTCGTGCAGCAGACTCCGCGAAAACGACTGATCCGCAATCACCTTCGTCGTCGATTCTTGCATCACAGCTAACTCCTTCGCCAATTACTCGTGTAGCAGACTCTACTACAACAAAACAACAGCCAGACCGTTCAAAAAAAGTGCATTCGGTATCATCTAAAACTGTGTCATGTGATAATGAACTTGATGAAACGGTAAAATGGATAGAAGATCATAGACAAATACCAAGTATATTCATTCCTCAAACTGGAGGAGGAGGTGTTGCCATTCCTTTAGCAATTCAGCATACTCCACTTTCAGCCCAGTATGTTGAGGACTTATTATGCGCGTGTGAATCTGGTTTAAATGCGGACCGAATTTCAACTGCTGTACCAACCGATGTTAATAGTGGCGAAATATTTGTGATTGATTTGGATTCATTAGCGAGTAGGAAAGATGTGAGAGTTGATAAGTTTATGTGGATTAACGATGGCCGCAAGAAAATTCCAAACAAGAAGCCTACAAATTTCAATAGAATTAGAAAATTTTAACAAACAAATTGATGTTTATCCTACGTTAGTGTGCATTTCTGGTCTAGAAGAAATTCAACAAGAATTCAATGACTTGCTTGCTTTCGATTCTGGTATGACTATAAAAATGTACTATGACACAACTTACAAAATGGGGCAATTGTTCGTAAGTGTTCTGTCGTATCAACACATTTTGTTTCAGGGAAACAAAATAATACCAATCGCTTTTATGATGCACGAAAGACGCGATTCAAAGTTTCACGAGCGTTTCTTTAACGTTTTAAAAGAACATATACCAATGCTCAACAAAACAAAGCATCCCATTATATGTGATAGAGAGGCTGGGATTAAATTAGCTATAAAAAATGCTCTACCAAATGTACCCATTGTTCACTGCTGGAATCACATTAAGACAGATGTTAAGACTTGGCTACATAAAATGAAAGGCAGTCACGATGATCTATCAGTGTATTTAAATCATGTTGATTCGTTACTTAGAACTTGTTCAGAGTCAGAATATATTGAAAAGAAGAATGAGTTGGAACAAATGTGGTCTCAAGAATTCAAAAAGTACTTTGTTAAAAACATTGACCCCACAATCCTTCAACATTCGGGACGATGGATTTTAGAAGCATTCAATATTTACAACCCTTATTCAGGCATAACGTCAAATCCAGCAGAGTCAGTGAATAATATGATCAAATCCATTCAACAACGCAAAGAACTGCCAGTGGATTTAATCTGCTTAAATTTATTAATGTGTCAGAAGTCAGTTTATGCTGATATTCAATGTGGTCGCGCTGGATTCGGGAATTTTAAACTGAGGCCTGAATGTGGATATGCAAAAATCGATCCAAGTGAGATTGTGGTACCAGATATATCGGGAACGCCCGACGAAATTCTGAAAAAGGCAAAGGAGACATTAGAACATTTTAGTAAAACCGAAACTGTTGTACATTCTGAAACTGATAACGAATCTGGAAAAGATGAATGTTGCATCACGCGCGATAATATTAAAAATGATGAAATCAGAGACTTGTTGACTGATAAAAACGCAACTACCGTCGACGACAAAGAGGAAGACGAACGAAAAGGAACGGAACGAAATCTAAGTCAGAAAACACTCGCGCAGTATGTAATAGACAACGACAAAATAAAGATGGTATCGTCAATGAAAACGTTTGTAGTTGAGGGAATTAAGGGGACAAAAAGACTTGTTACTATTACACCGAAAGAAACATGTAGCTGTCCGTCCACTGGTGTCTGTTACCATATATTAGCAGTTAAAATGGCACTTAACATTGACAACATTTGCGACAAGCCATCTGTGAAAAATTTATCATTATTAAAGAAAAATAGTAGACCGCGGTTGGCAAAAAAAACTGGACAAAAAAAGCCGAAAAAAGCAGACTTTGAAGTTCAGCCAGCTCCAGATTCTCTTCTCATGACACCATGTTCTAAGGTCGATCAAGATCCACCGTTCAGTAATACAAACAATAGACTTCCGCGATCGATGTCTTCGACACCAGTTTCTATTCTAAAAACCCCGCGTTCTGTTAGTAAACGAAATCGTTCTGAAATCAAAAGTTCGACATGTAAGAAAATAAAGTTTGATCCTGATTTAACTTCGATTGCAGAAAACATTCTACTTGAAACAAATGAAGTGAATATTAGTGATAGGGAAGACGTTTCCGTGTGCGATGACATGATAGATGAAAGTGAGTTCAAGTTTTCACCGGAGCTAAAAATGGAGGATTTAAATCTTATTGAAAATCCAAATGGTTGGTTAAATGATAAAATAGTCAATCATTCACAAGCAATACTGAAATATCAATTCGAGAATGTTAATGGGATGCAAGACACTTTAAACACTCCACAGTTTGACGATAATTTAGGGTTCTGGAAGATAAACGAACACTTAAAGAAACAATCAGCACCGTCCGCACAAATTCATTACAATGGGAAAAACCACTGGCTGCTGTCATACCAAAGCAATGATATTACCAATGTTTCAATATTCGACAGTTTGAAATCATCAAGAACTTTAAACAGCAACATGACAATACAGTTAGCACAGATTTACGGAAATCACGAAAATCTGAACGTTTTCATACCTGATGTGCAACGACAAGAGAACTCTGCCGACTGTGGTGTCTTTTCTATAGCATTTTTAACAGAACTTTTATTCACAAACTTTAATGTTGAAGCATCAAATATACGATTTGACATTCAAAAAATGAGAAGTCACCTTCTGTCTTGCCTTTCTAAAAAATCTTTTCAACCGTTTCCTAAAGTAAACAAGATGCCAAAAATGCCATGCAAGGCCACTAAAAACAATGTAATTAAATTGTATTGCACTTGCAGGTTGCCAGAAATTGTTGGAGACATGGTCAAATGTGACAATAGAGGGTGTAAAGTGAAGTGGTTCCACAAGGACTGTGTAGGATATGTAGAAACTGTTAAGGGCAACAAATGGTTTTGTAACCAATGTACCTGGTAAACGTGACTAGTTAATTGTCAGAGGTGCATGAATCTGTGATGGATTATCTGTTATGTGATTATTTAATATTAGTTGTTGCTGTTATGTTTCATAAACTTTGATCTCTCTCCACATGTAATTAGATAAAATTCACTGCAAATGTCCGTAGAATCGGACAATGTCATCATCAAATTAAACTTACTTTACGACAATAAATCAAGTGTATTTTCATTAGTGTTTGATAATTTAGTGTATATCAAATATATATAGTATTTTTTCTAATCTATCCTTATTATTTCTTTACTTAAATGATTTTTGGAAATAAATGTTTTACTGCTAATTTTGTATAATCTGGCTACTTCTTTATTAATCTAAACTTTTTTTAACATCATCAAGCTTAATATTATAAATATTTGATATTGACAGGCAATTAAAACATTTATAGTATTTGTTGTTAAATTATCCTTATTATTTTATTACTTCGAGCATCTTAAATGATTTCCGTAAAATGAGTGTTTTCCCCCCACGTTTCCTTAGAATCGGACTATTTCTTTAACAAATTAAACCTACTTAACGTCATTAAATCAAGCTTATTTTTATAAATATTTGATATTGACAGGTAAATTTGACATATATATTATTTTCTTTAATCTATCTTTACAATTTTTTTACTTAAAGCATCTTAAATGTTTTCCGGAAATTCAATGTTTCTTTCCGTGTTTTCCGTAGAAACGGGCTTTTTCGTTATCAATTTAAACTTACTCCGCATCATTAAATCAAGCTTATTTTTATAAATGTTTGTTATTGGAGCATAAATAAAGCATATATAGTATGTTCAGTCATTTACCTTTGTTATTTTTTAAATTAGAACGTCAAAAATGATTTCCGGAAAATCCATGTTTTTTTTCCGGGTTTTCCGGGACTTTTCCGGGTTTTACACCTGCCCATTACAAACGAACTTGAACCCGGCGCTTCATTTATTAGTGGCTATGTTAGGAAAACCAGTGTATCTATTTTTAGTTATGAATACCACACTAAACAGCACGTGGGTATTTTAAGACGAATACTTGTGAAGCAACAACGCGTCTTGAATATATATGTCTTAAGACATTATCTTATATTTATAAAAAGTGGTCCTTTTTAAAGAGGGATATTGTTCTGGCGCTGTCAGTGCGGCCGTCCGTTCGTCAGGAGTCACAAACTTGGTAATGGCCGGTTTGGAACTTTTAGATATGTTAACTACCATAGGGAATTCTGCCCTGCAAGTATCGCTCACCTAGAACTTAGAAAGCCAGAGTTATGGCTCTTTGTCTGCTTAAATTTCACAACAACTGTCTGTCCGGAGTCACAGCCTGGGAATGGTTTGGAATTTTTAAATAAATTTTCTTTTAGAAGTTTATTACGATTAGGAAATAAGGCTCTGCAAGTATCACTCACATAGTCCTAGGAACACCAGAGTTATGGCCCTTTGTGATGTAGTAGTAGTATTGCTATATCAGGTAAAACAATTGAGATTTAATATTGTCACGTGAATAGGTATGTGTTAACTATGTGGTCTACTAAACAGCATTGTTTTACCACGAATGCTCTGTTATACTCTATAGAATGTACTCGTATAGCTCACATCTGTGTTGTTTGAAAAGTAAAGTAAAGTAAATCTATATCATTAAAAGAAGATACGAACACATTTTTGCCAAAATCTCATGTTTTTTTTTTTCAATTATATATGTCTGTGTTTCTATGAGCTATATCATGGAAACTGTTTTTACTTTATAAATTAATTTGTATCAGCATAGTACGGTAATACACAGCAAGTTCAATACCCTTGCTCAACACATTGAGCTCAGAGTAAAGAAAGAAAGAAAGAAAGAAAAACAAAAAAAAAAACATCATTTGTTACTAGAGACCGTTCCAGAGATTGGTACCTCCCTGATTACATCCCCTGTGCCCGCCATTATGGATCTTCGGATTGAAATACGGATCATAGAAAAAGCCCCATTTTGTATAGCTGTAATGAACTTGTGACAGTGTTTGCTCTCTCTCTCTTTGGGTATATTTATCGTCGGTACCGGTTTCCCATATGACCGACGCCCACTGCAGAGATTAGTTTTTTGTTGTAGGGCATAGTGCAAGAAACAGAAAAACATGTCATGCCAGAGACACCCCTGGTTCTTTTGCATGCTCTATGTACAGCACTGATAAATGGGACCTCGATTTAACGTGTTATCCGAAAGACAATTAGTAATGTTAGTGGAGGAGCAGGTAATCGACCCCCTGGGTTACCAGTCCAGCGTGTTACCACTGGACCACTGAGCCATTGTCTAGTGGTCTTCCATCATTAAGGAGAGATAAAGATTTTGCATTGTCAGTCTCCCTTTCCATCCAGTCTCATAACTTGGTAACCATTGGATGGTATCTCATGAAACTCAATACTCATGAATAATTATTTATTGATAGAATACGCACAGTTAGTTACGCTCAGACCAGAACTGACCCCCTTTGATTATTTCTTCGTACAATATGATACAGTATATTGTTACGGTCTAGTGTATAGTCTTCCTATAATTGTATAAATACAACCTCAGACAGTGCGTTAGGGATCCAGGGGTCGCGACTAACGTTACTAATTGTTTTTCGGAGGAGACGTTAAACCAAGGTCCAATATATCAGTGCTGTACATCGAGCATGCAAAAGAACCAGAGATGTCTCTGGAATGGGATGCTTTCGGTATCTTGCACTATCCCCACAACATTAAATAACTAATCTCTGCACAGGCGTCGGTCATATGGGAAACCGGGACCGACAATAAATAAACTCAAATAGAAGAAGATGCGTAAGGGAATCGATTCTTTTGCTCAGTGTTTACAGTGTTGGCCTTCGATGAGCTAAGATCGGAGTTCGAATCTCGCTCTGGGTTGTGTATTTTAAGATGCATTGCATCTTTCTGTTACTAGTACGGACTTCCATGTTTGTAAGATGGGGGCTCGTCTCCGGGATGACTTCTCCTGGACTTAGTTACAAACATTTAATAAAAAAGAATCTTTCAAGATTTCTGATCTTCTGATCTTAAGATACACAACACCATTCGTCATCACAAATGATGACTTTCTCAACGGGGGTGGATGTTACGGTTTAGTGCATACCTTCCTAAAAATTGTATAAATACAACCTCTGACAAAATGCGTCAGGGAATCGATTCTTTGTATTCAATTTGTAGGTTTTAGAGTAATGCACAGTAACTCAACAGCGACTGTCACATTTGACAACTGCTGAGCAGAAGTAGAAGGGAGTCTGATAAATTACAAGACCTAACTTCCATTCTCATATACAATAGTCATCTATATAGCTTGGACTTTCCAACAACCCCTCCCCAATTAAAAAATAAATGAATAAAAGTTTATTTTAAAGTATAGTGCATTTTACGGCAGGGATATAAATTCAACGAATTTGCTTGTTCTATTTCTCTTATGTGTGTGCGTGTGCATTTGTGTGTGGGTGTGCGTGCGCGCGTGCCATTTCTTGATATACCCTTTTTTCACCATGAACTGACACACATTTTCATATTTAACAAACAGATTCAACTAAATATGTTTCCATCACGTTTATTATACGACAAGCACAATTAATAAGCGATGAACATCTTGAATACATTTGGTTTTTAAGTTTTCTTGCATTCAGAAAAAGAAATCGTAGAATATTTGTATTATTAATGTTAATTAATCATTAAGATAATACAAGGATTTAAAAACTTAAAAGAAACTTAAATAAAATAACCTTAGATTCTTAATATTTTTACATCGGTGGTGGGGAGTGGGTATAGGTGTGCCAACTAGACAGTACTTGTAAATACTCCATTTAGCTGTCGAAAGTACTTGAATGTTAGAATCAAGATATCTGAAGAGTTCCTGTTTCAGTTGCAATAAAGGTCATGTTTGTGTCATTTTCTTTCCGGTAGCACTGATATACTTATAAACATTGATACTGTAACTTCCTCTGAGATACCAGGTGCCGAATTCACATCACATTTCATATGAATTAAGAATTAATGATTCTGTGATGAAAGAAGTACGAGAGTATTTTCGATTTTGCAAAATGGAAAAGGAAAACGTTTTCAAACCAATACCAGAAAGTCTTCCAAACAGGTGATTTGAAAGACTAATGTAGCTTCCACACCATAAGCACTCAAAATACGTAATATCAAAGTTCTTTTTTACCTTCACTTTTTTGTTGGTATTATCTGATCTAGATAGAAGTTCTTTTTTAAGTTAATATATGAGACATATATAATATGGAATGTTTTAAATAATTCCATCGTCTACATTATCTTAGATATATATCTTCAACTATCTATTCGAGTTTTATCCTCGGTACCGGTTTCCCATATGGCCGACGCCCCGTAAATAGCTTAGTTATTTAAAGTTGTTAGCGATAGCAAAAGATACAGAAAGCTCCCCGTTCCAAAGAATCTCATGGGTTTTTCCATGCTCTGTGCAGTAGCACTGCCATGGGCTCATGGTTTATTGTCTCATCCGAAAGTGAACTTCATTTCTATTTTCAGGCAAATTGAGTTCATTTTCGTTAAATCGATTCATACTCCATTCCGTTAAATAAATTAGAAGTTCTAATAGTGTAATTGCTATAACTATGGCCACAGGAGCTTGAAATTGTATTTTTAGTCATTCAAGAGTCGAAACTGTTAATCTAGCTTCTTTGTTTTATATACAGAGTAGAAGCCACAAATACATTTTGAATCTTAAAGGACTAAAACTCAATTTCTAGCTCCTGTGTTATGGCTTATTATCTATTGTTTGCAATTGATAACACTAATTTACTATATTCAAATACCAACAATAGTACAGTTGGTGATAATTACGCTAATTGTACTGTGATAGCACTATATTAATAAATTTGACGAGATCACCTATATAAAATAAGGTAGAAGCTATACACTGAGCATGCAAAAGAACCAGGGGTGTCTGTGGAATTGGATGCTTTCTGTATCTTGCACTTCCCCCACAACATAAAATAACTAATTTCTTCAGGGGGCGTCGGTCATATGGGCAACCGGTACCGACGATAAATAAGCTCAAATAGATAGATTGTAGTTAGACGAATGTACTATCAACCATTCGAAATCCTTTTCGACCCTTTCGTATTTTAGGGTCATTCGTTTGACAGGTAAATAGAAAAATTAAATTTTGTTCAAATCGAACTTGTTAATATCTGACATACATGTCAGAAATCAGCTAAAACTGTAATTGAGATAAAGATGTATAATTTTTAATCAGGATCCTTTATGTTAATATGATGTAAATATTTAATTAATGATGAGTGTAACAGTAGGCGGATATAGTTTGTTTGGATACAATATATCTAAAGGTTTTGAGCTTCATTTGGATGCATGTTTTTTTTTGCAACTACCCAGTGTGTATAGATTTTGTTAAGCTTTGGTTTATGCAGTGTCATTTAAAACAGATTTTTGCTAAGAGCTAAAAAGTTATGGGATATCTAAATATGTGTTTTGATACATTGTGTAATTTCTCTGTACACAATGGATGACATAAGTTCTGTATCATAACACATGCTTAATCAAGTTAATCTGCACACATTTAAAAATTACCAGCATTTTAGAAGGTACCAAAGAACACCAGACCAAAATATCTCAAAAAAGGCTCCATTTTATAATGTAATATTGTTTGTAGCAGCACAGGAGCATGAAATTGTATTTTTAGGCATTCAAAAGTTGAAACTGTTAATCTACCTTCTTTTTCTGTATATAAAAACATACAGAATAGAAGCTAGAAATACAGTTTTGCATCTTGAAGGACTAAAAACACAATTTCAAGCTCCTGTGGTATCAGGAATGAAATTGAGTAAAAGAATGTTCTACAAAAAAAAGAAAAAAAAAGAAATATAGTTTGAGGTTGAGCGTTCAGGTGTGTTACTAGGGTAACACAGTTTATATGGAAATAAGCACAATGCACTGTAGTTTCTATTTCTTAATATTCCAAGCTTCAGGAGGTTATTCTATGAATAGAGAAGAATACTAAAATTTGTAACTATCCAAAAATCAAAATTCAGATGCCTGTAATAAAGTAATTAGATGAATATGTTTGATTGTTAATAAAAGATTTAAGCATTATTGTGTAAGAAATTTATAATTTGTGATAAAATATAATGAAGATATTTTATGTCTCCATTTTGTATCTGTGTAGAATGCAAAAAAAGTTCTTGATTAAAGGTTTTCCTTTTTAATACTTTTCCAATAACACAGGTATTCCTGATTATAACAGCAAACGATATGAAAATCTAGAATAAAGTGAACAGTTTCTGTCACAGGGTAGCAAAGGGAGAATATTGTGCTTAAGATAAGCTTTTGTGATGGCCCTGTACCTGTTGTGAGTCAGTTTGTCATCAACTTTTTGCTTTAAAGCGACTGACTCACAGAATTTTGCTGAATTTTTTTCTATAAGATTTAAGAGAAGTTAATATACTATGAAAAAACCCCCATAATATTATGCTTCTATACACCAAGAAAACTGGAAAAAAAGTTATGATTTTACCAGGATTCGAACCCATGCCGTTTAGTCAGTAAAGTATAAACCGACAATCTACACCACTGAGCCACAGAGACAAGTTATAAAGTTTCGTCAAAATTAATGATATAACTTAAGTATCTACCCCGTCACTAACTATTTACTGATAAAAGTGTGTAAAACTTTATATGTTGATGCTTTTCTGTAACAAATACTGAGTCAGTAACTTAATTTAGATATGTTCTTCACAGTTACAGCTAGAATTTCTAAATGTATAACATTTTCTTTTCTTTTTTTCATTGTCGGCCTGTCTGTGAGTCAGTCACAATAAAAAACATCTCCTTAACTACTAAAGATAATAAAAACTGGCAGAGATGTTCCTTGCTTGAAGCTGTACCAAAGTTGCTCAAAGAATTTCATTCAAAGCAGAACTTTGTTTATGGCAAAAAGAATGAAAAACTTAAAAAGTTTAAAAAAAAACTTTTTGTCCAAAACTGCCAGGCCCAGAGCTCTGAAATTTGATGTTAGGACCTCTCCCAAGATTGTTCAGACTTTGTCCCTGGGGTCATTTTCAGCTCCACAAAGGAGATCAGATGAGATGTTTTAGATTTATATAGACAAACTCTTTAAAAAAATCAGAAACTGCATGGCTGAGACTTAAGAAATTTGGTGTAGCTTTGTATAGTGTATTTTCATCAGTCTTATTTAATTATGCCTTTAGGGTCTAGGGCCTTTAAATTCTTTTTGTATGCAACTTACAAGGCACAGAGTTCTGAAAAATTTGCACAAATCACTGTCTTTTGGACTGCTTTTGCCCCGAGGCTTACATATTGAAATTATACTTGTATTGGTAAACACAATTTTTTTTCTTGTCAATATCTGCAAGGTAGGGACTTTTGAAATTTAATGTGTAGCATTATCTGATGAATCTCTTAATTTTGTTTAAACTTTGGCCGTGGCTTCACTGTTGGCCCTGGTGAGGGGTCACATGAAATAATAGAGGAAAATCTTTAAAATCCTTCTTACATAAAACCACAAGGCTCTGAGTTCAAAGATTTTGCAGTAAGCATTTTCTTGTGGACTCTACCAGTTCAGACTTTGCCCAGGGATCATTTTGACTCAGCTTTGGGGATCAGATGTTTTAGGCAAACTGTTTACAAATCTTTTTGTTAGAAGCTGCAAATTTAGACTTTAGTGATGAGGTGTGTAGCATTATCTACTATATCTAGTGATGTTCCACCAATGTCTCTGTACTTGCTATTTGCTCCACCTGTGGGGATATGTGCCTTAGTAAGAAATATGTAGAAATACTGTTAAAACTCTTCTTCTCTGAAACAAGAAGGCCCAGAGTTCTGAAATTTTGCATGAAGCATTGCCAACCTTTACTAAGATTATTCAAGCTTTGCCCCTTCGGTAATTTTCAACACCAACCCCCATATTGACATAAACTTATGATGTATATAAACAAAATTTTTCATAAGCCATAAGTTTGAAGCATTGCCTTGTGGACCTCTATCAATGTTGTTGAAATTATACCTGTCCTCTTTTTTTATACCCTGTCAAACAAAGTTTTAGGAGGTATAGAGTAACCATCATGTTGTTTTTTTTTGGTTGATTGGTCTCCTTTTTGTCCAGGCTACAAGTTATAACTATATCATGCATGTAGGAATTTCCAGATAAGTTGGCACAAATGTTTACCTGTTGAGTCCAAGAGTCACATACATGTACTCCCAATGGGGTACCTCAAAGGTCCATGTCACCCATACAGTTTGTCCATATTTCAAGTGCACCATGTAACTTTATCATGCATTAAGGGATTTTAAAAATAATTTTGCATAAATGTTGCCCACATGATTACAACTTGTCATGATTAAACTACAGGTCCCTGTCTCAAAGGTCAAGGTCACACTTGGAGATTGTTCATACTTTTGTGTCCACTGTATAATTTTATCATGCATGAAAAGATTTTGAAATAATTTGGGCTTTTGTTGCCCATAGGATTGCTATCTGTTGTGCAGAAACTCAAGTCCCTGTCACAAAGGTCACAAAGGTCAATGCAACTTCATACAATGGTCAAGCACAGTGAGAGAAAGTACAGTGTACAAGAGCCATAACTCCATCTTCAGTATTTGCAGAGTAATTGCCCTTTGTTGGTTTTCCTTGTCCGCAGCATAACTTGAAAAGTAATGGTTGGAATTCACTGCAACTTAATACAATGGTCAACCACAGTGAAAGGAAATGCCATGTACAAGAACCACAACTATATTTAATTGCCCACAACAATAACTCTATTTCAATTCTTTTACAAAGTATTCTGTTACTAATAACTTCCTCTGTTCCGAAGCAGTCTTACGGGTGGGGGGGGGGGTATTAATAACATTTAGTGATAGCTCTAGTTCATGTGGTTATGTGAATTAGGAAAGAAATTAGCAAATTAGGGCAAAGAGCAGGTTCGCATCTTGAAATGGTTTATTTACCTGTCTTTTTAATTTGTTAAGAAATATCAAGATCTACTTAGGGATGGATTATCTCAGTTGACATATTTGGAAATATGATCATTATATAACATTTGGAGTAGATCTATTTATGTGACCAGATCAATAAAAGAAAAGTGGTACTCGAAGGAAAAAAACAATAACGTTGTCTGAAAGGCATAACAATGATACTGAGATGTGTTCCAGTGTTTTGCCACAAGAGAATAAAGCAGTATTTAGTCGGTTTGCTATTGTTACCTCAATATTGATCTAGTTTTGTTGTCATGTCAGTAAGTTTTACAGATAAATACAACTTTGGACTCCCTGCAGATTCACCTCCTAAAATGTTGTACTAACGGAAGTAGGAATTATACAGCTCCTTGGCTCATTTTCATTTGCATTAAACCAGACAACAAAAAACATTTTTAATACAAATGAGAAAACAACTCTGAAAATGCATGAAGAATGTTTTTGATATTGCTTTAGGCAGTAAGATAAAATAATTTTCTGTTGTTGGTTTTTATTTTTTAACAGAAATACCGGAGTACTGCGGAGATGTGGAGAAACTGTCAATAACAGAAGCTGAGTCTTTCTGGGAAATTTTTCACAGATATTGTAGTGTACTTCAGCATTGGATAAACAAGCAAGGAAGGCTGTAACAAGCTAGTATTGGAGATGGAATAGGAGGAACTTAGGCTAACGATGGATTTATTTAACTTTATATGATGTGTAGTATTGGTTTATTGGAAAATCATATAAACATAGCATATGGTAATACTGGTAATTTATGTTTTCAATATACAAAATTCAGGCAAATGAAGTAGTTATTTTTAAAGTAATTATAAATTCCTGATTAGAAGACAATTGTGTCCCTGCCATAAAAAACAGTACAGCTAAAGAAAAATATGGATGAAGAATCCCGTGAATAAAGCAGTGAATTTTCTAAGTTCTAAACCAAGTAACATAGCTAGAACAAAATGTTTTCGCGTTTGGCAAAGTTTCGGAAATCTGATGATTATGAGGACCTTGAAGGAGTGGATCGTGTGGAAATGGACATCACTGATCCCACAATGAGGCAGTATGCTGCTATGGAGAACCCAGAGCCCAAGGAAGTGGAGTCAGTGTCTAGGGATGAACCATCTGACGGTAAGGTGTCACTGTTTGTAATCTGTCATAAATATTGTGACCTGGCTGGAAACTTGCAAGTCTTTTCATTTTATTTCTGGCAAAGCATAACTTCATATGAACTAGAATTTTTTAAACAAAACTGATCTTAACCAGAAGTGGGCAATATCTAATGTATTCAAAGGTTTTTATGTACTTCATATTAAAAATGTTGAAGATTTGGGACAATTCATTGTTTCTTTCCGACTTAAAGCTTCCTGGACCAATTTTTATGTCCAAAACTCCTTAAAAAATCGGTCTAAAAAAAAAAAAGACAAAATTTAAGTGTAACTTGGCATTAAAATGCCAAAATTTCACTCCAAAATCCCAATTGGTCCCCAATGCAGTCCTTTGAAAATTTCCAGAGCCCTGCTTTAGGCATTAATATTGGTTTAACTTGAATCAGCAGTTTAGCAATGCAGTTTTGTAACTTATGTGAAATATTCGGAGTCAGAACCTTACAGTGTTAAACTTTAAGCTGGTGAAAGTTCAGTTGAAGAAAATCTTCCATTTATATTAAAAGACTTTGAACACAGTGACAGAGAGCACTTATGGAAATGCTGTAGAAAGACTTCAATTCAAACAGTCAAGTAATTCTCATGTATATTCTCATTCGATTGCCCCCATCTGTTGCAGCACAATTTCCTTTTTTGTATATATCTTTCTGGCTTATTATTCCTTTCCTGTTGGGTTCTTGTAACATTGGTTATTTCTATTTTTATGTCCCAGACTTAAGCTATAAAGTAAGCACACATTATTATATTAATTTTATCAATTGGTGTATCATTTTGTGATTTCATGTTGAGTCTCTAACTAAGCCATACAAGTCTTGTGATGATTATGAAGACAGGGATACTAATGAAAAGCTCACACTTGACCGTGAGAGAGATATTTCCTGTAAATATTTTCCTATCTGAAACCAGTCTACCAGTGTTTTCACATGTTGGGGGCCTGTGTCACTTGCAGAGGTATTTCTTGTTTTTTTAAGCCAGTTGGCTCAGGGGAGCCATAAGGATCACCTACCATTCCGCATCCATCCATTAACAGTTGCATTCGAAAACAGAGCCTCCTCAGAAACCGACCTAACATTACCAGAATTTCTCTTGGGTGGCCCATTTCAAGTTTATAAAATTTTAGAGTTCCATGATGAACTCTGGTTGCCATGGCAACTTAAAGGAGCAGCATCAAAGCCTATCCTCAGCAACGACATGACAGATTTGAAAATATTTTAGCAAAAAATGTTCCTTTATTTACCATGTAAGTTATAAAATTTATTGCAATCCATGAGAAACATGGCTGCCAGGCAGTTTGGGGACTATTTTTTTCTTTATGCCCATGCACCATGCGTGAAACTTTTAAAATCTTTTCAGTAGAAACTACAAGCTCAGTTTGAAAATAATTTGAAACAAATGTTCCTTGGGTAACTTCCTGTATAGATTTTCAGATCAGTGTTAGTCCATGAAAAAACATGGCCTGGCCACCAGGGCTGGGGCTTATTTTACTTATATGTATATGTCAACATGTCACGGTGCATAACCATATCGGCAGTCTCTCTGTGAAATCTGTCTTTTCGGCGGTCTCTCTGCGTCGGTACTGGTTATTCCTGCTGTAAACACAGTTTGTGATGGAAGACAGTCAGAAAAATCGGACAGAAATCAGTTCAAACAGCTGAGTTGCTTAAAATTAATAAGTGCACGGAACATTAGAATATCTTTGCTATGTATACGCTTGTCTACTTTACAATTATCAGTCACTGCGCTCCGAAACTCGGACACATTGTTCTGTGGTGTACTGACATGAACAGAACTTCGGCACTTTCTACCGGCTGAAACGAGTTATTACTTTGATAAAGTTCATACCAATCCCATCAAAAATATTCACTGTTCAATATTCTTCAAGAAAATACTAATAAACTGTTTGCTATTTATTTAGAAATCTTGTACACCCTCTACTTTCGGTTTTGATGGTGCACAGGAGGTCTCTCTGCACAGCAGCTTTTAAAGCACAGGTAGGCTCTCTGCATACAGCACAGACAGGCTCTCTGCCAGCGATTGATTTAAGCATTCGCTCTTTTTTTTAGAAGGACTTCATATTATTTGTTAGTTGTAAAATGCACAAACTTAAAGCCTACATGGCTGGAATTGACTACAATGAGGATATATGGTGTTCCTGTAAAATTCAATGACTATACAAGGAATCTCGTTGTCTGAGTTTTTAAGTACTTCTGGTCGAGTATGAGATGTCTTTAAGAGAAGAAAGTATCAAATAATGCAAATATTCTGTAAAATTACCACTTCTATTTTATAAATTATTTTATAAAGTTAGACTAGCCCCTGGTGGTCATGCTTTGATAAATTACCGAAATCATACTCTACGCTCGCTCGCTCACTCACTCACTCACTAAGTCAATCATTCATACTTACATTTATCCATTCATTTATTGACGCATTCATTCATTCTTTTTTCATCAGTCTATCCATAAACGCAAACATTTATTCATTAAATCATATATTGCCAGTTAATCTGGCATACACATTATTTTTTAACGATAGTATAATTCATTTTTCTTTTGAGAAAATATAGTTAAAATCTGGAAATAATCGAAGAGAACTGTGCTCAGTATGCAGCTGGAAATCATGGGAAAGATCAAGCGAACTGTTTCCTGCATTACATTGCCATATATAGAGGCACCAGAAGAAATTACCGCAATTGCGAGAATTTGCTCTATTTAGGACACTCACTTTGAACGTATTCAGAGTGGTTACGCATAGATCGATTGTTTTGCAGTCAGTATCAAATTAAAATTCACGCTACGGGCAGACGTCTGAGACCTCTCCTACATCTATTCTTTGCTGGAAGGTGCAGGAGAGCTTTCAAAAACATGACGTATAAGATTTCTACCTTATATATATCGTATAGTAAATATATGAGTAGATAGAGGCACTGTAATAGAAGTATTCATTCATTCTTTTTTTTCATCAGTCTATCCATCAACGCAAACATTTATTCATTAAATCATATATTGCCAGTTTATCTGACGTACACATGTTTTTTTTTCAACGGTAGTATAATTTCTCTTTTCTTTTGAATAAAATATAGTTTGGGAACCACTTATTTTTCAGTCATTTTGTTGTGTCGCCCTTTCGAAGAAAAGGTGATACATAGGGATCGCTTCGTCCGTCGGTCCGGCGGTCCGTCGGTCCGTCACGAAAACTTAACTTTGGCTATAACTTTGCCATTTCTAAACATTATCTTATCAAACTTTCAAATTGTATTGCTTATGACAACAGGGTCAGGTTGATGCCAAAATTTCTAGGTCTAGGTCACATTTGACAGAGTTATGCCCCTTTTTATACATGGATTTTGTCATGAAAACTTAACGTTGGGAATAACTTTGCCATTTTTTAACATTTCAACATCAAACTTCCAAATTATATTGCTTACGACAACAGGGTCGTGATGATGCCAAAATGTATAGGTCAAGGTCACAATTGACAGAGTTATGCCCCTTTTTGTACTTAGATTTTGTCATGAAAACTTAACATTGGCTATAACTATGCCATTTCTTCATGTTTCTTCATCAAACTTTCCAGTTGTAATGCTTACAATTGTATCACTTAAGACAACACCATTTCTCAGGGGCAGATAACCCTCAAATTTTTTTTGCAATGTTATGCCCCTTTTTCAAGTTAAAATTTCTTGGTTAATTTTTTTCTTTGTGTCCATGTCTCAAAAAGTGTCAAGGATATTCCATTCAAACTTGGAATACTTGATCACCAGCAAGACCCCTGCAAAGATTGTTGTTACCCATGTCCCTAGGGTCACAGTTAGCCCCACCCCCGGGGTCACTTGATTTTGCTTAAACTTATATATAGGAAAAAAAACTTCTGAAGCCTTGAAATAAAATATTAACTGACATGAGATGGGTAAGTACTCCCCCCCCTTCCCCCCCCCCCCACTGTCCCCTCTGCAGGGGATTCCGCCCTCCCCCCCAACCAGTCACCCCCCCCCCCCCCCCCCCAGGCCCAATTTTTTTTTTTTTTTAAATTTTAAAACATAGGTACTTCACTTCCCATCCTACCTCGACCCCCCCTCCCCGACCAGTCACCCCCCCCTACCCCCCCCTGGGGCCCAATTTTTAATTTTAAAACATATGCACTTTATTCCCTCCCCCCCCCCCCCCCAATATTTTTTTTTTTTTAAATACATAGGTACTTGACTCCCCATCCACCCTCAACACCCCCCCCCCCCCCATTTTTTTTTACACCCCCCCCCCTTTTTTTTTTTTTTAATTTTAATACATAGATACTTGACTCCCCATTCACCCTCAAACACCCCCCCCCCCCCCCCCCCCCCCCGGGCCCATCCACCCTCAACCCCAGCAGGCTCTTGTTTACCTTTTTAGTTATTCTAACAGAGTACCCAAGGGCGACACAAGTGTTCCACTGAACACCCATCTAGTTTAATACTTCTGCATTTTATTAAAAAATGCAGGTATGACTGAAATTTAGGAAAAAAAAAATTACAAACTTGCATTTTTCTGAATGGAAAAACTATAATTCAAGCCCTTAACATTTATTTCAGTTTATAATTGTTAATGTACCACAGACAATATTTACCTTAAAACTTGTTGTTGATAAAATTCAGAGCTTAAATTGACAAAAGTTACCATAAAAAACATTTGGTAGATTTGTACACCGGCTGACTGCAAAAACAATTTTATACAAACTACATTACGTTGTGCTTCTTGCATTACAGAGAATGAAAAAGTTTATTTAGGAAACATCATGTAGTGTATGGGGTATAGTGATATAAGGTCGCACTTTTAATAATTTACACAATGATCGATAGAAGACTCTTTTCCTGCTAAAATCTGTCGCAGGCAGAGAGCCTGTCTGTGCTGTATGCAGAGAGCCTACCTGTGCTTTAAAAGCTGCTGTGCAGAGAGACCTCCTGTGCACCATCAAAACCAAAAGTAGAGAGTGTACAAGATTTCTAAATAAAAAGCGACCAGTTTATTAGTATTTTCTTGAAAAATATTGTACAGTGAATATGTTTGATGTGAACGTTAAGTACTTTATCAAAGTAATAACTCTTTTCAGCCGGTAGAAAGTGCTGAAGTTCTGTTCATGTCAGTACACCATTGAACAATTTGGTCGAGTTTCGGAGCGCAGTGGCTGAAAATTGTAAAGTAGACACGCGTATACATAGCAAAGATATTCTAATGTTCCGTGCACTTATTAATTTTAAGCAACTCAGCTGTTTGAACTGATTTCTGGCCAATTTTTCTGACTTTGTTCCATCACAAACTGTGTTTACAGCAGAGAATAACCGGTACCGACGCAGAGAGACCGCCGGAAAGACAGATTTCGCAGAGAGACTGCCGATATGGTTATGTACCGTGCATGTGAAAACTTTTATTCAGAAACATAAATACCTGCATGTAATTATAATACTTAATAATAGTTAAAAATAATGATAAAAACTAATACGATTCTGGATGTCTGAGTATGGTTTACTTCAGTTGATTGTCTTTCATTGGCCATGCTGTAAATAAGAATGGTACACAGGTAAGCGAGCTTTTTTCTTTCCACATCTCGAAAAACTTTTATAAAGAGTATATATTCTAACATCTTCAAATGTCACCTCCTATGAACAACATCCTTTTTACGACATTTCAATTTCCTGCTGTTGGAATTCTGTGCTTTTCACCTCTCACAAGCAACATCTCTAAACAGTAAACAATGGCATTACATTTTCTCCCAAACGACATCTGAAAACCTCCCACGAACTACACAAGTAAGTAATCTTCATGGATTTCAAAAAAAAAATATTCACTGCATGTGCACGGGTATAAAGTCTAAAATTAGATTTATTTATAAGGTGTTATCAGCTAGTATTCTGGTCAGTACGTGTATAAATATTAAGGCGCACAAGAACTTGGGAACTAAGTGAGCGATGTAAAGTGACAGCTATTTTTTTTTGTAATTAAAAAAGATAAAGAAGTTGCAAACACTGTGAGATAGGGGTACATGTAATTATCCAAATTATAAATTAAGTTATACAATAACGGTGTGAAATAATGACGCTGTTTGGTTTTTTGTGCAGGTATTTTAATTAAGGGTAAAGGTTTGTTGATTCGCTGACTTTGTTGTTTGCTAAGATTGCCCAACATTAAAATGTAAGAATTCGCAGATCATTAATATTAGTGGATACAGTAATGACATGAACAAGAATATTGAAAAATATAATTCAAAAGATGCCATGAACAAAATACATATTTGATGAAGTATTTTAATAATATAACATGCAAATAAAGAAAATATGATCAAATCTTGAAATTTGGAATAAAAGCAAAGTGGATCTGGTCATCCTTTGGGTTACAAAACATAATAACTTCAAACTTACAACTTCTTCACTTAAGATTGGTTGAACCTCCCCAGGACAAAAACCTCTTTACAACAAACATGTTTACTTGATCTGAACGGTGTTTTGCTCTTGGGAGGTAGGACAGCATTAGGTTTTGTCCAATTCTTGTAAGATTATTCCAAAAGTCATACTTAGCCACGATGGTCAGAGTGATATAGATAATTTGTTGTTGCCCTATTTTAAATGGTAAAGATCACATCAAGTGTCCTCTTGGACATAAAATGTCCCCTTGATTGGTGAAGTGGAAGACAAAATAATGGATTCTCATTTCCCCGACTCCTGACATCACCAGATATCTTCATTTACAGGAAGTTGACAGGAATTCACCAATCAATATCTCTGATTTGTCTTAATAGATGAATTTTGCAGTGCCTTCTTTGGTTATTGGAATTTGGATCACAAGGTTTTAGGACATACAATAAAACTCATTATTGCAACAGAGAAGTTAAGGTCATGGGAACCTCAGAACACAAATAAATCCCTAATAATCTGCAAGAAAATGATTGGTTTACGGTCTTATGACTGTCCAGTGCCTATCTTTAACCACTCAATGAATGTTGTGGACAGAAATATTGGCTGGAAGAATTTTATATCAGTAAGTGAAAGGTCAAACCATCTGATGTTTGCTATTTAGAAGGAATAAATCTATGGCTGTAAAGATTTGTGTGTTAATTTATGGTCACTACCACATATTTTAATTTGAATTTATCTTAAAAATCTAGGTTTGAATTGTTTAAAATAATACTTTATGGGGAAATATGAGAGACCAGTCCTGATAGCCCACTTTCTTGTCTGTTTCCCCCAGTTCTTTTTCCACATCCCATCTTTACTGATCTTTTAACAGAATAAAGTCATTTGAGTTTGTTCCAACTGTATTTCCAGTATTAAATCATAGAAACGAGTCAAAATATTGACAGTATAACCAGTTCCTGATATCAGCAGAATGAATGGAGATTTTGATCACCTAATTGTCTTATCATTGAGCGGTATTGATAATTACACAATCCTTATAAGGATAGAAAAAAAGGTATAATTCACATTAGCTATATTTCCTTTAGAATTTGATTATTGTCATAGCTAATATTTTAATGTTTCAAGATTTGATTTATCCAGTTATCTGGTTTTAAGTTGAAAAAAAAAAACAAAAACGGTTGGGCTTTTGGAAACATGTATGTAAGGTTGAGACATTTTCAGTTTTTCCAGGATGCATGCAAATAAATCTTTGAGTATGAAAGTTGGTTAAGTATTTTGTCATGTGGAATGGGGTTGTTTTAAAGCCTCAGTCAGCCCTTATTTCCATCCGATTTAAGCCTTGTACCTTAGCACTATAAAAACAACAAAAATGTTGCAGAATTTTTACCTGGGACATGTAATATTGTTGTACTTGAAACAGTTTTCAGACAGTTTTAGTTAGTATGAACAAGGAAAAAGATATAAAAAAATTTATTTTATGTTCTTTTGTATGAGGTGTTCAGTCATTGTATCATTATTGTGTTGTGGGTGAAGCAAGATTACTGAATATTATGGAATTCGTAGATTCAGTGAGATTTTTATCACAGAAAAAATATAATTCGATGCTTTGGTTTGGTTTTAAGTCCATTGGGCCTACAGTCTGCCAGAAATATAGGCCTGAACAGAAATTTACAAGCATTAAACTTAGTTGTTTGGCCCATTTTGTAAACCATCTTTCGGGAAATGATAAAAATGGTCCAAATTAGAAGGATTTCATGTCAAGCAGTAGTTGTGTCAGCACTGCAAGTTATAGATTGTGATCAATAGTTTCTTAACCAGATAGAATGTAATGTCAAAGAAGCGTGGATACAGGCTGGTGACAGCCGATAAGATGTTTTGTTCACCGTTTAAATCAATCTATTCACTGTACAAGGCACAGAGTAAAATACAAACGTACTTTGGGAGGTGAAAGCAAGATGTTCTTTCTACTTTCTGTATTATAATAGTTAGACATTTTGAACAGTTAGTCATGTACAGAGTGTACTTAGAAATGTTCAACATACTATAGAAAAGGTTTTTGGATATGGGTTAAATCATTCTTGCTAAACAAATAAAGAGATTCAAATTTCATCAGATTAACTCAGACTTGATATAATCAGAAAATAATAATTTATTTTAGTGATTCATATTGATTGAGTTGATTTATTTTTCATGACTTTTAAAGTTGTGAAAATGGTGAAAATACTGTCTTTGAAGAAATCTTTATATAATGAGAGAATATAGACTACACATTTGTCTACTGCCTTTTACCCATTTTTGAACTGACACTCCATTCAGTATCATTTGCATGTGCCAACACACAAAATCCCGTTAGTTTTCTCTTCTGTCATTTGCCAGAACATTAGTGTATTTATTTAACACAGTAACGATTTTGTTTAGAAAGAAGTTTTACAACCGTTGAATGTAATTATGCAACTTCTTAATGTTTTTTTTTTATGTCATCCATGGATTTATGAATACATCATTAAGTGTATGATAATTTCCCAGACCTTCAGTTGTGTCATAAAGAAGATAAATGAAGTTACATTATTTGTCAGAAGAATTTCCCCGTCAATTCATAATTGAGATATGATGATCGAGTAATCTTCTGTATAGAACATCACACAGGATAAGAATTCTAGCCTGATGTTTTCATGATATTTAAGAATAAAACTTTAAGAATCAGATGTTGTAAAGAATATACTGTAAAATTTATGCTGACCGTTATCTCAAATACTCTGGCAGTTTGCATGTGGTAAGCTGTCTTCTTAAAAGCTAACATCTTGCCCACATTAAAAAAAAAAGTTAATTGCAGATCAGCAGATCATCTGATCAATTGGTGATGGAGGAATGTGAAAGTTTGTTTGCTTGTACTGACTAGATGAGTATCATTGCCAAATATATTGTAGAAACATTTAAACTTTGTATATTTATGGTGACACATCCTTGCTATTTGGCAGAAATAAATATTTCAAATTTATTTGTTGATTACCAGTATCTAGGATGTGCAAACTCCTACAGTTTGACATTTTCTTCTTTCATTGAATTAGTTCTAGAAACTGATTTTTCCGGTAATGTTTTCCTGTACTTCCACTGCACATGTTAGTTAAGAGAAATATCTAGAATTTTTTGGAGAATATTGTATTTTGAATAGTTCTATTTCAGCTGTTTATGCATCCTTTGGGAAATAATCTTGTTTTCTGGAAGATTGGGGTCTTAGAGTATTGCTTTCTTTCATATCCAAATAAAGCCAAAGTTAATCTGTTTCTGTATGGGGGTATTTATGGAGAAATATTAATTTCTCATTCTGTAAAAGTTATTAAATGAAATATACTTTACAACATACTGACCAAGAAGTTAGAGGATAATAACACAGCCCAATCAGTATGTCACCATACCCTAGGACTAAATTCAAGACTTGAAAATGTCTTCTTTTGCGACCCAGAACCATTTTCTCAAGAACAGCAATGTTCTGCTATTCAAATCTCTTCAGTTATTTCAAAATCACAGAAAATCAGCAATTTTATAGAACCAAAATCAAAATAAGATTTAAAACAAAAAAGTTTTGCAAAATAGAGAGTGATTCATTAACCCTTAGCCTGCTAAATTTCTAAAATGGTCTCATCCATCTTTGAACTTGGGCAGTGCCATTTATCATTTATAGGGGGGTGTACTGACATAATCCCCTTCGGACAAAATCCCCTTCGCATACCCGGACAAAATCCCCTCCATGGGTGGACATAATCCCCTTCATGTTTTTGCAAGGCTGGACAAAATCCCCTTACCTACCCGGACAAAATCCCCTTGTTTCATAGGTTTCTAATGTATTATTATGCTCCATAAAAATTGATTAATAATGAACTTTTGTTTTTTTATTTGTTATGTATCAAGTTAACCTTTATAATTATATAAGCTTGATAAGACATATTTTTTTTATTTGTTCAGATCAATTATCAACCAAATTATCCTTAAAAACAATTTAATTAGTTTAGAAGTGTTCATTATAATTGTGGTAAATTATCAACTGCATAATAAATATATTTGATTAGGCAAGCCAGGGCCGAAAACCCTTTCCAAGGGACCTCAAAACTCCCGTTACGGAAAAAGAAGAACACTATTACAACTCGTCTATAAATTCTGAAAGATTGTGAGGAAGAAATGAATTGTGCAACACTGTCCATCTAGCACAGGCCTTAGCAGTATAGAACTGATGTTGAAACCAATATTCCCGAATAAAGTACTAGCAATCAACACACAGCATAATGCAGTATGTCGCTCTCATACCCACTTTATAAACAGCAAATTCATCCGAGGGGGATTTTATCCTAGGTAGTAATTTTATTGAGGGGATTTTGTCCAAATCGAAATTTCACACATGAAGGTGATTATGTCCACCCATGGAGAGGATTATGTCCAGATATACAAAAATACATGAAGGGGATTTTGTCCGAAGGGGATTTTGTCTGACATTCTTATAGGGGTATTAGTGGTAAAAATACTCAGTGCAGATTATGGTCATACAGCACAGATGTGCAGGCTGATCATGGTCTGCACAAAGGCAAACAATGGCTGACAGTAGGGCAAATATTTTAACCAGTCTTTGCATCAGTGAGACTTTACTGTATAAATATTTTTGAATATCTGCTTGCATTAAAATATACGAAAAGGAAACATACAATTGTTGATTGGTTGATCTGCAGTCTGGCTTCTGACAGTGTTATTATGAAGGATATTATAACTTGATATTCCAAGGAATAATGGTAAGGCAGTCTACATACATAACACATTTAATATACTGTTGAAAATTTCAATAGAGCCAAGCATGACTAAACAGCCTTCACAAAGTTCTAACATTCTGGCACAGTTCAGATATGTTGAATATATCTATTTTTTTTCAGGGATATGCCTTTTTGTCTGCATTTCAGATACTTTCACTATACAGCAAGCCATTGACAACATAGGCTTTGGAAAGTTCCAGATTAAACTGTCCATTCTTACTGGGGTAGCCTGGGTAAGTTTCTTAAAGATATACTTTGCAGTGATTGCATATTAACAACTAAATTACAAGTCTTCTGCAAGAACACATTTTTTACTTTGAAGTCTTTTCTTGGAAAAAACTGTTAGAGAAGAAATTCATTTACATTTCACCACCGTGCAATTTACAGATCAATTACAATTGTAAAACTTGACTCATAAAATTTACTCTAAGATAAATCAATGACATCCAATATATGAAAGAAGTTGATCGCCAAAAAAGCAATTTTATAGTATGCAGAAAAACATTCCTAGGGGCAGGCAAGATGTTGGAAATCATTCTGTTCTTAAAAAGAAAGCAGACTACTATAAAGACATTCAAGGAACAAATATTGTATGCAAGAAAAATGATCATGTGTATAGTGTAGAAACCAGGCAGTGCAGCCCTTGAACGTATGCATTTTGTTGAAATGCAGCAGAGCCTGGTTTCTTCAAAAACACAGTTGCCCTTGGACAGCTTCGCTGAATTTATACTTCAGACACATGAATATCAGTAGACTATATATATTGGCAAATTTCATTGGAATTTTCTTCTGTCTGCTAATTCTTGTAGTTATTGAATTGACATCTAGTCTATAGGCACTTGTAAAAGCAGACAAGTTACTCTGAGAAATGAGTCAGTGGTTTTTTTTTAGCTCACCTGAGCAGATTCTCAAGTTGAGCTTTTGTGACTGCCCTGTGAGCTTCCTGTTGCTCATGTTGTGTATTATCCATTTTTGTGTCGCCTGCTACAAAGTAGCCACAACATAAAGGGATCACTTCTCCATTGTCTGTCTGTCCATCCGTCCGTCACAAAACTTGTCCGGACTACTCCTCAAAAGCTACTGTTGCAATTTCATCCAAACTTTACAGGAATGATCAGTACCAACTCTAGTTGTGCATATCATCGCCAACTTTGTTAAAAGAATTGAATTTCATCTAGAACACTGGTTGCCATGGCAACAGAAAGGAAAATTTTCAAAATCTTCTTGTCTGAAACCACAAGGCAAAGGGGCTTAGATTTTTAGCTCACAGGTTCACCTAGAGGTCCTCAACCAAGGTTGTTCAAATTCTGCCCCTGGAGTCATTAATGGCCCTGCCCCTGGGGTCACTTGATTTACATAGTCTTATACATGGAAGACTTCAAAACTCTTTATGTCTGAAACTACATGTACAAGGTCTAGGTCTTAGGTATTTTGCATGAAGCATCATCTAGAGGTCCTCAAATTATGCCCCTGGGGTCATTAATGGTCCCATCACAGAGGTCCTATTTGTGTTAAATATTTAATCTTAGAAAATCTTCTTGTCAGAAACTGTATATAGACTCTAGACCTTAGTTAGATATTTGGTATGTAGCATTGTATAGTTTACCTCTACAATGATTGTTCAAATTATTTCCTTTATATGGTCAAAATTGACCTCACCTAGGGGTCACTTATTTTTCAAGTTTGAAACAGTATGCCCTAGACCTTAGATATTTTGTATGTTTGTATGTATCTAGTAGATATTTCCCTAGTTAGTTCAAATAAGGTCCCTGAAGTCAAATTATATCCCTTGGTTCAAAATGCCCCAGTCCCAGGGGTCCTAGTGGTATAAAATGTTGGATCTTAAAAAAATACTCAATTCAGAAATTGTAATTTTGCTTCTTAGTTTTGCTCACAGTCACAGCCAAAGTACTCAGGTGAGTGATCCAGGGCCATCATGGCCCTCTTGTCTTCATCAAAGTTTGCTACACTTCCTGTAAAATAAACGCAAATGAATAAAAACACTTTTCAATAAAGGCCATGTACATTGAATAAATACTTATTTTCAGATGGCAGATGCCATGGAAATGATGATTTTGTCCATACTGTCACCAGCCCTGCATTGTGATTGGCAGATTAATGAGTGGAAACAGGCTCTCATCACCACGGTAATGGCATAACCATGTTTAAACAATTCAAGTACATCGAACATTGTGCTAAGAAAACATTAACATTATAAGCTGTGCCCTGTGCTAAGACATAACATCCCAAACAATAAGGTTAGCCTTTATTTACAGAAGTTAACTCTGTATTTAACTGAAAACTTAAATGTCAAAGGGTAATAATCAGTGTTTAAGTGATCTTTCAGGCTGATTTCTGAAAAAATAAGTGGATCAAGTTTGTCAAAATTAGATGAGCAAGCCATATTATCCCTTACCATGCTAAATATCTAAAGTGGACTTGTCCATCTTTCAATTTGGACTGATCCATTAATTGTTTATGGGGGTGCTTATCAATGGATGTGTAGGTTGATCTTGGTCTGCACTGGTCCCAAAGGCAGAGTCAGTTGCCTCCAGCAGGGTGAGGGTTATTGTAGGCCTTATTTTAGGATCATTGTTTTCTGCTCTATAGAACATGAAAGGAACTTACCATATAAAAATCTTTATGTGTTAGGTATTTACTGAAGGTAAGGGTCAAAATGACCATGAAGTTAAAAAAAATCAGTTTGCATCCTTGTGTATCCTTAGAAAAAAAAAAGAGCTTTTACTAATTAAGTATACTCAACTTTAATAGGGACAAATTTGAATACAGATGTTTTTCTGAATTACATTGTCATTGAAGAATATTCTGTAACATTTGAGGCAAATTCTCGATTAATTTTGTTAAAATTTTCGCGTTCCCTATAACAACAGTGATCTGTGTGTTACTGTTGTCACCAGAGACAGAATGAGCTAGATGTTTAGGTAGGATGTTTAGGTAGATTGTTGCCCAAAGTTGATGTCACAAACAGTTTACTTTAATAGTATTACTTTTTGATTGAAGTAACTTAAGTTAGATAAAAAGTGAAAGCAACTGACTCATGGAATTTAGCTTAAAAAGTTTTTCTGTGACATTAAAAAGAAGTTAATATACTATGAAAAAAAAACATAATTCTATGCTTCTATATTACCTATAAAAACTGAAGAAAAAAGAGTTTGTTTAGAACAGGATTTTCATGATGGACCCATCTGTGAGTCACTTTAATAGCCACAAGAGCTCTGACAAGCTCAGGTAAGGACTAGAAAAAACCAGAATATTTGCCCCTTGAAGTGCAAACTTAAACTTGTAAATACATTTTGTAAATATGTCTGTTTGCTTTTAAACATTTCTTTACCTACATAACTTTTCTAGACAGTGGATGATCATGTGTTTTTATTTACAGATTGTTTTCTGTGGAATGATGTGCAGCTCAAGTATATGGGGAAGTCTTTGTGACAAATACGGTAGAAAATCAGTAAGTCTTGTCCACATACATTTATTTGACAAATATGATCAATATAGATATAGCATTTAAATCTAAGGCTTTTAAGAAATTAAGTAGAAACAAGAGAAATATTGTTGAAAAGAGAAGGAAGTCATGCCATATATGGTGTCTTTAAAACAAATTAAAAAAAGACAGTAAGTCATATAAGTATACATAGAATTTGAAGACTGTGTAAAAAAAATCAGTTAAATATAGAAAGTATTTTAAATATGGGTAGATTTTAGTCAGACAAAAAAGAAATGATAAGTTCTGACAGTTTCCACCTCTTTAATAGTTGCGTC